>VDFB02047397.1:98730425-98803242 GCA_007258455.2 Sequoia sempervirens | reverse complement strand
CCCCTCTCTCTCTCAAGTGTCTCTCTCATACCCCCTCTCCCTCTCTCAGGTATCTCTCTCACTCACTGACTACCTCTATCTGTCTCCCCTCTACCCTTAACTCTTTATCTCTCTCAAGATTCTCCCTCCTACCCCCTCTCCCTCTCTTAGGTCCCTCTCTCTCCTTCTCTCTCTCTCTCTCTCTCTCTTTCCCACCCTCCACCTCCTAATTACTCTTGGCTCTATGTGTGAAAAAATGAGACATTCGATTTAATTAAATATCTGATTTATAACACCAAAATCTTACCATTACAATACATTTTGAAATGTTTTTCAAATCAGATATCAGATTTTATCTGATATCAGATTTGTGGGCCATAGAAAAACCCCAAGTGGGTCATTTTGGGCATCCCAACAGACCCTACATTATGTTTGCAGGCTTTGCAGGCAACAAAAACACGATTTCAGACAAGAAGAGACAAAGATCATCTTTTTGGAGCATCTTCTACTCAAACTTGTCATAAGCAATCATTTTTTTAGCATCTTTTTGGAGGTATAATGGGGAGCAATAGTCGTCGGAAGCTAAAACATAAGAGAAAACTTAAAAAAGAACAAATTAAAACATATAGACAAAGAGATAAAGAAAGTCATAGGAAGAGAAGACAAGGTATGTCAAATATTGGTGAACCTGAGCCCTTTGGTCTTTCAAGTGAAGAGGAAATTGAATATATACAAGGTGAAAATGTTGAACATGATATTGAAATTGGGAATGAAAATGTTGAAATTGATATTGAAAATGTTCAAGGTGAAAATGTTGGAATTGAAGATGTTGAACATGATATTGAAATTGGAAATGAAATTATTGAAATTGATACTGAAAAATTTCAAGGTGAAAATGTTGGAATTGAAGATGTTGAACATAATATTTAACCAAGTGTAAATTATGCTTCACCAAATTACATGAGAAATGAAGAACCTTGTGTGGAAGAAATACATATTCCAAATTCAAGACCTTCAAGAACCCCTAAATGGTTACTATTACATAATTTTCACCCTCAGGCTCAATCAGGCAAGGCAAATTGTGTTTAACAGGTTCGAGAAGGCCAAATGGAGCATTCGGCCTAGGGAAAAAGTCATGAATCTGAAGCTAAGTCATAGGGAATTCAGTGAAGAAGCCTGCCTTGTTTAGGTTTGGCATGAAAATCTTCTAAGGAGAGAGTCGCCAAGACCCTAGGAATGTCACGGCAAGTGGGATTCACCTACAGGTCCTTATTGGCAAGACATCGATCATCGTCCCGATGACAAAAGGATATTCATTTCAGCAGAAGTTCTTTTCTTTGGAGAGAAGTCTTGGTGAATGCATCGGGTATCGTCGACAAAAAAAAGTAGGATCCCTTCGGCGTATGTGTGTAGGTTTCGGTAGGAGGTCTTACCGATTGGAAGAGGTCTCACTGAAGTTAGGCAACGTCGGCAAAGCAAGCGAGCTTCGCCAAAGGGTCTCGCCGAAGTCACAAGGTCTCCCCGACTCTAAAAGCTCTCGGCGTAAGGATTGAGTTCTACAAGATGTCTCAGCGAACGGGGGGGTCTTGGCAACAAAAGGGGGCCTTTGGTGTAACAAAACGGTTGCTAAGAAGTCTCAACGACCTGGGTATGTCTTGCCGACTGAAGAGGAGTTCACTGTGATATCTCGGTGACAAGCACGGGTCTCGGCAAAGGATATTGCCTTCAAAAAAATGTCTTGCCGAATGATGAAGGTCACATTGAAGATAAAAGGAGGCCTTGCTAAGAGTTGAAGCCTTCGCAGTGATGTCCTGATGATCAAGAATGTCTCACCGAAGGCTGGGGGTCTCGCCCAAGGAAAGTCAAGTCGACATCATGTCTCGGCGACCGGCAAGGGTTACGCCGACAGTGTTTCACTAGGGAGTTCTCGGCATAAAGCTTCCTCTTCGGCGAGATGTCTTCCCAAAAAGATGGGGTCTTGCCGATAATAAGATGGGCACACCCAAAGATTTAAGGCTCGGCGAGAGGTCTTACCGAAACAGCAGTGTCTTGCTGACAGAAAGAAAGGAACTCACCGAAGGATTTGGCCTTCGGCATAGGGTCTTAGCAACTAGTGGATGTCCTACCGACCTGGGGGATGTCTTGGATGTAATATTTTGAGGTTGTGGTGAGGTCTTGCTGACCCAGGAGGTCTCACCAAAAGCAAGCTAAGCTCACCAAGAGTTGAAGACTTCGCCCTGAGGTCTCATCGAGATGGCGATGTCTCCTCGACCGAAGAAAAAGTAGCTCATTGCTGAAAGATAAGGAGCCCGATGAGAGGTCTGGCCGATAGGCCAATGTCTCACCAACAACAAAAGAGATCGCCAAGAGTTGAAGCCATCGCCATGAGGTCCCAACGACCAACTAAAGTCTTGCTGAAGGGGAACCAGCTCGGGAAGAAAGATCCAACAAAGCAGAAGGTCTCACCGACCAATAGAGGGTCTCCCCGACATAAAAGACATTGGTGTAGCTTCCAGTCGTCGGAGTAATGTCTTGCCGACATGGTGCAGTCTCAGCGACTGAAGCGGGTATCGGTATGACTGGGGGACCTCGCTATGAAGTCTTCCTGACTTAGCAGAGTCTTGCCGAAAGAAATGAAGAGCTCGGTAGAAAAGGGTGCATTCGGGGTGACATCAATCAACTCCTGCAGAAGATGAAGGGCCTCGGGGTAACATTTTTCTTCGGTAAAATGTCTCACCGACACTCAGAGTCTTGCTGACTGAAAAGGAGTTTGGGGAGATGGAAAAATGAAAAGGAAAAGGAGACAAGAGGAAGCTCGGCGAGAGGTCTCGCCGACCAAAGAAGGATCCGACCGATACAGAATGAGCCTGGGTAGAAGGATCCGGCGTCACTATGAGATCCTGCTGACTCGGTAGTGTCTTGCCGATGTTCTGAGCAATGGCAAAGCTAACTTCAGTATGACTTTGCAAGCTCGATAAGAGCTCTCATCGATAGTGTCATGTTATATTGATAGCTTCAGAGGGGCATAATCGCATCGGTGAGACACTTCTAATGTCTCGCCGAGATGCAATTTTGACAAAAAGAGCTTTTGACTGCCCAAAGAATCTACATGGCATATGCCCAACTAATCAGAGAAAGCCAAAAGCAAGCCGTGGCAGCTCAGCCAGATGAAGAACAACAGAATGACAGGTAGCGTGTATCTATTCGGAGCTCAGGAGCCTTCAAAGCAGCTCGACTGGGGGGGAATTCAAAGATCGACACAAGAAGCATAAGTGAATGCGGTGGTTGCAGAAAGATTTGAAGAAGGATTCTCCAGGAAGGTTTCTTCACTGACATAGGCGACATGGACATGCAGGGTGTAACATTTAATTTCAATAAAAAGATCTAAGGGGCAGATCTTTCTGACCCTTGATATTTTTTGTATGCCCTAAGGGGCTGATATATTTTGATATATAAGGCATTTTTGCCTTTTTGTAAATAGTTCGGATTATACACTCTAAAGAGTTAGTGATTTTTTATCAATCCTTTCTCGACTAAATGTATGTTTTTTGTAACTCAAACTGGAATCTGCAATACAACACAGAGTTTACCTTGGAAACTAGTGTTCATGTTTGTACTACTTTCATCTTTGTATTTCTCTTTTGATTATGCAAGTCTTTAACTGTGTTTTATAACTCTGCACTCATACCTTAAAGCTGTGAAATTTATCTTTCCTTCCTAAGATGTGTATGTAGATCAAACCTGTTAAGAATGACGCATAAGTCTAAAAGAAGTTCTTTTGAGTATGTGAAACAATAGCGATTAGGTTTCCCAGTGTATTTTCTTCTTGTTTCATTTCATGATTTCCTATCAATACGGTGTATCACCATAGTTTAGTTCCATTTTAATGCTTTCTCCTTCTCCCTTTCCCTTCAAAGAATCAATAGTTTAGGTGATAACAGAAAGGAAGCCGGCCTTCTTTGGAGGTTGACCTCTGTCTGTAAGAAACCCACATCTTTAGAGGTCTTCCAATGTTACACTGAGGTGTTGAACATCAGGTTCAACAGGGTGCAATTTCAGGTGATAACAGTTACTTGGAATTGATGAGAACATTATAAACAATTTGAAGGAAAGAGGTCAACACGAACCGTTTGGTTGTGGGCTACACAACTTTTCAACCAATATTTTAGCAATAATACATTGACCGATCAATTCCAACTTTTTGTACAATTTCTAAAGATACAAAAGGTGAGACCTTTGCTAAGCAAATTGAAGATTCGTGTGAACAAGAAGATTAAAAAAAAATCTATTATTGTCAAAAATATTTTTAATGCTCTCAAGTCTATTGGAAAAAATAACAAGGAAAAAGATAAGAGAGCTACTTGAAGAGTCATTACAACTGCCCAAGTAAGCCATCAATTGAAAAAGGCTCACTTTATGAGACAAACTTGTATTGATTTTGACATAAATCATAAAAATTTGGATAGAGCACTTGCAAGAAGAGAAAGAATAGATGATCCTCTTCAAAATGATACATGGCCTTTTGTCGAGAAGATTCCATGTGTTGATAAGAAGCCAATTGATAATGTAAAGAAGGTAATTCAACAATTTTGGCATGATAACTCTAGAGTACCACCCAATGAAAAGGATGTTTTAAAGTTAAGAATTGGTAATCGAGACCATACACCACATCCTAAACATTTCTAGGAATCAAGCCAAACAATGTTGTTCAAAAAATTTATTGAAACACATCCAAATATGGAAATCTCACAAAGGACTTTTGAAGGTTTGAAGCCATTTTATTGTGTGCCTCTTAAAATTCATAATACTTGTTGTTGCAAATACCATGTTGAGTTTTCAATGTACCATGAACTATTATGCTATATTCATTCTACTTTTCACACTAATGAAATGTTGTAGAAGTGTGGTTCAATGCATCTTTCGAAATCATTAAGGGACTTGCTAGATTATTTTTATGTTCTAGAGATGATGGTTTCCTTTTCTATAGAAATGATTGTTTAAATACGAAGTGCTCACAATGTGGTGGCTTTTCAAAGTTTGTTCAATGTTTTCATGAGGGTTTCGAACATGAATTTGGAAAGAAGCTTGTTGAGAAAAAGAGATATGAGATTGTCAAATATACTTTGCAGAGTGGAGGTGAAGGTTATAGATGCGAGTTGGTTACAAAAGAATGCAGTGTTGCTGATTTTATTTCAAATTTTAAGGACAATATTTTCTACAAGAATGCAAGGCAAAGCCATAGGTCTCAGTGGTTGGATCAACAATTCAAGATGTGTAAGGACTCTTTTCTGATTGGCACTATTATATCAATGGTTGATTTTGTAGAAAACTACACATTGCAACCACAAAATGAGGTACAATCTCAGTATTACAATTCCATTCAAATTGCTATTTTTGTCCACATAACATATAGACATGCACTTGATAGTACAAAAGAGGATCAAAAGATAATCAAAGAGTATCATTTTTATATAAGTGATGATAGATCTCACTCATTCGAGTATGTCCAACATTGTTTTGAGAAATTTTTTGAGTTCTTGTAGGAGCATGATATAGGAATGGGCCGACATCTCATTTGGTCAGATAACTGCACAGGTCAATTCAAGAATGCTTGTATGTTTTATTGGTTGAGTAGATGAAGCATGATTCAGCAGGTGCATGGGAAAGGGGAGCATGATGGAGCAAGTGCATGTGTAAAGAGAGCTCTAGTTAAGGAGAAATTAAAGATTTCAGGAGCAAAATTCAGTGATGCACGTTCTATTGTTGATTGTTGTAGTTCAACATTGTCACAGGGAGGGACACTTGATTCAACAGTGAGAAAATTCTTTTGGTTGGTAGTGGGAGGTAGATTGGATTGTCATACAATCAAAGATTCTTCAAAGATGCATTCATTTTGAAGCTCATATGCAAGCACATGGACCATTTGGACACCATAGTTGACTTGTTTTTTTCAGAGTTGTATTCAGTGCGAGTGGGATCAATGCGAGTCAAGTGAGTGAGTGGATACATGGGTTCCACAGTATCTAACTCTATCTCAAACAATATCCATGAAAAATGACATAATGGAAAGTTTAGTTGATTACGACCGTCTTTCAGATCTACTACAACCAAGACATGTTTTTGTAGTTGTTGCACCATAGGGTAATGAAGAGAGATTAGACTATTGGTTGGCTCGATGTGTGCGGGTAAAGCATAAGCTAACACAATCGATGGAAGATGATGATGGGTTCGTGTATCCTATAGGTTCAATTGTCGTTGTAGAAACTTGGTTGTGAACATACATGATTAGAAAGAATGACATACACACATTTGAAGACTACGAGAAACACAAAACCATTCTCATGTATTCGCACCTTGTTATAGCAACAAATGTTAAGTTTTTGAAGCATCACGCCAAACTAAAGACAAAACAACTATGGACACTTAGTAATGCTGATCAATATTGGATACTCTTAAGCAAAGAGATGACCCTTTAGGCACATTTGAATAGCATATTCAAGAATGGAAGGTACAATGCTTAGGTTCATTATGCTTAAGTTCATTAGTGTTCTTTATTTAATACTGATATTTTCTATACTCTTGCAATGTAGGTGTCTTTAATATTGGTATTTTGTATACTCTTGCAATGCAGGTGTCTTTAATAATGATATTTTGTATACTCTTGTAATGCTTTTTCATGAGAATTCTCCTCATTTAATGATTGCAACTTGACTTTCCTAAGAAGGTAATATGCACTCTTTCAATGTGATTCACTTCGTTGTCAATATGGCATTGACTTTTCTTGATGGTTTTCACATATATTGTTCTCCTTGCCTTCTTGTGATTAATATGATTCTTTTATTGTACTTTTAATCTACCTTGCATGTGTGAATGATTCAGGTTGTTTAGAATAATATATATTTGTTAGTCTAAGCATCTTTTCTATTGAGACCATATAGATTTCTCATTTGAAGTATATTGCGATGTTCCTAGCACGATTGATCATGGATTTGTTGCAACAATAGCCAGCGCTGATCCTTTGGTAGAGGTAGGTGAAAAATTATAGTAATATAGATTTGTTATTGTAAGTTTCTTTTATAGTTTGCATTACGATTTCATCATCAATTAGGTTGTTAAGAATAATATAGATTTGTTATTTTAAGCATCTTTTCTATTGTATGTAGTTTAACTGCTACCTTGATGGTTTGTACAGGTGCTTGTCACTCCAGAATGTCAACATGTTACTGTTGTGGAAGACTGTGTCGACCGCGAAGGAAACACGTGCTCTAATTCCTTCCCCTACTGGGAAATGACTATGTATTAGGGCCTTTTTTGTATGCCTACATGGAATTTTGTAAATCCTATATTTGATAGCAATTATTGAATGATAATATCATGCATATTGTGTACACTTTATGTGTATTCAAGTGTATACTTTACAACTTATGTGTATACTTTTTCACATATGAGCATTCCAATGTATACTTTATGACCTAGATGTCTTAATGTGTATACTTTGTATTCATGTGTGTAGTTCATGACTTAAGTGTGTTTGAGTAAATAAATCACTTTTGCAAATCATATATTTGATAGCAATTATTGAATGATAATATCATGTGTATTGTGTATACTTTATGTGTGTTGAAGTGTATAGTTTACAACTTATGTGTATACTTTGTCACTTATGATTATTCTAAGATTGCTGCCTTTTAGCACTTTGGACTCTTAAAGGAAATCACCAATCCAATGTAGCTTGGAGTGATTCAACATATTTTGGGTGCAAAAGAGGACTATGCCTAGCGTAAACACACCCATCTAGACGTGTTGGAATAGTTTTTTTGGTCGTATGAGTTGTAGAACGAAATTTGCACCACTTTGCAACTTTACATTGCTTGCATTTGACAATATTTTCCTCATCTGAAAACTCATCACCACAGGAAAATTCCTCTGAGATAGCAAAAACTAGGAGAGGTTATTGTAGAGGGTCCCAACACAATACCATAGCCTCAGAAAAAGAGTCTGTAAGTATCAAAGATTGCTTCCTTTTAGCACTTTAGACTCTTAAGGGAAATCGTCGGTCCAATGTAGCTCAGAGTGATTCAATGTGTTTGGGTGAAAAAAAGGACCATGCCTAGTGTAAACATACCCATCTAGACATGTTGGAACAGTCTGTTTGCTTGTAGGAGTTGTAGAACGAAAGTTGCACCACTTTGCAACTTTACACTACTTGCATTTGATAACCTTTTCCTCAACTGAAAAATACATCACCACGGGAAAACACCTCCGAGATATCAAAAACTGAGAGAGGTTATTGTAGAGGGGCCCAACACAATCTCATAGCCTCAAAACAAAGTTTGTAGGCATCATGGTTTCCGAGTAACAACCTGTCAAATATTGTTGCCCTTTTGCACTTTGGACTCTTAAGGGATTTCGTCGGTTGAACGTAGCTCAGACTGCTTTGGACTATTTGGGCCTGAAAGGGGACCATACCTAACCTAAATGTACCCATCCAAATGTGTTGGAATAGTTATTTTGGTCACACGAGTTGCGAATCAAAATTTACACCCCTTTGCAACTTTACACTGCTTGCATCTGACACTTTTTCCATCAATTGAAAGCATGACACCATGGGAAAATGCCTTAAAGATATCAAAAAATGAGATAGGTTATTGTAGAGGGGCTGAACACAATCCTGTTGCCATAGACAAAAAAATTTGTAGGCATCATGGTTTTCGAGTAACAACCCGTCAAAGATTGCTGCCCTTTTGCACTTTGGACTCTTAAGTGATTTCGTCGGTTGAATGTAGCTCAGACTGCTTCGGCATGTTTGGGTGTGAAAGGGGACCACATCTAACCTAAACGTACCCATATGGATGTGTTGGAACAGTCAGTTTGGTTGCATAAGTTGCAGAACAAAATTCACACCCCTTCGCAACTTTACACTACTTGCATCTGACACTTTTTCCATCAACTAAAAGCATGACACCATGGGAAAATGACTATGTTATATCAAAAACTGAGAGAGGTTATTGTAGAGGGGTCCAACATGATCTCGTAGCCTAAAAAAATATTTTTAGACATCACGTTTTTCAAGTAAGAACCCGTCAAAGATTTTTTAAGTTTTGCACTTTGGACTCTTAAGGGATTTGGCCGGTTGAACATAGCGTGGACTTCTTCAGCTTGTTTGGGTGCGAAAGGGGACCATACCTAACCTAAACATACCCATTTGAACACATTTTGGAATAGTCAGTTTGGTTGCATGAGTTGCAGAACAAAATTTACACCCCTTTGCAACTTTACACTGCTTGCATCTGATAATTTTTCCATTAATTGAAAGCATGACACCATGGGAAAACTCCTCTGAGATATTAAAAATTGAGAGAGGTTATTGTGGAGGGGTGCAACATGATCTCATAGCCTCAGACAAAAATTTTGTAGGCATCACAGTTTCTGAGTAACGACCCGTCAAAAATTGTTGCCCTTTTTCACTTTGAACTCTTAAGGGATTTCTTTGGTTGAACATAGCTCAGACTGCTTCAGATTGTTTGGGTATGAAAGGGGACCATACCGAACCTAAAGATACCCTTTTGGATGTGTTGGAATAGTTGGTTTGGTCACACGAGTTGCAGAATGTAATTTACACCCCTTTGCAACTTTACACTGCTTGTATCTAACACTTTTTCCATCAACTGAAAGCATGACACCACAAGAAAACGCCTCCGAAATATCAAAAACTAAGAGAGGTTATTATAGAGGGGCCCAACATGATCTTGTAGCCTTAGACAAAAAAAATTTAGGCATCACGGTTTTCGAGTAACAACCCGTCAAAGATTGTATCCCTTTTGCACTTTGGACTCTCAAGGGATTTCGCCAGTTAAACATAGCTCAAACTTCTTCAAATTTTTTGGGTGCGAAAGGGGACCATACCTAACCTAAACATACCCATATGAACATGTTGGAATAGTTGGTTTGGTCGCACAAGTTGCAGAACAAAATTTACACCCCTTTGCAACTTTACACTATTTGCATCTGACACTTTTTCCATCAACTGAAAGTATGACACCACGGGAAAATGTCTCCGGGATATCAAAAATTGAGAGAGGTTATTGTAGAGGGGCACAACACGATCTTGTAGCCTCAGACAAAAATTCTGTAGGCATCACAGTTTCTGAGTAACAACCCGTCAAAGATTGTTGCCCTTTTAAACTTTGAACTCTTAAGAGATTTTGTCGGTTGAATGTAGCTCAGACTGCTTCCGCTTGTTTGGGTGCAAAAGGGGACCATACCTAATCTAAAATTACCCTTCCAGACGTGTTGGAATAGTTGGTTTAGTCACACAAGTTGCAAAATAAAATTTACACCCCTTTGCAACTTTACAATGCTTGTATCTGACACTTTTTCCATCAACTGAAAGCATGACACCACGGGAAAACGCCTTCGAGATATCAAAAAATAAGAGAGGTACTTTGAACTCTTAAGGGATTTCGCTGGTTGAACGTAGCTCAAAATGCTTCGACCTATTTGGATGCAAAAGGGGACCATACCTAACCTAAATGTACCCATACGAATGTGTTGGAATAGTCAGTTTGGTCGCACAAGTTGCAAAACAAAATTTACACCCCTTTGCAACTTTACACTGCTTGCATCTGACACTTTTTCCATCCACTGAAAGCATGACACCACGGGAAAACGCCTCTAAGATATCAAAAAATGAGAGAGGTTATTGTAGAGGGGCCCAACATGATCTTGTAACCTCAGACAAAAATTTTGTAGGCATCACGGTTTCCGAGTAATAACCCGTCAAATATTGCTGCCCTTTTGCACTTTGGACTCTTTAGGGATTTCACCAGTTGAATGTAGCTCGGACTGCTTCAGCCTATTTGGGTATGAAAGGGGACCATACCTAACCTAAAATTACCCATCGGGACATGTTGGAACAATCGGTTTGGTCGTACGAGTTGCAAAAAAAAATAACTTTCAGTCTGCTAGTGGTATAATTACCATAACTTATTCAAATCTCCATAAAATTTGACCAAACCAAAGAAATTTGAAAGCTAACTCAACTATCTAACCATACCACACTTGTGAAAATCATAATAAGACTGTATAGATCATACAAAAGCAAATGAACAACACAAGACATTGGAAAAACACATAAATCTTCTTCCTCAAAGATACAAATTCTTATTTTCAACTTCTCCAACTCTGAGGTCATGTTTACAAGATTTATTTATGCCCTTACAAGTATTTTTCTGCCTCCAACTGAACTCCAACTAAATTTTAACAACATTTCAAAAAGTTTTCATTACAATTGAAAAGTTGTCATTGACAACATTGACAACATTTGATAATTTTTTTACATTTTTTATCCGAACGACCCACAAACTTCCAAAATGACTCCAAATGATGATTAATGGTATAAAATGACCTTATTAACATGAAACAATACAAAACTCAAACTTTGACTCTAGGAGGAATGATAGGCTTGTGGGTACTCCTGCACCAGAATATGATAATTATCATTAGTCTACTTTCTAAGAAATGCTACATGAAACAAAACATGAATTTGTGAGAGAGAAGGAGAAGAAAATAGTAATATTTTCTATGGACTATAAAAGATATATGATATTTTTTGAATTTCAATATGTAATGATAATCCAATATGAAATATGTAGTGTGAGATAATGACATTTGTGTATTTAAACTTTAAAGTTAAAATGTTAAACTTTACCATTGTTCTTGTCTTCAAAGTTGTTTAAACTATATTTTATAACCATAATATAACTAAGCAATATATGATATAATTTAACCATTATTCATTATTTTTTATTGTGAACTATATAATATAACCATTATTTTTTTTTATTGTACATTGATATTTAACCATTACTCAAGATTAAATTTTTGAAGAGTTTAAACATGCACATGATGAAAAAATTATTTCAATTCTCAACTTCTATATATCAAATTATCCAATAATCAAGTGTATGTCCATGTACAAAAATGGCATTAACGCCAAATCAAACAAAGTTTTACAAAATGTGGCATATGCCATCTCGATATCTATTCAAAATATACAGGTGGATCATCAAAATGGAGCCTCTTTGAAGCACTCTTTGGCTTTGAAGGTACCTGCACAAGAAAAATTCAAACCACAATTGAGATTAGTTATATTATATAATTTAAAATTGAATAATTAACATCAAAATCAATATACATTGAATTATAATTGAACTCTAAAATTGAAATCTTGATTACCTCATGTCTATGTCTCTTCAAATGGTTAGGAGTCCTAGAATATGCCCCTCTCAAAGAACCAATCAAACCAACTTTTGCAATGTTAATCTATATATGTGAACAAAAACATAAAATTGATACAAGTTAGCATACAATTGTCGATAATAGGAACATATTTACCAAACACAAAATAACATAAACACATACCTCTTTAGGCATCTCTTTTTCTTTATCTCCTTGAGGTGTTTCAACACCTACTCCTTGAGGTGTTCCAACACCTACTCCTTTAGGTGTTGTGACACTTGTCAACAAGGATGTGTAGGTCATAACCACTTGTACATAAAAATGACAAGTATATGAAACTACCAATCTATATCGATGTATGTATAATCACTATAAGATATTAAAAATCTTAATTCAATTTGATTTAATTTCAATTACCTTTCCCTTATCTACCATTGTGCCTCTAGAGTCTGGACAAAACTACACCTCGCTCGCACTTGGTGTTTCCTACAAGAGGAAAATAAGATAAACATATAAGTTAATATATATAATTTCACTAATGAGAATTCAAATGACAAGCAAGTATATAATAAAAAATGTAAACGAGTGAGTGAAAAAATATATACCACGTGCATGTCGAGGCCAAATGAAATGGCCATGAGGGTGCTATCAATAACCTGTAAAAGCTCCTCCTTAGACACCAACTGTTAAATAGACCATGTAAATAAATATTAGTACTTGATACTATCTCTTATTAATATTCATTTAAAAACAAATGCAAGTTATGAAATTACAACTTAAATCTTACCTATGTAACTATTCCAACGTCCCCCTCTCTAGCAAGAGAGGACTCTGCAAGGTGTACTCCAATCCCCTGCGTCTGATCTCCTATATCATCCACATCATGGAGGTCAAAATCAGAAGTCTCAAAGGGATGCTCAGCAGGCTGTACAAGAGGACCCAAGCATATCTGGTGGCACATAGTGCAAGTATGTGGTACACAGATATGTGGACCTAAGGAGGATGATGCAACAATACTTGATCCATTGCCAACATCACCAGCATGTGGCTGAGCTACTGTAGCAGTATGGGAAACCAAAAGATCACTCAAAGAGTGAATAGCCATAATAGTCTATGTGGTTGCATTCTCGACAATATCTAGATGATGTACTGGAGGTGGTTGAGGAAGGGGAGGAGGAGGAACATATGAGCCCTGGACTACTCTAACTTCCCCTAGTCTATCTTGGGGCATACCTCCACCAATGCCCTGTAGGGTTTAATGTCAAAGTAATTGACATGTTGCCCTAACACAAACTCTGTGTATAATTTTTTAATAAAGTAAAATGGTACATCAATATTGTTGTTGGGTGGTTTATCAAAAACTATCCACCAACGATCCCAAAATTTATCTACAATTTCCTTATTCGTGCACCATTTTATAGAAATTTTTGGTTTATTAACATTAACTGGCAGACCGGTGTGAGGGTTAACAAATAAAAAGGCTATTTGGGCTTTTGTTATTTTGAGATCTTTCACCTCTTTGTAAGACAATCCATTGGAGTAATATTCCCTCATGGTTTCTCGCCACAAAAGAATGGGATTATGTTGGGTGGAGAGGGTTTCTATATTTTTAATTATTTCTTTCAATGTGTTTGTCATCTGGGATAATTGAGGGATTGTCTTATAAACATCACAAATGCCCCTCAATTGCTCCAATTTTTCACCAATTAACTGTTTAATTGATGGGCACGTAGGTGGTGGAGAGTTTGGCATTGGTGGGTTTTGATTCTTAGCCATAATACTTGATTGAAGTTGAAAACTAATTAATCTAATTGAAATTACACAATATAAATGAAATTATTGTAAAAAACCCTAGTTTTTAATAAAAATCCATAAAAAACTAGTTAAAATTATACAAAACTAATACAAAAATTGATTAAAACAAAAAAAAACTAAAAACTTACCTTATAAATCAGATATCAGGAAAAATCCGATATCGGATACGCTCCCTTACCGTCACAGACTGAGACACTGTGGCTACCAAGGTTTAAAATGATCTGTGGCGACCACTTTTTGGTTATATATTACTCGATGCAAATCAAATAACCGATATGTATTACTTTGGGTTGGGCATTGCTATGGAGCAATGTATTAACACCCACCCCAAAAAAAAAGTCAACTTGGGATTTTCGCATTTTTGGGTGAATTCAAAACACTACTTTTTTCATATCACCACTTTTTGGCCCATCATGATCTTGCACATACCAACTTTCCCACTTGCTTTGGGTGATTAGGTGCAAGTAAAATGTGTGTTATGTTGTAATTAGTCCAAGAAAGTCACTAGGTGACACATAGGAAAATATCACTATCAACATTGGCATTGGCTTGGTCATTAAGAATTATCTTGTGGTGGGTTTTAATTGGTTGGTAAAAACTATATAAGTCTAAGTTGCATGGAGTAGTTGGGAACTAGGGCTTAGGCTTACCACATGTTGACTTACTTCTAGGGAAGGTTGTATAAAAATTCTTAGGATTTTGAAAGGAAAAGATGCAAAGAAGAGAAAGGATCAAGGAAAGGAATACTCAATACTGATGGAAGAATAAGTGAGATCAAGGTGGGGGAAAGTCTGATACCACTAATAAATATGGACAAAAAAGTAAAGGAAAGGGATAAGGGCTCACGATGTAGAATTGTAGATGCACTTTTTGCTAACAGAAACATACAAGTCCAAAAATATATGTCTCAAGAGAAATGGGTTAGGGATCACTAATGTGGTGTGCCTAATGCTAGAAGAAAGAAGAGCAATGGAAATAGGGTGGAATACTTTCAAGATTTAGAGATTGGTTAATATAGGGGCTTCCGGGAGTCATAACTTTTAACTCAGAAGTCCATTTGGGCTCAAATTTGATGGGAAAATGTGTTATGAGGAGTGTTTGGGTGGTGGTTTTGACACTTTCTCAAGGCCAAAATGTTTCATCTGAGCCCTCAAAATAAGCTTTAACTATTTTTTTTGGGTTTTTAGAAAGCTATTTTTTAAAATAATTTGGAACTCGCGTTTCCAATTTGAATTATAAGTTGAAATTTTGTGTAACCATAATGGTGGGATGAAATTTGGAAAAATCCAAGCTTAAAAGGATAGGCATGCAAAATTACCAAAAATGGCAAATTATCATAGTTGTCAAAAACTACCAAAAATGGTAATTTTGGAGTTTTTTTTTCTTTTTCAGATTTTTAGATATAAGGGTGTTTTTCTTTTATTGTAGGGGAAAATGAGGAATAATGCAACAATGTGGAATTGAATCAATTCTTTGTTTACAATGTTTCTTTTAGCAATAATGAAAAAATAATATTAATGGTTTGTTTGGTTTCATCATTGGTTTTACCAAATAATTTATACCTTTTGGGTATGATGGTATGAGTAATACTACAAGGAATGGGTTCCAAAAAGAGGAAGGAAGATGGGAAGTGGGGTGTGGGAAATGAGTAGGAAAAATACTAAAAGCCCAAGAGTTTGAGACAAAGGAAAAGTGAATTGTCAAATTTGGAATTGGAGATGTTAAATACTTAATGTTAAATGGGAGGAAGCATGGAAAAGAGTAATTGGAGAATAATTGAGGTTCATGGATTAGTCATATAGCTTAAAAATTACATGATTATATGGAGACCCAAAATCTTAGGACTAAAGGAAAAGTCAAAGTAAGGACTGGAAGCATGTGGAAAGCCATGAAAAAGTACCTATATAATGAGAAGTCTAAAAGACTAAAATAGTCAAAGGTTTAAAAAAAAATGGAAATGTTGGGTTTCAAGGAATGGAGGGAAATAATATTGGCAAGAAGAAACCTATAAACCCAACAAAGGATATAAATAGACACAATCACCCCTAACTTAGAAATTTCTATCGTTTGAGATATTTAGGCACGTGGCAAGTATAACGAATGACAAAGAACTACAACAAGAACATTTTTGAATAAGGGGTTTCATTGAAGGAATTATTAGATTGGTTATAGACGGTAACCAAAACATGGCTCTATTAAGAAAGGAAGCACTAGACTTAGATAAATTTGCACTCACTAATATAGACCCCAATATCACCTACAAAGGGGCAAGATAAAGATATCACACAACAATTTTATAGGGACAAAAATATAAATCTTTGATCATATATGAATGAGGACTCTATAGGAAAAAAAATCAAACTAAAAAAGAATTAGAAGTACACTATAGTCCTTTCACTAAGAATGATATGCAAGGTAAAGGCTCAAAAGGACAAATATTAATTGAGCGGTTCCCTAATTTTATCTAAAATTAGAGATGGTGTTGCAAGACATAAATAAGTGGAAACTTTATTAGGGATTGTTCCTAAACATTCTAGGTTAAGCAAACCAACTTAGGAACACATATATTAAGTTTTATCATAATTAAATATTTTCAAAATAATTTTCATACAAGAAATTTATCCTCATGAATTAAACATGCCTTGGAGTAATCAATGGAAAAATGTGTGCAAGTGAGTTCATTTTTGTTAGAGTAATAATTTATTTCACTTAATTAATCTAATCATATTGGTTAATTAATTAAGTCACTTATCACTTTAGTTACTTAAGCTAAACTTAGGCACATTAATAATTAATTATTTATTAATTATTAAGTGTGCACACTAGGGTTTCCTTTTAGGGTTATTCATACATTGCTTTTATAAGCAATTCATCTCTTGTATTTACTCAATTCCTGAATACAATTCATTTTCACATCTTCATGCAAATTTCTCTTGCTCTTTCTATTTTTCTCTTGTGGAAGATATTTTCTAGTTTGCATGTCTGATCTTGGATTCTAACAATTTCTTCTTCATGAAATCAACTAAAGTAATCATTAAAAGTAGTAATTGCAACAATCTTGGAGACAAATTTCATTGTGGTGTGGTAATCAACACATACTCAAAGATTCTTGAAAACTAACAATTGTTATATGGAGAATTCCTAGAAAACCAAAAGAAATTGTCAAGTTTCCACTATGATAATAAAGAAATAAAAAAAATCTTCTTTTTCCACACCACTAAGTATTTATGTCTTACATTTGGAAAATACCTCACCGCCTTCATCTCCCTAGCCAATTTCTCCAACTTTGCATAGATCTACTATATTTGTGGGTGTGATTGGTCTCCTACATCATGTATCATTTTATGGCCTTCAAATTAACTACATCTGGGAATCTTTTTAGTTCCTTATCTTTGATCAATCTCTTTTACGATTTGCTCACTCCACTTGTCCAGTTCTACATGGGTGTTTTTAGAGAAGAACACAAAGTCACATCTTAATGACAAAGCTTAGGGTGTCCTTCAACCATGTACACATAATGATCAAGAGTAAGTATAATGCAATAAGAGTCAACCATGTGATTGATGTATGTACAACTCACCTGGCTGCATGCACATATAACACAAGAAAAGTTTAGTTAAGGATATTTTCCAAAGTGCTGCAAAATCCATTTTATGGATATCTCACAAACATTGCATGCAATGAGACCACATTTCTTTGAGGCATTTTGTCAAACATATTATGTGCCTTCTAGGGGAGAGGGGCCCATAGTGGAGGACCCTAACTTTACGTTTCTCAAAATCCTATGTGAAAATTTCAAATCACTCCCAATTTTGTACAATAGTTTATTTGGCAACTCACATGCTTCTATATTTCATTTTAGGGGCACATCATCAAATATGATGCCACATCAACATGCTTTTTGTTGAGGTATCCAAAAAGGCCCAAAAAAAAAGTGAGACTGATAGTGGTGCACTAAGTCATGTTTTATTGGTGCGCTGATGTGGCATCACATGATTTGTCAATTTGTGTACTTTATGGATAAAAAGTGTTTTTTAATTCGATATTAAGGTGCTCCACTATGAGGCCCACTAAGGACTACTTCTATTCCCACTATTAGACCCTGCTCCACTATAGACCCCTCTCCCCTATATGCTTCTACATTTTCCATACATGTCTACCAGAACATTTCCAATGAAAATATCTTACAAAAATCCCCCTTCCATTAAGCTGTCATAATGACATAGGCAGGGAGTATGCCGCTTTCTCGAAACATTTTATAGCCTTGTCAACAAATCCATTTTCTACATATCCTGTAACCATGGCATTCCATGAAATGTAGACAGACGAAAAAGTAACCATGAAGACTACCCTACAAAAGAGGCAGAGATGTTGACATTTATGTAATCTAGTTATTCTCCTAAAAAGCTATTGTGGAGCCAGGTCCAGTAATGTTCCATTGGAAGAGTGCAATTGCTTGGTAATGTAAAGGCGGCATAACCAGGTATGTTCACATTGTTCAAAGGCTTTTCTTGTAATTTTGAGATTTAATTTAGATTTAAGAATATAAAGGTTCCCATCCCTTCTATGTGTTGTCTTCATGGGCCCTATCACCATTGTACCTTCACCATGTTGTTAACAATGATTACAATTCAGTTACCCTTTTTGCATTGTATAATGGTGAAAAAGTATTTCTTTCATTTGTTATTATCTGTTTTGGGAATCATTTGTTATTTTGATGTTTTCAATTGTTTATCTAGTTTAACGTATTCTTATATGATTTGACACAAGGGAAATAATTATTTCTAAACATTTAAATCAAATGTGAGAACAAGTTTTCATTGAAGGACGTATTAAGAATATTAAAGCTATCCAAAAGTGATGTTCTAAATATTTGAAACAATTGAATCCACATTTCCAAATCAAATCTATGACATAGATAAGATCTACACTCTTGAGATTGAATTTGTAATTACAATAACGACAAAGAAAAACATACAATATTCATTAGTTCCAAAATATTCATCTAATCTTTACTAACACTTTTACAATATTGATAAATGAAATCTGATCATCTAACATAATTTCCTAGCTAAACATATTGATTATTTTATTCAATTCCCAAACATTTAATTCATTTACATTTATAGATTGTCACAACTCTTTAATATAAAATAGATATTGGTTGCTTATTTATCTTTACCATTTATCATTTTACTATTAATCATTATCTAATTTATTACCATCAATTATGATTATATTATGCATTATTAATCAATCAATTAAATAATATTATCAATTGAGTTATCTCTTGTACCTTGATCAAATCCTCATCCCCCATATGATCTTTCAAACATTTATAAATTCATCATTTCTTTCATCATTTGAATATCAAGTCTTTTATGCAATATTACTCTATCGCTTTTATTATCAAAATATTGTGATGTTATGCTAGTGATTTACATCTACACCATTTACAAGCAAGTCATTTTAGTGTGCTGAATTTGGAGGTTTGTAGTTGGACTAGGACCTAGTTTTTTTGTAATTTTAAGTTATATTTTTGTGTTTCTATTTTCTATTGCATACAATTGAAATATGTGTACAAGTTAATTTTTCCAATTAAATTATGGATCATTAATTTGGTGAATTTGAATTTATACATGATAGGACTTTAATTTTATATTTTGATTGTTGCATGTTATATATATATATATATATATATATATATATATATATATATATATATATATATATATATATATATATATATATATATATATATATATATATATATATATATATATATGTTGCATGCTAAAATTATATATATGAGAGAGAGAGAGAGAGAGAGTTTTGATCCAAAGATGGCATGCGTCCATGGGGAGCTATGCTTGAGGTAGCATGCCATTTTCTTATGGACTCAATAATTCACCTTTAAGACCTCTTTAACATACCCATTGCACACTAAAATATAAATTCTAGTAATATAAACATATAACAAGAAGACACAAACCTGGTTGAATCCCAATTGATCACAATGGTCTTACAATTTTTAAAAAAAGATGAAACAATTTTAGAGATGTAAGATCCCTACAATAAAATCCTAGGAAACATGCTCATGTGCATCTTGGTTTAAATAATACCTTTTACAATCCTTTAGGATAAGAACAAACCTCCCCAACTTGATACATGATTTAAATTACAATCATTCTATTTAAAATTTGATCAATTGAACATCAATTCTTGTGAAAAATGGATAGAACAAAATAAAATCTAAAGTTCCAACTTTAAAATAATGTCGTTAACACAAAACCAAACTAAAAACCTATAAAACAATGTGATTTAAGTGTTTCATATCAAGGATGCTCTTGCTTAACTATAAAACCTCTTTACTCCTTATCAAACTTCATGTGTGCTTATTAGGTCATTTTCCTTCATACTCTTTGATTTGATGAAGAAACAAAAATAAGCTACTTGCCAAAGCCAAATATATGGCTAAAATAACAACTATTAGATAAATATTGCACGTGACATCTTTTTTTGACCCCTAATAGTAGCAATTCTTTGCACTTTGATGTCAAGCTTGGGTTGGAAAACTATATGATCATGGTTGGGCTCAAAGAGAACACCCTAAGTATTGACTACTCAAGTGGTTCATGTGGGTTTGTTTAATTTGTTTATTTTGCCGTCTATTTTTGTTCCACTAAATATTCTTGTTAACCGTTACAGTCTATATTCAACCACCTAGTTCCTATACATAAGCCAATGCAAAATCAAACTTATCCACCATTCTCGAGCTACAAAACTTCATGAGGTAGTCACATTGTTTACTCATATGCAACAAATAGGTTTCCAACTAGATCAATTTACATTCGCCAACGTACTTCTATCCTATGCTAAAATGGGAGCTTTGGAATAGGGTATATGTATCCATATAAGCATAAAGAATACATGAATTTTATTAGGTGTTGTAGTTGGAAATGATTTGATATAAATATATGCAAAATGTGGAAGCATAGACAAGTCATGAATTGGTTGACCAAATTCCTCAAAGAAGTGTGGTCTCATGGAATGCCATGCTTGCAAGATATACAAAAAATGTATTTGTTGAAAAAGATTTAGGAACTTTCAAGCAAATGTAATTGTTAGGTGTAAGGTTAGACTTTGCAACCTTTCCCATCAACCTCCCTACCTATGCCAATATGGGAACTTTGGAATAGGGTATGGAATCCATCAAAGTATAAAAGATAGAGAGATTTGGTGAGATGTTGTAGTTATAACTATCCTATTAGACATGTATGCAAAATGTGGAAGCATAGACAAGGTATGTGAACTATTTGGAATAATACCTCAATGAAATGTTGTCTCATGGATTACCATGATTATAGGATATGTAGAATGTGGAAGCATAGACACTTGGCATGTGAATTATTTAACAAAATGCATCGAATAAGAATGGTCTAATGGAATGCCTTGATTGCATATTATTCACAAAATTGGTTTTTTAAATAGGCATTAGGAACTTTTAACAAATTTTAACTGAAATGTCCAAAGCAAGATTATACAAAATGTGGAAGCATAGACAGGTGGTGGAAACTGTTTTGAAACCACATTTCTTATGCATTTACAAGAAATTTTACATCCCTATTCTTTTCTTCATTTCTCCAAACATTTAGCACTCTTTTCATTTATTTTTATCTATCATGTATTGTTTTTCTAAAATATTGTAACATACCTATACCAAAATTAGACTTTGTTCCTCCTATTAAAGAAACTTTATTTTTTTCAATAGGGCCCTCCTATTATTTTCGATCAACTAGCTTATTTAGTTCAATATTTCATTTGTATTACCTTGTAAATGTCTCTAAACAATCTTGTCTATAGTAAATTTAATTGCTAGTATATAAACCAATTTCTTATTTTGTTATCATTTCCCAATTGAGTCCCATTTAGATTAATAATTTAGTTTAAGTAAGACATGTTAAACAATCTAACTAAAAAAATTTGTGTGTTTGTGTTAACTTAAGTAAAACCCATTTAAGATAGATCACTAATTGAATCCTAAGATAAATAATTGAAAAGGCTTTCCTACATTTAAATTATGTAGACTATTCATTTTCTATCTATATTTGCAGCCAACTTGAAGTGAATCCTAACCTTCATTATTTATTCCTTTCTTCATCCATGCAATAATTTTTCTCTTGAAAAAACAAAATTTCATTCTAATGTCTAGAAATTAGTTAGTTCTTTTATTTTTTATTTTTTTCATTATTCAACAAAACTTTATTTTGAGTAAACATAAACATAGTCACAACATATATGCTTTATCACTATTAGGTTAGTTTCCATTTACAAAAATATTTTCTTTGTCTTTTATTTTCACAAAAAAATAAAAACTACATTTTTCTACTCAAATTTCGTATTGTATATAAACATGAACCATTTTTGTTGTTCGTCAAGATAGAAATTATTATCCTTCCTTCTTTGACTATTACTTCCGAGCATACTTATCTTTTATAGGATATTAGGAATCCACATCTAAACATATCCATATATTTTCCTTCCTCTTCCTTCTTTCATTACCTTTCCTTCCTTCCCCCATTTTCATCCACCCCACATGATGTCCCACTCTACATGTCTCACAATGATGACCATTTTGATAATGAACCCATATAAGATGATGCTAACTTTTTCACTCACCAAAATTGTGAACCACTTGTCTCTCCTCCAAAGTAGGCTACTCAATGATGTCACCCAATCCTAAATCTCTTCACTCACATACTCAGAAAATATCATCATCACCCATCTTGAGGGGCTAGAGATATTATGTGGTGTATGATATACTAGTATGCACACTCATTTCTTTTAATAGTCTAGTTCTCCTACCTTCATCCCTCTCTTCTATCCAACCTATTTTATTTTTCCTACCACTCAATATTCCTTCACCTAAATTTCCATGCCTACTCCTTCTCATCTAACCCACATTCCTACCATTTGTTTCTCTCTCTCTCTCTCTCTCTCTCCATTTCTCCTTTTAACTATAATCATGTCCCTTTAGGAAACCACTTTACCTCCTACCCTTGTGTTCCACCCTTTCAACCCTTACCCTTCACTTATCTTGCTTGATCCTCTCTTACCACTATTGTCACTCTCTCCTATCTTACTATTAACCTCACAAACCTTGCCACATGCTTATCAAAACAAGAAAAAAATTACAAATCCTCTCAATCTCCCAATGTATGCCCCTAACCCTATCATTTACCTCCTATTTCAATAAATTTCAATAATGCAATGCTAGCTATCTATTCTCCCACCATCGTATACCTTGAGGGATGGAACCTGAAACCTCCTCCACAACATAATATGTTTAGACATAATAAATCACCCACAAGAACCATAGTTTTTCATGCTAAACATTGGCATACATGTATAATTGGATAAGTGATCCCAAGATACACGTACAATCCTTTATATATGAATGTGCATTGATTATTACTTGATGATCAATTCATAGCTAAGCTATTTTTCTATTTATTAAGGAAAAAACCTTAAAATGGATCTACGCTTTATCTCCTTATTTTATGGGCTCCTTCCTATATAGATCACTTATCTTTTCATGAAACACATTCAAGTCAACATAGGGTTGCAAGTCAGTTTCATCAATGCTATACATTCTATTAGCTTAGTACAAATGAGAAGGTGGTGAATTTTATACTATATTATCTATACATTCTTTTGTAGATCTCGTATATCTTCTTCTTGACTCTAATATCGAGAGCGTATTTATTAGGAATTTTATGAAATCTTCACAATCAAAATCTCTTGCATAAATATCTAACTTTTATAACAATTTGTATCACATTGTATGATTATACATAGGTGATAAATAATTTTAAGGCCATCTCGTCTTTGAAGTTTGATGCCTCTATTTCTTTAGCCCCATTCTCTTCTCAAGAAACCAATAATTCTAAAAAGAAGAACACCAATAACATATAATTTTCTTAACCTAACCCTAATCAAACAATTAACTAAATTGAATGAAAGTACCTTACTCCTCCTCCTTGTCTAAACTTACTATCTCCCTTTGTTCACAAGCTAACTCTAATCAAATGAAGCTAGAAAGAAACCCCAATGCCATCTTTCATGAGTTTCTTTCCAATAACCTTGTCCAACTTCATCCTATCCAACCCTTGAACCCTAACCTCTTGTTATTCTCCTAAATTTTCTAATTCTTTGTCTATAGACCTGTTTTGATATGAAACATGCCTCACTATCATCCTCTCCTCTCTTTTTTTTCTTAATTAGCTCTTTAGATTGGACTTTATTAGTAAATCATGTTCCTCCTCACACAAATATTGTTTTCTTATTCACTTTCATAAGATTATCCTAGGATATGATTTTATCAATCCAACCCTGGGTAATTACTAAAGTTCTTTTTCTCTTTTTCTTAATTTCCTACATGGTCTTTTTCTTGAGATTTTCCTTTTTTTCTTTGTATTACTTTTCCAATTTCTCTTTTCTCAATGAGGATTCTCCTATTCTACAAACACACACACACACACACACACACACACACACACACACACTCACATATATATAATTTCAAGATTACATATTCTAACATTTTCTTCTCCACTTTAGTTATTCATTACTACTTTAGCATCATAGGTTACATTTCAGCTATAAAATTATTCACTTTCTATTTATGATGCCGACACATTCTTATAGAGCTATTGAATTTTGGATAACTAGAAATATCATGTGATTTATAACTACAAAAATCACATGTGGAATTTTCTCCTTTTTATTCCACACTCAATAGCATAATGTCCTAGTTTATCATAGTTAAAGTATTTTTTCCTTTTGGTCCATCATCTTTCCTTAGTACCTCTATTGTTATTGTGGTGGAATCCATTATGATCTCCTTCTCTGTAGTTATAATGGTAACTCATGGATGGTTTTGCACCTTGAATTTGTGGCACCACATATGTATATTATATTGTTAAGTGGTATTATATTTTCTCTTAATTGAAGCTCCCACTAGCCATGTGCTAAATAAATATTCAATTGTTTTATAGATAAACCCCATGTTCTATCCATACCCATATTAAAATAAATGCTTACCTAGTCAATCCATAAACCATTGGTTCATATTCATATTCTTCGTGAAGTAAGATTGCACACCTATTTGTGTCATGTTTGTCCCACTTTATATTTTATAGTATATACTTACTATATTTCTAAACGATTTATCAAGTTCCTCTCTTATGGTGGTAGCCCTCTTGGTGCCTTTTGTTAGAATTGGCTATGGAGATAGCCTACCAGGAACTAGAGGCCAAATGGAAAGCACAAGAGAGAATATGAATATGACAAGAATAAACTATATTCTTATCAATTATGACTCAATGTTGATGTGATGTACATTTAGTAAAGACCCCTTGGTTATCTAGTAAAGGTGAGATACAAGATGTCATAGAATTATGACAAGTGTCTTAATCATATGAAATGAGAAAACTTATCACAACTACCTAGGTCACATGTGAAACAAGTCAAAAGATAAGGTGACAACTAATGACAACTAACACCTTCTAGAGATATTCCTTCCTAGGACCTAAGTAAACTTAACATGTAAATAAGTCCCCTAATAATGAATTAACTATGTACAAGACTTTATTTACACTAACACCCTCCCCTTAAGTGCAACTTAGGGAGTAGCAGATTATTATCCAAATGACACAAAGATGCAAGTATGGGTCCCAACTACAAGGCCATTTTAGGTACCCATGTACAATGCAAATAAATCTCTCACAAATGGAGAAATGGAGAAAACCCAGTGGGACAAAACTCCTCCCCAAAAGAGAGCTGAAATAAAAAAGAGAAATGATCTCAATGATGCATGAGAAGGCCAAAACCCCACTTGAGGAAAAAGACCCCCCGATAAGAGAGAAGAGAGACAATTCAGCCCCCCTCAATGTCGAGTCTACTGTAAAGATGATAGAAGGTCAACATTGGATGCTGAAGATGATCCAATCTTGTCGAACAACGTCCCTCCCCGTAGGAAGAAACAAAACCAAGATAGTATGCAGGATGTCAAGAATATGGATGGTTTATGATGTCTCTAAAGCATGCTCAAGTGTTTCCATGTCGATGCTAAAAGATGACACACTCCAAATAAGTCTTCTAGGCCACACTGCTAAAGAGGACAATCCAAAATCTAGTAGAGATGAATATAGAACATAATCCAAAGATAATGATATCCCCTCTGAAGACAAAGAATCCTCCTCCAAATGATGTCCAAAAAGATCTACAATCACGTCAAACTGCAAAGAATGATCACGTAGAGATTGAATAAGAGAGTCAATGTGTTCCCTCACAACAATTAAAGAAGGATCATCTTCATCAAAGAGAAGATGAATCCTATCGATGATGTCTCCCAAATCTGCAAGATGAGACTCCACAAACAAGTCTAAAATACCTATCAAGAATCCATCCAAAGTAGTCAAATTTGAAAGACAGTGAATGTCCTTCTGGACTGAATCACAAGAAGCCATATCTGTAGTAGGGTGATTCCACAAAGTTGGTTTACAATTTTTGGGAGATTTTGATTTTTGTTGAAATCACATATTTTTTGAAAATATAATGATTAAGCCTTAAAAAGTTCCATTTAAAGCATTCCAATTGAAGAGGGTTTGATCAAACTACCTTAGATCAAACCCCCTTTGATAGAACCTCGCTAGTTTTAAACCATCCCTATAACAGAGTCTCCTTTACACCTATCAAAATGCTGATAAAAAACCACTTTTGATTTACCTTTTGGGGGATCAAATGAATTCATTTAAAATTTATTTTTTGTAAGTATGTAGTCGTTATTATAAGCATTCCAAAAAGTATAATTTTAAATAAATTTAATTTAATTATTATATTTATTTTTTATTTCTTGCGAACTTAAGTTTTTTGCCGAAAATCAAGCTCTCTCTTCTACACATGATGTGGAAAAATAGAAGATTATCATTTTTTTTTTTGAAAAATATGAGTGCACTAGATATTGAAGTCCTTGATCCTACAAAAAAAAAATTGAATTTTGATACATACAATAAAAGTTATTTGTTATATGTTCTACCTATGTCTGAATTGTAATTGGTTTGACTTAGAAACTTGATTAAGGAAAAAATATTCAATAAAACACGATGAAACCAATTGGAAGCACTAGATATCATAGTTACAAATCTAAATTCGAAAAAATTAGAATTTTATCCTTCATGGAAAAAAGGTTGTGTTATACGGTGAATGCCACTCCTTAAAAATGGTGTTTACTGAAAAAAACTAGTTTTAGAAGGAGATGGAAAAAGAAGTGGAATCTGATTCTAATTTTTTTGAAAAAAGTATATTTAGAATCTACAGAAAAAATTTCACAAATCACTAGTTTGCATCATCTTCAAATTCCTCACGGTTTAGCCGATATAGGTGCTCGAAAGTGAAGATTTAGTTAGAAAAAATCAGTTCAGTGTCCAGTTTGGCCAAAAATTGTAAACCAGTATTGTGGGATCACCCAACACAAGTATCATCAACTGCAACAATAGATGGAGGAGATAGAATGTGCATGAATCAAGAACTGGGTTTGATGTAAGAACTCCCAAGTTCAAAAAGCTAAATGTCTCCTCTGAATCATGGTTCACATTAGAAGTGTCATCAATAGTTGAAGGAACAATGTCACCATCAAAAGAAAAATCTACAAAGGTATAGAACCAAGATGAATGATCAACCACCCAAGTAGCAATGATCTCTCTACTCTCCAAGTCTCGAATGATGACTGAATCATGTGTGAACTCCACAATCCTCCCATCTCCACCATGTGTAATTTGATATATGGAAAGAAGATTGTTCGTCAAATGAGAAACACACAAAACGTCTTGTAAAGTGTTGTCCCCAAAACTAATAGACCCCTTCCCAATTACACTCATGTATGTATGGTTTCCTATAAAAATAGGAGACATAGTACAAGGATGAAATGAAGAGAATATAGACTGCGAAGATGCCATATGATGAGATGCTCCTAAATCTAGAAGCAATCTCCCTGATCCATGACCTGAAGAAGCACAAAGAGCATGTCCTTTAATATCCTGATGTAGAAGCTTCACCTTTGTCCTTTTTAGACTGTTTTGAAGAAGGAGAAGGAGGTGATTTAGACATTCTAGAAGGAAAATTAATATGATTCTTTTTGAGAAGATGTTTCAACTCATCAATATCCTTCTTATAAAAATAGTGTTCTTCATGTTCATCCTTCTTGCAATATGCACAAGTAAGCCTCTCCTTCTTAGATGATTCCTCTTTAGAAGAGGATTTTTTCTTTGCTTGATATGAATGTTGATTATTCTTTTCTTTCTTTTGTTTCTTATCTGATTCAAATTCTTTCACCTTTCTAACCAATAATGCCTAAGATTTAGAAGTCTTGATGAGACCAATTGAGATAAGCTTTTGTTGCTCATGTATCAACATATAAAAAAATATGCAAATGAAGGTGTAGTACATATGTAGACCCCATAATCAATCTATGAGTATGAAAGCTAGAACCAAAAGAAGCATAATTAGGACAAAGTTTATTCATTTTATTGTAGACCAAATGAATTTCCTTGAACTTATCAATTACACATGATTTACATTGCTCTCTTAGATCATTAACCTTAGTGATATAGTCTTGGATGTTGTCAAAGTTCTTAGGATCAAGGCTCATCAATTCATTATCAATTTCATAGCCTCTTACTTCATCTCTAGTACCATACAATGTTTTAAATTTGTCCCAAGCTTCATGATAATTTTTACATGATTCAATTTGGAACAACAAATCTTGAGAAACTAGTCTACAAAGACATCCAAGAGCTCTGGTATGTTTAATCATCCATTTTATCTTTTTATTTGCATCTGTAGGTTCAGATACCTTATTTTCAACATATAGAGAGTGACCATGCATTTTAATACCATGTTGAATAATTATATGATGTGAGCAAAGGAACCTTAGAATGATCCATGAATACGAGAAAGCACAAGCAAACAGATCAAAGGAATGCTCCAAGAGACCCCCCCAAATCACTCAATCAAGAAATCTTCCAAGCAATATATGATTTGGCACTTTATATTTATTGCATTTACAGTTACTAGATGCAAAAAATAACAAGCTAGACTTGATCTTAGTGCTTACAAATGGAAAAATAGGCCACAAAATTAAGTACAATTTTTGGTACAAAATGATATCAATCTGATCATACCATTGAAAAGTACACAAAAAATTATGCACTTTAAAAAAAACTACACCAAAAAATGTTACCTAGGTGACATGTGAAACAAGTGAAAAGATAAGATAACAACTAATGACAACTAACACCTTCTAGAAAGATTCCTTCATAGGACCTAAGTAAACTTAACATGTAAATAAGTCCCCTAGTAATGAATTAACTAGGTATAAGACTTTATTTACACCAACACCTTTGATTATCAAACATTCATTCTTTAGATGTTCTTCCTATTATAATTTTTAAATTCAAATTTTACTTCTTCCAGTGGGAGAGAAGTATCAACGTTCTAACCTTTGATTATAATTTCTTACTTCAACATTGTGATTCCCACCTCTAATTTAAAATTATCAATTCTATCCTTTCCTACTAAATCATTCTCCCATATCTTTGACTAGGATTCCATTTTGGTGATCAATTTTATTTCATCCTTATACAATGAATAAATCTTCTCATCTAACTTTGCTTTAATGTGAGGGATTAACCCTAGAATAAGCCACTCAATTCATTTATTTTATGTCAAGGTTTCGAGGTTTCTTCTAGTTTTCTAATTGTACTTTTAAATCATTGTTCATAATATTTTATTGATTCCTCTTTAGTTCCTAATTCCCTTTTTTTCTTTGTTCATACATTAGGTGAATTAATTTTTTTCAAAAATAAGCCACTCAATTCTTTTCATGTTTTATCATGCTTAGGGAATTATTTAATGCACCATCTTAGTGCCATGAAATTGAGGGTCTTCACAAAATCATATAATTGGGTCTAGTCATCATTAATGCCAACCCCACTCTAATGAAAGTCCAAGGTAAAGAGATGTTTGCTAGAATGCTTGGTGTATTTACAAAAAATAGTGAGCTTAATCATTTATGCATCTATATTTAGAGGAGGTAAAGGTGTTCTTGATTTATTTTGTACGGTTAGGGATTATCCTTTCTCCTAATATATTCTCTACTCTTGGATCTCTTTCTCTCTTTTTATCATTGCTTCTTTGTCTAGTTTCACTCCTTTTCTACTTGACCAAAGTACTTGATATACCATTATCTCTTGGCAATTGAACATCTAATAACTCACTTCCTAATATTTGTCACAAATCTCATACACAATTGCTTCTTGATCTTGCTTTCTCTAATTCAATTAAGGATTCACTGCTTAAATATGGATTCTTTAGAAACTCATTAATTTTTACATGGGAGGTGACTTTTAGACCATGAGAAATTCATACCCTCAAAATGTCTCTTTAGCTTGGGGAATGTGTTGGTTGATAACACATAATTAGTAATTTATTTATCTTTAATATTCTTTCAATTTTTTTCTTCGTCAACCTAGGAATTTCTCTCATCTATCATCTCCAAAGTTTTCTTGAAAAACTAAATTTTTAGTGACTTCTTTTATTATATTGCTAAATATTATCTCCTCTTCTTCACCAGTTAACAACTTATTTACTTCCTCCCTTATTTACTTCATATACAATTCCCCATAGCAACCACATCTATAGTGTCCCTATGAATAAGTTCAAACTTTTGTAAGTTCATTGTTGCCTTATATTATTTCAAATATCTTATCATTTTAGTTATATTTTTCTCTATAGTTCTAATTTATTATAAACCTCTATTTCCATAATATTTATGAACACCATGTCCATTGAGGATCTACCTATCTCAATACTAGGTTTTTATTAGTTGCATCCCTCCTGATACAGTCCCTTGATGTTTCAGACACTTTTCTAAGCTTTTCCACTTTCTTTCCTCTCAGTCCTAAGAGTGTTTCAATATTCTTTCTTCTTCCTTTTTTATCATGATCTTTAAGTCCTCTTGAAAACCTATCTTGATCTCACCAATAATTTCTTTTACTCTCATAATCAAAATTTTCCATAAATATTTAATTGATTTAGTTTATCCATCCTTAATTCCTTTTTTTTTTAATGCCTTAATTTGCTAGGGTGTGTTACAAAACACCTAACACTACCACCACTTGCTTTTTAATACCTATAATGATCTCTATATTGCTTTACATTCTAGCAAGGTAATTTTACAAGACTTACCTTTTAGTGCACTTATGGGTTTTCATCATTAGTCCCCATTAGGTCACTTTTCTTATTTTTCAACTTAATAGGTATAGATCTAATTATTTTATAATTTTTAGAAAGCATTCATAGGGCATCATGACTTGGTCTAAAAGCCTTTTTAAAGGGTTGATGTGTTGCATAGTACTAAGGACATGGAAAATCGTATTGGTAGAAATTTGGATCATTAATAAGGGTGGTCCTTAAAAGACAATCTCTAAGAATTAAGGGTAGATTCCCCATCTATCTAAAGCTAACCCTAAAGCTATTTGTGTTCTCAGGGGGTGTGAAAAGGAATAGAGTTTTCTTGGATATGGATAGAGGTCGCTTGGATATGCATAGAGGTTGCTTGGATATGGAAGCCTTTTCATTGGTCACTCTTGTTTTTTAGAAAGGCATTCATAGGGAAACCATTGCTTGGATAGGGAGGTTGTCAAATTTAATTATATCAAAATGCACCTTTCCACTTGCTTTTGGTGGTTAGGTGTAGATAAGACATGTATCATGTTGCAAGTAGTCCAAGAAAGTGACTAGGTGACACATAGGAAAATATTGGCTTGGTTATTAAAAGATTATCTTGTGGTGGGCTTTAATTGGTTGGTAGAATCTATAGAAGTCTAAGTTGCATTGAGTAGTTGGGAACTAGGGTTTAGGATTAGCGCATGCTAGATTAATTTTATGGAAGTTTCCATAAATAACTTTAGGAGTTTGAAAGAAAAAGATGCAAAGAGGAGCAAGTATTAGGGAAATGGGTACCCAATATTGATGGAAGGAGTCGGATCAAGGTGAGGGAAATTTTGATACCACTAAATAATATGGATAGAAAGGTAAAGGAAATGGATTTAGGATTAGGGATATAGAGTGATAGATACACTATTTGGGAAAGGAAAACATAGAAGTCCAAAAATCTATGACTCAAGAGAAATGGGTTATGGATCATTAATGTGGTGCACGCCTAATGCTAGAATAAAAAAGAGCAAGGGAAATAGAGTGGAAGACTTTCAAGGTTTAGAGATTGGTTTTACCATATTCCTTATACCTTTTAGGTAATGATGGTTATATGACTAATCCTACAAGAATGGATCCCACAAGGAGGGAAGATGGGAAGTGGGGTTAAGGAAATGATTAGGGAAAATGCTAAAAGCCCAAGATTTTGAGACTTAAAGGAAAAGTGAATCCTTAAATTAGGAACTGGAGATGGCGAATACTCAATGCTAAAGGAGATGAAGCATGAAGTAGAGTAAGTGGAGAATAACTAAGGTTCATGGATTAGTCTTATAGCTTAAGTACATGATTATATGGAGACCTAAATTCCTAGGGAAAAAGGAAAAGACAAAGTAGGGAGTCGAAGCATGGGGAAAGCCATGATACAATACCTAGATAATGAAAAGTCTAAAACACTAAACTAGTCAAAGGTCTTAGACAAAAATGGAAATGTTGGGTTTCAAGGAATGGAGGGAAATAATATTGGCAAGAGGAAACCTATAAACCTAACAAAGGCTAGAAATAGACACAATCACCCCTAACACTAAGTAATTTCTATAGTTTGAGATATTTGGGCATGTGACAAGTAATAAAGAAAGGCAAAACACTATAACAAGAATATTTTTGAATAAGGAGGTTCATTGAAGGAATTATTAGATTGGTTATCGATTGTGGCCAAAACATGGCTCTATTAAGAAAGGAAGTACTAGACTTAGACAAATTTTCACTTACTAATATAGGACCCAACATCACCTAGAAAGGAGCAATACAAATATATCACATAGCAATTATAGGGATACAAATGTAAATCTTTGATTAAATATGAATGATGGACTCTATAGACAATGAAATCAAACTAATAAAGAAATAGAAGCACACAGCTAGAGTCCTTTCACTAAGAATGATATCCAAGGTAAAGGCTCAAAAGGACCAACATCAATAGAGGGGTTCCCTAACTTTATCTAAACTTAGAGATGGTGTTACAAGACATAAAGAAGTAGAATCTTTATTAGAGAATGTTCCTAAACATACTGGGATAAAAAAAACCAACTTAGAAACCGAAATAATAAGGTTTATCATAATTAAAGCTTTTCAAAATAACTTCATACAAGAAATTAATCCTCATGAATGAAATAGGCCTTGGAATAATCCATGGCAAAATGTGTGTGCAAGTGAGTTCATTTCCCCTTCATGAAATCAACTAAATTGATCATTAGAAGAAGGAATTGCAACAATCTTGGAGATAAATGTCATTGCAATGTGGTAATCAACACATACTCAAGGGTTCTTAACAACTCTAATAGTTATTCTAGGGGGTATGCCTAGAAAATCAAAAGCAATTGCCAACTTTTCACTATGGTGGCAAAGAAATAATATTTTTTTCTTCATTTTCCACACCACTAAATAAATGTCTTGCATTTGGAAAATACCCTATTGCCTTCATCTCCCAAGCCAATTTCTCCAACTTTGCATAGATTTACTATGTCTATGGATGTGATACGTCTCTTACACAAGAAACAACCAACTACATTCAGGAACCTTATTAATTTCTTATTTTCATCAATCTTGTTACCATTTTCTCACACCACATACCCACTTCTATATAGATGCTTGAGAAAAGAACATAAGTCACATCTAGTAGTAGCATCGTTGTAAATACTCTTGAGCATATATTCATATGTGATATGCAAGCAGAAGAAAACAGGTCCACACAACCACCACAGAATTAACTAGCATCTTAATAATAAAGTTTAGGGTGTCCTCAAAATAGCTAGCACAAGAAAGTTGGTCAACCATGCACACATAATGATCAATTGTAGATGTGATGCAATAAAGGTCATCAATGTGATTGAAGTATGTATGACCTACATGCACTAAACCTACATGATTGCATGCACATTTAACACAAGCAAAGCTTAGGTCAAGATATGTTCTAGAGTGCTTCATTAATCCAAATATTTTGAGAGTATCCTTCCAAAATTCATTTTGTGCATATCCCACAAACATTGCATTCTATGAGACCACATTTCTTTGAGGCGTTTTGTCAAACAGTTTACATGGCTTGTCTATGCTTCCATATTTTCCATACATGTCTACCAAAGCATTTCCAACAAAAATATCTGACAAAAAAACTTTGATGGGTGTTCATACCCTATTCTTAAGCTCTCATATTGGCATAGTCGGAGAGTATGCTGCCAATTTGTTTTGCTTGAGAGATTTTAAAGCCTTGTCAACATATCCGTTTTCTGTATATCCTACATTTCATGGAACCATATTTTTTGGAGGCATCTTGTCAAACATTTCTTGCCCCTTGTCCATGCTTCCATATTTTGGATAGTCCATATCTTTCTTTTTGAAGGTAGTCCGCTTGATATAGTGAAAGAATACAAGTATCTTGGGATTGATTTTCACCATAAGCTCAGCTGAGAGACTTGTAGATCGAAAAGGATACAGGGAGGTTGGAAAGCCTCTTTCTTGCTGCAAAACAGATGTAGGAACGCTGAACTTTCGGATTGGAAAACCATGAAAACTCTTTTTGGTTTACTTGTCACGCCAGTTGTACTTTATGGGTGTGAAGTGTGGGGAAGCAATATGTCAAAGTGCAGCTGGAAACAAATAGAAAGGATCCAAAAACACCTAATAACAAGCAATCTCAAAGTTAAGACCACGGTCCCATATGAAATTCTTTTAGCTGAAGCGGGGGCTTTTCCCTTGGAGGCATCGGCGATAATTCGGTTGATAAGTTATCTAAAGAAGATTGAAAATATGGACAACCACCGGTGGCCCAAAGCGGTTATGGAGGAGGCGCTAAACCGTAGAAAGAAAACCTGGATGAAGCAAAACAACAAGTGGCTGAACAAGTGGGACATCAAATTACAGGAGTGTCCTAGCACCAATAGTGAAATAAAAAATTACGTGAAGGAAAAATTTAGGACTGCCATGTGGTCAAATCAGATTGGGCGAAAAAAAGCATACTACGTCAAAGAGTTTAACCCGACAAAGGATCATGGTGAAAAAACGTATTTAGGGGCTGCTATTAAAGGGAAAGCGAGGGTGTTAATTGCACAACTGAGGACGGGATCGCATCATCTTAGATGTGAGACCGGTAGATGGAAGTCTCCTAAGGAAACATGGGAAGAAAGAACTTGCATATTCTGCGATAAGGGGGTGGTTGAGACGGAGCGACACTTCTTCATGGAATGCATTGCTTATGAAGACATCCGTAAACAGTATGCAAATAGTTTGTGTATGGACGATATGCAGCAGTTATTCGAGGAGGATAAGATCAATCAGACGGCTAGTCTTCTTGTCAAAATCAATAGTAGGAGATCTGATTTAGAAAAGAGCATGAAAGAAAATTAAGTTGTTTCTTGGTCCCATAGACTGTTTAGTCTCGTGGACATCATTAAAATCTTTCATTCATTCATTCATTCATCAGAACATTTCCAACTACAACCCCATCAGAGCATTTCCAACTACAACCCCTGACAAAATTCCTCTATTCTACCTTGTTCCAAAGCTCCCATTTTAGCACAGGCTGGAAGTACGTTGGCGAACGTAAACTGCCTCGTGAAGTACCCAGGGCGGGAACGATGGGTAAGATTGAGTTTTGTTCGGCTATTGCGCAGGAAGTGGACGGCTGACTACTGACTGCAAGGTTAATGGGACTGCTCAGCGGGACCGAGACAGGCTTTGGTGAAATGAACAAATTGAATGGGCCCACATGAGCCACCTAAGCAGTCAACGCTTAAGCGTGTGCTTTTAAGTCCAGCCTATGATGATAAGCCACCGAAGTGCCCGTCCAAAATAAACCGTTGTTTGTGCAGAGATATATAAGAACCCAAACATTATAACAAAGTCCGCTTAATCACCGACAATCATTTCGTGACTATGCCCCTCTGGAAGCATAGCATGTACCCTGCCACCACTGCCTCTGCAGAATTCTCCGCAAATTATTGCAGGCATTACAACCTCATATGAGTCTGAACTCATTGTACTGTTTTCCCGGCCGGTCCCACATACAATGCAAAATAAAAAATATGTTGCAGAACACAATATCTTCTTCAAAATTATCCCGAAAACACTTTTGAGTTACTCCCCTACATAACGCCATGACTGTTATCTACAACATCGACTGCAGCAACTTTGTAGAAGTAATCGCTTTCCATCTTCAATGGCTTCTGTTATGCTGTCATTTTCCATCTGCAGTGCCTTCTGTTTTGCTGATTAAACGATTTTCATGGGGAGAGCTGCAAAAAATCTTTTTAGCTGATAAAGAAATCATTAATCTATGAACTGACTCTGTAGAACGTCTCTAGGCCTAATAATTTCTTCTGATGAATTTAGATGATGACTTAATGGAGTTTCTTGACAAGCCTAAATCTGACCGCGTTACTGAGAGTTGCTTGCAGAGAACAGAGGTTCTATCTGCTTCAAGACTAATTGCTTTTAAATGATGCCCAAGCATCTACGCCTCTCAATAACTGATGTTAGTGCTATCCTATCTTTAAGTATGCGTGGCAGAGCTGTCTATGTGATTCACAAAATCATCAGTAAGAAGTATACAAAAAGCCACTAGATCGTTATCAGAATAATGTGAGCGTTTGTAAAAGGCAAGAAATAGCCCCCAAAAAACAGCTAGAAAAACAAACTTCTGAAAACCCTGTGTAACAAATTATACAAAAGATTGACACTGATCGAAATCGTTAGATCAAAAGGCCTTTTAACCATTTTTTTTAATCTCAAAAAATAGTTTTATGATATTCAGAAAGTGTTAAAACCTTTCATCTCTTAACACAAAAAATAGATATACAAAATGAAACAGAACCTTAATAGCTCAAGCCGAGGGTTTCCAAAATAAATTCATCATATTAAGAAAGAGGCTCAAGATTCATACAGCAGTATATCTGCGCAAGAATCTTAAGAAGATACATTTATTTTCTGAATGGCTAAACAATAATTCGCAAATTGGTAGCATAAGGGTGCAAATTGCTGAGTGTTCTTTTAAATGGCAAAATGGCAAGAGTTTGGTATCAAAATGTATAAGGTCCCTAAATGAGAGAAAAGAGGGGGTATTTATAAAGGTAATTGAATTCTTTGGTTAAGATTGAGAATTCAATGGTCAAGATTGAGCCACCATGGCTAAGATGAAGGGCTATGGTGAGTTGAGGACTCACAAGCCCTCACATCTTGACATGTGGAAGATGAAGTGGCCAAGGATGTGATGAAGTGTAGGTGAGGTGGAAGAAAGACATGTGATGGAGGTACTTGCAAGTACCTTGATGTGACCACTCAATGATCACATGGGGAAGAGAAGATTCTTTGAAAGAATAAAAGTGAATTTAAAATTCACAATGATTGGAATAATCTAGTGGATAAGACAAGGTTCCCAAACGGTGGGAACTTGCCACATGTGGGTGATGTGAGAGGTCAAAGGTTCTAGAAGACCTTGGCACATGTGAGTGATATGACAAGTCAAATGTTCTAGAACTTGCATGGGGATAAGGAGTTTTGAAAGAATAAATGTGAAATAAAAATTCACATGGAGAAGAGAGGAGTTTTGGATGAATAAATGTGAATTAAAAATTCACATGGGAAAGAAGGGAGAGTTGACCAAGGTACTGATTAGGCTTAACTGATCAGTAATTAGACAATAATTATTAGTTAATAAGGATTAGAAGCCATTTGTAAAAGTTGGAGGATGTGACACATCCTAATTAACGATTAGGCATGTGCGCATCCCTAATGAAGAGATTAGGAGGTGGGTTAGGATTAAAAAAAATATGTGACATGTGAAGAACTAAATAAATGTCATATTTATTTAATTTATTTGATGAAAAGGAGGATTAAGAGATAATGTATTTAATTATTAACTAAATACCTTAAGAATTTGGTAGAATTAAGGGTATTAATTAAATAATAATAATATTACTTAATTAATACAAATAAGAGGATATTTAGATGAAAAAGGATAAATTTGGACAAATGTAAGTGTCCAAATTTAGGTGTCTATACTTGGTTCCTTTTATTAAAGTGTATATAATATACGTTATGAAGCTTATCTTGGTGCTCATAGGGAGATTTGTTAGGAGTCATCATGTGGTGTTCCCTCTCCTTCTATTCATTAAATAAAGTTTTTGAGATTTTGTATATAATTATCAAGTGTGAATTAGATTGACTCAAACATAAGTATATATGTGACTCTTTTTAATTTCACAATTCTATAGATCTATGAATATATTTTAGACATTGAAAACCATGAAAGGAACCAAATTTAACTATTCTAACCAAGGCCTTCCAAGTGACATAGAAAATTTATTGAAACATGAAATAATACTTCAAACTTCTTAATCCCCACTTAGAGAGGCAATATTGTGCATCCTAACTTGTAGCAATAAGGACACCATCTTCAAAGAGATACTTAAATATGCATAACTGTAATGTTATAAATGATGCTCATATATAAATTCTTTCATACAAATATTAAAATTGTTCTCTACCTTGCTAAGGATATTGGAAATTGGAAAACTATGGATAGTACCATGAATACATAATGGTCCATAATAGCTTGATTGAGGGATCATAACAAAAGGTTTAGTAGTGGAAGAATCCCAAGAATAATTCATCCCCACAAAATATTCTATAGGAACATTGAAAGATGGACCAACATGTTATTTATCCATAAAATCTCTCATGATACGTGTAGGAGTCATAGAGTTAGAAATATGTTTGAACACCCATTAGAAATATATACAGTTTCTAGACTGAGAGTACGAGAAAATGATTTGAATAAATCTATAAAATTTGATTAAGTGGGGAAACCAAATTATTTCCCCCATTATTAATATCATCATGTCTATAATTTTATTATCAAATCCTAGACCTTATGCTTTAGAGCCATACAAATATGTGTGATGGCTACTAATAATTACACATTTATATTTTATTATGTCCTTTATGGATTCTTGTAAATGGATCCAATTGATGAATGGAATGAAGGGTGATCAAATTAACATTTGATAAACTTTGAAACATAGTGTCTAGAGGTTCACTTAATAATGTTAATTTCTTAGTGTGGCTTGAAAGAAATAATATTAGAATTAGTAACCACATGATTTGAATTGGACTTTATTTCTTTCTTATCATTACCCTTTTGAAAATTATTACACTTTTAAAATTTGGAAGGGTAAGAAGGTGTGGAAGAGGTATGAGAGGAAAATATTTTAAACTATTGGAAGTGAGTAATTTGAGTTTAGCATTCCTAACATGAGCACAAAGGTCCATGAAGAAAACATGTAGTTAATCTAATAGGCCCATAAAAAAATACTTTGTAATTAATCAAAGGGAAATGATATTTCATTCTAACAAAGATATTGAAATGAAAGGACATGATCATTGATCTCTTTTCACTTAGAAATGGTTAAGGAAACTAGTAGAAGAGTTGATCAAAAAAATGGGTTGAAACATCATTCTAGTAATAGGACCATTGAATAGAATAGTCTTTAAGATTATGAGGGAATAAATTAGCCGTGTCCTTATCATCATAAGAATAGTCCTTGCATGTTGAATTAAAGGCTTGTAAATGTGTATTAGGATCACCTTTGCAATAGTACAATTTAAAGCAAGGCATCACTAAACCAAATAGTTAATGATACAAATAGTGACATTATTCTTAGCTACATTTTCTTCACAAAACATGAATACTTTATTCTCAAAAGAAACTAGATTTCTTTTTAAATAGATTGTGAGCAAATTAAGATCCTTGTCTTAAAATTTGTTAGCTATAGGTTAGAGCAGAAAGAATGTGTTAAAGAGATTCAAGATCATCAAGGGTTGTAAAAAAGAAAAATGTGAAAGGGAAACTCAAATATTAACTAGCTCATTCTATTCAAATCAAGGAATTTTTGAAAAAGAATGTTGTAGTATGAATCCATTAAAAATTTGGACAAAGGAGCAAGAAGAATGTGAGATTGTTATCAAACCTAACATCAACATAAAATTCCACATATGCTAGCATATCTCGTCGACTCTAGTGAAGTTAAATAAATGGACGAGCACCTAAAAGGAGGATTTATCAAAAAAATATTAAAAGTCCATTTCCATGCCCATCCTTTTTGGTGAATGGAAGAGTAGAAAGGGAGAATGGTACAAAAATATTTTGTATAGATTATAAACATCTCAATAGTATTATTTTTCCATTTAACTGCCTTATTCCATCCAATTTAGATCTTTTTAGGCAAGCAACAACAAAAAATGATCTTCTCAATATTTGACTACAAATCAAGATTTTGGCGGATAAAGGTTAAAGAAACATATAAACTTGGATAAGATTAAATTTTAGTTCCCCAAGGAGATGTTGGTATCTGCTAGATAGGGTTTGGTATCCTTATATCTTATATATGAAAAGAAAATATCAAGCCTTTCATCTAGATTAAAAATAAAATAGAAAATCATTTTGCATATACCAAATACTAGGTACAAATTAAAATTACATTCATAATCTAGCTACATAATTCACTCTTTGGAGTTTATCCATGTAAGTTTGCTTTCAAACAACTTTTTTAAATTCTCATAATACTAGATATCAATGAGTGTGCGTGTGCGTGTGCGTGTGTGTGTGTGTGTGTGTGTGTGTGTGTGTGTGTGAGAGAGAGAGAGAGAGAGAGAGAGAGAGAGAGAGAGAGATAGATTTAAATTCTCATAATACTAGATACCAATGAGTGTGTGTGTGTGTGTGTGTGTGAGAGAGAGAGAGAGAGAGAGAGAGAGAGAGAGAGAGAGAGAGATTGATTGATTGATTGATTGATTTTGAGTTCCACTTAATGAGGGAAGCTACCATAGAGTGAATATTTTAAGAGAAGAGTTTAGTCTTTGTTCTTCCATTTTATAATAAAGTTGTGTTATATTAGATGATAATTGTCATGTAACAATAAATTTCTATTGTTGTAATATGTTTACAAGCACTCTTTTTCACTTGGTGGGGGAAGCTATCATAAAGAGAATATTTTAAGATAAGAGTTTTGTCTTCATTCTTTTTTATCATAAAGTTGGATTATATTTGATGATAATTGTTGTGTAGGAATGAATTTCTATTGTTTTAATATGTCTAGGAGTTGATTTGTCCAATTAAACTATAGATCATTAATTTGGTGGATTTTAAGTTATACATTATAGGACTTTAAGAGAGAGTGTGTGTCATATATATCTTGGTTCAAAATAAAAATCTTTTACTATCACGTAAGACAAGATCAAACCTCTCCAATTTGATACATGATGATAATTACAGCCTATCAAAATTCAAAATTCAAAATTGAATCAATTGAACAAAATAATTAATGCAAACTAAAATCTAAAGCTCTATCTATAAACCAATGCTATTAACACAAAACCCAGTAGCTGAAGAAAAAATTGATATGAACCAAACCAAAAATCTACAAAACAAAGCAAAAAATAAGTGTTTCATATACTGATCAATGATGCTCCTGCATAACTATAAACCCTTTTTACTCCTTATCGAACTTCATGTGTTTGTGCTTAATAGCTCATTTTCCTTTATACTCTTTGATCCGACGAAGAAACAAAAATAAGCTAAGCCAAAGCCAAATATAGAGCTAAAATAACAACTATTACATAAATATTGTACATATTTCCGTTGACCCCTAAATAGTAGCAGCTCTCTGCAATTTAATGTCGAGCCTGGATTGGAAAGCCATATGATCGATCATAAGCCACCAAATTGCCCATTCAAAATAAACCATTGTTTGTGCAGAGATATATAAGAACAAAACACTATAACAAAGAACGCCTTAATCACATATCATCGTGGGCTTAGGATCACCATTTGTAAGCAGAGCAAGTCCCCCGCCACTGCTGTCTCCGCAGCCTTCCACAAATTGTTGCGTGCATTGCCATAAGCTCTTCATGAGTCCGAACTCATTATATCGTCTCCGTGCTCAGCCCACATACCTCGCGAAATTAAAAACCAAGGTTAAATTCCTAAGTTTCCTGGATCTGGGGATCTACATAGGGACGATGACGAGTCCCCAAGTTTCCGACTTTTGAGGCCAAAATTAGGGACGGCAGGGGACGGCTATATAAAAATATAGGGAAATTTTAAATATTTAATAGATAACATGAATAAGGCATGCATGATACACATTATAGAACATTAACATATAACATTTGTGTTCAACATTATGCCAATACTCAAAGTCAATAGTCAATACGCATTCAAAATTAACATACAGCTACACAAATCATAAAACAACCTCCTAGTTATAATTTATAAACTTATATCAAAATGCCCAAAGGCTACATTGCTGCCATATAGTTTAAAAGTTTGTTATGAAAATCAAAATACAATATCGTATGTCTAATGTATGGAACAAGATAATCCTTGATTATGGCTTTGACTACAAAAGATGCAAAGATTTGCAACAGGGGATATGTATTTTGTAGGTTTAATGATCATAATTCATCATTGGCCTATAACATGCTTAGACCTATAGTTTTAATGAGGTTTTGGGGGAAACACCCCAACAAGATTGAGGGGTAGTGCCCCTCGCGGGGGTCTGGGGGCAACGCCCCTCGTGGGGGTCAAGGGGCAACGCCCCCAGCGGGGTCAAGAGGCAGCGCCCCTAGCGGGGTCGAGGGGCAGCGCCCCTCGCGGGGTCCCGGGGCAGCGCCCTGGGCGCACTCCCTGTCGCGATACAGGGCGGGGTCGAGGGGCGGAGCCCCCGCCACCAAGCCCAAATGAAGACCTTCGAAACCACACAAACCTTCATGGCGCACACCATTTAATTAAAAAATTTGTAAATTAAAGATTGCAATTTTTTTGAAAAAATTATGTTTTTGGCTTTCAAAACGTAGGGGACGGCCGGCCGTCCCCGAGACGGTTGAGGGACGGCTCAGCCGTCCCCCTTCCGTCCCCGGGACTGGTCAGCCGTCCCTATTTGGTCAACGCCGTCCCCCCGTCCCCGGGACGTTTCCTGAGTTTTTTCAAAAAAGGGGGACGGTCCCCTGCCGTCCCCTAGCCGTCCCCCAGTACCCGGGACGTCCCCGGAACCGGGACGGGGGATTTTGGAGGGGGGACGCGTCCCCGGGTAACCCTGAAAAAAACCCATTGCAGAACACAATATCTTCTTCAAAATTATCCCCAACACTTTTGAGTTACTCCCCTACATAACGCCATGACTTGTGATTTACAACGTCGGCTGCAGCAACTTTGTAGAAGTAATCGTTTTCCATCTGAAATGCCTTCTGTTTTTCTGATTAAACGATTGTCATGGGAAGAGCTGCAAAAAATCTTTTTAACTGAATGAAAATCATTAATCTATGAACTGACTCTGTAGAACGTCTCTAGGCCTAATAAATTCTTCTGGTGAATCTAAATGAAGACTTAATGGAGTTTCTTGACAAGCTTAAGTCTGACCGCGTTACTGAGAGTTGCTTGCAGAGAACAGAGGTTCTATCTGCTTCAAGAATAATTGCTTTTAAATGATGACCAAACATCTACGCCTCTCAATAACTGATGTTAGTGCTATCCTATCTTTAAGTATGCGTGGCAGAGCTGTCTATGTGATTCACTGTAAAACACCCAACCAAAAACAAACAGAAAACAAATTCTGGTGCGGACAACAAAACTCAGCTCTGTGTATTGCTAACCCAGATTTTACTAATAATTGGCAACTCAGAAATTAACTTTCAATACTGTGAACAGAAATTAGCTTCCAGAAAGCACAAATCACAGATTTACCCCTTTTTGGAGACAATGTATAAGCCCGAACCAAATTGATATAAAGATTGTTTCAATTTACAATGCGAATTCAAGGCTGGGAAATATCTGGTAATAATATCGAGTTGAGGGGATCGATATGCATCAACCCAGACTCCATCGTCTTCTATACTAGGTACCGCTCTGCGGATTCTGATGGCCTTGTGTTCTCCTTCGATTAATGGATGATGCTCCACCCAGAGGTGGTGTCGCATCCCCAAACCACACGCGGTAAGCACAGACAGAGACTTGTCGGACTTCACATTCTCTCGAGCTACAGCTCGGGTAATTGCTTTCCGTCCCAAGACGATCCTCCACCACGGTGAACTCAGATCTCAAACTCGACTTGATGTTGTATGCACGCCTCGGTTATTAGGCTCGGCCGGAACGGCCAAAGCCGTCTTGCAGGATTTGGCGCTTCTCGTCAGAACACACAGCCAACAAAATCCCGTGTGCGCCTCCGGCTATCGCTTTAGTCTCCTGAGAGCATGAAAGATTGGAGTGAGAATAGGGAAGAACTACAGCCACGAATTTAGCTCGGGTAGAGTCTACGCGCTACCTGAGAGCTCCGATTGAGCAGCTACGCTCTCAATCAGCCAAGCCGGATTCCAATCCCAAAATTCGTGATGATCAATCCCGATCACAGATGTCATTAAATACTAATCTAAGGCGCCGCTCCAAATGAAATCGGCCATAAACAAAGCAAACAGAAATCAAATTTCAAAACTAGATGGCGCCAACCCAAAGCAAGTCGGCCACAGCAGATTAAATTATCTAATAGTGTTTTAAAACACTAGTTTTTAAAAAAGATTCACGTCGACCAGATCAGTGAGAATTCGGGACATGACATTCACAAAATCATCAGTAAGAAGTATACAAAAAGCCACTAGATCGTTATCAGAATAATGTGAGCGTTTGTAAAAGGCAAGAAATAGCCCCCAAAAAACAGATAGAAAAACAAACTTCTGAAAACCCTGTGTAACAAATGATACAAAAGATTGAAACTGTGATCGAAATTGTTAGATCAAAAGGCATATTATCCATTTTTTTAATCTCAAAAATTAGTTTTATGATATTCAGAAAGTGTAAAAACCTTTCATCTCTTAACACAAAAAATAGATATACAAAAGGGAACAGAACCTTAATAGCTCAAGCCAAGGGTTTCCAAAATAAATTCATCATATTAAGAAAGAGGCTCAAGATTCATACAGCAGTATATCTGCGCAAGAATCTTAAGAAGATACATTTATTTTCTGAATGGCTAAACAATAATCCACGGAAAAAAAGAATCTGTACAAACCACTAAACAAAGTGGCCGAGCTCGACCATCAAAGAAGATGCACAATATCTCACGCGCTTACCGAAAATGACAAGCCATATATAATAACGGAGATCGGATTGGAAAAAACCCTCAGTGAAAAAAGCATGCAAAAAATGCCAAGAAAGATCCAACAAGAGCAGGTGCTAGAGAAGGCACCACCGCCATATAAGCAGCTCCTGTAATCGGAGATGGACTGGGCGCCTCTGCCTCCTCTGCACCATATACTACTGATATCATCATCATTATCATTATTAGGGCCAAATTTAGGGCGTAAATGTTGCTGTGTGCTGCTCCAGCCATCTCCACACCTCTTTTATCAAAGATCGCAAATGCCTAAAATGAAGATATGCAGCTTTGCGAAACCTCCGACTGAAATGCAGACAGATGAAATAGTAACACGCTATAGAGAAGGCACTGGCAATGGAATGAAGGGATTGAGAGGGGAAAGGGATATTTATATACAACAAATGGGCAATCAAGAAGACTACATTACAAAAGAGGCAGATATGCCGAAATTTATGTAATCCAGTTGTTCTCCTAAAAAAGCTGTTGTGGGGCCACGTCCCGTAATGTTCCGTTGGAAACTTGGAAGTGTGCAATTACTCGGCAATGTAAACGTGGCATAAACAGATACGTTATGTTCATATGGTTGTATGACTGGGGATGGCTTTCCTTATAAGTTTGAGATTTAATTTAGATTTAAGAAAATAAAGGTGCCTGCCGCTTATATATTCGTTGTGTCCATGGGCCCCTATCATCATTGTACCTTCATCGCGTTGTCAACAAGGATTATTATTCAGTTTCCATTTTTGCATTGTGTAATGGTGACAAATAAATACCTTTCACTTTTTATATTTGTTTTCAAATCATTTACTGATTTGTGTATTATTATTTAGTATATCATGTATGTTTACTAGTGATGTTTTCAATTATTTATTTAGTCTTCAAATTGATAATTTTATATGGTTTGATATAAGGGAAGGAATTATCTCTAAACATCCAAATCAAATTTGAGAATTAGTTTTTATGCAAGGACATACTAGAACATAAGGCTAACTAAAGTGATGTTCTTAAATTTGAAAAGATTGAATCCATGTGCTCAAATCAAATCTATAATATAATCAGATATAAACTTGTGGGATTGAATTTGTAGCTACATAAATGACAAGGAGAAACAAACAACATTCATTAACTTTCCAAAATATTCATCTAATCTTCAATAACATTTGTACAATATTGACATATCAAATTTGATCATCTACAACATATTTATTATTTTGTTCAATTTCTAAAAAAATAGATTATTTATATTTATAGATTTCCACAACTCTTAATATAAAAAAGATATTATTTATTTATCCCAAATTTATGTAGAAAGGATTTTATGCTCTCTCTCATTTAAAGAAAATATATATTTTATTTTCATTTACACATGAAAGTTTTGGAACACATAATGCTAATGGACAAGAAATAAGTTTATCAACGTATTCTCATCTATTTATACTAGGAGTGAACCATTCACTCTTAGAACTCCTTGTCAAGTCATTTTGTAGGAGTGAAGGAGAATAAATGACACCCTACAATTATAATTATAAAAGATATAATTTGTAATTCTAGATCAATCCTTAATTATTAAAGAAGATGATAATGATAAATTTAAATAGAAATCCAAAGGTTTGAGACACAAATAAATTGTTCATCTAGTATTTAGTTAGATGTTGACTTTGATTGTTTTGATTGACATAAGTGTTGTGAGAAAAATCTCAAAATTAAACAATGGTACTAGATTAGTGAAGAAGGGCATGTGTCATGAATTTTGAGTTTGTTAAGGCATAGAACTAGGCTACACCCATAATTTTGTCCTTGGACATTTTACTCCCACATGGTTCTATCCACTACTTAATTTCACCTTTGAGATTTGAAAAATTAATTCACCTACACCTATAACTACATTTAAGAAACTAGGAGTGCTAAAAATAATCTTTTGGGTGCTAATATAGAAATAGGAAAGACCATTGACTTCCTTGATAGTAGTCACACCTTGTGTTAAATGTAACAAGATAGAAAACATTTCAAATAGAGAATTTGATGCAACTAAAACGTTCTGACACTTAAACTAAGGCTGATACTATTTCATTATTATTCCCTTATGATGACGTGATGAAAATACCTAGATCATATTATTCAACCAACCCTTACCTTTCATACATTGATTTTCTTAAAAATGTTATGGAGAGGGAATTCATTTAGTGGTTATACCTTACCCTCAAGTTATGTCTTCTCTTTAATAGAGAAACTATAATCTATATTATGCATTCTTAATATTTAAAATTAATATGTATATGATAAAGGAAGGCATGTAATATCATATGTTATGTGTCAAAGGTATGCAATTGGAAACATCATTATTTCCTTTCTAGCCTCACTTTGTCCAGCACCATCAAAATTCCACTATGCACCTCTTTGCTTGTAGAATTTTTAATAATATTCTATGCAAATTTTCCCTCTTTATTTTTTGAATCTTAAGGTATTTATTGGATCTTTAGATTCTTTTTCATTGCATAATAAGATCTCATTTGAAAGCCTGATCTCTAATTTCTCATTAAATTTTTTTAATACAATTATATATCAATTCCTATATAGTTTTATGCTCATATTGAGAGAATGTATTAATGCAATTAGATATTAACAAATGACATAATATTCTATGGAGTTGGGCTCATTCCTTGACCTTCACCTATCCCCATTCATACACATTCACATACATTTCTCCACACCTTATCCAATTTTGCACACTTTCTTACATATTCCACATGTATTTCAACATTCATGAGCATGCATTTATTTTGAGTGTAGACTTAAATATTGTTCATTATCATGGTTCATTACCATGTGTAAGAACAATATTGTGACCACAAATTTGACCCATGAATTTCCAAAATTTAAATTCAAATATGGTTGACTCCTATCCTTTCCACTAAGTATAATGAGTTGACCAAACACAAGTTTGCATTAAATATTGTTATGTCTTACTATTAAAGGCATTCAATTATTTTCATTACTATTAAATACACATTTGAAACTTAATTACAATAAAAAAAATTGTTTCTATTAATTCACAATGATTAAAAAAATTTAATCTTCTACAATGAAATTCCAACATGCAAGGACTCAACCATTTGATTATAAATGAGCATGATATGTGTGAATTCTATAATTGAAATAATATTACAATGAAGTGTAAAGTGTTGAGATTCTAAAAAATAACTCCAAACTAAACTACCTTCAAAATGATTGTGGTTGTTGTTTATATGATAACTTTAACATTAGGAGTGATCTTAGATAGATGCAAGGCGGGGAAAAGCTTGATGCTTTATGAAATGTGTGGTTGGCCAAACATGATGAATTAAATACAATAATGATGAATTGATTAGTCTTGATTCCGTTCGTACCTTAAGGTGAAATTGAGTGTTGGCCTATTATGCCTAATAGTAGGTTAGAGACTGAATTAGGCCTTTATGGTGGTCCACATGATAGTCACCAAAGATCAATTTAGAGTGTATGCTCCCAAATAGAAGGCAAAGTATACAAGTGCAATATAATTTGTGGTGACGAATTGATGACTGGGATGCAACTATAAACTTGCAAACAAACAAATATTTTTTTGGTTGATGCTAGATTGCTCTTACCCCTTGGGATTCTCTTGCACCAACAATTATTGTATATATCTTATCCTATGCAATACATTTACCTTTCAAAATATTAAATACATCTATTAAATGTACATTCTATCTTAAGGTTTCATTTGCATATTCTATAATCTTCTAGATTACTATCTAATTTGGAATTTTTTCCACTAATACACCCAAAAAATAGATAGAGGGATTCATTTTCTCCTTATCTAAATCTTTTCAACTAGTTCTTGGTTCCTTTAATTAAAGTGCATATAATATACACTATGAAGCTTAACTTGGTGCTCATAGGGAGATTTGTTAGGAGTCATCATGTGGTGCTCCCTTTCCTTATATTCATAAAAAAAGTTTGTGAGATTATGTATATATTTATCAAGTGTGAATTAGATTGACTCAAACATAAGTATATATGTAACTCTTTTTAATTTCACAATTTTGTAGATCTATGAATATATTTTAGACATTGACTAACCATGAAAGGAACCAAATTTAACTATTCTAACCAAGGCCTTCCAAGTGACATAGAAAATCTATTGAAACATGAAATAATACTTCAAACTTCTTAATCCCCACTTAGAGAGGCAATATTGTGCATCCTAACTTGTAGCAATAAGGACATCATCTTCAAAGAGATACTTAAATATGCATAGCTATAATGTTATAAATGATGATCATATACAAATTCTTTCATACAAATATTAAAATGGTTCTCTACCTTGCTAAGGATATTGTTAACTGGAAAAATATGGATAGTACCATGAATACATAATGGTTCATAATAGCTTGATTGAGGGATCATAACAAAAGTTTTAGCAATAGAGGAATCCCTAGAATAATTCATCCCCACAAAATATTCTATAGGAACATCGAAAGATGAACCAACATGTTATATATCCATAAAATCTCTTGTGATACGTTGTAGGAGTCATAGAGCTAGAAATATGTTTGAACACCCATTAGAAATATATACAGTTTCTAGATTGAGAGTGCGAGAAAATGATTTGAATAAATCTATAAAATTTGATTAAGTGGGGAAACCAAATTATTTCCCCCATTATTAATATCATCATGTCTATAATTTTATTATCAAATCCTAGACCTTATGCTTTAGAGCCATACAAATATGTGTGATGGCTACTAATAATTACACATTTATATTTTATTATATCCTTTATGGATTCTTGTAAATGGATCCAATGGATGAATGGAATGAAGGGTGATCAAATTAACATTTGATAAACTTTGAAACATATTGTCTAGAGGTTTACTTAATAATGTTAATTTCTTAGTGTGGCTTGAAAGAAATAATATTAGAATTAGTAACCACATGATTTGAATTGGACTTTATTTCTTTCTTATCATTACCCTTTTGAAAATTATTACACTTTTAAAATTTGGAAGGGTAAGAAGGTGTGGAAGAGGTATGAGAGGAAAACATTTTAAACTATTGGAAGTGAGTAATTTGAGTTTAGCATTCCTAACATGAGCGCAAAGGTCCATGTAGAAAACATGTAGTTAATCTAATAGGCCCATAAAAAAATACTGTGTAATTAATCAAAGGGAAATGATATTTCATTCTAACAAAGATATTGAAATGAAAGGAAATTTGATCTCTTTTCACTTAGAACTGGTTAAGGAAACTAGTAGAAGAGTTTGAATAAAAAAAAAGGGTTGAGACATCATTCTAGTAACATAATCATTGAATAAAATAGTCTTTAAGATTATGAGGGAATAAATTAGCCAATTTCTTATCATCATAAGAATAGTCCTTGCATGTTGAATAAAGGCTTGTAAATGAGTATTAGGATCACCTTTGCAATAATACAATTTAAAGCAAGGCATCACTAAGCCAAATTGTTAATGATACAAATAGTGACATTATTCTTAGCTACATTTTCTTCACAAAACATGAATACTTTATTCTCAAAAGAAACTAGATTTCTCTTGAAATAGATTGTGAGCAAATTAAGATCTTTGTCTTAAAATTTGTTAGCTATAGGTTAGAGAAGAAAGAATGTGTTAAAGAGATTCAAGATCATCAAGGGTTGTAAAAAAGAAAAATGTGAAAGGGAAACTCAAATATTAACTAGCTCATTCTATTCAAATCAAAGAATTTTTGAAAATGAATGTTGTAGTATAAATCCATTAAAAATTTGGACAAAGGAGCAAGAAGAATGTGAGATTGTTATCAAACCTAACATCAACATAAAATTCCACATATGCTAGCATATCTCGTCGACTCTAGTGAAGTTAAATAAATGGACGAGCACCTAAATGAACTCTTAGAATGAGGATTTATCAAAAAAACATTAAAAGTCCATTTTCATGCTCATCCTTTTTGGTGAATGGAAGAGTAGAAAGGGAAAATGATACAAAAATATTTTGTATAGATTATAAACATCTTAATAATATTATTTTTCCATTTAACTACCTTATTCCATCCAATTTAGATCTTTTTAGGCAAGCAACAACAAAAAAGTATCTTCTCAATATTTGACTACAAATCAAGATTTTGACGGATAAAGGTAAAAGAAACATATAAACTTGTATAAGATTACATTTTAGTTCCCCAAGGAGATGTTGGTATCTGCCAAATAGGGTTTGGTATCCTTATATCTTATATATGAAAAGAAAATATTAGGCCTTTCATCTAGATAATTTATATGAAAAGAAAATATTAGGCCTTTCATCTAGATAATTTTTAAAAAAAAAATATTCAATTTGCATATACCAAATACTAGATACAAATTACATTCATAATCTAGCTACATAATGCACTCTTTGGGGTTTATCCTTGTGAGTTTGCTTTCAAACAACTTTTTTAGATTCTCATACTAGATGCCAATGAGAAAATGTGTGTGTGTGTGTGTGTGTGTGTGTGAGAGAGAGAGAGAGAGAGAGAGAGAGAGAGAGAGAGAGATTTGTATTCTAGGTGAGTTCTTTTTTCCACTTAATGAGGGAAGCTATCATAGAGTGAATATTTTAAGAGAATAGTTTAGTCTTTGTTCTTCCATTTTATAATAAAGTTGTGTTATATTAGATGATAATTATTATGTAACAATAAATTTCTATTGTTGTAATATGTTTACAAGCACTTTTTTTCACTTGGTGGGGGAGGCTATCAGAAAGAGAATATTTTAAGATAAGAGTTTAGTCTCCGGTCTTTTTTATGATAAAGTTGGATTATATTAGATGATAATTGTCATGTAGGAATCAATTTCTATTGTTTTAATATGTCTAGGAGTTGATTTGTCCAATTAAACTATAGATCATTAATTTGGTGGATTTTAAGTTATACATTATAGGACTTTAAGAGAGAGTGTGTGTCATATATATCTTGGTTCAAAATAAAAATCTTTTACTATCACATAAGACAAGATCAAACCTCTCCAATTTAATACATGATTATAATTACAGCCTATCAAAATTCAAAATTGAATCAATTTAACAAAATGATTAATGCAAACTAAAATCTAAAGCTCCATCAATAAACCAATGCCATTAACACAAAAGCCGAAAAAAGTGATATGAACCAAACCAAAAATCAACGAAACAAAGTGAAAAATTAGTATTTGATATAGTGAGCAATGATGCTCCTGCATAACTATGAACCCTTTTTACTCCTTATCGAACTTCATGTGTTTGTGCTTAATAGCTCATTTTCCTTTGATCTGAGGAAGAAACAAAAATAAGCTAAGCCAAAGCCAAATATAAAATTAAAATAACAACTATTACATAAGAATTGCACATATTTCCGTTGACCCCTAAATAGTAGCAGCTCTCTGCAATTTAATGTGGAGCCTGGGTTGGAAAGCCATATTATCTATCATAAGCCACCAAAATGCCCGCTCAAAATAAACCATTGTTTGTGCAGAGATATATAAGAACCCAACCACTATAACAAAGAACGCCTTAATCACATATAATCATTTTGTGACTCTGCCCCTTTGTAAGCAGAGCAAGTCCCCTGCCACCACTGTCTCCGCAGCTTCTCCACAAATTGTTGCAGGCATTGTTACAACCTCTTCATATGAGTCTGAACTCATTATACTATCCTCCAGGTCGGGCCCACATACTCTGCAAATTAAAAAAAATCCATTGCAGAACACAATATCTTCTTCAAAATTATCCCCAAAACACTTTTGAGTTACTCCCCTACATAACGCAATGACTTGTGATTTACAACATCGGCTGCAGCAACTTCGTAGAAGTAATCGTTTTCCATCTGAAATGCCTTCTGTTTTTCTGATTAAACGATTTTCATGGAAAGAGCTGCAAAAAATCTTTTTAACTGAATGAAAATCATCAATCTATGAACTGACTCTGTAGAACGTCTCTAGGCCTAATAAATTCTTCTGGTGAATCTAAATGAAGACTTAATGGAGTTTCTTGACAAGCCTAAATCTGACCGCGTTACTGAGAGTTGCTTGCAGAGAACAGAGATTCTATCTGCTTCAAGACTAATTGCTTTTAAATGATGCCCAAGCATCTACGCCTCTCAATAACTGATGTTAGTGCTATCCTATCTTTAAGTATGCGTGGCAGAGCTGTCTATGTGATTCACAAAATCATCAGTAAGAAGTATACAAAAAGCCACTAGATCGTTATCAGAATAATGTGAGCGTTTGTAAAAGGCGAGAAATAGCCCCCAAAAAACAGATAGAAAAACAAACTTCTCAAGACCCTGTGTAACAATGATACAAAAGATTGACACTGTGATTGAAATCGTTAGATTAAAAGGCCTATTATCCATTTTTTTTATCTCAAAAATTAGTTTTATGATTTTCAGAAAGTGTAAAATCCTTTCATCTCTTAACACAAAAAATAGATATACAAAATGAAACAGAACCTTAATAGCTCAAGCCAAGGGTTTCCAAAATAAAATACATTTATTTTCTGAATAGCTAAACAATAATCCGCGGAAAAAAAAAAATCTGTACAAACTACTAAACAAAGTGGCCGAACTCGACCATCAAAGTAGATGCACAATATCTCACGCGCTTACCGAAAATGACAAGCCATAGATAATAACGGAGATCGGATTGGAAAAAACCCTCAGTGAAAAAAACAGGCAAAAAATGCCAAGAAAGATCCAACAAGAGCAGGTGCTAGAGAAGGCACCACCGCCATATAAGCGGCTCCTGTAATCGGAGATGGACTGGGCGCCTCTGCCTCCTCTGCACCAAACACTGCTGATATCATCAAAATTATCATTATTAGGGCCAAATTTAGGGCGTAAGTGTTGCTGTGTGCTGCTCCAGCTATCTCCACACCTCTTTTATCAAAGATAGCAAATGCCTACAACAAGATGTGCAGCTTTGAGAAACGTCTGACTGAAATGTAGACAGATGCGGGATGTCAGATGAAAAAGTAAGACGCTATAGAGTGGGCAATGGGACTGGAATGAAGGGATTGAGAGGGGAAAGGGATATTTATATACAACAAATAGGCAATCAAGAAGACTACACTACAAAAGAGGCGGAGATGCCCGAATTTACGTAATCTAGTTGTTCTCCTAAAAAGCTGTTGTGGGGCCACGTCCAGTAATGTTCTGTTGGAAGAGTGGCAATTGCTTGGTAATGTAAAGGTGGCATAACCAGGTACGCTATGTTCACATGGTTGTATGATTTGGGATGGCTTTACTTATAAGTTTGAGATGTAATTTAGATTTAAGAATATAAAGTTGCCCATCACTTCTATTCGTTGTCTTCATGGGCCCCTATCACCATTGTACCTTCGCCGCGTTGTCAACAAAGGTTATAATTCAGTTTCCATTTTTGCATTATGTAATGGAGACAAATGTATACCTTTCGCTTTTTATATTTGTTTTGAAATCATTTATTGATTTGTGTATTATTATTAGTTCCTCCCGGGAATTATAGCGAAGCCTTCAAATCTTAAAGAGTGGTTAATCTTTCCTGCAACAGCCAATCAGCATGCAAAATTATTTCAGAATGTCCTTTTGGTTTGCTATTTCTGTAGTTAATCTGCATATTTTTTATGCAAAATATTCTCTGCAAGATTTTTGGTGCTCTGTGATTGGGTGTGAAATATTTACGCAAATTGTCAGAGGCTCTGCATTTCTTACGAGGCAAGAGAGCGCATGACTATCATGGCTTGGCCTGCAAGGCTTCTGCAGATTGTTAGAGAGCATAGGTAACACGTGAGCAATTTGGGCAGTTGGCGATTAGTGTTTTTAACTATATTGACAAGAAGCAGTGAGTAGATTTGCAGATTTTGGGTAAAAGAAAAATAGATGGCACCCACAATACTTGATGTATCTATGCATTCCCAATGGAATACTTCGTGCAGAGGATCCTAGTTTCATCTTCCATCACCTCCTTTACAGTCTCACTGCCTCTCTATACCTATTTATACCACTATGCTTCTTTGCCTTTGCAATTCAATGCACAGAAGTTGTGTGTGGGAATTTTGTAGAACAAAATATTCACCTCATTTCCAGTTATGACTATTGCAATTAACGCACAGGAGTGGTGGGTAGTGAGAAGGCAGGACATGGCTGTGCCTTCTAATCCTTCACCCCTCAACACTCCCAATGCCACTTCTAAATACATAACAAAGAAATGTTCACCCGGTAATATTCCCCTACTTCTCTTCCACTTACTCTCTGTTGTATTAGTATTCTTAATTTAGGAAAGCAGGTGATCCTTTTATTTTCTTTTCTATAGTGAAGTTGGTTTTAAATATGATTTTTTTAACCTTTCTGTGCAACCCCCTAATGTTGTTTAAGTTTTATGAAGTGGGTCTGTGTGGGTTTGTAGGCTTTTGGTTTGGTGTCTTAAATTTCTTTTTATAGATTTGGTACTATTTTATTCTAGGGTTTTTTTGCACTCTTTTAAGGTGTTGTTGTTTTATTCTAGGGTTTTCTTTGCCCAACATTGCTCCTCGTGTGTAAGCTTATGGTTGAGGTAATCACATAATTTCAATGTGGTGTGTTTCCACTTTGTGTTTGTTTTTCTTTGGAAGATCTTGTTTGTAGGCATTGAGGTGAATTTACTCTATTTCCACGTCTTTTTGAGGCATTTGTTCAAATAGCTCATGTGCCTTCTCTATGCTTCCACATTTTGTATACATATCTACCAGGGTGCTTGTAACTATCACATCTAACAAAAAAATGGTTTCAATTATGCTTTGATGGATATCCATACACTGCTCTAAAGATCCCATTTTGGCACAAGCTGGGAGGACACTAGCAAAGGTAGTACATTTTGGCTTTGCACCTACCAATTGCATTTGTTTAAAAGCTTCCAACGCCTTTTCAGCAAATCCATTATGTGCATATCCTGCAATCATAACATTCCATGAGATTGAATCTCTTTTAGGCATTTTGTCAAACAATTCATGTTCCTTGTGCCAAGATAAGAGCTCTGGGACAGGCTATGGACATCCATCAAAATATAATGGAAAAGGGTTTTTTGTCTTACACTTTTTAAAGTGTCACTCTTATCGAGCTCTTTTCTGTTTGGTCAAAATATTCTATAGGGAAATAAATTGGAGCGAACAATGTCCCAAAAATTAGTGAAACCTGAATTAGAGCTTCAGTATAAAAAATTTATTTACCCTTCCTTTTCTGCATTTAAAAGAAACTAAAGCTGCAACAATATAAGGAGCGCGCATTCATACATTAAATGTTTAATGTTCCAATTATTCAGTCTATATTATCCTATTTCTAAAGAACGTTTATTTTCTAGATGGTAATAGCAAAAGAAATATGTCAATACCCACAACGAAGCAAACAATATTTGGTGTGTACCATGTCATGCAGAGTTGATCCTCAAAATAATATAATATCAGGCAGCCACAAAATTAAAAGTCCAATGATGGGACTTTCTATTGCGTGTTTGGTGGTGTTAATTATGGTCTTTGTCTCTGCAATCTTATTTTGGAGGCATAAACACCCATCACAATCACTTTCAACTGGAGGCAGGTCAATTCCATCTCAACAAAACTCTTCTCCACGTGTTTTTACAATTTCTAATACGTGGAAAACATGTCGATTGTTATTGAAGATTTGAATAACTAGTGTTTCCAAATTTTAATGGAAAAGTTGCATTTATTCGTTTCTCTCTGATATTGCTTCTGAATAATTTTTCCTTATCTCTTCCATATCAGATAAAGACAAGCAAAATGATTATCACAGACTAGCTATAGAATTCACATAGAAAGATATTCAAATTGCTATGAATATCCACGACTTGTTTTAAAGCTCCCATTTCGAGACAAGTAGGAAGGGTGCTAACAAAGGTTACAAAATATGGCTTTACACTTGCCAACCGCATTCTTAGTTCCCTCCGTAGAATTTCTCATCCATGGAAACTTAAAATCTTTCTTAGAAATTGATAGGGCATGCTTTCCTCTTAGGAAGATGAAAGTGGATTATTTTTCTGCCAGTTTTTATTTTAGATAATCTATAATTATGTATATTCTAAATCAATCACAGATTTGAGATTTACACGATGCAAAGTATTTGTGATAGATTTGTTGAATCATATTGTTGTTTTGTTTTATTCAATGTAGATACTAATAGTCCTTTTTGCTTTATGCTTTCTACTCTAAATCTACAATGATTCATTTGGCAATCAAGGCACCTTCAATTCTTTCATTTACTATTTGCATGTATAATAGTGGCGATTCTAAGGTATTCTATCCATGTTCCTTTGGAATAACTTGTCAAATTCATGATATTATTTTGTGTACTAAACCTGCAATGCCTATTTTTAGGTTATTTTGAGGATCATCACCCTGCTTCTAATATGGATCCCTACATTGTGACATCAATGATTGGTGAAACTACAATTCTGTGGAAGCCATAATTGTTAAGTGTTTAATGACTTATCCTTTTGTTATATTTTGATGATAAAGATTGCATATTTTTCTTATTAATGATGGTCAAAAGCTATTTTATGTTGTAAAGAGAAGTGACTTGAATAATTTTGGATCCAAAGTGCAAAATCCCATTGCTTGCTTGACAGCCCAAAAACTACAATTCCTCTCAGCATATTTTGGTTGGTTCCACAGTTTGTTTTGATTGGAATGGAAGATGCTTTTACTCTAGTAGGATTGCAGGAATACTTTTATGATTGGATTGGGATCAAATATGGGTGTTGTGAATCATATCGGAGAAGGATTTGCAATGATGGGGAAATGGATAGGTTGAAAGCATGCTGTGAACTGCCTTATGTGGCTTTTTGCTATTTTGTGCTAGTTGAAATTCCACATTCATATATTCAATGGATTAAATGTATATTGTACAATGAACATTTCTGCATTAGAAACTCCCTAATTTGAATGCTCTCGGTGGACAACAATGTGGTAATTTTTCCCTTGGTTCTTCAATTTGACGATGACCATTGAATGTTTTCCCAACTTTTGATTGGACAGTATAAATCTAAATGGATATGTCATACCTCATGACTTATTTTATAGTTTCGATTATTCTCAATCTGGCATTACTATTATGATTAATTTTGTTTATATTGCCAATATCAGTTTAGTAGGTGAGCTAGAACATTTATTTTTTCTTAAATATCCATAATTGTGTTTCGAGAAGGCGGGAAAACAAGTTTCCTCCTCATCTTTTGTTGCAAATAAAAATTTGCACATTCCCCATAAAGATTATTTGGGTGCCATTTTGTGCATGTCCTGCAATCATTGCATTCCATGAAACCATATTGAATTGTTCATATACTTGCACATTTTGCATACATATTTATAAGGCCACTAGCAACTACAACATCTGACGAAAACCCTTTTCCATTATCTTTTGATGGATTTCCATGTTCATACCATGTTCCAGAGCTCATATTTTGGAACAAGCTAGGTTGTATGTGAGGTCTATCATAAATATCATCTAAAATAGTAAAACATGTCTTTGATGATACTTAACTCTAGACATCAATGAGAACATCAATTATATTGTTCAAATAGTGATCAGACTCAATAAAAACATAGTCAAAATCATTAAACTAGAAGTCATCGGGTCACAATTAGATTTAGTATGCATCTTTTCTATTAAATTTTGTAGGGTCGATGTGCCCTGTTTTTGCATTCGAGGTTTATTGATTTCCAAATTTATCATTCTGTTTTTGGTGTGCATTGTTAGTTTTCTGAAGACTAAATTTAAAAATCAAGAAACTTCTATTTCGAATTAAGAAAAATCTAATTCGAATAGAAATCAAGAAACTTCTATTTCGAATTAAGAAAAATCTAATTCGAATAGAAACTCCTCGTATTATCCAGAAACTTTTTCTTTCGAAAAGAATTTTATAAATATGTCAATATTTATCTCTCCTATGCATTATTGATGAAGTATGATTTTCGAAAAGCTCCTGATGTAAAAGATTTTCTGAGATAATAAAAGCTATTGATCCTTGCCCCATGGTTTTTCCTCCACATTGGAGGTTTTCCATGTAATCTCTGTGTTATTGTCAATGTCTTATTTGCTGTCTACTTTATTTACTGTGTTTTAATTTTATTGCTGCTGTTATTATTTTTATTCTGGTTAAAATTTCATAACAACTGGTATCAGAGCAAAGTTGTTGGAAGATTTGGTGTGTGTAGGTTCTATTTCTCTCTTTCATTGAGCAGCATGGAGGTCACAACGAGTGACATGGAGAAGTTAAATGGGGCTAATTTTTCCCTATGGAAATCCCAAATGAAGGACATATTAATTCTGAAAGATCAGTATTTGCCACTCGAAGGAATATCAAAGAAACCCACAACGATGACGAATGAAGATTGGAAAAAGTTGGATAGAAAGGAAGTTGCAACCATTCGTCAATATTTGGCTAAAAATGTATATTTTAATGTTGTCGGAGAGAAGACAGCAGTAGAATTATGGAAAAAGCTTCATGATCTATATGAAAAGAACATATCATCAAATAAAGTTTTTTTGATGAAAAAACTATACAATCTCAAGATGAAGGAGGCTGCTTCTATAGCAGAACATTTAAATGAGTTCAACATAATTACTAGTCAGCTTGCCTCTGTTAAAATCACTTTGGATGATGAGATTAGAGCCATCTTATTAATGTGTTCAATGCCAGACAGTTGGGAGAATTTGATCGTAGCTATTAGCACTTCGGCACCTGGAGGAACTCTGAAGTTTGATGATGTCAGTAGCAATTTAATGAATGAGGAGTTGTGGCGTAAATCAATGACAGAGAACCAGGGAGGAGAAGCCTTAGCCCTATCTAATCGCGGTAGAAATTTTGATCGGAACCGACAAGGGCGTTCGAAGTTAAGAGGAAGATCAAAATCAAGAAGAGGCAGAATTACCTGTTATCATTGTGGCAAACTGGGACACATGAAAAAAGAATGTCGATTTTGGAAGCAAGAGCAAAAGGAACAAAAACTAGCAAGTGCAAATGAAGATACTACAGCTGTTGCATCAGATGGTGAGGTATTAATTACTATTTCATATGAGGATGCATGCCTTTGTGCTTCTAATCATGATATTGATTGGATTTTAGATTCTGGAGCCTCCTACCATGCTACCCCAAGTAGAGAAAATTTTATTTCTTATAAATCTGGTAATTTGGGTAAGGTTCGCTTGGGTAATAATAATTTATGTAATATTGAGGGAGTGGGGGATGTTTTAATAAAAATAGAAGATGGTTTTAGTTTATTGCTTAAACAGGTCAGGCATGTACCAAAGCTTGGAATGAATCTAGTTTCAGCTGGAAAGCTAGATGATGAAGGCTACCATATAGTATTTGGCAAGGGTTGCTGGAAAATCACAAAGGGTTCACTAGTTGTTGCAAAGGGGCAGAAAATAGGTACTCTTTATACATTAAAGTCAAAGTTGCAAAAGTCAGATATTGCTATTGTTGCAGAGGAGCCTATAGCAAATTTATGGCACAAAAGACTTGGACACATGACAGAAAGAGGCCTAAAAATACTTGCTGAGCAAAACCTTTTGCCTGGAATAAAAGGTACTGAATTTAAATTTTGTGAACATTGTATTATGGGTAGACAGAAAAGAGTGTCCTTTTTAAGGAATAATTCGAAAAGGGATACAAAAATATTAGATTTGGTGCATTTTGATGTTTGTGGCCCATTTAATATAAAATCACTAGGTGGGGCTGCTTATTTTGTAACTTTTATTGATGATGCATCAAACAAGGTGTGGGCTTTCCCTATTAAGAGTAAGGATCAAGTTTTAGATGTTTTTCAGAAATTTCATATGGCTGTTGAAAGGGAAACTAACAAACTATTGAGATGTATTAGAACAGATAATGGTGGGGAGTATTGCTCCAAATCCTTTGAAGAATATTGCAGTAAACATGGGATAAAGCATGTAAAAATAGTTCCTCTCACTCCACAACAAAATGGAACAGCTGAAAGGATGAATCAAACAATATTGGAGAAGGTGAGAAGTATGCTTTCAAATTCTGGTTTGCCTAAACATTTTTGGGTAGAGGCTGTCCGAACTGCTTGTTACTTAATAAACTGCTCTCCCACAACTTCATTAGATGGAGGCATTCCTGAAAAGGTGTGGACCGGTAAGGAGTTATATTATTCTCATTTGAAAGTTTTCGGTTGTGAAGCTTATGTGCACATTCCTAAAGAACAAAGGTCCAAGTTGGATGAAAAATCATTGAAATGTATTTTCTTAGGATATGCTGACAATGAGCTAGGTTATCGGTTGTGGGATCCTCTAAAGAGAAGAATTATCAGAAGTAGGGATGTTATTTTTAATGAAGGACAAATGTTTAAAAATACTGACAAAAGTGTGGAGATGCAGAAATTTGTTGAAATTACAGGACAACAAGAGGAACAACAAGAAAATTTGCCACCTTTACAAGAATCCACTACTGGAAATAATGACCAGCCATTACAACATAATGGGAATGAGGGACAACAAGAAGTAGAAACTGTGCAAGAGCCATTACAAGAGATTCCAGTTCACAGATCTACTAGGCCTCAAAAGGTTTCACAGAGATATCCTCTCTCAGATTATATTTTATTAACTGATGAAGGTGAACCTAGTTGTTTTCAGGAAGCTTGTCAAGATGAGCATAGTAAAGAATGGAAGAAAGCAATGGAGGATGAAATGGATTCTTTGCAAGAAATTAGAACTTGGGAGTTGGTAAAGCTTCCAAAAGTAAGAAAAGCTCTACGAAACAAATGGGTGTACAAGATCAAACATGAGGGTGATGAGAAGAAGAGATACAAAGCAAGGCTAGTCGTGAAGGGATTTGCTCAGAAAGAAGGTATTGACTTCAATGAAATTTTTTCACCCGTTGTTAAAATGTCATCCATTAGAGTTATTCTTGGTCTTGTTGCTGCTCTAGATTTAGAATGTGAACAGTTAGATGTAAAGACTGCCTTCCTTCATGGAGAATTGGAAGAGGAAATTTATATGGAGCAGCCATAAGGCTTCAAAATCAAAGGTAAAGAGAACTTGGTTTGTAGGTTGAAGAAGAGCCTCTATGGGTTGAAACAAGCACCTCGCCAATGGTATAAGAAATTTGATTCTTTTATGTTGGAGCATGGTTTTAATAGGCTAGAGACTGATCATTGTGTCTACATCATGAGATATGATCAAGACAAGTACATTATATTATTGTTATATGTGGATGATATGTTAGTTGTTGGACAGGATAAGAATATGATTAACAAGTTGAAGAAGGATTTGAGTAGCCAGTTTGCAATGAAGGATTTGGGTCTAGCACAACGAATATTGGGCATGAAGATCATTCGTGATAGAAAGATGAAAAAGTTGTGGCTGTCACAAGAAAAGTATATTGAGAAGGTGCTTGACCAATTTAATATGCAATATGCCAAACCAGTTGGTACACCTCTTGCTTCCCATTTCAAATTAAATTCTGCTTCATGCCCTTGTAATGATAAGGAGAAGGAAGAAATGAAAAATATTCCTTATGCTTCAGCAGTCGGTAGTTTAATGTATTCCATGGTATGCACACGATCAGACATTGCACATTCAGTGGGAGTAGTTAGCAGGTTTCTTGCCAATCCAAGAAAACAACACTGGCAAGCAGTGAAATGGATGTTAAGATACCTTAAGGGTACTCGTCATTACTGTTTATGTTTTGATCATGCTAATATGGTGCTTGAAGGTTTTACAGATGTAGATATGGCTGGAGATGTGGACACTAGAAAGTCCACCACTGGTTATCTATATACATTTGTAGGAGCAGCAGTGTCTTGGGTATCTAAGCTACAAAAAATAGTAGCTCTCTCCACAACAGAGGCAGAATACATAGCTGCAACTGAATCGTGCAAAGAGATGTTGTGGATACAACGCTTTCTTGGAGAGTTGGGCATAAAACAAGACAAGTATGTGCTATATTGTGATAGTCAGAGTGCCATTCACTTGGTGAAAAATCTAGCTTTTCACTCACGAACCAAACACATTGACTTAAGGTATCATTGAATTAGGCAGGTGTTGGAGGAAGGAAAGCTACACTTGGAAAAGATCCATACAGTTGAGAACCATGCAGATATGTTTACAAAAATAATGCCAAAATCCAAGCAAGAGTTATGTAGGAGCTTGGCAGGCCTGCAGATGACTTGATGCGTAGGCTTGGGCAAGGATCAATAGCAAAAAGGATCATCTACAATTGCAGTTTGCTATCCAGGAGCCTTGTATTTAGCTTCAAGTGGGAGAATGATAGTTGTGAAGGCTAAATTTAGCTTCAAGTGGGAGAATGTTAGTTTTCTGAAGACTAAATTTAAAAATCAAGAAACTTCTATTTCGAATTAAGAAAAATCTAATTCAAATAGAAATCAAGAAATTTCTATTTCAAATTAAGAAAAATCTAATTCGAATAGAAACTCCTTGTATTATCCAGAAACTTCTTCTTTCGAAAAGCATTTTATAAATATGTCAATATTTATCTCTCCTATGCATTATTGATGAAGTATGATTTTCGAAAAGCTCCTGATGTAAAAGATTTTCTGAGATAATAAAAGCTATTGATCCTTGCCCCGTGGTTTTTCCTCCACATTGGAGGTTTTCCATGTAATCTCTGTGTTATTGTCAATGTCTTATTTGCTGTCTACTTTATTTACTGTGTTTTAATTTTATTGTTGTTGTTATTATTTTTATTCTGGTTAAAATTTCATAACATGAATGACCAGCGGTTGAAGATATTTAGAAACAAGAATCTCAAAGAAAAGAAGGTAAGCCCTTGTAAGGAAGAGGAGGATACTTCCTTTGCCTCTATGCAAATTGTTTATTATATTCTTCTTTAACAGTCATCAGCTTTGTCAATGCGTGGCTACAGGAAAGTAATATTCTAAAAATTTTGGGCTTTATGTTGAATCCCTTATCATGGGTTATGGAAGTTGAACCAAGAACAGATCTTTCAAAAGTAATGATGGTACATGTAATGAAAAACGTATCTTGCTCCATTTATGCCACATTTCATACTCCAATGTAATATATGTATATGTCAACGAGTGCACTGACATAAGTTTGTCTAAATGTTATATACAAAATTGACAAATGTGGACATAATTTCCAATACATTCAGTCTAGAGGTGACAAAAAATGCCATAAGTGACTTTAACCCTGAGAATAAGATAGGAGAAGGCGGGTTTGGTGTTGTTTTCAAGGTACATCAAATCCCACATTAGTATTGGACTTTAATTGCTTTGTCTTTAACTTTAGCTGAAATGGGCCTGAGACACAATGCTCTGTATAGCAATTTCTTTAGTGTTTCCTTTCTTACTAGGGTATACTACCAGAAAGAAAAATGGGTGCATTCAAGTAGATGTTCACACTCAACTATACTCTACAAGAACAGTAAAAATTGTATAAATGAGTTCTTGCTGAGTGAGATATTAACTTCATATGCATTAGCACTTTCATAGTATAATTTCTATTAGATACTTTATAACAACTGAAAATTTATTTGCATTTGATTTGTCATGGCTTGTGGTTATAATTGAATTAGAATTATCCCATAAAATTACACTTAAACTCAGTGCATTCTTCACATAACTGGCATTGGAAAGCCTATTGCATTAATACATTATTCACATAGTAATACTACAAATACTACAAATTATTTAATGAATTTTTTTATTGTATTAATGATTAGAAATGCTAAGCAATGCTAAGGTAATGCATCCAAGATCCTTAGTCATGTTTCAAATCTTCATTTTTCCTTCTAATTATAATTGGGGAGAATGGTTATCTAAAGTTAAAACTTTAAGTCCTCTTAGATTATTTTAGCTTCTTTCCTTGGATCTACACTGTAATAGAATTTAATTTTCAAGGTTGTATGACTATTGAGATATCTGTGTATAGGGTTACATTTATAATTACATTTAGTGTCCTTTTGGCTGGAGTAGCTCTAAATAACCAGCACAATGAAGATGAAGCCTTTTTTTCTACCTATTGTTATGTTGTGAAGACTGGGGTCTTTGCAGGAGGAGTGTTGTCTTTGGTCACTGTAATACAAGACATTATCTACTATACAATTCCATCTGCTGTTAAGAATTCAACTACTTGGATGCATGAGAATCAAGAATTTGGTGGCTAGCTTAGCTCTATTTCCATTTTGCAATTTCTAAAAGAGCATTGGAAATGTATTGAGAATTTTTTTGGGATACTGCATACAAGAAACATGTTCTATTTGTTACCATTTATAAAATTGACTAACTGGGATCAAAAGTGTGCCATAAGGGATGGTATATAAAACTAAAGATTCATACTAATCTCTTTGGATTAAGTCTCTATTTTTCGGTATGCAACATTTTTCTTGCCTACTATTGCAATCCATGATTCTTTAAGATCTCTATGTATTCATATTTTATTTTCTTATACATTCATAGAATTCAAACAACAAACATAAGATACATTTTCTTTGTCATTGGTAATTTTCAACAACTGTCAATGCACCAGATGACTTAGCCTAGATCATTGGTTGTGTTATTCTTTATTTGCTTTTATGAATCCATATATTTAAACAATGCGACAATGATACCTAGAAGGCCTAATTCTCAACATACTAATGATAAGTTAGCATGGAACATATCCTCAACATGAAGTAGAGTCGAATACCAAATAACACCTATAATGATAAGTTTGCTAATGGTCATCTTTTGTTCTGCACCTTAAGGGTTTGGTACCACTCTTCTAATTGCTGACTAATAAGAAGCCAGTGAGTTTAGAAGATTAATATTCTATTCTTTCATACTTGTAAATAGCACTAGATACTAACAACCATGCTTTATCTATTACCAACATGCAACATTGATGAATCTCTTCAATTTTTGACATTTTTCCTAGGCCAAAATTGTTTTGCTAGTCTTTGGCAGGAACTTCACTACCCTGTAGCTCTTGTTTAGTATAGTGATGTTTTCAATTGTTTATTTAGTGTTTTGATTTGACATAAGGGAAGGAATTATCTCTAAATATCCAAATCAAATCTGAAAATTAGTTTTTGTGCAAAGACATATTAGAACATTAAGGCTAGCTAAAAGTGATAGTATTTAAATTTGCAAAGATTGAATTTGTAGTTACATAAGTGGCAAGGAGAAACAAACAACATTCATTAACTTTTTAAAATATTCATCTAATCTTCAATAACATTTTTTACAATATTGACCTATCAAATTTGATCATCTACATAATTTTCCAACTAAACATATTTATTATTTAATTCAATTTTCAAAAAATTAGTTAATTTACATTTATAGATTTTCACAACTTTTTAATATACAACATATATTATTTACTTATTATTTATTTATGAACTAAAAGAAGGGTAAAAATTTATTCAAATCAAAACAAAGTAGTACAAAGAAAGGGCATTACACATTCCTGTCTATCTCCACTAAGTGGTCCAATTTTTGTGACAAATCTGGGGGTAATTGACCCCTTTCCACAATATTCCAATTTTGTAAATCATCAGAGGCCCACTTAGCCAAACAATCTGAAACCCCATTCCATTCTCTAGGAATGTGAAAAAAAGAAACAAATTCTAAGGAAGCACACAAATTAAGAATCTATTTTATAATTACAGCCAAATGCCAACTGACATCCTCTAACTATTGCCTCTTCAGCAAATTCACCACCACCTGAGAATCAGATTCAGAAATGATCTGTCTCCACCCAAGAGCGCAACCGCACTCCATAGCACAAAAAATGGCAAGAGCCTCTGTCACATTGTTAGTATACAAACCCTTATAATCAAAAAAGATAAACTCAACAGTCCCAAAACTATTCCGCCCAACACCCCCAATACCAGCATGACCAGGATTTTCAACACACCTTGAGGAGGAGGACACCAACGACCCTCCCTATTTATCTTCCGAAGAGGATGACAACATCTATTTCTCATGATCTAGCCATCACCCAGAGCAACACCCCTTTGAAAAGGAAGGTTGAGACAAGTGCAACAGGCAACATCTCTCGAATCCACACCCTCAACCAAGTCACACTTAACTGAAATAGTTTATCCCAAAGAATTAAAAAATTTCCACCACAAATGTTGGACAACCGACTTCACATCTTGAAAAATCCTACGATTCCTCTCCAACCAGATATGCCAGATAATAAAGGTCGGTCCAAGAGCCGAAGCAACTTGAATAAAAAGGTCTTAATAGGGGCCTTCCCCCACCAGACAAAGAACTCCAGCAAAGAAGAGACATGCCAACAAGCTTGGTTCCATACACCCCACCATAGGTGCCAAATTTTCCTAGAGAGTAACATTTGAAGAAGAGATGAGAGACACTCTCCTCACTATTACAACACAAAACACACATCGAGGGACCCTAGAACCGTCGCTTGCACAAGTTATCCCAAGTAAGACACCAGTTTTGGACCACTAGCCACAAAAAATTGCACTTGGGAAAGAAAATTTGTTCCACACGTGTTTCCACCAAGGAACCTTAGTGTCCCCAAGCATCTACCTAACCTTGACTGTCCATAACCCGTTGAAATAGAGTACTTACCAGATAGATCATTATTACTGCAAGACAAGACATCCTACCCCTCCATAGAATTGCATTCATCTGATGCAAGAATCTAAGCCAACTCTTGCCTATCCTTCTCAGACCCTCTTGACGGCCAATCTGAGGAGTGCTTCCATCTAAGACTAGCAGTTAGACCAATATTTTGAACAGTCTTATAATGCTCAGTTGTATTCCAACCCACAGCAGTAAAATGATCACAAAGAAGCTGGAGGTGAGGGTAAGCATAAAGAATAGGAGGATGACCATTTTAGGAATCCCACCAAAAAGAGCCTGAGAACCTGTATGACAAATCCAAAAAAGCCCCTTCTTAACCAACGGAGCCCCAAATTTCAGAGTATGCCAAATTATATATCCCCTTCCTTCTAAAGGGAAACAAGGAACATCAAATATATTAACATCCTTAAGAAACTTTTGGGTGAGAATATGGGCCCAAAGTTGATGTTTACTAGTACACCAAAACTAATATAACTTGGTTGTAAGAGCTTTCCCATTCAAAATAGAAGAATGTAAGCCGAGCCCCCCCTCTTTTTGCAGCCTACACACAATTTCCCACTTAACAAGACTCCACTTAGTCGACTACAAGTTACCACTCCAAAGAAATTATCATGAGAGAGCATCAAATTGCCTCAGGAAATACAAATGAACTGCCTAAACAAAACACCTATAAATAGGGAGAGCCTGGATAACAAACTTCAAAAGAGTCACTCTTGTAGCAGCAGAAAGCCAACAATGAGTCCAATGAGTGACTTTACTGTGCAACTTATCAAGCAAATTTTTCCAAGAAGACTTGTGCTACTTACCAATAGAAAGAGGTATTCCCAGATAGACAAAGGGAAGAGACCCAATCTGAAACCTCAGAATATCAACAATCTGTTGTTGAATAACTTGAGGAGTATTAAAAAGGAAAATAGACAACTTGTGCTCATTAACTTTCTGACCCGAAGCAGTAAGGTAAATATCCAAAGCCTGTCTAAAAGAAGCAACCTCTTAAAGGTGATCCCTCCCCATAAGAGAAATTTCATCCACAAATTAAAGATGAGAGAGTTGTGGTAGCCCATTTCCCCAACACCAACCTTGGATCCTTCCCTGGGAAACCCATGACTTAAGAAATCTTCCCAGACCCTCAACCATAATAATAAACAGATAAGGGGAGAGAGGATCTCCTTGATGAAAGCCCCTGGAAGCCCCAAAAAGCTCAGAAGGTTCCCATTCATAACAACAAAAAAAGAGGAAGAGGTAACACAACTCATGGTCCAACTGACCCAATCTAGACTAAAACCAAAGCCTAAGAGAATTCTCTACAAAAAACACCACTTAACTCTATCATAAGTTTTGGCCATATCCAACTTGATGAACATAGACTTCTCCTTAGAAGTCACCATAGAGTGAATGACTTTAGAGGCAACCACCATCAACAAGTGAAACAAGCCTCTCAAGCTGCCCAAGCCTCTCAAGCCACCCAACAAACACAAGCACAAACACGAAAAATGATAACTATTGGGGATAACAATGAACATTCAACTGTTGGTGATAGCATTGACAATCTCTTTACCATAATTGTTGAAAGCAATGATCAAGATCTATCCATCAAAGAGCACATTGAAGATGTTTCTATCTCGTCTGAAGATCAAATCAACATACATCAAGAGTCACTTTCAATCATGATCAAAATCCACCAACAATACCCAACAATGATCCAATTCAAGAAATGTCAACATCACTTGACTTTATGGTTGAAGACATTGACAATCTCTCTGCCACAATTGTTGAAAACAATGTTCAAGATCTCTCAATTAAGGAGCACATTGAAGATGTTTCTACCCCATCTGATGATCAACTCACCATACATCAAAAGCCACTTTTTAGTGATCTATTTCAAGGAGTGTTAGAATTATTTGATCCCATTGACATAATCTACGATCCATCGACCAATGATCATATTGAAAATATCTCTACATCACCTTATGAGTTAGAGGACATATCTCAAAATTTTATTCCAAAGCATGATCAAAATCTTTCACCAAAGTCTAGCAATGGTCCTTTCCAAGACATATTGACATCTTTTGACCTCATGGTTACAGATACTGAAGGAACCTTGAACTCAACACTTGAAGATATTGAACCACTTACCATGTCCAATGACGACATCTAAGAACCCCTTATAAGCGATCCATCCTTTGAAATTGACCCATGTCAAGAACTTGATCCAAAGCATGTCAAAGGTGATTCCAAAATTATTTAGGATCAAGAATTTGTATCTCCAAGATACTACAATGATCTAATGGACACTCTCCTATCTATACAAGATTCACATACTCCTCCATCTACCCATGAGATGTTTTCTATGGATGGACACATAGATGTTCTTCATTCAGAACAAGATTCCTTTACTCCTAACATTATTACACAAAAAGAGAAGGTTATCGATTCCTACAATCAGACTGAGTTGTCAACATTAGGATCAGATATATCCAAAATTCAAATTGAGGACATCATGAATAAAGATATCCAGAAGTATCCACTCAAGGAAACAGGTCAGACAAAACAAGATATTCCAAAGTCAACAGAACAACAAATTCCAATAACATCATCTACAATGGTCATTTATCAGAGAATGCACTCTAAACAAGAGCTCTTGGAACAGGAAGAATCAAAGCATGAAGGCACTACTTTCACAATACTGGGGGCAACTTCATCTAGTGTAAATGCCAACATAGGGAGCACAAAGAATCCTTATGATGAAACTGATGCCAATACTACAACCAGCCATGTCATGAATGTTCATCCACCTATCACCCCATCCACGAATTGGGACCAACATCAAAAGAAAGATTTGAATCAAAGCATGAAGAACATTATCAAAGCAAAAGAAGCTAGAAAGCATAATGGACAAATCAAATACACATGGATACCAAAGAATACAAAGAAAAATCATCCCTATCTAACTCCATCAGTCAAAGAAACTATGGGGAAAAATAAAAAAGGGAAAAGTATCCATCAAATATGTCCACAAAAGCAAAAATAAGCTTTTCAAGCGACGTACAAAGTGTATTAAGCAGTTGGTCCTAATTTCATGCACACTTTCGTATCCACCCATCATTGCTCATCTTCCCAAGTTTGGAGAGTCAAAAATTCCAAACTATCAACCAATCCATCTTTTATCCCTAAATACACTCCATCCATGTCTCCATGCATGCTATCCAATTCTCATATTGACCATGTATTGGAAAGGACTCTTCATCATAAGGATTCTGAAGGAACTCTATCGTGATGTACGCACAAAGACAAAGTTAACCCCAATATCAATGAAGTAGATCAAGAATCCCAAAAATTTGCATTCAAGTGCATGTATCTTAGCAAAGAAACTTATTCAAGCAGGATATCGATGGCGCATTATGACAAGGGGCATCTACATTAGCGACACCTTTGTGATTCAGCATGAGCTTAAAATCTTTCAAGAAAAACCAAAAAAATCAAAAAATATGAAAATCCAAAAAAAAATTAGAAAAAGGATTGAAAATAGTAAAGAAAAAAAATCGTCCTCTAGTGAAAACCACTATGGTGGCACTTTGGACGATGATGAAAACTTGGAAAACAAGCATCATGTGTGGAATCGAGCATCTACGTGCGCCAGTTCAGATGGAAGCATCTCATCCCATCCATAATAAATCTGGCATTCCATCCATCTTATCCATAATAAATCCATTTATCCATGAACCATTTATCCATTTGCATCCATGGTTCAAGTTATCTTGATCTTGAAAAAGTTTGGTGCACACTTTACGCTTGCTTATGGTAAACATCTTGACATGGGCCGTTTTCATTGATCCTATCCTATGCAACATTATCTGAGCCATGAAGCATTATCCAAATGAGCATTCCTTATCTGAACATTGTATCTTCTCACAAGATAATCCTTGGCATTCTTTGCATGCTTTCCATATCCATCCATCCATACACCTATCCAGGCATTCATCCATGACATTCCATACATTGTTAGACACTAGGGGAAAATATTTACATCTTGCTTCAAGAATAAATCTTGATCTATATCCTTCAACTTATGTGGTGATCCAAACATTGGAAAACGTGAAACCAAATTGGTCAAAGCATTTGTGATCCAAAATCCAAATCACTAGCCCATGGCATATTTTGATGAGAAGGCATTCCTTATTAGTTTTCATCTTTCATCGAACATCAATCCAAGTAATCACTATCAGTTGCATCTAAGTTGCGCTTCAAATTTCACATCAAATCATTCAAAACAATTTTGTTCCAAATCAAGCTCCTAAATCCTGATCAATCAAATCCAATCAACCCATCATCATCTCGGGATATCATTCCCAATCATTGTGTTGCTTAACACTATCCTTGCATTGTTGTGCATCCTCAACAATGTTATCATCACCAATCCTAATCAATCAAATCCTTGCATTGTTGTGCATCCTCAACAATGTTATCATCATCAATCCCATCAACATCCTAAATTCTCATGTTGCTTAACACTGTCCTTGCATTGTTGTGTATCCTCAACAATGTTATCATCATCAATCCATTGATTCGATCAATCAACCTTAGCTTGGTTTTCAACAAAATTCCAAAATAGATCACCGATATTGTCACACACATGTCCATATCCAAATCGTTAAAATCGTGCGAAAAATCCAAAAACATCCAAAACATAAAAAAAAAAATCCCAAAACATTCATAAAA
>VDFB02047397.1:98654583-98730325 GCA_007258455.2 Sequoia sempervirens | reverse complement strand
AGATTGCTTCATTTTAGCACTTTGGACTCTTAAGGGAAATCGTCGGTCCAATGTAGCTCAGAGTGATTCGGCATATTTGGGTGCAAAAGAGGACCATCCCTAGCATAAACATACCCATGTAGATGTGTTGGAATAGTCTGTTTGGTCATATGAGTTGCATAGTGAAAGTTGCACTACTTTGCAACTTTACACTGCTTGCATCTGACAACTTTTCCCTGAACTGAAAACTCATCACCACGGGAAAATGCCTCCAACATAGAAAAAACTGAGAGAGGTTATTGTAGATGATCCCAACACAATGCCTCCAACATAGAAAAAACTGAGAGAGGTTATTGTAGATGATCCCAACACAATCTCGTAGCCTCAAATGGAGAGTCTATAAGCATCACAGTTTCTGAGAAATATCCCTTCAAAGATTGTTTCCTTTTAGCACTTTGGACTCTTAAGGGAAATCGTCGGTCCAATGTAGCTCGGAGTGATTCAGCGTATTTGGGTGCAAAAGAGGACCATCCCTAGCGTAAACGTACCCATCCAAATGTGTTGGAACAGTCTGTTTGGTCATACAAGTTGCATAATGAAAGTTGCACCACTTTGCAACTTTACACTGCTTGCATTTGACAACTTTTCCCTCAACTAAAAACTCGTCACCATGGGAAAATGCCTCCGAGATAGAAAAAACCAAGAGAGGTTATTGTAGAGGAGCCCAACACGAACTTGTAGCCTTAGACAAAAAAATTTTAGGCATTACGGTTTTTGAGTAATAGTTTGTCAAAAATTGTTGCCCTTCTGCACTTTGGACTCTTAAGGGATTTCACCGATTGAATGTAGCTCAGACTACTTCGACCTATTTGGGTGCGAAAGGGGACCATACTTAACCTAAGCATACCCATCCAAACATGATGGAATATTTTGTTTGGTCATACAAGCTATAGAACAAGATTTATTTATGCCCTTACAAGTAGTTTTCAGCCTCCAATCGAACTCCAACGTTGATTTTCATGCGAAAAAAAGTCATGAGACCATAGCTTGTTGCTTTCTTTTTAATGGAAACTAGTGGGTAGCAGAGTTAACTTCTTCACAAACTTGGTTTGAAGTAATTTCATTCATTTTTGTGCATTTAAGAGGCATTTTACTAGAGGTTGGTCTACGAGCCATTTTCCAAGGGTTTGAGTGCATTTAAAATAGAGTTTTAAGCCTTCCACCCACTATATGATGCTATAAATTGGTGGATAGGCTTAGTTAGGATAGATAAACATTTTTTAATTGTTTATTGTGCAAGGGAGGTAAGCATTATGTTTTTTGGTGATGCCCTAGAAGGCATTTGGGGTGTTTTTGCATGAAAAGTGAGGTTAGAGAGGGTAATAGTGGGAATTGTTGGAGGGCAGTCACTTTTCTTGTTATTTTAAGCTTTTTTAGGGTTATTCAAGGGTGTTGGAGTTTGTGGTAAAGTCTGGGAAAGTCTACAAGTAGGTTTTTCAATAAACCCTTGCCAAATTGGAGCAATTTGAGGGTTTTGTGGAATAGGGTCTTAGAGGGCGAGTTCTAGAGGATAAATGGGAAAATTTGAGGTTTTTTCATTTGTTGAGTGCTTCCCCAACACGTTTTAGGTTCTGTGAAGTGTTCCAAGGGTGGTTGCTTTGGAAATTTGGCCTATTTGGCTAGGATGAGTAGCATAGTTTGCATGATTTGTGAAAGTTGTTCCAAAGGAGTTGTATGTGAGTTGGAAGTATGTTGAAGGGGACTAAAATGGGTGTCTAGAATGATGATTAGTTGTAGGAATTGTTAAAGAGATCTGAGAGTTAAGTTGAGAAAGGTGTTTAGGAATCCCTTGTATTGTGAAAGTGAGTGGTTTACCATCTTTGGTTGCATCAACTAACCATCAACTAGTCCTCTATTTCCAAGGTGCTCCTACACCATTTTCCAAGCATCCATATAGCTTGTTTGAAAGCACCTATTTTAGGCTTTTAGCCATAGAAGCAAGGCAATGAACTATTTGATAAAATGCTTTGGTAGACGTATGAAAAATGTGGTAGCATATACAAGGCAGTGAACTGTTTGAAAAAATGCCTCAAAAAAATGTGGTCTCATGGTGATGGAATGCCATGACAATCTATAGCAATTTTATTGTCACATGGGAATTCCATCACCATGAGACCACATTTCTTTGAGGCATTTTCTTTAAATAGTTCATTGCCTTGTCTATATTATTGCTTACTATTATGCTTTGTTAGATTCTTTCCAAGCATCCATAGCTTGTTCAAAGAACTTTTTTAGGCTTTTAGCCATAGCAGCAAGGCAATTAAATGTTTGATAGAATGCTTTGATAGACATGTATGAAAAATGTGGTAGCATAGACAAGGTAGTGAAATTGAAGTAATTGCATAATTGCTTAGGTTGACTTTGTAAAAACTATATTGTAATTGAAATTTTTTTAGCTATCAGCATCTAGTTGTTAGTTATGCAATGTGAAGTAATGCTTTGAGTTTGAAAGATGTGCAATGCAATGTAATTAGCAATATGAATATAAACTACATAATATAACCATTCTTTTTTATGCTATTGTACATTGCTATTTAACCATTGCTCAAGATTAAATTTTCAAAGAGTTTAATCATGCACATGAGGAACAAATTAAATTTTGATTGTCAACTTCTATATATCAAATTATCCAATAATCAAGTGTATGTCCATATACAAAAATGGCATCGACACCAACTCAAACAAAGTTTTACAAAATGTGGCATATGCCATCTCGATATCTATTCAAAATTTACATGCCAAAATGTTTATCTCACCTTAAACTACTAGTGGATCATCAAAATGGAGCCTCTTTGAAGCACTCTTTAGCTCTAAAGGTAGCTGCACAAGAAAAAATCAAACCACAATTGAGATTAGTTATACTATATAATTTAAAATCAAATAATTATCATCAAAATCAATATACATTGAATTTTAATTGAACTCTAAAATTGAAATCTTGATTACCTAAAATATACATCTCTTCAAAGGGTCAGGAGTCCTAGAATATGCTCCTCTCAAAGAACCAACCAAACCAACTTTTGAAATTTCAATCTATATATGTGAACAAAAACATAAAATTGATCAAAGTTAGCATAAAATTGTCGGCAATAGGAACATATTTACCAAACAAAAAATAAAATAAACACATACCTCTTTAGGCTAATCTTTTTCTTTATCTCTTTCAGGTGTTTCGACACCTCCTCCTTGAGGTGTTCCAATACCTACTCCTTCAGGCATTGTGACACTTGTCAACAATGATGTATAGCTCATAACCGCCTGTACATAAAAATGACGAGTACATACGAAACTACCAATCTATGTCGATGTATGTATAATCAATATAAGATCTTAAAAATCTTAATTCAATCGAATTTGAGTTCAATTACCTTCCCCTTATCTAACATTGTGCCTCCATAGTCTGGATAGGGCTACACCTTACTCACACTAGGTATTTCCTACAAGAGGAAAATAAGATAAACATATAAGTTATTATATAATTTCATTAATGACAATTCAAATGACAAGCAAGTATATAATAAAAAAATGTAAACGAGTGAATGAGAAAATATATACTATGTGCATGTCGTGTCCAAATGAAATGGCCCTAAAGGTGCTATCAGTCACCTATGTGAGCTCCTCCTTAGACATCAACTGTTAAATAGACCATGTAAATAAATATTAGTACTTGATACTATCTCTTATTAATATTCATTTAAAAACAAATGCAAGTTATGAATTTACAACTTAAATTTTACCTGTCTAACTATTCCAATGTCCCCCTCTCTAGCAAGAGAGGACTCTGTAGGGTGTGCTCCACTTCCCTACGTCTAATCTCCTATAATTTCCACATCATGGAGGTCATAATCAGAAGTGTCCAAGGGATGATCAACGGGTTGTACAAGAGGATCCAAGTATATCTGGTGGCACATAGTGCAAGTATGTGGCACACAAATATGTGGACTTGAGGAGGATGATGCAACAACACTAGATCCATTGCCAACATCACTAGAATGTGGCTGAGCTACTGTAGAAGTATGGGGAACCAAAAGAGAACTCAAAGAGTGAATAGCCTGAATAGTCTATGTGGTTGCATCCTCAATAATATTTGGATGATGTACTAGAGGTGGAGGAGGAAGGGGAGAAGGGGGAACATATGGGTGCTGGACTACTCTAACTGCCCTTGGTCTATCTTGGGGCATACCTCCATCGATGCCCTGGAAGGGTTTAATGTCAAAGTAATTGACATGATGCCCTAACACAAACTCAATGTATAATTTTTTAATAAAGTAAAATGGTATATCACTATTTTTGTTGGGTGGTTTATCAATAACCATACACCAACGATCCCAAAAGTTATCTACAATGTCCTTATTTGTGCACCATTTTATAGAAATTTTTGGTTTACTAACATTAATTGGCAAACCGGTGTGGGGGTTAACAAATAAAGAGGCTATTTAGGCTTTTGTTATTTGGATATCTTTCACATCATCGTAAGACAATCCATAGGAATAATATTCCCTCATGGTTTCTTGCCACGAAAGAAAGGAATTATGTTGGGTGGAGAGGGTTTCTATATTTTTAATTATTTCCTGCAATGTGTTTTTCATTTGGGATAATCAAGGGATTATCTTATAAACATCACAAATGCCCCTCAATTGGTCCAATTTTTCACCAATTAAGTCTTCAATTGATGGGCGCGGAGGTGGTGGAGCATTTGGCATTTGTACATTTTCATTCTCAGCCATAATACTTGATTAAAGTTAAATACTAATTAATCTAATTGAAATTACACAATATAAATGAAATTATTGTAAAAAAACCCTAGTTTTTAATAAAAATCCAAAAAAACCAAACCCTAATTTTTAACAAAAATACATAACAAACTCTAGTTTTTAATAAAAATCCATAAACAACACTAGTTTTTAATAAAAATTCATAAAAAATATTAGTTTTTAATAAAAGTCCATTGTAAACTATGGTTTTTAATAAAAATCAATAAAAAACCCTAAATTTTAATAAAAATCCATAAAAACTACTTAAAATTATACAAAACTAATAGAAAAATTGATTAAAACAAAAATAAAACCAAAAACTTACCTTGAAAATCAGATATCTGCTTGAAATCAGATATTTGATTTGCAAACGTCGCTCTCACTGCCCGAACTCAACTTTAAAATGATTCAAATGATTTTAAAAGCCCGCTGATATCTATTTATACCCAATCCAAATTTATATCCGATCCAAATCAGATATCTGATTTGGATTGGATATATGATATGTGATTTTTTCCTTGGCCATTGCTTTGGAGCAATGTACTGACACCCAAGCCAGAAAAAAGTCAACTCGGGATTTTCATTTTTTTGGTGGATGCAAAACACAACTTTTTTCATATTGCCACTTTTTGGCCCATCATGATCCTACACATACCCAATTCAAGACATGAAATCACACCTCTCTTCAAAGGAATCAAATCCAAAGATGGAAAATGACTACATTAGGGTCCCTTTTAGTTAGGTCTCGACTCGTTGGATATCTTATTTTATTTATTTTTGTTGTCTCATCAAAGGGCTTACAAGATTTAGACAAAATTTCTAATGCAAATTACACATAAAAATAAGAGTTTTAGATTTAATAGACCATAATTAAATTTATCCTAAATATATTTTCTTAAAATATCACTTTCAACCTATAACCAACAATATGTTAACTTACATTCCTAAAATATCTACTCTATAATAACACTATGCAAGTTTAGAAATCCTATTTTAATCTTTAACTAACTAGATCTAAAAAATCTATAAAAGATAAGGTAAGAAAGAGAAGAGTTAGAGAAAAAACTAACTAAATTCCAAGCCTTTACCCATATTTTAGCCTCAACAATGGATATACAGGTTTTTGGTGTAAATAGTGACTTTATCAAACTAGTTAGATTTTAGCCTACCTAGGAGATTCCTATTTAGATTGCTTAAGTCTCCATTTAGGGAATTTGAAGATTTTGTTTCACTTCATAGCATTAAGACATGTGTCATCATCACTTGAGACACCTAGTGCATGCATACTTGCCACTTGCTCACACACTTGTCAAGTGATGTCACAAGTGTTGTACATTTGGAGGGGTAGCTAGTCATTGTCTAGACTGCCTTCTCACTTCATCTACCTTGCCTATATAAACAAGGCTTTTTCATTGTATTATAAAATATTTATTGTATATTGATAAACATACTATTGTTCTTATTTTGTTCACTTGTGGAAGTTTGTTTTGAACATTCTCTTGATCTTGGAATTCTCCAACATGGTATCAGAGCCATAGGAGCACACTCCTTCCCATATCAAGGTGAATCATATGCATAGCTCTATCAACAGAGTGTCGTGGAGCCAAATAGACACTGTCATTGCATCTAGAAGGCTTTTAAAGTGAAAAAATACCTTATGTTTTGTTAATTTTAGTAATTTAAATTTTTGCAATATTTTGAGCCTTTGTGTCGATTGTACAAAAGTTGTAAAAATTTGACTTTTTTAGTGGAGGACCAATCTGCCCTCTACCAATCCACCCATTTTCTATTTTGGTAAAAAAATTATGTTTTGCCAAAAGAATTGACCTATTTAGCCTCATTGGAGGGCTTCTATTGTTGTGTTGCAGAAAAAGTTGCATATTTGTAGGAAATTTTGGCCACTTTGGCCTATTTCATGGTCATCATATTCGATCTCCTATGCAAAAACCTATTTGCATGTAGGCATTGCTCAACCTATTTTTGGTGGTTTGTTTTTATTTGAGCCAATCAACTTATGTAGTTTCCTTTGGGGTCTCTTCCATAGTGAAATCAACAACGAATATTTTCATCTTTACCTTCCTATTGATAATGCTCAAGACCCTTCTTTTAGATCATGCCATATACAATCAAACAACCTCTATGCTTAACAAGTGTTTTTTTCTATAGCTTTAGTCAAAGATGCATTTTTTGATGACAAGCTCATGGGTGATCCCACATAAGTGGGTTACAATTGCATTCACGAAGAAAAATTCTTACACGTTCCAAAAAAAATGGTTTTAAGGGGTTCGCTCAAAGGGGTGTTCAAGCAAACCCAAAAACGGGTTTGCTCGAACATCCCCCTTTGAGCAAACGCCTTTTTGATGGCATGTTCAAGTGAACCCGCTTTTGGTGGGATTTTCTTAATAAAATAAAGGGGAGAATAGAAAAAAATGGGGGTTCTAGGGGGTTCGCTAGAATCCCCCCTTTTGCCCTTCTCCCCGTCCATGTGTAATTTTTTGTAAAAAAATTGGCTTTCGAAGCTTGGGTTGAACATGAAAAATGGAATCAACTTCATAGACCCAACTGGAGGATTATAGTCCTTGAAACAAGATATCCATCAAGTATAATTTTAATATATTTTGGAAAAATAGTAGATTATCAAAAAAAATTCTAAAAAATATGTGCTTGGTATTGATGTCCTTGAGCCAACAAAAAAAATAAAATTGAATTTTGATACATACAAAAAAAGTTGTGTTATACAGTCCACCTATGTCTAAATTGTAATTGGTTTGACTTCAAAACTTAATTAAGAAAAAATATTCAATAAAACACTATGAAGCCAAATGAACATGCTAGATGTTGTAGTTACAAATCTAAATTCAAAAAAAATAGAATTTTATCCTTCATAGAAAAAAATTAATGTGTTATATAGTGAACATCACTCTTTAAAAATGTTTACTATTAAAAACTAATTTTCGAAGGATATGGAAAAATAAATGGAATTTGATTCCAATCTTTTTAAAAAATATATATTTAGAATCTATAGATAAAATGTCACAAATCACTAGTTTGCATCATCTTCAAATTCCTCATGGTTTAGTAGCTATAGGTGCCCGAAAGTGAAGATTTAGTTGTTTGCATCATCTTCAAATTCCTCATGGTTTAGCAGCTATAGGTGCCCGAAAGTGAAGATTTAGTTAAAAAAGTTTAGTTCAATGTCAAGTTTGGCCAAAAAGTGTAACCCACTATTGTGGGATCACCCCCACACACCTATACACTTTAGAGTTGTCAAACACTCTGTAATCTATTGCACATAAATTCCTCCCAAAAGATAAGTTGTTGGTTTATTTTCCTATGGAATTGTCATTGATTGAGGTGGTCAAGGGATTTATCACATAAGGGAGATTGTTTATCTTTCAGAAGTAGTACCATACATTCAAGTAGTCACCTCTAGTTTTCGTCACCAATTCCCTTCACCTTTTCCCATGCCATAGAAAAAGGAAATTGTGTCTCCATTCAACAAAATGACTTGGCCAATGGTTTGAGGCATTTTGATTTATTTTGTTGGTTTGAAATTCCATTTAGGTGTGAGAAAAATACAATTAGAAGCATCAATTTTTTTCCCTACACATATTGCCTCACCAACAACCTTCCATTTGCAACTCAATGTCTCCCATTTGTAGAGTTACATCTATTATTGAGGTGACATTCAAAGACCACCTTTGGCACTGAGGGATCCACCCAGTCTCCACACAACCTTCCATACACCCACAACCTTCAGGTAAAATTATGTGTGTTAGCATAAAAAATGGAATTTGTTTGCAAGTTGTGTCATACTCATTGGAAACTAGGAATGTAAATGAGTCCAAATGGTTTTGGAAGAAAGACTTGGTCATATGTTTTTTCAAACCTATATGCCATGTTGCTTCATTTTATGCCATTTGACTCAGGAAACTCCACAATAACTTGACTAACTTAGTCAACTCCCTTAAGGGGATGGTCTTTATTACTTCTAACTAGTTTTGTTTTCATTAGCAGTCACATGTAATGATAATTTTTATGTCAAGATTGTAAACCATCAAATTTAATCCATTGTTAGTTTAACCATCAAAATCTTGTAAAGGTTTTATTTTTACTTTTGCATAACTTGAAAATGGGGGGGGGGGGTTATTTTTTCAAGTGTGAATGGTTAATGAGAATCTGGTTCCATCATCAACATTTCAGCATTGAGATGATTTCAAAATTGTAAATTTTTAATCTATTTTTTAACCTCTAAAAATCAATGTAATTTACATAATTTTTGGCGAGCCATAACTTTCACCCCAATTGTCAAAAATTAACAATTTTTTTCTGAAATCCATCATAATTTCACAAGGCTTTTATATTTGTAGTCAAATTTAAGTTTTGATAAACGGGTGATTTGGCTTCCAAACTTCACAAAAGCTTGTAAATCTTATCTTGCATTTTTCAAGAGGGTTTACATTAAAAAATAATACAAATTTGAGGGGTTTAGAAAGGCACAATTCAAGTGCCTTGTTGTGTGTGCATCATGGATAAAAAATTGATTTGTTAACACTACAAAATTTCTACACATGGAAAGTAAAAGTAGAACAATTAATTCAATCTAATGGATTATGGCAATTGACTAATGGGAAAAAATGCAAAATTTACTAGAGATTTTGAGTAGTTTACTTATCAAAACAAGTTATATGAAGCAATGGGAATAATAGGTCTTCTTGTTTCTAATAATTTGCAATTTCACATTTCTAGTTGGATAAATCCTAAGAAATTGTGGAACATATTTGAAGATCTCTTTGGTAAAATTGATGAGTTCAAGATTCTATAATTATATGTTGAATTAACAAGATTATCACTTGATGTCTTCTCTTATATTGAATATTTCTTGGTTCAATTTAATTCTTTGCTTTCTAGATTTTAGGGTTGTGTCAAAACAAAAATAAACAAAGAGTGTGTATTCTTGATTTTGTCAAAGCTAAAAGTTTCTTATCAAACTTTTGCTTCTTCTTTATACTCTACAATGGATGCTCTTGAAACACAACATGGAATGCCTTCTTTTGAGAAATTTTGTGATAGAATCACAAGATAACAATCTAAATTAATCTATATGGATGTTATCACCTCTTCAAAAATTCAAGAATTAGTTTCTAAATCACATAAAGAAATAAATAAACTAAGGATCAAGCTAAGAGATCAAAAATCAAACACTTCATTGGATTCATCTCCCTCATCAAAAGGGAAAATTTCTAAGGAGAATCCCAAATGTACTTATTGTAAGAAACTAGGGCATGAAGAGCACCAATATTAAAAATAAGAATAAGGGTATGACACTCGTTGCTACTACAACAACACATCACACAAGTGGTTTCTTGATTCTGGGGTATCACACCACATGGTTGCATCAATGGATTTTTTTTCCACATTTGAGCCTTGTTCATTTGCACCAATATTGATGGAAATTAACACCTATATTTCATATCTTGGAAAAGGATTTATTGAAATTGGAGAAGGATCATTCAATGGTGTACTTTATGTACCTTATCCAATAATCCCCTTTCCATTTATTAGATTACACATATTGACACAGGAAAAATAGTTGAGTTTACACCAAATTCCATGATCATCTGAGATTTGTAGAGTAGAGACATCATTTGCATGAGTCATCCTAATCATGATTCTAGATTATATTCATTTTCTTCCTTTGGTTCTGCTGACTTTAATGATGGTTTATGTATAGATGACACTAATACCTTCAACATGCATAAGAAGATAAAAATTGGTTATTTGAACCTTGCAGATCTATCCTCCTCATCAATTCCTTCACCTTACATTGATATCACATCTCCTTCATCTTATGCATCTGTAGTATTGAGTGTCCCTAGATCATTGGTTTCTCATGATTCAAGGTAGAAGGATATTCTCAGTTATGTTTCCACTATAGTTGATTGGCATGATTAATTACATTGCATATTAGAATTTTTTAGTGTATCCCATTTTATAGAGTTGGTACGCACCTTTGATGACAACCACATCAATGTTGTTGTCAACCCATTTATATCTTTGGTTTTTATTTTACATCAAATTTTGTATGGAGCATTTGAGTAGATTTCAAATATTTCGCCATTGTATTTGGATATTATGCATAATTCAAATACTTTTATTCTTCTCACATGGGAATATTTCATGTACCTATTTGTAGTTCATCTTCTTCCATGAGGAAGAAATACTATTTGACATTCAAAGAACACATTTTTCATTCTTCATTGAGCATCACTCAACACTACATGTTCTATGATCGAATGGGGGGGCTCCATAGTCTCTCTTTTTCTCTCCTATGGGGGGAACATCTCTTGTACTCATGTGATATAAGTAGTCCTTATGGGCTGATCATGAGTCCTTCTATCTTCTTCACTTGTACATTTTCCATTGCATAATTTGTCTTTTGGAGAGGGGTTTTTAGTTCCCATTATTTTTTTCTCTTTTACTCAACTTTAAGAGAAATTTGTACATGAGTAGTACCTAACATGTGGCTTAGTATTTGGGAATCATCATTAGTGCACACATTACTCCCTAAGTTTCACTTAAGGGGGGTGTTGGTGTAAATAAAGACTTTATTAAACTAGTTAGTTTTTATCCTACCCAAGAGAGTCCTATTCACATTTCTTAAGTCTCCACTTAGGGACTTTTAAGATTTTGTCTGCCTTCATAGAATTGAGACATGCGTCCTCATCAATTGAGACACCTATTGCATGCATACTTTCCACTTGTTCACACACTTATCAAGGGAGTTCACAAGTGTTGCACATTTGGAGGGATAGTTAGTCATTGTCTCCTACCTTCTCACCTCATCTACGTTGTATATACATGCAAGGATTTCTCATTTTATTATAAACTCTTCATTATATATTAATAGACATACTATTGCGCTTATTTTTTTTAGCTGTGGAAGTTTATTTCATTCTATTGATCTTGGCATTCTCGAGCATAGGTTTACAAACAAAACCAATATTTTATTGACTAGATAACTAAAAACATTACAAAGACAATGCAATCTTTAAAGGATTTTTAAATCATTAAGTAATCTCCATAAAATACCTAATCTCTAACATAATTTAACAAGATTCTCCATAATATAGAAGAGTGGTGCTCAAGTTGGTCACACAAGGTTTCTTCCAATCAATGAACAACTAGTGATGTTGAACACATCATAAAATCATAAATATTCATCAAACTACATTTTGAAAATACAAGAAAATGCTTGGTGTTTGAAAAATACATAAAAACGGATGAATTAATGCTTTATTTCATTCAAAATAATTTTTTTACAGCAATTTTCCAACCCCTATAAAGTGTTTCAATTGTCTAATTTTATATAAATCAACTTGGAAATATTGAGTTTTCATCTTTGAAATCAATGGCCAAGATCAATTTGATCCAAAGGCTCAAATTAGATGCTCAAATATTAAGTTAATCTTGATGGTAGGCACAAATTTTAAGGTAAGTTGTCCTCATATCCTTGTAGATTATTCAAAAAGCTTCACTTAGTATCAAATCAACTTTTCCTCATCTCACATTTACTTGTGGTAGTAAGTTTTCTAATTTTAGAAAAAAATAACTTTTTAAAGTTGAAAACATCAAATATTTACAACTACAATTCCAACATCATTTAACTTTTGTAAATAAATCTTCAATAACTTGTAGGATGATAAAGTCATTATAAATCCATGTACAACTATATAATTATTTTTTCTTCTCCATATGTACAACTATAGATTTTTATTTTCTAGGTATAAACAATAATATCCAGCTATAGATGATTGATTTCACCATCAAACGTTCATTTATAGCTACTCATTCTCATCATTTCCTCCATTTTCAATCATAAGAAATGCATCGCTGATTTTGAGAAATAATTTGCGTCAAAGTCGTGTCTTAGGATTTTTAAAACTTATTAAAAGGTTTAGGGTTGTTTAAAGATGAAAAACTATAACTTAAACCAATAAAACTCTCAACACTTGGATTTTAACCTTGAATAAGTATCCCTTACATGATATATACACACTCACAATGCCTTTAGAGATACTAAATAACAATGATGTAACTTAAACTCATCATTATTATAATGTGATATAAACCTTTATTATTATGATGCAATAAAGTACATGATCCTAAACATGAAGAATACCTCATCATGAAAATATAATATCAATACATACATCTATCTTTCCACATAAAAATTCAATCTACCAAGCTAAGGTACAAACCCAAAGAAGTATGATTACCTTCAAACTAGAATCCTTCAAATCATTCATAATGCAATGAGAAATATGATACTATAAACAACCTAATATTCTAAGCTCATCATGAAGGAGATCAATGCTCGTGATAAGGTGATCACACAAACTCTTCATCAAGATACACCAAGAATCAATCCCATTCTCATCTAATCAAAGCCATCACAAAATAGAGGCAATTCAGTCAATCAACCAAACTCAATCCATAATATATATTAGGACAAACAATTCATCTAAACCATTCCATCCAATCAAGCCTTTACTTGACCAAGCCTAAGTGACCAACCAAGGCCTAGAATAGGGTCTAACTCACTAGACAAGATGAAAAACTAAAATAATTGGGAATTTATTCAATTAATCAAATCAAAATATGTCCATTTTACTTGTGTAATTATTTATTTATTCAATTAATCATTTATGGAAAATATGAACAAATTTGGTAAAAAAAATTGTGTTAACCAAAAATACATATAGGTATATAGTTTTATATCATTAAAAGTAAATTTTTTGTACAAGAAAGCCATATAAGCTTACAAAAAAGCCATATAGGTGTATAATGTCACAAATATGTGATACAAAAATATATGTACAAAATTTCCATAAATGCATACAATAAAGTCCTAATTATCACATCCCTCTAAGGGAAGGAAAGAGATCACAAGTTTCTTTTGACTATTGAGTGGATGGAGAGGCAAGTGGTGATGGTTTCTTTGTAACTTGCTGACTGGACCTCCTCTCATAGCTTTTTTGGAGCTCCACCTAATACAATAAAAAATATACACAAATTAATATATATAAAATGAATTATAGAAAATTACATATAATGAAATAATCACTTATCGACAACTAATAATATTACTCAAGTAATTGTTGCCTCTCTCTTCATCCATGTGAGGCATATAAATTGGAGTTGTGATCTCAAGTGACAAGAATCAAGAATCAAATTAAACTACAAATGAATATGATTCAAATTTACACTAATAGACGTGGGATAAAAACAACTAATGGAATGTGAATTTTACTAATATAGCTCATACCTCTATCAAAGACATCAAAGATAATATTGTTGCAACAACTCCCTCCTCCACTATGCTATAAATGCTATTCTAGGAATCTAATCTGATTTCATTAAATGGAAATAAAACAACATTATTAAATTACCAACATATACCTAACATTATTTTACATAATGATTAAAAATAGTCAAGCTTACCTTAGTGAAAATGCATGGCCACTCTGACTAATAGTTCCTAATGTTGAAGGCCCAACATCCACCTCTTCAACATCCAATGTGAATTTTGATATTACCCTTTATATAAGGTAAAAATATTTACATGTACTATATTTACTATTTATTTACTAATTACATACCTATGAACTTGACATCATCGTCTAATTGAGAGCTCAAGGGCCACCATACACATGGTGAACACTCTAACCCTAAAATTTATTACAATCAATTTATTAATTTAATTTACATTTCAAAATTAAATATAATAAATTGATTTTAACCTTTTTAAAATTTACCTTTCTATCAATACTAAATATCTTGAACATCTAGCATCTCATTTATGAATACCATCTAATCCAATATGGATGTGCCTTGTGTACTAGCCATGTGTATCTTGATCATCCTCATACCCATAATCACAAAGAGATCTATAATTTTGACATATTTGAGGTGAACATTGAGACTTGGAAGCTTCGCTCTCATCACCTTACATGCTAAAGGCCTAGTGTGATGTAAAAGGGTTTGAGTGAGTGAGTTGATGGACTATAGGGTCTTGATCTAAACATTGTCATTCACAATGGAAGGGATTGTGACATGCTCAATGTTTGACCTACCAAAGGTTCTTCATGCTTGGTCTTGGGCATGATGTGCCCCCTCTTTGTCATGTGCAGAGCTCCTACCTCTGCCCTAGAACTCTCACATGTCAAAGTAGTTTGGGATCTCGTTGAGGAAAAATTTGCAATAGAGTTTCCTCAAAAAGTACTAGAAGACCTCATTGTTGTTAACTGGATGATGGTAAAAACCATCCACCACTTGTCCCAAAAATGATTCCTTATCCCTTGGTGTTGGTACCAATGGATGGGGAACCTCTTGCAACTATCATGTAGGTGTGAATTAGTTTTTGGGTCAATGAACAATGCACACAAGCTAGATCTGAATATTTTTTGTTTTACTTGTTTGTAGGATAATTTTTTGGCAGAAAACTATATTTCTTCTTCCCTTTGTTTGACCATGTGTTAATTTGACCACTCACGGAATCTATGTGAGATATAACAGATCTAGTGAAGTGGTGAGGGTAGACCTAGGAGGTTGTTCCACTTGGATCTCTCAAAATTTCAATTAATGTTTCAAGTTCTTTCTTGTTGTTTTTTTATTTTCCCTACAATGTTTTCTTGCATCTTGGGGTTGAGGCATTATTAGAGGGTTTTGCTACAATTTTTCTTCAATAGGGGTTTTATGAATGAATGAATTAGGGTTTAGATGAAATGGTGAGGGATTTTCAATTCTTGAGAATTAAATAAAATTTAATCAAAAAAAATATTTTTCTATTTAATTGGATTTTTACACTAAAAAACTAATGCACTACCTACCTCATCAACCTTACGAATGTCATGGTGACATTTTGATGGTGATTTTATAAAAATTCAATCAAATACTTGAATGCATGTATGTTTTTCTTGGCTTATGCTATGTTGTAGGGTGTTGAGAGGCCAAGTTCAAATGAGCTCAACCTCTACATAGTCAATATTTTATATCAAACAAAATGTGAGCACATTATACACACTCGTGTTATGTCTTACATGAGAGAAAAAGCTATTGTGCCACTTTTTGGTTCCCCTTCTTTTTGAACTTACCTAAGAATCTTTCCAACTAATTCAAGGCCCCATTGAGAAAAGGGCCAAGGGGCAATGATAGGTTGCAACACTTGTTATGGTACACATGAATAAGGTCTTTGTTTTGGCATGTAAAACACTACTTGACATATTGGCATGCATCATGCTCCATAGTAGTCTAATAATATATTAAGAAGCTTTTTAGCCAATACAATTCCAATAGTATTTTCCCCAAAAATACCTTCACAAACCTACTATAATACTAGGTGAGCTTCCACTATGTTTAAACATCATAATAAAGAGCCACCATAACCTCGATGATAAAGTGTATCTCCTTGAAGAATGTAATGGGATATGCATTGGATGAAAGACTTGTGTTGGTTGTGTGTAAAATTGAGTGGAAGGGATTGATTGTGAAGGTAAGTGTATATGTCATGGTACCAAGGGGATTCAGGATCAACAACCTTGCATACCATGTCAGAAGTTAGGTACTTCATATGCTAGGATTAGGAGCATTTCCATTAGAAACTCACACCTCTAACTATCTTGTGACATGTCTAGTAAAGATCTTATAGTGGCCATAACAAATTAACAACTTTATTGTTGAGGTGAGGAACCTATTCAACTGAATATGGGTGAAGTATCTATTGAAGCTGTCTACCATACACTTGTAGGAGAGAAGCTTACCATTTTTAATTTGATACTCATTATTGACTTGTTTGATGATAAGTTGGGAATCCCCATAGACCTATAGTTAAGTGACATTACATTGAAAAACCATTTTTAGTCTTGAAATTCTGCCATTTTGTTGGTACAAGTAAATTCTAATATGAAATATTTTGGGATGAAGTCACCTTGTGGGGTGACAAAAGGATGCATGCTCTTGAACCATGTTATGTATAGAACTCATCAAAATAGAGTTTTCACAATGGTTTCTTATTAACCATGAAGATTGAATCATCAAGAAAATTTATTACCAATGGATGTGTATCTATTAAGGGAGCCTTTGCTAACTAATTGAGAACAACTTGACCCTTGATGGCTTTCCTATCCACATATTCAATGTCAAACTTGCTAAGCAACATGAAAAACTTAGCCATTTGTCTTGTAAGGGTCATCTTGTAAGGTGGTCATGTATATTGCCCCTCAAGCATGCTAATTAATTGATGGAGGGAGTAAATATTTTTTGTTCAAAGGATGTTGGGGAGACAAATTATGATGTTTAAAGGTGTTGCTTTTATGACTAATAGAAAAGTGTATAAGAATGGTGTAGGATTGAACCCTAATAAGCTTAATGGCGGCTACAAAAGAACATGGGAAACAATGGCTCAAGACTTGTGAGGTTCTTGGATTTTCAATTTCATCCAATCTCCATCAAAGAAGATGGTCAACTCATTACCTTAGATGTATCTTTTATTGCCAGAATGATGTTGCCTTAGGCTTTATCTAAAAACTCTTGAAAGAACATAGCTTGGCAGTTGGAAATAGAAAGAAGGTAACATTGCATAGAGATTTTGTGACTAATTTGGTTGCTTTTCTTCCTAATGTGAACGTTAGGGTTCCCTTGTTGTAGTTGATTTGCCTACATAAATGCATCTATTGTGTGAATCTAAACTTTCCCTCTGAAGTAATTTGATAAAATTTTGATGATTGAAAAATGTTTGCAATGTTGTGTAAGGGAGGGAAACATAGACCCAATTTAACAAGTTTGAATTTAAAAATACACAGTTTAAATCTATGCATGTATAACTAATTTGAATTGATTATGCATTCATGTATCTAGACATACAATTATTTACCAACTTTTATAATTAAAAAAAAAAAACACCAACTTATACACTAATTAATATATATATATAGACTTTGGAAATCGGTGTTGATAGATAACATTTAGGAACTTGCTATACAAGGAGTTATTCTCCTTTAGTCAAGCCCTTAGGTGGACCACTTTTAGGATGATGAAAAATATTGAAGAGAATGGACAAGCTTGCAATATGCCTAGGATAATGTAATTAGGATGATTTATGATATTGTTATAATGCTTGGCATATGAATGCTCCTTGATGATCTTACATTTCTAGGTAATGTGTAAATGAATTAGGGCATGTTATTAAATACACCATGCTATTGTGTAATTTGCAATGTTTTGTGTAAAGGAGGGAAACATAAACCCAATTTAACAAGTTTGAATTTAAAAATACACGGTATAAATCTATAGATGTATAACTAATTTGAATTGATTATGCATTCATATATCTAGACATAAGATTATTTACCAACTTTTACAATAAAAAACACCAACTCTTACACTAACTAATATATAAAAGACTTTTTCATCAAAATAGACCCAACATACATATAAAATAAAAGAAATGGGTATATAATCTTCATCATTTTAATTATAAAAAGATGCTGAAAACTATGGATTAGACTTGAGACAAGGAGATAGAAATCAAAGATTTGCAAGTCGCCATTCAAGCTTTAAAGATGGAAAATTGAAATTTTGTCCAAATGCGACTCATCGTATTTTGAACGTTGAAATTTCTGGAATGCTTATTATAATTTTTTTAAGTCCGTACAATTGAGCTGACTATTTAGATTGCAATTTCGAGGGAACAGAAACAAAACCTCATTTTATTCAATTAACAAAAACTGCACGTCACTCCATAAAATATTTAAAATTGTTAATTTTCAATAACATTTAAGTTGAAGAACTGGTCATATGGTGGATGAGATCGTTGTAACAAAAAGTCACGAGGTAAAACAATTATTATTATTATTTATGATGGTCTATTTTATGCAAATACAACGGGCCATGCCTCATGCTCGTTCAATTATGACATAAGCATATTGATGTCAATTTATTAGGTTGAAGTTGTGTTGGGTAAATTTGGTAGAATGGATATTCATGTTAGCGTTTAGGGATACACTGAAAGAGATTGTTTACTCGAACAATTAAGATGATCTATATTTCTAAAATTAACAAGTAATAAAAAATATTAACGATATTTATCCTTCCAACAAAAAAAATGATTATCAATATAAGTTTTATGGAAAATATCATCCTAAGATAATTGAACTTAGTTAATTGTTTTGATTCATAAGAGGAAAGACCAATCACCTTTTTGGTTTTAAATGGAATTGAAAAGTATAAGATTTAATATCTTTAATAACTTTTGTAATGCTTGTCTACTTGATAGTGTAGGTAGCCTTACATTAAATATAGAAATTGAGTTTTTGGAGGATAATGTCAACGCATAGGTCATACGAGAGTTCTATATATATATATATATATATATGCCCTTGTAGTTACTTCATTATAATGTTTCCTAATTAAATGCATCAGTGAAACAATATTTCAAGGAGAGTCAAGGTCCTAATAAAATGGAAAACTATAAGTAAAATGTTAGCATTTTGGTTTGTCGTTGACAAAAGAAATGCCAAAAAAGGTACCAATCTAGATTCACTTGTATGTGTGCCTCCACAAACTATAAAAGTCTATATTTTCAAAATAATTGGAAATTTTATTGAAATCTCTATAAATAGTACAATAGCATGGAGAAATAAGGTCAAAGAAGTTTGCTAGAAAATGTGTTGACCTAGAAATAAATTAACCCTCTCAAAACAAGTGGACTTGAATGGATTCAATCTATTAATTAAGAATGCATCACATTCTATTTTAGGAAACACTATGAATACATTCATATTTTGGGGGATTCTCTGATTGCAAACCAATTAAAGGTGAAAGTGCATCCTAAAAAATGAAAACCCTAAAGATCATCACATCCTAAAGATAAACAAAAAGCATATTGCTAAAATTGAATAAATTTGAAGAGGTGAAAAAAAAAATGAGTGTTACAAGCAAATAAAAGATGAGGAATACAAAAGTGAGTAGGATAAAAAGTGAAATATAAAATTGAGATCATAGAATTAGAGGAACACATTCTAAAATATTACAAGTTCATTAAGGTAGTAAATGATATACTTAAAGGGAATCTAAAAAATAATGGATGCTTGATCAAAACTCAAATAGGACTACAAATAAGTGGAGAAGAGAATTAGTTATTGAAGTTGAGAAAAATAAACTCCACAACTCCCAAGGATCACTTGCAATCAAATACCTATCATAGAAAGAGATAATAGCAAAGCTATGGAGGCCAATAGTTATTGATCCCAAAAAGCATCAATAATTATGAATGTGCATCTTAATGATTATGCAATGGAGAGTCCTTATAAAAGGATAATTAACCTAGAAACCCTAGGTGACAATAAAACAGGATCATGACATGTGTCCTCATCCTATGACATGAGACATAAAAAGAACATGACCTAAGTAAGCTTAAGTAATTAGAGGAAAATGAACCTACTAATTAACTAAATAATTAATTAGGAAATACCTTTTACTCTAACACCCACCTTAAGTGAAACTTAGTGAGAAGCTCAAACCTCTAAAGATAAATGCATGATGGGTCATGGAAAAAAAGGCCTAGTGAGGTACCCATGTACAAACAAAAGATCTCTCAAAATCAGAGAAAAAGGAGAAAACCTCATGGGAAAAACTCATCTCCAAAAGAGAGAAATACAAGTGAAAGACTAAGAAGCCTCCAAAACAAGAGTGAAGGAATGAAAAGCCTCCAACCAAGATTGTCCTAAAATATAGGAACAAAGGATGAACATGAAGAACACCGTTGAAGCATGAAGTAGTTGCAAACATTGTCGAAAAATGACTATTGTAAGGTTGAAAGAAGAACCTCCTCTAAAACAAACGATGATCAATATCAAGAAAAGAATCTAAATGAGTGCCCCCAACAACACTACTTGAATTAGATGGAAAAAAAAGGAAAAAACATCTAGAACTCGAAGATACAAATGGAAAAAGTAACAATAGTTTGAAGAACTAATCAAGTGAAAATAGGTCGCCTTCAAAAAATAAGAATGCAAGAGTGTCCATATGGTAGATGCTCCATCTCACCAAAATGTAGTTGTTGCATCCACTTGGTAGATATGAAAAAATACTGCATATGTAGCTCACTCCAACATGAAACCAAGGAAGCATTAGCACCAATAGTAGAAACCCCCCATAATGCTGACAAGGGAGAGCCATGACAGGTACACTAAAATATAATACTAGAAAGAAGTGCATGAAGAACCAAGAACATCTAAATGTGCAAACATGAAAGTAATAGCAAATATAAAGGGCGTGCAAAAAAAAGGCACACATGCATGAGGCAAGAATCAATGTGATTGATGTTGTCATGGAAGGGACACTCACTTGACAAAGGTGTGATGGAAAAACAAACAAACATCAACACCCCCATAACACTTTATATTATAGTGTGAGTATAATAAGGAACAAGATGATGTGAAAGATCCCAATAATACATGTGCAATACAAAGGCACTTTATTTTAGTGTGTTCATAATGAGAAGTGCATACAATGAAATCCCATAATGTCCAAAAAAGGACCACATGCTGAAAATACAATTATCTAATGGAAAAAAGAGGAAATTGATAGAACCATGATGAAGTATAGGAAAAAGTATGCACTTTCAAAAAATGGCACCCAAAAAGGAGTCTGGATGCAAAATATATGGCCCGCCAAAGTCTCCAAAATGAGAACTACACAATAACAACACTGAGAGAACTAATTTCTAGAAAAACAAGAAATTCAAACTAAAAACCATAGGCACATTGTGAAGAGCACAAAATTCTACCCTATTTCAAAAAAAATTGCACTACAAAAATACCACCGTACCACCAAGATATGGCCTCTGGAAGATGGGATGCAAAACTGAAAAGCCCAACAAAGAGGGGCTGAGCAAGGAAAAAAAGGATCAATGCCAAAGTTAGCAAAAATACCTCCAAATGTAGAAGTTCACCAGTTTTATAACTTCTAAAACTTGAGCACTCTAGGTACATGGATTTATTTATTGCAAAAAAAGCAATAATTTTCCTATTTTATTTTTAAAGGAAAATAAGGCAAAAAAAAATAATATTTGTTTTTTAATAAGAAAAATATATAAAAGAACCTTATTTTCTTTTTTTTTTAAATATTAAAAAGGGGAGGCGGTGAGGGGGTTGAGCCCACCCACGCCACCCCTGGGTGGGGCCGAAGGGGTCGCCTTAGGACCACAAATGTGGTAGGGGTTGGTACCCTATGGTACCAACCCTCATGTAGGGGCGGGGCCCAAGGGCTACCACCATGCCATAGTGTGGTAGGGGGTAGTATCCTCAGGTACCCCCCTCATGGGGCTTTTTTTAATATATAATTTTTTGCAAAACAATAAAAAAATTGTGCCCCTTTTATAAAAAGGGTTTTAATTTTTTTCTTAAATTTCACAAAAAAGATTAATATTTTTTTGAAAAAAGTACCTCAATCTACATGCTAAGGAGGCCCTATGACCTTTTTGGCAAAAAAAACATTTCCTTAGAAGCTCTCGACTCCAAAATAGGTTGAATTTTATATCAAAATTCATCTAATAGCCTTTCGAACACAACCATGAGGTTATTTTCTACTCAAATTACTCCAAAATTACAGTTACCCTCTAGATCTAGAAAAAAAACTACTTCAAACCCTTGCAGGCTAGACCTCTAGAGTCCAAATTAGGCCAAACAAAATATAAAATTAACTTTTTTGATAGCTCTGAATCTAGTGGAAAACATTGTTTTGGTCCAGGATGCACTAAATGATAGCTCAAGGCACAAAATATCTCAAAAAGAGGAAATGGGATTACAATTATTAGAGCGTGGATTCAATAAACCCTTTCTTGATTTATGGGGATTTCTTCAACAAAGGTTACAAGGCTTCAAATCTAGATTCTCCATTACATTTTTTGCAATTTTTTGAGGTGGGCAAATTTTAGGTGTATTTTGGCATGAAAATGACCTAGTCGTTGGATTCAGGAGGATGATTTGATAATTTTTTACTATAGATTTGCCTATAATCAACATCAAGAGATTTTGAGCTTTTGAGGTTGTATAGCCCCTATACAACTTGTGCATGCAAATAAAAAAAAGAAAAAAAATACTCAGGTCGATGTGTTTTTTTAATTTCTTTTTTAAAAATTAAAAAAAATATATTACAAATAATTTGAAAAGGTTTTTTGAAAAACCTGTCAAGGGATTTCTTTAAAAAAAAAAGGGCATTAATGAGGGTACCTGCCTTGGTAGGCCTTATGGGCCCCATGCTTCCTATTGACGACTTTAATGTCAACCGGTGGCGTCGACACAAGCCTTCCGACAACTTTATATGAACTGCCCAATTGCAACTTTAAACTTTGGTGGCCAATTAAAAATTTGATGTCGATTTCTTTTTCTGGTGGCCGCAAACCATTTCCAGGTGAACTTTTGCAGCAAGTACGTGTTTTTTGGTAGGCTAATGACCCAAAATATTCTAGGCTCCCACAACATATTCCATCAACCAAGTTTTTTTAAGGGGGGTGATATTTTTTCCAATAGAGGGGATATATTTTTTGAAATATTCTATTGATATCATGTTGATGTTAGCATGATGTCAGCGCTATGACTGTTGGCCAGGTCCTTTCAAGCCCTCTTTGTGCCCTAGAAAGAAGATATTTTTTCTTTTGGCCATAACTTGGGTGAATGATATATATTGAAAAGTTGGTTTTGTAAACTTTCCAATGCTTTAGGTCTCATCATCATTTTTCTACTGATGCATTCTACAGCTTGTTGAAGTCAGAGGTGTTGTTTTCACTCTTGATCTCATAAATTTTGACTCATTTCTCTATTTTTCACGATTCCAATGGTGTTCAGACGGTCTTTCAGAGCTCTTCACAGCCATCCATGCCATTTTTCTAGATTTCTATCTAGATACATCTTATTTAGTTTTTCTATTTCCATATTCTGGTGAATTAGCTAGACATCTTAGCTCTTAGAAACTTTTTTGTTTGTGTGGTATGACTCATTTTTGGCTATTTTGCATGTATTTTCATCTTTTTGTCCTATTTGGACATTGTAGTCATATTTTTCATGCACATTCTTTTTTGTAGACACACTGAGATAAAGTGTCATTTTGGTGTATAGTTTTTGGGGATTTTTCACATCCTGTTGTGCCTTTTGTACTCACACTATGATATAAAGTGCCATGGGGGGTTGATGTTTTCCTTTGGTTGTCATCACACCTTTGTCAATTGAATGTCCATTCCATGAGAGCAATGAATCCTAGTGATTCTTTCATCATTTGTGTGTGTCTTAGTTTGCATACCCTTTTATTTGCAGGTTGTTTCTCCTACATGCACTTCTTGGTTTCACATAGTTTCAATGTACCTATCTTGGCTCTCCCTTTTTAGCATTATGGGGGGTGTTTATACTATTTGTGATAATGCTTCCTTAGTTTCACATTGGAGTGAGCTATGCATCTAGTATGTTTTCCTATGTACTAGGTGGATGCAACAGTTACATTTCGGTGAGATGGAGCATTTACCATATGGAAACTCTTGCATTCCTATTTTTGGAGGTGACCTTCCATTTTCATTTGATCAATGTTCTTCAAAATTTTGGTACCTATGTCATCTATATCTTCAAGTTCCAGGTGTTTTCCTTTATTTTCCAACTTATTTGAGTAGTGTCATTGGGGGAATTCATGCATATTCTTGTCTTCTTGATCCTGAACATCATCTTTTTCAGCGAAGGTTCTTCATTTTAGCACTATATTAGTCATCTTTTGACTGTAGTCTACAACTTCTTCTTGCTTTAATGATGTTCTACATGTTACTCTTTTCTGAGACATTGTTTTGGTTGGAGGTTTCTTACTTCCTTCACCTTGATTTGGAGTCTTTTTTAGTCCTTCATTCACCTTTCTCTCTTTTGAAGAGGATTTTTTCCCATGTGGTTTTCTACTTTTCTCTAGTTGTGAGAGATTAGATTGTTTGTACATGGGTACCTCACTAAGCCTTGTTTGTCGGGACCCATAATGCATTCTCTTTTTAGGGTTTTTAGCTACTCCCTAAGTTCATCTTAAGGGGGGTGTTAGAGTAATCTGTATTAGCTAATAATTAATTAATCTTTAATTAAATTTTTAGTCTAATTTATTCTTATGCACATGCACCTAAAAATTGCCTACCTCCAAAAACTACAAAAAATACAATGGAGAATCCAAATATGAAGCCCTAAAACCCTTGTTGAAGAAAAAAATGAGAAATCAAGAAGGAGTTCATTGAATCCACACTTTGATACCATGTTTTCCTAGCTGCCACAAAAACTTTGGCAACAATTATAAAATTTTATGACAAATTCTCTACCTTTTTTGACAACGATGACTCTTTGGTTGAATATTCCATCAGCTTTTTGAATATTTTGTTTGCTAACTTTTTCTAGGGGAAAAATTTATTTTCTAGAAGTGGAGGAATATTTTGTGACTATTCTATTGATGTCAACATGAAATCATGCTAACACCAATGGTATGAACACTACTAAGGCCCCCTTCAAGACCCTTCTTTGGCCCTAAAGGAGTTTTTTTTCTTTTGGCCATAACTTGGGAATACAATATCAAAATTGGGCAAACAAGATATCATCGAAAAGATGGTTCCATCAACTTTCCATTGGTGTGGGTCTTATCATTATTTTTTTGCTACTTGTGCATTCTATAGGTTGTTACAGTTGGAGGTGTTATTTTTTATTCTCGAGCTCATAACTTTCAACCTATTTCTTCTTTTTTCACGATTCTAGTAGCATTGGGATGGTATCTCATAGCTCTTCACAACCATACATGTGCATTTTCTAGATTTCTCTCCAAGTACATTTTATTCAATTTTTTGTGTTTTCACATTTTGGTGAATTACTTTGGCATCTTAGCTCCTGAAATTTTTTCATTTACATGGGATGAATCATTTTTGGCTATTCTACATGTATTTCTAGCTTTCTATCCTATTTGGGCATTGTGGACATCTTTTTCATGTACATTCTCTTTTGTAGATGCACTGAGATAAAGTGCCATTCTGGTGTATACTTTTTAGGGATTTCACACATCTCACTGTGCCTTTTGTACTCGCACTATGATATAAAGTGTCATGGGGGGTTGATATTTTCCTTTAGTTTTCCATCACACCTTTCTCAAGTGAGTTTTCCTCCCATGATAGTAATGAATCTAGGTGATTCTTACCTCATGCGTGTTTGTCTTAGTTTGCACACCCTTTTATTTGTAGGTTGTTTCTCCTGCATGCACTTCTTGGTTTCACATAGTTTTAGTGTACTTGTCTTGGCTCTCCCGTTTCGCATTATGGGGGTGTTTCTACTGTTGGTGCTAATGCTTCCTTGATTTCATTTTTATTGATCTATGTATCTATTTCTTGTTCCTATGTACTAGGCGGATGTAATGTATATCAGCAACTAGTTACCCATGCATTTCGGTGAGATGGAGCATTTACCATATGGACACTCAATTGCATCGCTATTTTTGGAGGTTATTCATTTCAACACTATACACATATCTTTCAATAGTTTTCTACAACTTATTCATGCTTTAGTGATTTCTATATGTTCCTCTTCTTTTTGGGACATTGTTTTGGTTGGAGGCTTCTTAGTCCTTCACCTTGATTTTTTAGTCCTTCATTTTCCTCTCTCCTTTTGGAGAGGATTTTTTCCCATGTGGTTTTCTCATTTTCTCCATTTGTGAGAGATATTTTGTTTGTACCTGGGTACCTCACCAGGCCTTATTTATAGGGACCCATCATGCATTCTATTTTTAGAGTTTTTAGCTACTCCCTAAGTTTATCTTAAGGAGGGGTGTTAGAGTAATCATGCATAGGCTAATAATTAATTAATCTTTAATTAATTATTATTATAATTTATTCTCATGTGTTAGAAATCTAAAATAGATTGAATAACCTATTGGATGTTGTGTTTGTGTTGATGATATGTGGTTTTCATTGATGTCAACACTATTAGCATAAATGTATTTGAAGCTGTATATGTCGAGGATATTGAGAAAATTGTAATAAATGAGTTCCAGGTTGTCAGTGGTGAAGTAAAGTTTAGTATGGTGGTTATTTATGTATGTTGTTGAGTAGAGGTTGTGGAATAAAGGGTTTTTTTCTGAGTGCATCTAATTTATCCACGTCGAGTTTCAAAGATCTGCATGAAGATTTGATCAAGTTATGAATATTTCCATTCAAATAGTTTTTATGTTTCTTCAGTTGGTGTTCTTGATTGAAGATGATACTATTTTAGTTAGTTTAGTTGTTGTGGATGCTTCTCTTGTGATTTGTGATGCTTTTGGATGTTTCTATATCATTCTCTATCATTTTTGCACATCCACATTGATCGTTGTGATTGTGGTTGGTGATTTTCTCTTGCGTGTTCATGTTTTTCTTGTTCTTGGTCGACATAGTGTTTGTAGCATGTTGTGGATCTTCGAGGAGAAATTAATTGAAGTGTCTTCACACTAGAGATGTTGATTTGGGTCTTCACTAAGTTGTGGCTGACCTTGGTTGATTCACATTGATAATATTTAATGTTTTGGGCCGACAGTTTATATTCATTTTATTATTTCTTTATGCCCGACTTGTAGCAATGAAATTTCATGCTGCAGATATATAAGAGCGATTTCTCATTCGAATTTAAGTGTGAAAAAGGTTTTCTTTTGTGTGTGTGCATGAATAATGTTCTAAATCATTTGAAGGCAGAGCAAAGTGTGAAGAAGTGTTCATGTTCTTAATTGGAACTGCAATCAAGCATTAACAGATGCCATTTTCTCAATTCAAAATCTGGATGGATTTAATCCAAATCTCTTTGTAAGATAGTGTGTCTTCCTTTGTAATTGAGTAGTGAGCTCTAGGTAGTGTGCCTGAATGCATGTGCATTCCCCATATTTTATTTTCATTATACTTTTAATAGGGTATAATCTTGTGGACTAACCTCCACCATGGTTTTTCCCCTAACAGGGTTTCCAAGTAAAAAATCTTGGTGTTATGTGTGTTTCTGATGTGTTGATGATTTATGTTTTGATGGTTAATAATTAGATCATAGAATAAGGTTAATAAGTTGAATAAGTTTTGAATTTCTATGACAACTGATTCACCCCCCCTCTCAGTTGTCTACCCTTATATTTCCAACATAACCAAGATCTTCTATCAAAGAGATAAGCTATGAAACTATAAATGAAATAACACAATTACATACTCGAGATTCCAAGAGATGTGCAAATGTTAAGATGACAATATTGCATTAGGAGCTCAAATAAAATCTACAAAATAATGGTTGTATGCACATCAAGGTGCATGCATGTCAAACTATGCAACAATGCAAGAATACAAGAGTATGAATGAAAATACAAACTAGGTAGTGATTTTATATAGAACTAAGGATAGAGGTGGAAAATCCAACCAATAATAGTTAACCACCAAAAGTGGATATAGACCACCAAAAGTAGAGATGGCCACCAAAAGTGGAAAGTGTTCCACCCTTTAAGGAACGGGACAACACATCACTTATCTCCTAGCTATTACATGTAAAATCATTTTATTATCCTAAGAAAGCTTAATTAAAATGTAGGAAAAACCTAGAACTAAGGGGAAATAAATTAACCCACTAGGAAAATAAAAACCTACACCAACATCATGCACTTAAGCTAAACGTAGGAGTTATTTTTTATATTAACTAGAGAGCTATTATTAGATCATTCTATCTCATTGCATGAGATGTTGACACTTATCATGATGTAATCCCTTTATCATTTAGGGTTGCTCATATATAGCACTCAACCTTCATTGTATTCTCTCTCTTGAGATTTTCTCTTCTCTTGCTCTCTTGAATGCTGTAGCTTTTTCTTGTTGAGGAATATTACATATTATTGTTTGCAACTCTCTTGCATGGAAGGTTTCTTTGTTCGTTGTTTGATCCTACAGCTCATGTTTTTCACAATTTCTAACATTTCTCATCATGGATTGGAACCAACACGTCTAGGGTCATGGATAACTTAAAACTCCTCACATCTATTTATAGGTATTAGAATAAGGAAATTCTTATAAATCATATTATTTTCAACACAAAGTTGAAGATATGGTTAAAAATATAAGCCTCAATAAATAAAGGTGTTCTTTTAGATGCTTTTAAATTTATAAAAAAAGAGAGCAATGTTCCAATTAGATGAGATTTATAAGGAAGAAAAGAAATGTTGGAGATAAAAATCAAGGATAAGGGGACTTCAAGAGAAGGTTAGAAATGCACAAATAGTTTCATCAAAGCATAGTTTTCATGCTATAGAACAGAAAGCTTCTTATTAAAAATTCAAAAGTTAATTTTGATTCCTAGGAGGAGATTAGTAAGGAATTATATCAAAAGTTAGAATTGATTAAAACTTTCTATGTATTTCTCTACTATAATTTGTATTATAGAATAAAAACTAATTTTCTTTGACCAAATTTTGAGGAATAACTCTATTAATATTTAACTTAAAAAGTGATAATGACCCTAGCCCAATTAATTTATTGACATGATTTTTTTGAACATTTCTATAAGCTTATTAAAATTGATCTTATAGAGCTAGTGGAAGATTTCCTTACATCCTAATCATTTCTAAAATATTTTAATTCTATTCAATTATTGACCTAATTTAGTGGGGATAAAGAGTCTTGCTCTTTAGATGATGCAAGATCATCCTATGGTGTAAGGAAAATCTTGTATCATCGAAAAAAAATCCCTTATTTTATTTAGTTGTTTTGGGTCTCATGATGACACTTAAGGGGTGTAAGAAAATTAGAAGCCTGAAAAGGCCACCAATGGTCACCTTCTATTTTAGTAAGTTGGCCTAAACAAGCATGTAAGAACCTAAAAAAACTACACCAAGGAGAGGAATTGAAAAATGAATCTAATGGAAAAAGAAACATCTCAATATCTTGTACCGTTTGAGAGATATTAAAGTTTATCTTGGGAAATTTCTGTAGTAAATTTTTAGACTCAAATTTAAAGCCATTAGAAGCCTTGTAAAAGATCAAAAAGTAGAGGAGATCATTTTAGTGTTGTAGATACTTTTGTGAGCTTTCTAATGATATATTATAATAGTAAATTGGATGTTTGATAGAAAAGTTATGGCTCTAGGAATTTTTGCTACCAAAATGTGAATTCAAATGAAATATCTTCCTAGGTGGGAAAAAAAATGGCTAGACCTTTGGATGCCAAAAAAATGGGGGTTACACTTTCTAGAACATTCTAAGGTGGTTATTGGTATCAAATAAAGGGTTGAATAGAGGCTACGTAAGATTGCTCCATTAGTGTAAACTGTTTTAGGATAATTGAGATGTTTGTTTATTATTTTGTATTCCTTTGGTTGTTTTTGTGATTATTTCTTTTGTTTGAATCATAGTGATTGAGTCTTTGTTGGCATAAATTTTCTTCTTTATGTATTTGTTTTATTTATGATAATCAATACGTATATACATTAAATGTATATATGTATATATGTGATAATTCATGTATATGAGCATATACATGTATGCACACACACAGGTAGAAATACTTATGTATATGCATATACAAACCCCTATATACATGGGAAATCCATTGGATATATATAAGTATATATGCATACACTTGATATATATACTTGTCCATAGATATATATGTTATTATTATTAGATGTTAAATAATGATATATATGTATATATTAATATACATATTTATACATTTATAATATATATGTATATGATTGACAAATGAATTGATTTAATATATATATATATATATTGGAGAATGTGAATAAGTTAGCCACACATATGTAATACAAGTTATATGTATTAAAGCAATGCTTATGTAAAGAAAATTTATTATGAGATAAATGTTGCACATATAATCATATATGCGAATAGAGTTATTATTTTTCAATGCGTACATGATATAAGGTGTGTGGGAAATATTGTGAATAACATTTAAATGCAGTGCCATGCTAAGAAGTAAAATGAAAATATAAACCAATGATGTTAAAAGCCGCACATAGCTTATGAGGTGTATGACTTGTTTAAGCCACAAGCTGGCTAAAGATAGAAGAGTTTGATTTTTTGAGGTAAGCAACTGAAAGCCACGATGAGAGTAAGTAACCTATCAGAAACTGTTGCCGAGTTTGACTGAGTAAGATAACTTTTTCTAGTAGCTTTTGGGGGCCACTCAGCCATGGTATAGAGGCTGAAGTTGCTGGGGTTCTACATATGTGTTTGGATTTCAATTATTTAAAATATCCATATTGCACTTAATCTAGCTTAGTCAACATGAATAGAAGAGAAGTCAGTTTTAGTTTTGTGTTTGCTATTTAATGGTGGAAAATGGAAGGGAAAATGTGGCAAATGGAGGAGCTTAAATATAGCAATACGTTTCTCAAATTTTAGTATAAGTAAAGGCATCCTCTTAGTCTTTTGGGGAATTCATTCTTTTAAAGCTCATTTGTTGTAGTTTTTTTATGCAAAACATTGTTGAGTGCAATAGTGAGAAAAGAGAGATTTATTTGAGATTTTGTAATTTGTTGAGAGTTTTGAGAGGTTGGAAAGAGGCTAGGATTGGAGATAGTCTAATCATAGAAGGATCAACAAGCATGACTGTGGGAATTAAGCTTAGAAGGTAGTTTCTTCATTTGGAGCTATAATTCTAGGCTTGATAGTCTTTCTTCTTTGCTATTCTTTTCTATTGAATATTGTGATTATGTATGTTTGCATGTGCTTGTGAAAATGATGATTGTATTCTATAATGAACTTGCATGCATAATTAATAGTGAAAATATATGGTTCATATGCATTTATCCATTATGTTGGAATCATGTGGTTGTTTCTGATAAACAAGATAACCATAGAGTATTAGTATAATACCCAGGTTATTGTAGACCATATATATACTTACATGGATCATGTAGTATAAGAAATGATATTATATTGTAGTGCTAAATTGAAATTGTTAGTTTGCGATGCTATGTGATTTGTCCTTGGGTTTAGGATAATCCACAGTTGGGAGTAACCTAGTTGGTTAGTTAGATCACTTGAATGTACATCACCTTTTGGGTTGGAATTATGTTATGTGTAGCTTGCCAAGAGTTATTATGGCCAATTATCAAATCGAGCAAAGGGGTGGGTGAACATATAACTACCACTTCATAGAAGTGAGACTCCATTTCTTAGGAAGTGATTTTGATATGCAACTATCAAATATTTGGAAAAAATAGTGTAAGTTGCCACTAATTACACTTGTCATTTCGCTATGAGCCAGGTTTGCATAACTAGGTTGGGAATGCCATGCATGTAGGTGGGTATCCACTATATGGTAGCTCTAGTTATGTAGGATACAACACCATGCCTAGGAAGGCTATTATTATGAGGGTTAGTAGACCAATCTCTTCATTGAACGGAGGGCCATCTTACTAGTTAGGTAGATGTGTGGGGGATCATAGTAAGTTTGTGGTTGGTGGAAAATTGCTTGGGTGATACTCTCCCTCATGCAGTTGGAAGCCAAAATTTGAGGATGTATGCCCAAGAAGGGACATCTAGACCATTTGTACTTTATTCCATTGAATTATTGAAAGCTATGTATGTAATCATGATCTTATATCTTTATGAAAAATGCATTTGGAAATGTAATCATTACATGGGATTATGTAATGTTACTTTATTGAAATACAAAGGAAATTTGAAATGGGTTTATTTTGAATATGCATCATTTTTATTAAAACAAAAAATTAAGGAAAAATTATATTTTCTATGTGTTGGTAAAATTAAAATTTCACATGTGGGTTAAAACATCTAGGTAAAATAAGTAGGTAGAACATGGGGCTTGTTACAAACATAGTGACAAGGAGCACAAATATCACTCTTGTTGGAGATTTCACACTTTCAAGATTTATCCAATGTAATTCTTAGTTTTTTTCTTGTGTGTGTGTTCTAACTAGTTGATATATTTTTTAACCTATTCATTTCATGCTTGATCATGGAGATTTTTTTTAACATTTCTTATATATTATAGAGGCTTTAAACCATTAGTTTAAAGGTTTTTTTTTAATTTGACATGTAGATATCTATTTGTTATGATCTCTACGAGAGTATATCTTGAGTATTTATAGGTCAAGTGATAAGAAAATTTTATTAAGATAAGAAAAAAGGAGTTATGAATATGTTATCCCATCAACCAGGTCAAATGGAAGTAGAAATTTCCCCATATAAAATCAAGATTAGATCAAGATAGTAGATACAAGAAACTAAGATAATGACAAGAGAAGAAGATAGGGAAATTCATTTCAAAAGACTTGATGATGATTTTTCAAGGATGTCAAGATTAGTAGGGAAGGTTGATATACTTGAGAGCATCATGTTGTCTTTGATTGAGAATATTTGCATGTAACAATATCATTAATAATAGAAGGAACCAAAGAAGGTTCAATTAGAGAAAGGTGAAACATCACATGGAATTTTCCTCAAAGTTGAAGCTATTATATGCACAATCATATGATGGTAATTTTAATGCCCCAAGCCAACACACCTAGGAGAAAACTTGATAGAATAACTTGTTTTGAATCAACACCTAAGATGTGGAAACACCATGTCGCACTTGCATGCAACATGCACACAAGTGTCATGTGAAACATAATGACAAAAAAATAATTAAAATAAGACTACCTCACTATTGCATAAGCAAGGTGGTAATAATAGAAGACTTAACACTCATGGGATAAATCCACTATGATCAAAATACAAGAGAGAGGATGACATCTATTTAATGATTGATTACTAAATCATGATTGTGTTGTATCACAAAACGACACCAAGATAGGAAAAGGGAATCATCAACCTCCAATACACACCCAAACACACTTACAACACTAAGAATGTATTAAAAAACTAACATAAATGATTGAATTCCTACTAGATATCACCAATCGACTAGATGACGAGACTGTTGATTTTTGAAACAAGGAGTAGGATAATGTCCACTCACCTCCAATACAATTAACCAAAACAAAAGAAAATAATTAAAAAAAGAAACAACCTGCACAAGAGGCTATTTGACTAGGTGGAAACCCTCCACCATTTGGAATAATGATGAGTCACTTCCAAACAAGCATACACTTCCTGAGGTAAGGAGATGTCATAAGTCTTGATGTATGGCACTTGATGAAATAACAACACATGAAGACTCACAAGACCAAGGGGGAAAAATTGTTAGGAAAAGGTTTTTCTCCACCTTGCATAATGTTATAATGTAATATTTATTTATTTAATATGTGGTGCCCCTAAGGGATCCAAGGATGTGTGCATTAGATGGGTCTAGCATTCTTGGGACCACTTTATGTGTTGCATGTAACATTGGATTAAATATTTAATGTAGGGGTTGTACATGGGAATAATAATTAATATTGGGAAAACTTATTACCAATATTAAATGAAGGGTTAATGGTTTTGTAATATTATGGTATTAGTCAAAAAAATTTATGTAATACCACTTGGTGGTTTTGTGTGGCCTTGTTTCTATAAAAGAAAACACATGGGTAGTTATCTAAGGTTGGTATGTTGGATAATTGGCAGGTTAGCTCTTGTTATCAACTGTGAGGGTTGAAGCATGGCATGGGATATGTGGTTACATTCATGTTCGCATGGGTGCTTGTAGAGTGCTTGATGTTTCAAAGGTGTTCATGGAGGACTCTAAAGATGTATTATAATGTTTATTACTAAATAATACATGAGTAATGGATACTTTTAGAGGCTTGGTTTTTCCCTCTTGAGGGTTTTCCCACGGTATATCATGTGTCATCTTTGATGGTATGTTGTTTATTCTTTTGCATATGAATTATGAATACTTGTTTGCATAGACTTCTCTATTTCGGTTATGTGGAATTTATCTTGGGTGGATGCATATCTCATTTCATTTGGTATTAGATCCATGGTTGTGGTTTGTATAACCCTTTTTGGAGTAAATCTAGTGCATAGTTGAATCCAAGGCTTGCATGGAAAGAATGAATACATTGCAAGATATGAGGGTTTTGTGTAGTTTTTTTTTTCAGATTTGGAGGTTTGGGGTTACAAATTTATGGTTATTTTTGTATATATGGGTTTATGAATCTTTGTTGGAATTTTTTTTTTTAATGGATGTTCATCTTCAAGGTTTACTAGGGGAATGCAAAAATATTGAACATGAAAATAAAAAATATTTTTGGGTGATCTGGGATCGCCTGCGGACCCGGATGCTCCTACATTAGACACACTGGGTAAGAATTTTGTGAGCATGGGCTCACAAAGTGGAGCTGAGTAGTAGAACTACCCTTCCAAGTTACGAACAACTTACAACATGCTCCCACGCTAAAAATGGTACTTGCAAATTATTTCTTTTTCCTCCTCTTCTAGTAGCTTGACAAAACATTCACCATCATCCACCAAAAACTCTACACTCCATTATTTTCTCCTCTTGTGGAATCATGTCCTCCATAGCCCAACCTCCTCCACCAAATACTCTTCACTCATCTCCTCTCTTTCATGGGTTCAAACCCATCTCTGACCGACCACCTCCACCAAAAACAACCTATAACACTTTCAACCAACTCTATACATAACCCCATACCATTTGTAATATCTATTACACATTCGTGATTTCCAATACTCTTATCTTCCATCAGTGCATCTGAAAACAAAATATTCTTAGTAAACAAATTTACCTTTTCTTTGTTCACCATTGCATCTTGCATTTCCTCATCTTTGCTAGTCACAATGTCATGCTCTACTGTTGCAATCATTTCTTGCACCCTCATTTCTCTTATTCCCTCCAATGTTGCAATTTCATCCTCTTCTACAACATCTACAATCCCAATTGTATTTTCATTTCCTGAAACTGCAAAATTTTCCTTCCACTCATTCACTAGTACCAAATCCTCTTCCACCTGTGCAACCTCGATTGCAATTTATTTCCTTTCCTCTAGAGCCTTTTGTACAAGGACCTCTTCTTCCTCTTTGGTCTACATATTTGATACAACCAATTCCTTCTCCTCTATATCCTTCAAAATATTCTCAGCTAGTTCTTTTTCACCTCCTACAACTTCTTCCACCTTTGTGGGAATTAGCCCACCACTAACCGTCCTCCTCCTCCAAGAACATTTTGACCAATGTCTATTCACCACACTCATGCATGTAGTGACAACAAAACTAGGGAAATTGAATATTTCCATTACTCCATCTTTTGCATCTATGTTCTCTTCAATCTCTCTTCTTGCCATATCCACATAATGGCTTTCCTTGGGCCACACCTCAACCCACAACATCTCTGTACATTCAAATTTCTTAAGCTCAAATGAATGAAAATTAACGCATTCTTTATAGTTACAACAATCAAACTTTACCTCTGTTGCAACTTGTCCTTTTGTAAGACTTATAACTTCATTTTGTTCCTCATGAACTGCAGAAAATTTTGTGTTGCTCTCTTCCTCCATGCCCCCAACAAGGCATGCTCTTTCCAATTCAATCTTCTTTTCCCTATCCTCTTGCATAAGGATTTCTGCTTCGATGTCATAGAATTGACATCCTGATACACTTTCTTTGTTATCTATAAACAAAACATTACAAAAGGGATTATAAAAATTATGAGCCTCTAAAGACTCTCCACCATCACCATATTCTCTTGGTGCAACAAATTGCTTCTTCGCCATCAATTTTTCATTTTTAGTTGTCAACCATTCATTGATTCTCTTCATTTCTTTTGTCAACAAAGTGGCATCCTTTCCTTCACCAATTTTCTCATCAAATTTAGGACTCTTCAGATCCATCACCACATCTCCATTCCTTGCAACATCATAATCCTTTGCTGCTACATGCTTCACCATCCATACTTTATTTCACGCATTGTTGGACAATCATCCCTTTACTGCTTCTCTTTTTCTAGGATCTATTTTCAGCCTCAAATCATCTTCATACTTAGGTACCTTATCACATACCCTTGCTACAATATTTCCTTTACATTCTAGTGCCACAAATTCCCCATTTTCCTTCTTTTCATCCTTCAAAGGATTTTCCACCATTGATCTCTCACCTATTGCAACCTTGATATTGCACATGCTCCCTAGAGCTTACCACTACAACTAATCTCCTCTTGTTTTCAACTTCAATTCTTTCTATGGGTGATTCTCTTGCCCCTTCTCCTATCTTCTTTAATGTCTCTTTTTTGACCTTTCCCCTACTTGCATTCACATTCTTTAAAATATCATTAGTACATAAATCAAGAGACCAAATTGTCTCTTTGAATGCCTCCTTTCTGGACACTTTTCTCTCATCACTTTCTACTTCAAGTGCTCTTTGATGCACTTCCTCTTTTTTCTTTTCTGCGACCAAAATATCATTGGTAAGATAATATTTTTCTAAGGCATCCATTCTTGCCTCAATCCTTTTCAACTCTTCACAGAGCTTTTGGTTCTCCACTTCCTTCCAATACTCTTTCCAAAATGGGATTATAACTGGTCTCCTCATGACCCATCTCATCCTCTTATTTGAAGAAATCTTCCCACTCTCTCAATCTGTACACATAGACAACTTCTAGAGCTAATTCTCTCTACACTTATAGGTATTTTCTGTAACACTCTCACCACCATCCTCTATTTGAGATTCTAGAAGATGCTCCTCTTCCTCTACCACATCCTCTCTATGCCATTTTGTGCAAGTCCTCTACAATTAAGGCCTTCTTCCTTTGTCCACTTACCCATAAAAATTCCCATTTTAGGACTTCATAATATCTTTGACACTTCTCCAAGAGAAAACTACTCTAATACCACTTGAAACAATCGAGATTGAAGAGCCTTATTAGGCTATAAATCACATAAAAAATCCACACTACACAACTCAGGTTGCATATCAAAATATAAAACAAAACACATATATTTTATTACTTGGAGAAAACATTACATCATTACATGCCATCAATGGCTGATCACAAAACATCTACAAACATGCAGATCTGATCCTTCAGATTAGACTCTCTAATTACACTCTATTCTTATTCTCTGTTCTTCAAGCTTTCTGCTCATTCTTCCTAATCTAGATGCCTTATTCTCTTTCTATCTCTGGCTGCTTCCTCTCTATTATGACCACCACCTTCTTTTGTCCTAGTCTAGCCCCTTTTTCCTTTTTCCTCGCTCTCGGTTTTGTCCTCTCCTTCTTGGGCTCTTTTTTTTTCTCAGATGGTGTCACTCTCCCTTCTTCTTGTGAGATCAACCATTCTGTCTCCTAGCACCATTGTTTCACATTCCCCTGAAATGACATCAGGAAACAATCATTACAACTTCCCTATAGGAAAATAGTCTCCATCAATAACTGTCATTGCCAAGATGACCTATTGAAGACACATACACATGCCATAAAACCATTGGTCAAACAACCACATGAGATCCCAGGTCACCATCAACATATCAGTCTATCAGGGAGACTTGATAAGTTCTCCCACTGATATAGCATTGTCACAACAATGAAGATCCTACCACTCCATGTGGTCCCTACTACCAAATCAATGTGACTCTCACCAACCATTGCTTCCCTCCTAACAACTTAGGTCCCACCAATCTATCATTCCATCAGAGAGACATGAGACAGAGTCCAACCGATGACACCCAGTTACGCTAAAATGGTCTCATCAGTTTATCATTGAGGCAACTTGAAGAGTTCCACTGACAATGTAAAGTCCTACTAATATAGGCTTGTCAATCTATTGTTAAGATTGCCATTAGGATTTCACCAATAGTATAGTGTTCCATCGATGAGATAGTCTTATCATTCTATCATTGGGACAAAGCATGGTGTCTCACCGATATAGCCAAGTCACACGGACAAGAGAATACAATCAGCTTGTCGAGGAGACAAGGTATAAGGTCCCGCCGAAGTAACCAACTCCCACCGATAGAATACATAGCGCCTACACAAGAAGCATTATCGAGGCATTGTGGGAACTGTGCGTGAGGTCTCACCGACAATGAAGAGTCATGTCGATAAAGAGTTAAAGCATTGCATTGGGCTAATGAGGAAATGCTAATTGATGTCTCACCAAAATCACACAGTCTCGCCGATGATAGTTTTAATTTTATGTTGAGCTACCGATGAGATAGCCTTGAGTTTTCCACCAAAAAAATATGATCCCACCAATGATACACAACTTAGTGTCGACCATCGAGGGAGATGCTAACTAAAACCCTGCCAAACACAAGATGTCATTCCCATCCCTATGAAACTTGAAAGTGAAGTTCTTACTTTGTTGTGAATCTTCTATGTGATGAATACCAACTGAAGTCTCATCAAACACAAGATGTCATACTGAACAAAAAGTTGCTCCAACCTACATCAAAATGCAAAAATACTGAACATGAAAAGAAAAAGGATTTTTGGGTGATGCGAGATCGCTTGTGGACTCAGATGCTCCTACGTCATAATATCTATTGTTATGTTATGTGTGGGTGTTGGGTGGAGTATCCCCTCATCATTAGAAAAAATAAACTTATAAACTACAATGTAACAAGTGTATAAGGTTATATTTGAATCCATATCTAAGATTACAAATAATTTTCTAAATAATCATATTTCAATACAAAACACAATTTGTAGGTGGAAAGATAATATTGAATGGTGTAGCAGTGAGGAACATGAAATAATCCATTCTTTGTGTTGGTATGTGGCTACTACTCATGCTATGTTAACATTTTTGTGACTTTGGCAGTTGTGTTTTCCCCCAAAGAAATTTATAGGGGAGTGTAAGAGGTAGCAAAAATTACCTATATTTTATTAAAGGAGCTTGTTATTATTTTTGGCTATAAAAACAATTTTAAAACTATAATAAATGGGTTGTTTTCTTTGATGTGAATGTGAAAATTCATGAGTCAGGGCATGAGTGCTTGAATGAGCATGAAACAACAAATTGGTTTAGGGTGAATGTGAGAGTGAAAGGGTTTTGTAATTCAGCATTTTTTGTTGGATAATAAAAATTACAGTGGTGGTTGTTTCTTAGTGGAAATAGCCCACATTGGGTGAACCACATTAATTAATCATTTTTATTCTATTATCTACATTTATAATTGAGGTTATTTAATTTATCTAGGTCTACCTATAAATCCAAACACTTTGTCCTCAAATTATAAAAGGACATGCTACTCAAACTATATATCTCTAGGGTATGCAGTTGTGTAAGTTGGGAATTTTTGATCTAGTGATAGAGATATTTTATTTCTCTAGGGAATAGTAGTTGTGGCTACAAGAGAGCTATTTCACCTCTAGGTTATTAGTGATGATTATGGGAGCACCAAAGGAATATTTTTTTGTCTAATGGATTGTGCTATGGGGGACTTTACCCTCTCTATATCTCAATCATTGAAGTGATTGCAAATATTATAAGGCGAGGACAAAAAAAAATATTACCAAGGATTAATATCAACTCCTTAGGGAATGAACTAATGCACACATAAGTGATGCATTGTACTATTGATACAAAATTTGGGTAAAAAAAGTTATACTAAAGGAGTCATAGAGAACTAATCAACCAAGAAGAATACAAGAACTTAGAAACATCTTAAAAGTGGTCTATTTTGATGCATGATAACTTGTGATAATGTTTTAAGGTAAATGACCTAGTTTGAACATCTTAGAGAGATTTCAATAATATTATAAAGTGTGAAAATTATAGAAAATAAATAGGCGTAAAATCATTGATTTCTATAGGTGGTGAACACATAAATGTCTCAACAAATTTTATGTATTACAATGAATATGTGAACACCACAACCAAAATTTGATTGAACTAGAATAATAAAAATAATAAAGAGCAACTAGTTGGACAAAGAGTGGATTTTGAGGTTTTTGACGCTTGAATTAATTCATTTCACATTTGTTTTCCATTTTTACACTATGGAAGGATAAAGGAAAAGTATAAATTATGTAAACATGAAGATATAAAATTATTATTCATGTTGGAACTTTCAAGTTTCTTTTTCTTTATGAGATCACAAGTGTAGAAGACAAGGTTTTTTTAGTTGCGAGGGTTGTATAGAAATTTTGAAGGATATTTTTACATATTTTATTATTCAAATTAACCTATTTAGTGATGTAAAAACTATATCTTGACTAATATTGTTACACCCCATTGTGTTATTACCCATTTACTGTTACTTTGATGAGTTAAAATGCTATAATACATTATTATGTTTTATATATTTTGATGGAAAATGTGATGAATGAATGTGCAATGCAATGTGAATATTTTAAATGATTTGAAGATGAAAATATTATATAGGATGTATAGGAATGTTATGTTACCATCTTTCTTTCATGATGCACTAAGTTGGATGCAGGAAGAATCACTCCCTTCAGTAAGAGAGGGGGAGTATCATAAAGGAGAGGAGCTTGGTTTGGTAACCCCTAATGTACCTACTTGAGCTATCACACACTCATATCCTAGTTTGGTCAAGTTAAGTCAAGTCAGTTCAGTATTTGGTAAGTAAACCCTTGGTCATAGTTTTGGGATAATTGGGATGTTTGTTTATTAGTATTTATTCCTTTGGTTATTTATGTGATTATTTCCTTGGTTTCAGTCATAGTGGTTGAGTCTTTGTTTGGGATAAATGTTCTTCTTTATGTATTTTTTCTATATATGGTAATTGATACATATATACATTAAATGTATATATGTATGTATGTGATAACTCATGTATATGAGCATATACATGTATACACACATAGGTAGAAATACTTATGTATACACATATATAGATACCCCCATATACATGGAAATCAATTGGATATATAAGTATATATACCTACACTTGATATATATATATATATATATATATATATATATATATATATATATATATATATGTATGTATGTATGTATATATGTGTGTATATATGTGTGTATTTGATAATACATACATACATATATATTAATACATATATAGCATTATATATATATGATATATATTGAATAAAGTGAATAAGTTACCCATGCATTTATAATATGAGTTATATGTATTAAAGAAACACTTATGTAAAGAAAATATAATATGAGATAAATGCTACACATATAATCATATATACGAATAGATTTATTATTTTGCAATGTGTGTATGATATGGGGCACATGGGAAATATTGTCAATAACATTTAAATTTAGTGCCATGTTAATAATTAAAATGAAAATAAAAAAGACACACATAGATTATGAGGAGTATGACTTGGTCAAGCCATGAGTTGGCTAAAGATAGAAGAGTTTGATTTGTTGTGGAAAGCAACTAAAAGCCACGATGAGAGTAAGGCACCTGTAGGAAATCATTGTTGAGTTTGATTGCATAAGATAAATTTTGCTGGTAGTTTTTTGGGGTGGCTTATCCATGGTATAGAGGTTGAAGTTGTTGGGGTTGTATATGTGTTTGTATTTTAATTATTTAAAACAAGCACATTGCACTTAATCTAGCTTAGTCGACATGAATAGAAGAGAAGTCAATTTTAGATTTGTGTTTGTTGTTTAGTGGTGGAAAATGGAAGGGAAAAGGTGGTGGATGGAGGAACTTAAGTATAGCAATAAGTTTCTCAAATTTTAGTATAAGTAGAGTTAGCTTTTTGGGGGATACATTCTTTTAGAGTTCATTTGTAGTTTTTTTTGTGTAAAACATTGTTGAGTGCAATAGTGAGAAAATAGAGATTTCTTTGAGAGTTTGTAATTTTTTGAGAGTTTTGAGAAGTTGGAAAGAGGCTCTAGGATTGGAGACAGGTTGATCATAGGAGCAGTAAGCATGACTATGAGAATTAAGCTTAGAAGGAAATTTCTTTGTTGAGAGCTATAATTCTAGGAATGATAGTATTTCTTATTTGCTATTCTTTTCTATTGAATATTGTGATTGTGTATGTTTGCATGTGTTTTTGAAAATGATGATTGTATGCTATAATGGACTTGCATGCATATTGAATAGTGAAATTATATGGTTCATATGTATTTATCCATTATGTTGGAATCATGTGGTTTTGTTTGATAAACAAGATAATCATAGAGTATTCGTATAATACCTAGGTTATTATAGTCCATATGTATACTTACATGGACCATGAAGTATGAGAAATCATATTACATTGTAGTGCTAAATTGAAATTGTCAGTTTGTGATGCTATGTGAACCTATGTGGTTAATGAGGTTTGTCCTTGGGTTTAGGATAATCCATAGTTGGGAGTAACCTAGTTGGTCAATTAGATCACTTGAATGTACACCACCTTTTGGGTTGGAATTATGTTATGTGTAGCTTGTCAAGAGTTATTATGGTCATTTACCAAATAACAAAGGGGTGGGTGAACATATGACTACCACTTCATAAAAGTGAGACTCTATTTCTTGGGAAGTGATTTCGATATGTAATTATAAAATCTTTTGCCAAAGTATTGTAAGTTTCCATTGATTACACTTGTCAGTTCACTATGAGCTAGGTTTGCATAACTAGCCTAGGAATGCCATGCATATAGGTGGGTATCCACTGTATGTTAGCTCTAGTTATGTAGGACACAACACCATACTTAGGAAGGCTATTATTATGAGGGTTACCAAATCAATCTCTTCATTGAAGGGGGGGGCATCTTACCAGTTAGGTAGATGTATGGGGGACCACAGTAAGTCCATGGTTGGTGGAAAAGTGCTTGGGTGATACTCTCGCTCATGTAGTTGATAGTCAAAATTTGAGGATGTATGCCTAAGAAGGGACATTTGGACCATTTGTACTTTATTCCATTGAGCTATTTAAAGCTATGTATGTAATCATGATCTTATATCTTTATGGAAAATGTATTTGGAAATGTAATAATTACTTAAGATTATGCAATGTTATTTTATTAAAATGCAAAGGAAATTTTTGGGTTTATTTTGAAAATGCATCATTGTTATTGAAACAAAAAAATTAAGGAAAATTATATTTTCTATGTGTTGGTAAACATAAACTTTCACATGTGGGTTAAAACTTAGGTAAAATCAATAGGTCAAACATTGGGCTTGTTACATTTGGTATCAAAGCTACCAAGTTCAACTATGGAACCTATGATCTTGCTATTCTTTCATCCAACATTATGTCAATCTAATGTTTGGACTTCTTTTGCTAGGATGGTGCATCTCAAGAAAACTGCCAAGAATTCAGTGATTGGAAATGAGCGCTACCTCAAGGCCAAGAAGGAAACAGAAGCCATTGTAAAAACCATTGAGGGAACCAATTATGACAACAAAATATGGTTTAGTGACACTGAATCCATTAGCCATGTGTTATCCCATGTACAACAAGAAAGAAAGAAGATGTGAGAGGCAACTAGTTTTGTACCTCTTGTTTCTCTAGCAAGGTTTGACTTTGTACCACTTTCTAGGGATATTCCCTCAGAGTGGAGTGTTAGCCTTACTTTTATCTTTAGGGACCCTCATGTACCCTCACTATTTGAAATAATTGAAATTTCCTCTAGTGGTGAATCAGAGGGATATGTCCCTCGAAATTATGTTTCTGAGAGTGAGTCTGAAGGTTATGTACCCTTCGACTATGTATCCGAACAAAAATCTAAGGGATATGTTCCACTTGACTATGTATCAAAAAGTGAATATGTGGGATATTCTCCCCTTGACTATCTAAATAGTTACTCTATGTAACTCAAGAATGATTGAAATCCTTTGATCTTAATAAAAAATATTATTTGGAAAAGCTTGTGCAAAAATTCATCTTTATAGTTTATTGTGAATGATTTTTTGGTTATCAAAATGTTTTAGAATGTTAATTAAGACTTCATAGGAACTAATTGAAATGGAAACTCTAGGTGGAACACTACTTTGATATAAATGGTTAGAATGAAAAACAACCTCAGGGGTAGCCATGAGGTGGGCTAAAATCCAGAAAACTTTGAAGCAAAATTGGATCAAGTATTGGCCACAATGAATGAAACTAGGGAAAGAAGTGGACACCTCAAGAAAGAGGTAAGAGTAGCAGATGGGAAAGAACATGAATTTCCTAATGAAGAGGAATGAGAAAATTCCAATGATCGTACCACTTTAGGAGAACATGGTAGTGATGAATCCCAATCTAGATTTGAGGGAAGCAAGAGGAAATGACTTGAAAATGAATTATCATGAGATATGAGGAAGGTCACCCATCCTAAGTTTGAGGGAACCACCAGTGGGGATACAACTAAAGCATGACACACATAAATGGAGAAATATTTTGAGATAAGGAATTACTCTAAACTAATTAAGCCCATTTGGGGAGAATTTTATTTATCTAGGGAAGCATCCAAATGGTGGATAAAAAAAAGATGGAGCATGGATTGAGTTCATTAAGTCTCACTTGGGGTGAATTCATGGAATTTTTTTGAAAGCAATGGCTTCCTCAACTTTACTATGATCAAAAGCTTATGAACTTTCAAAATTTAAGGCAAGGAGATTCCTTAGTAAATGAGTATTGGGATAAATTCATTTGTCTCCTCAGGTATGTGCCTATGTACCAAAAGGATGAGAAATTTCAAATTAGAAAGTTCAAAATGGGACTTAATGCCCAAATTGAAGGAGAAGTAGATGTGAAAAGTCTTGCTACTATGGACCTAGTGTATGAAAAGCTATCAAACGAGAACAAAGGCTTAAATATATCTCTTCCTTCCATGAAAGGAAATAAAAAAAGTTTAATTGGTCTCAATAAAATCAAAATTCTAAGAAGTCAGGTGATGGGAAAGAATACAAAAGGAAATGAGACAAGGGATTCCATAATAATCAAAATGAATCTAGAAGAGATTGTAGGGGAAATAATAACAACCCCAACAGGAATGAAGGAAATTCTTGGAATCCAACATCAAGCCAGGGGCCATTAAGAGGATGTTTCATGTGTGGAGGATATCACTACACAAGTCAGTGTCCCAATAAACCACCAGGGATCCAGTCACATGTAAACCCTCTACCTCCTCAATGAGTGGCGTTCTAGTAAAAAATTCATGTGACATTAGACAACCAATAGGCGGATTATCATATTACTCCCATAGAAATACCAAGTACTTTGTTTGGTACACCTATTTCAATTAGATAATTGATACTAGTGCTACAAAAAAAATTGTTTCTCTAGTGTAGCTAGCAAGATTTCTAGAAAATATGGCTATATAGAAAAGTCTTGGATTGTTGAGTTTGCAAGCTAGACAAGAGCTAAAGTAGAGCAATTTTTATTTGAAGCAAGGGTTGGAATTTCGAGTTTCTCTATGGAAGTAAATTTTTATGTAGCCCCCTTAGGTTTGTATGACACCATATTAGGAATGAATTGGCTGTGGAAGCATAGAACCAAGGTATATTTTCATGCTAAGACTATAGAATGTTTAGATGATATTAGGAACTGGGTATTCTTACAAGGAACACCTAGGGAAGTTAAGTTATGGAAATCTCCACCATACAAATGCATAGAGCTAAGAAGAAGGGGTGTCATATTTTTGCTGTGAAAATGGAAATATTGGAAGAGTGCAATGAGTTCATCTCTCAAGATGACGTAGTGTACTATAGACCCCAAGAAATCCAAGAAGATGATGATAGCGAGATGGTGGAATCAAGAAAATTATATATGGAAAATATCCTATCTTAAGAGACTTTGTGGACGTATTCCTAGATTAACTACTTCGGTTACCTCCCAAAATAGTATTTGATTTCTCCATCGATATTGTTCCAAGGTCAAAGCCTATATCAATTTTTTTGTATAGGATGACCATGATGGAGTTAATGGAGCTTAAAGCTCAACTGGAGGATTTTTTGTCCAAATGATTGATAAGACCCAATGTTTCACCCTAGGGAGTGCCAATGATCTTCGTGAAGAAGAAGGATGGTACACTATGCTTGTGCATAGATTATCGTTTGTTGAATAAGGCAACAATAAAGAACAAGTAACTTCTACCATGTATCAATAATATCTTTGATCAGATGTGAGGAGTTTCAGAAATTGATTTGTGATTAGGATATCATCAACTAAGGATCAAGGATGAAGACATTTTAAAAACAACCTTCAGGACTAGGTATGGTCATTACAAGTTCATAGTCCTACCTTTTGGACTAATGAATGCACCTACAAAATTCATGAACTTGATGAATGATGTATTCAAGGATTGCTTAGACAAGTTTGTGTTGGTCTTCTTGGACAATATTCTTATCTATTCCAAGAATGAAGAACATCTCCAACATCTAGGGATTGTTCTCCAATGTTTAAGAGAACATAAGCTTTATGGAAAACTTTTGAAATGTACCTTCTTTGAGAAAGAGGTGCAGTATCTAGGTCATGTAATTTCAGCTGATGTGATTGCAGTTGATCCAACAAAAATTAAGGTAGTGCTTGAATGGCCATTACCAAAGAACATGCCAAAATTTTAAAGCTTCATGGGTTTGGTAGGATATTATCAAAATTTTGTAGCAAAATTTTCTAGAATAGCTTTTCCCATTACTTCATTGCAAAGAAAAGGGAAGAAGTTTGAATGGTTAGATAAATGTCAAGTGGAATTTGATCAATTTACTTGGAGAAGTTGACTATAGCTCCAATATTGAAAGTACTAGATTTAGATGGCGATTTTATTGTCATTATGGATGCTTCAAGAGAAGGTCTAGGTGGAGTCTTGATGAAGGATGGGCGAGTCACGACCTATGAGTCTAGGAAGCTGAAGCCTTATGAGTAAAATTATTCTTCACATGATTTGGAATTAGCATTACTTTTCCATGCATTATAGATGAGTCACTATTTGTTGGGGAAACCTTTTGAATTGAAGACCAATCACCATGGTCTGAAGTATTTGTTTATCTAGTTGAAGTTGAATGCATGACAAATGAGATGGCTTGAATTGATATCTAATTATGATTTTACTATCAACTATATCAATGGAAAATAAAATTGAGTTGCTGATGGCCTAAGTCATAGGAGACATATCTCCTCAATGATATCAATTTGAATTGATTTCAAGAGTCAGGTGTTGTAGAAATCCAAGGGTGATGAGTACTATGAGAAAGTCAAGCAAGCACTCTTGAATAATCCACAAGATCCAAGGTATGAAAGATTTCAATTTGAACCTAATGTTTTATTAAGGTTTATAGGAAGAATCTTCATACTCGACTTTGAGGAAATACGGAATATAATGTGGAAAGAAGTTTATACTACACCTTATTTTGGACATCCTAGAGTAACTAAGTTGTTGGCTAAGGTTAAGCCATTGTATTTTTGGAAAGTAATGAAAAGGGATGCTGCAATATTTATAGAAAGTTTCTTAGAATGTCAAAGGGTAAAGGTAGAGAATCATCATCTAGCAGGACTTTTGTATCCTCATGAAGTTCCAGAAAGGAAATGGCAAGTCATAAGTATGGATTTTGTGCAAGGTCTTTCAATGTCTAGGAATACGAATAATTTCATTCTGGTAGTGGTGGATAAGCTTACTAAGGTAGCTCATTTTATTTCAGGAAATCTAACAGATGGAGCTCCTGTTATAGCATGAAATTTTATGCAAGAGGTGTTTATATTACATGGAGTTCCTAAGAATATTATTTCTAATAGGGATGCTTGTGTAACATCTAGGTTTTGGAAAACCTTATTCTCTTCACTTGGGACATAGTTGAACATAAGTTCAACATATCATCCAGAAACTGATGGTCAAATTGAAAGGGTGAACCAAGTGTTAGAGGATCTACTAAAAATGTATTGCATGGATCAACAATACAAATGGGAGGATTATCTACCATTGGTGGAATTTTCATATAATAATTCTTATCCACAATTAAGATGGCTCTATTTGAAGCATTGTATGGAAAGAAGTGTAGAAATCCTATAAGCTGGGATAAGATAGAAGATAGGATGAGCCTTGGGCTAGAAATTCTATCAGAAATGGAGGAGCAAGTTTGATATGATGTTAGGATCTAGAAATGTTGCATGTGAATAGTAACTTTCACAATGATTAAATTGAAGGTCTTGAAAATTTAATTATGTAATTTAAAATGCTTAAATAATCAAAGCAATAATAAAGTGATGAACAAAATATAAGAGAGATAGAAGAGAGAAGACAAAACACAAGTTGATAATGGAGTTTTCCATTATGGCTACATCTCTGGGTCCCTCTCCAAAGAGTGACCGATCCTTGATTATGCTTCAAACTAATTACAAGGAATCAATAGAATACAATGTCGAGTCTTCAAGAGTTTCAAAGTCTTCCTCTTTCAAGTGCATCAAAGTAACACTCCTTCGATGCACAAATTCAGACACTCAGACTCTCCATACAAAATTCTCTTCACAATTTAGAATTCTCTCATAAAAATCACCACTCGGTTATTCCAAGTCCTAAATTCCCCCCTTTTTATACATAATTTTCCCATATGGGTTTAAACCACCATATTTAATAAAATAACCCCCTTACAACAAATTTCCCTTATTTTTACAAATAAAACAATAATCTCAACCATTACCCCATTAAAAAAACAAATTCTTCCATTCGGGTTCCATATTGTTTATTTAGTTTTGTCTTTTCTCTTAGGAAAGCCATTTAGAGGTTGATTAGTTTTAATATTAGTTTTAATGTAACTATAATAAAACCAAACTGTCTCCCGTATATTCATGGCCCTCATAATTTTGGGCTATAAAAATCATAAGGATTAAATTTGTTTTAAGTTTGGAGGTTAAATTTAATTTTAGTTTTAAAATATATTTTATGAAAATATTTTTGATATTTTAAGCCCCTTAAAAATATCATTTAAATCCCTTAAAATATTTTAAAATCCTCTATAAATATTTTAAGATCCTTAAAAATATTAAAGAATCTTTAAAAATCTTTAAAAATCCCCTTAAAAATCTCGTAGTATGGGCTTTTAAAACTTAAAAGGTTTAATAATTTAAATATAAGGGAATTCAGATTTTAAATTCTATTTTAAATAGTCAGATCATCATTTTTTCAACATCATCATTCTTGCCATGTCATCATTCCTGCCACATCATCATTGTCAACCCTCAACTTTGACCGACCATAACTTTCACGTACGTACTCAGATTTGGTCCATTCAAAATGCGTCATAAAGCTCTTGATGAGATCTTCAACATGGTGATGAAATATGGAGCATGTGGAAAACTTCAATTTTTTACGACAAGTATCCACCTGGATCAAAGTTAGTATAATTAAGCAAAGGCTAGCCGAAGCTAATGATAGGCAGAAAAGTTATGCAAATTCTAAATGGGTACCCATAAATTTCTTGGTAGGAGAGAAGATTTTTCTTAGAGTTAAGCCTCACAAGAGTTCTATAAAGTTTGGAAAGTCATCCTAACTGGCCCCACATTATGTAGTTCCTTTTGAGGTTCTTGAAGAAGTTAGCCCTACTGCTTATCAAATTCATTTACCACTAGCTCTTGCTAAGATGCATAATGTCTTTCATGTGTCATACCTTAAGAAGTACATGCTAGGGGATAATAATGTAATTAATTGGAATGATTTATAGGTATGGGACCTAGGAGTGGTAACAATCAAGCCTCTCAAAATGCTTGAAATACATAGGCTTCACCAATGTAATAGGGAGGTTTTGCAATGCAAGGTCCAGTGAGATCAATATGCATAAGATTTCGCCACTTGGGAGGACTATGTTGAGATGAAGCAAAATTTTCCTCATGTTTTGAGCTAGACTTTGAAATTTCTTAAAACAATCTTGTTATGTTTAAGTTTTATGTTTTATGAACGATACTTAAAATCATTAGGGATGATGATTCACAAGGTGGGGAATATGTTACACCACATTATGTTATTACCTATTTATTGTTACATTGATGAATTAAAATGCTTTAATACATTATTATGTTTTGTATATTTGTATGGAAAATGTGATGAATGAATGTGCAATGCAATGTGGGTACTTTAAATGCTTTGAAGATGAAAATATTATATATGATGTATATGAATGTTATGTTATCAGCTAACTTCTTTTGTGATGCACTAAGTTGGATGCAAGAAGAATCACACAATCTGATAAGAAAGGGGGAGTATCACCTAGGAGAGGAGCTTGGTGTGTGGGAAATATTGTGAATAACATTTAAATGCAGTGCCATGCTAAGAAGTAAAATGAAAATATAAACCAATGATGTTAAAAGCCACACATAGCTTATGAGGTGTATGACTTGTTTAAGCCACAAGCTGGCTAAAGATAGAAGAGTTTGATTTTTTAAGGTAAGCAACTGAAAGCCATGATAAGATTAAGTAACCTGTCAGAAATTGTTGCTGAGTTTGACTAAGTAATATAACTTTTTCTAGTAGCTTTTGGGGGCCACTCATCCATGGTATAGAGGCTGAAGTTGCTAGGGTTCTACATATGTGTTTGGATTTCAATTATTTAAAATATCCATACTGTACTTAATCTAGCTTAGTCAACATGAATAGAAGAGAAGTCAGTTTTAGTTTTGTGTTTTCTATTTAATGGTTGAAAATGGAAGGGCAAATGTGGCAAATGGAGGAGCTTAAATATAGCAATATGTTTCTCAAATTTTAGTATAAGTAAAGGCATCCTCTTAGTATTTTGGGGAATTCATTCTTTTAAAGCTCATTTGTTGTAGTTTTTTTATGCAAAACATTGATGAGTGCAATAGTGAGAAAAGAGATTTATTTGAGATTTTGAAATTTGTTGAGAGTTTTGAGAGGTTGGAAAGAGGCTAGGATTGGAGATAGTCTAATCATAGAAGGATCAACAAGCATGACTGTGGGAATTAATCTTAGAAGGTAGTTTCTTCATTTGGAGCTATAATTCTAGGCTTGATGGTCTTTCTTCTTTACTATTCTTTTCTATTGAATATTGTGATTGTGTATGTTTGCATGTGCTTGTGAAAATGATGATTGTATTCTATAATGAAATTGCATGCATAATTAATAGTGAAAATATATGGTTCATATGCATTTATCCATTATGTTGGAATCATGTGGTTGTTTCTGATAAACAAGATAACCATAGAGTATTAGTATAATACCCAGGTTATTGTAGACCATATATATACTTACATGGATCATATAGTATAAGAAATGATATTATATTGTAGTGCTAAATTGAAATTGTTAGTTTGCGATGCTATGCGATTTGTCCTTGGGTTTAGGATAATCCACAGTTGGGAGTAACCTAGTTGGTTAGTTAGATCACTTGAATGTACATCACCTTTTGGGTTGGAATTATGTTATGTGTAGCTTGCCAAGAGTTATTATGGTCAATTATCAAATCGAGCAAAGGGGTGGGTGAACATATAACTACCACTTCATAGAAGTGAGACTCCATTTCTTAGGAAGTGATTTTGATATGCAACTATCAAATATTTGGAAAAAATAGTGTAAGTTGCCACTAATTACACTTGTCATTTCGCTATGAGCCAGGTTTGCATAACTAGGTTGGGAATGCCATGCATGTAGGTGGGTATCCACTATATGGTAGCTCTAGTTATGTAGGATACAACAACATGCTTAGGAAGGCTATTATTATGAGGGTTAGTAGACCGATCTCTTCATTGAACGGAGGGCCATCTTACTAGTTAGGTAGATGTGTGGGGGATCATAGTAAGTTTGTGGTTGGTGGAAAATTGCTTGGGTGATACTCTCCCTCATGCAGTTGGAAGCCAAAATTTGAGGATGTATGCCCAAGAAGGGACATCTAGACCATTTGTACTTTATTCCATTGAATTATTGAAAGCTATGTATGTAATCATGATCTTATATCTTTATGAAAAATGCATTTGGAAATGTAATCATTACATGGGATTATGTAATGTTACTTTATTGAAATACAAAGGAAATTTGAAATGGATTTATTTTGAATATGCATCATTTTTATTAAAAAAAAAATTTAAGGAAAAATTATATTTTCTATGTGTTGGTAAAATTAAAATTTCACATGTGGGTTAAAACATAGGTAAAATCAGTAGGTAGAACATGGGGCTTGTTACAAACATAGTGACAAGGAGCACAAATATCACTCTTGTTGGAGATTTCACACTTTCAAGGTTTATCCAATGTAATTCTTAGTTTTTTTCTTGTGTGTGTGTTCTAACTAGTTGATACATTTTTTAACCTATTCATTTCATGCTTGATCATGGAGATTTTTTTTAACATTTCTTATATATTATAGGGTTTTAAACCATTATTTTAAAGGTTTTTTTTTTAATTTGACATGTAGATATCTATTTGTTATGATCTCTACGAGAGTATATCTTGAGTATTTATAAGTCAAGTGATAAGAAAATTTTATTAAGATAAGAAAAAAGGAGTTATGAATATGTTATCCCATCAACCAGGTCAAATGGAAGTAGAAATTTCCCCATATAAAATCAAGATTAGATCAAGATAGTAGATACAAGAAACTAAGATAATGACAAGAGAAGAAGATAGGGAAATTCATATCAAAAGACTTGATGATGATTTTTCAAGGATGTAAAGATTAGTAGGGAAGGTTGATATACTTGAGAGCATCATGTTGTCTTTGATTGAGAATATTAGCATGTAACAATTTCATGAATAATAGAAGGAACCAAAGAATGTTCAATTAGAGAAAGGTGAAACATCACATGGAAGTTTCCTCAAAGTTGAAGCTATTATATGCAAAATCATATGATGGTAATTTTAATGCCCCAAGCCAACACACCTAGGAGAAAACTTGATAGAATAATTTTTTTTGAAACAACACCTAAGATGTGGAAACACCATGTCGCACTTGCATGCAACGTGCACACAAGTGTCATGTGAAACATAATGACAAAAAAATAATTAAAATAAGACAACCTCACTATTGCATAAGCAAGGTGGTAATAATAGAAGACTTAACACTCATGGGATAAATCCACTATGATCAAAATACAAGAGAGAGGACGTCATCTATTTAATGATTGATTACTAAATCATGATTGTGTTGTATCACAAAACCACACCAAGATAGGAAAATGGAATCATCAACCTCCAATACACACCCAAAAACACTTACAACACTAAGAATGTATTAAAAAACTAACATAAATGATTGAATTCCTACTGGATATCACCAATCGACTAGATGACAAGACTGTTGATTTTTGAAACAAGGAGTAGGATAGTGTCCACTCTCCTCCAGTACAATTAACCAAAACAAAAGAAAATAATTAAAAAAAGAAACAACCTCCACAAGAGGCTATTTGACTAGGTGGAATAACCCTCCACCATTTGGAATAATGATGAGTCACTTCCAAACAAGCATACACTTCCCGAGGTAAGGAGATGTCATAAGTCTTGATGTATGGCACTTGATGAAATAACAACACATGAAGACTCACAAGACCAAGGGGGGAAAATTGTTAGGAAAAGGTTTTTTTCCACCTTGCATAATGTTATAATGTAATATTTATTTATTTAATATGTGGTGCGCCTAAGGAATCCAGGGATGTGTGCATCAGATGGGTCTAGCATTCTTGGGACCACTTTATGTGTTACATGTAACATTGGATTAAATATTTAATGTAGGGGTTGTACATGGGAATAATAATTAATATTGGGAAAACTTATTACCAATATTAAATGAAGGGTTAATGGTTTTGTAATGTTATGGTATTAGTCAAAAAAATTTATGTAATACCACTTGGTGGTTTTGTGTGGCCTTGTTTCTATAAAAGAAAACACATGGGTAGTTATCTAAGGTTGGTATGTTGGATAATTGGCAGGTTAGCTCTTGTTATCAATTGTGAGGGTTGAAGCATGGCATGGGATATGTGGTTACATTCCTGTTCGCATGGGTGCTTGTAGAGTGCTTGATGTTTCAAAGGTGTTCATGGAGGACTCTAAAGATGTATTATAATGTTTATTACTAAATAATACATGAGTAATGGATACTTTTAGAGGCTTGGTTTTTCCCTCTTGAGGGTGTTCCCAGGGTATATCATGTGTCATCTTTGATGGTATGTTGTTTATTCTTTTGCATATGAATTATGAATACTTGTTTGCATAGACTTCTCTATTTCGGTTATGTGGAATTTATCTTGGGTGGATGCATATCTCATTTCATTTGGTATTAGAGCCATGGTTGTGGTTTGTATAACCCTTTTTGGAGTAAATCTAGTGCATAGTTGAATCCAAGGCTTGGATGGAAAGAATGAATACATTGCAAGATATGAGGGTTTTGTGTAGTTTTTTTTTGTAGATTTGGAGGTTTGGGGTTACAAATTTATGGTTATTTTTGAATATATGGGTTTATGAATCTTTGTTGGAAAAAATTTTTTTTAATGGATGTTCATCTTGAGGGTTTACAAGGGGAATGCATTTGTTGTATCTATTATTTTTGTAGTTTTTTAGGTTGTCTATGCTTACAAGCTGCATTTATGACTTGGATGTGGGTTATATATGCCCAAAGATGCTTCTGTGTTGTTGCAGATTCAGATTTATGGCTTGGTTTAGACATTATTTTTTATTAGTTTGGTTGTCATGTTGAGATGGAGAGATGGTATTACTAGGTCTAGTCATGATGTGAGAACTATGTAGTTGACTATGTGATTCAGACATGCATGACAAGGTTGGATTGTGTTGTTGGTACATTTGGTGGTGATCATGGTGTCATGGATGTTCCTTGTGCTTTAGGGACTTTGGAATGGAATTATTGTTTATGTAGGTGATTTTTGGTGGTGTTGGAATGATTCTTGTTTTGGTTTGTGGCATTGTATCTTCTTAGATTAAGGATCATGGATTTAATTATTCTTCATTGAGGAGGTTGTTATCATGATGTCATGGATAGTTTGGTTACACGATTTAGTGGGAGCTTATGAATCTAGTGATGGTTTGGAGATTTTTGTTTGTACTCTTCCCTTTTGGATCTCAGTGCTAACTTATTTGATTGCATTGGGGCCACAAATTATCTTCATTTAAAGGATGGTTATCATGATACCATGGAGATCTTGGTATTACCGTTCAATGTGAGATTTTGGAAATGATGTTGATTCATCATTTGATGGTGGATGATCTTATATAGTGTTTGTTGGTATCATGGATGGACTATTGGATATTGTTTCTTCCATACAGTGAGGGTTGTTTGACATCTTTGGGTTCATTAATATGAGATGGTTATCTTCATGTGATTTGGAGATGTTGACATATTGGTTAGCCATGGAGGACTCTTTATTCTTTGGTTGAGGTGTCATGATTTTTCATTTAACATGTGATCCTTGTTTGATAGGATGGTTTTATATTATGTCATGATATACTATTGATTCTAGGTTACAGTATTGGGATGATATAGGTACATGATATATTCATTGGAGCATATGATCTTTTGAGGAGATGTGATTCATGAGATCATGATGTCATGATTGAGTTCATGATTCACAATTGGGGCTTTAACTTTGACATTGGTTGGTTCTCTTGGTATTGGTGTAGCAAAAATTTTATATAGTTATAATTTCACATTATGTTTTGGCCCCCTAATTCATTGGCCTTAATTAAGCTTCTAATTTTCCAAATTATGAATTCCAAAGCCTAATTTTTACTATTTTCTAAAGGAGGAAAAGTATTAAACAATCTGACTTGTCTAATTTTTACTATTTTCTAAAGGAGGACAAGTATTAAACTATCTTATTTATCTATTTTTTACTATTTTCTAAAGGAGGACAAGTATTAAACAAATGAATCGAATCATTAAATTATCCCATACTTTGAGTGTCCTAGAATTTTGGGCCAGGATCCAATCACCCATGGGCGACTAGGTCTTCCTTCTTAGTTGGGACCCAAATTTAAATATGTTGTTGGTGGTATTTTAATATCTAAAATTCAAATATGAAGTATCAGCTTTTGGAATTTAATTTTCAATAAATTATATAAACACCTATAAATACTTAGTCTTTTTATCATTTGAAATCTGAGACACACAATTGAGAAAAAATTATTGTCAAAATAATTATTGAGAAAGTCTAGAGTAGCACTATCAGAGTTTATTACATCAATTCAAGATCCAACATCATGTCAAATTATGTGTATGTTCATGTTCATGTTTTGTGAAGGCTAACATTGTTGTAGATCTCCAAAGCATTCAAGCATTCAAGCAAGTCTATCAAGCAAGATCCAAATCCTTAAAGTGATGTGTATATCTTTGGTCCTTTAAGGGAGCCATTGAGTGGTGATGAGTTGTAGTATTTTTTTCAATCATCATTTCCTTCCTTCCCATTAAGGTTTTATCATTGGAATTGCCATTGTGGAATTGGAAACACTTACACATAGTTTGACGGAGGTAAGCCCCTATATGGAACAACATCTTCTCTCATTGTGAATGTGTAGGTTGTAGGTTTAGGAAGGATTGAAGAGAGATTGAAGATCCATTTTGAATTGTTATATTTGTTGTCATTAAAATTATCAAGACATAGAAACTCAATTACATAATTTACTAACGAAATTCTGATAGTGGGACAAGTGGAAAAAAAAATCTCAGATCTAGCACCAAAGGACCCCAAAAATTGAGAAAGATGCCCTAAAAAATACCTAGTCACCTTGGGGTGACCTAATCTTGCTACAAGACTTAAATCCTACTTTTGGTAATAGGTACACATTAGTCTACACTTTCTAGATCCACTTGTAGAGTCCTATTTTCATTTTCTTATCTTTGGGAAATTGCATTTATCGTATTAGATCATTTATTCTAATTAGGTTAATCATTTTAAATAATTTCTCAATCATTCCTAAGACTGAAAAAGATGCAGATCCAGGTCTGATTGACTCATCTTTGAGGTTGAAAGTTAATCTATGCACCTTGTTGATTTGTATCTTAATGAAATCCTAGAATTATGGAATACACCCTAGGTCATGAGTATTAAACTTAAGGTGTACCACATTTTTATATTTTAATTAGGTACATTGAACATTTTATTGAGAGATTCATGATGATTCTTTGTTGCATTTAGATTTTGGCATGGATTTACCGGTTACAAGTACTCATGGATACTTGGAGATATAGGTGAGGCTAGGAGATCTCTTGGGATTGGAGACATGTGTTGAGATGATTGCTCATTGTTGAGGTTTCAGTTAAAATTTATAGGAGCCTTCACCTTGGTTGGAAATGATTTTAGCATGGACCTATAAGGAGATTATTCTTAGATGATTCATGCTGACTTGGATATCTTGGAGGAGCATTCTAATTCTCCACTTTTGGTCTACTCGATGGTTTATCATTCAAGAGGTATTTCCAATTGTTACTTTCAGATGCATTATGTTTTATGATTTATCTTCTCATTTATATGGATATCAAGCTATGGTTTTCTAGTTTTGGAGGGTTCATTTGAGAGATGTTGGCATGTTTATCTCCTTATGAATTGTGAGATTATTCATTGATGTTGAGTTTAGGAGATGTTATTGGGCTTCTTCCCTTGGTTTGAGAATGGATTTGGTTTGATCTTCCTTTTCTTTGAGATGCATACATTTTGGTTATGGTTAGATGTGGAAAGTGATATTCTCTTGTGGTTTTATGGAGGAGATCATACTTATCACAACTTAGCATTTAGAGGTGTGTATAGAAAGACTTGCTACATGTTTTGATTTGAAAATTCTCTCTTTGGTCTTGTTCTACTCACTATATTTTTGGTCATGTGTCATTCATTCTTCTGTGGTGATGACATGGAGGTTCCTTTATCTTTTTCCTTTGTTGATTCTAGAGAAATTGGGAGAGCTATGGAGACTTGTGGTGAGAGATATATTGTAGTGTATTGGTTTATAGGATTTATATATATTTTTGGATGTTCCTTGGTATCATATGATTTGTTTACACTTCCGTGTGTTTCTATTGGTAGATCTTGGATTCCTTGATCATTTTAATATTTAAAATTACCTATGTAGTGGGAGTTCCTAGATGGATATGTTTATTATATGATAGGTTTGTCCCTTGGAGCTTGTGATTGTATGTTATGGGTTGTATATTGTGATGGCATGAGGTTCACTTGTTATGACTTGTATACCTTTGAGGTATGGATAGTTGGATGTGTTATCATTTGTTGTGGGTGCTATTTTCAGCTATAGTGATTATATCTTGACAGCTACTGATACATATTTTACCTTTACATATAGTGTAGAATCTTTTTTGGATGGTTTCTTATATTTGTGTGTTGGCATAATGGAAGACGAGAGCATTCGAGCTTGAGATGGTTGTCACCTTCATTTTTTTTGCAAGTATCTTGATGGAGCATATGGAGCACTTTGATTCCTTGATGGTATATGTAGCTAGAGGGATTGTTCCCTTGTTCATGTTTGAGTTTACTTGTTTATCCCTTATGCAATATATATAACAAGTGGGAGAATTTAGGAAAAGGTGTGTTTTCCACATTGCATAATGTTATAATGTAATATTTATTTATTTATTATGTGGTGCACCTAGGGTATCTAGGGATGTGTGCATCACATGGGTCTAGCATTCTTGGGGCCACTTTATATGTTTTATTTAATATTAGATTAAATATTTAATGTGGGGGTTATACATGGGAATAATATTTAATATTGGGAAAACTTAGTAGCAATATTAAATGAGGGTTTAATGGTTTTGTAATCTTGTGGTATTAGTCACATGGTTTTATATAATACCACTTGGTGGTTTTGTGTGAGCTTGTTTCTATAAAAGCAAACACATGGGTAGTTATTTAAGGTTGATAAGTTGGCTAGTTGGTAAGTCAAATATTGTTAGCATTTGTGAGGGTTAAAGCATGGTATGGGATGTGTTCTTACATGATTTTTCACATGGAGTGCTTGTAGAGGGCTTGATATTTCAAAGGTGTTCATGGAGGACTCTAAATATGTATTATAATATTTATTACTAAATAATACATGAGTGATGGATTATGTTGGAGGCTTGTTTTTCCCTCTTGAGGTTTTTCTCAGGTTATATCTCATGTCATCTTTGATGGTGTGTTGTCTATTCTTTTACATATGAATTTTGAATACTTTTTTGCATGGCTTTCTCTATTTGAGTTATGTGGAGATTATCTTGGGTGGATGCATATTTCCTTTCAAAAATTTCATATACAAGGTTTCCTTGAGAATTGAATGGAAATAGCAATAGAGGAAACTAGCACCCAAATGGGATACTAGTGGATAGAAAGGTCACTAACACCTAGAAGGGACACTAGCACCCAAAAGGGACACTAGTTCCTAGAGGGGACACTAGCGCTTAGGAACTGGCACCATTGTTAGGAATGTTGGAGTCCCTATAGAGGCATTGGAATCTTGAATAGTGAGAAAAACCAAGCTAGGTTTTGGTCCCTAGGACAAGCCTAACACCTTGAAATAACCTAACACCGCACCCAAAAATTGATGAACTTAAAAAACAACAAAACAACATAGGGCCCAATAAAGATTTATATCTCTTGGCACAAAAAAAAAAGATGCACATATGAGAAGGTTTGAAGGGGTAAGTTTACCTCCCCAAGAATCCAAAATGCCTCCCTATGAAATTAGGGCAAGGGAAATGTGGATACCACACCTTTGACCACATACAAGAATACATGAGAGACCTAATGTGGTCTCCAAGATAAGCCAAATTCAATAACACACAATCATAAAATTGGGACATGACTAACTCAAGGATAAAGAAAGGATTGATTTTTATCTAATTAAGGATTCATTTTAAACCCAAATGAAGATGTCTCACTTCATTTTTCTTAAACCAAATCTTGAAAGTATTGTAGACATATATTAGACATGTATGTTCAACTCCAACACCGAAGCACACAAATATGATACAATAATGATGCCCCTTAAGTGGAATATTACAATGAATCCCTACATGGGAGTTCCAATGAAATATATTTACATTACACAAATTAAGGACTCAAATTTCATTTCAACATCAATTCACATAATGAAAAATAAATAAAACATTAAACTTTTACCAACTTGAAGTTGTCTTTGACTCCAAATGAAATCCTCTAATCCCAAATAGTAGTTTTCATGCTAGCTAACCTCATGAAATAAAAATATCCTTTCCCACCTTACTAGGAGATGGTCACAAAGGCCACGAGCACACTCACAATGAACACATTAGGAGAAGGCTTACACAAACACTATACATGGGGCATACACACATCACACATGTAAATCAAGGTCAATAAATCATCACATGATGGATCACACACATAAATCATTGGGAATGAACACCAATGGAATAACCAAGCACTCCTAGTGGAAAAATCACTAATGGAGTAATAAAATGAGTCATCATTGGGCATGATCATCAATGGCATAAAAAAGCACTCACACTAGGCACATTCACTAATAAAGAAAGAAAATGAGTCATCATTGGGAATGGTCACCAATGGAATAAAAAATCACTCACATTAGGTGCACTCACAAATGGAGGAAACTATCAAGCAACACAAGGATAAAAGGACTAGATCCTAGGTTCATCACATTCACCAAAATTCAAATGTGGCATGAAAATCAATGTGACAATTTAGCTCAACAAAAAATTTCAACATAATATTAATTGACCTAAAATGAGAATTCATGATGGATACTTCAAATCCTCCATTCCAAACCATTCAAATTCAATTTAAAAATGTAAATTTTATAATTTTTCTTCAATGCCAAAAACCAAAAATTTAAAAGTGAAAAATAAAAGATACCCTTTTAATTCAAATATGAAAAATAATTGAACCATGCAATAAAATCCAATTTCTAGGCATTTTGAAAAAATGACATCATGAGGGTACATTTTGGAAAATTTCAATAAATAAATAAAATCTCACTTTTATTTCAAATTTAAACATGTATTTGGAGTCTTTGATGCTCCTCTAACAATGCACAAACCACTAAAATCTAAAAATAATAAACAAAGGAGAAGAATTGAAAGACTTGCCTCACTTTTTGCCATATGAGAAAATACACCAAGCTTTGCATACACCAAAGGGGAGAAGAAATCAAATCCCATGCACAATAGCATATCCATTCCTATCCCAATTCTTCAAATCCCATGGAAATCCACCCATAATTGTACGCCGAATTCAAAAAACAAGATTTGGTTGGAAGAGGATTTTAGAGAAAACCAATTTCTTTCCAAAATAATTATTTTCCTTTATTTTCCTTTCCTATTTGTTTCCATTTCAAAGATCAAAAATAATTAAACATTCAACCTTATTTAATTTTCATAAAAAAATACAATGAAAACAAATATATGCGACCCCATTTCATTTTCCTTATTTTCCAATTAATTTAAATTCACCCTAAGAACCCTTTCATTATTTAAATTTCAAATAATAATTTTAACTCATTCCAATTTCAAATTTTAAATAATGAATAAATCACATATACTTGCATATATCATAACATATTTTAATGGAAACATGCATAGCATAAGAAATTGTTTATATTGTGCATACACTAGTAGTTCATGACACATAGGGATTCCAAAATCACTCTTAATTTTTATTTTCCATTGGCATAGGTCAAACACAACATAAATCACACTCGAATTGAGTACAATTAGGTTTGACAAAAAGGGATGGCCTAGTGTGACATCTCCAAATAACCACTATTGGGGAATAACTCAGACCTACCAATTCAAGTGAAGAAATTCCCTATATCTATAGCCACTCCACACACATGTCAAGTATACCTTTTCAATGTATGTATAGCCGAAGCAATGCATATGCACTCAACAAGTTACAATATTATATACATCACATGAATATGCAAATATGATCATCTAATATATCAAAACACATAAATATAATGCTAAGTATAAACATCTCAGGATGAGGAATAGGTGGGCATTATATCCTCTCCTACTAGAAATTGACTTACTCCTAGAATTTATGAAAGTGAAGATGATCACACAACACAACCAAAACTTCCTATCACTAAAATTAAATAAACTACACATCCCCCAAAATATATACAATAATACGTGAAATCAATTGTTGAATAGGATAACACATGAAGAGCATAACATATCCAATGCTACACTAATATATTATTTTCCAAAGGTACTGATTTCAACATGAAACATAATAATATTATCAATATTCTTTTCCACATGGATAACAAAATTTCACATATAAAGCATGATTAAATAATTCCAACAACTTATATGCAACAACACTCAAAACAATCATTTATCTTAACATATATATATTCATTCATCCACATCACAAGGATAATAGTAAAAGGCTCACATATCAGTCCACGAGGATGCCACTATCTTATGAAGTAACAAATAACCAATTCCAAGAATCACATAGAGTGTTGGCGTTAGGGCCACACACACTTGGAGGGATCCTCCATACAAGTGCACAAGTAATGTACATCTTGTTTGTATAAGGGAATTGGCCTCCAAGAGATAGTCATCAATAATCACTAGGAAGGTAAGTGGATCATAGCTTCCCATACAACCCACACCCCCATCCTTAAAAGTTTCCCATTTCCTTCCTTATATAAACTTAGCCAAGGTCATCTCCCTCAAGCTTGGTGAGGAATTACATCACAACACAAGATCAACACTTAAAAACGAAAATATCATAAATATCAAAAGAAAGAAGTTTCAATTCCAATGATACGATAACTAAATGTGCACAATTCCAACACTAAGTCAAATGTAGCCATAATAGCTACATGAAAGAGTAAACTCACAAGTATTGGATAAACTAATTAAGACAATATAAAATAAATTTTTCTACCCTACACAAGAAATATAAAAGAAGTCACCAATAATTGAAAGAAAGTTCACAATCCTCAAAATTACATATTACATAACTATGTGACTAACATCTATCCACCAAATAAGGAAGGAGGGAAGTCACATCATGAATATAAAAATATACCTTCATGTTTGCATTTGTGGTATGAACATATAAAGCCCCACATGGCATGCTCATTTTCCTATTGGAGAAGACACACCTAGGCCACTTGTCAAAAAAATACAACTATAACAAGAGTCATTTGTGTATGCATTTGTGGTGTGAACAAACAAAACCCCACATGGCATGGCCAAGTAACTAGTGTGAAATACATTCCTAGGCCACATACTGCATAATAATGTGCTTCATGGAAGAAGGCACATGTAGGAAACATGTCAAAGCCAGAGGTATACATGGCAAGACACACACATATGCTACTAAACAAAACCTATTATAGGAAACATGAGGTCCTCTTTACATGTTTTCAAGTGTCCCCACACCACTCAACACCAAGTAGGAATAGAATAAAATGCACTTTCACATATGGGTAAAAGTACAAAGTTGTCTCACACTTTCAGCCAACTTATCAACACAAGTGAATTTAAGTATTTCTAACTAAAAACCAATTTTGGTCAAACCTATGATCTAGCTAGATTCATTGTAGCTAAGTTAGATATGGCTACAAATTTTCCTAATAAAAGTGTTCACTAAATGCATATGTAGCACCACTTTGAGGTTAATTTACCAAAAAGTAAAATTATTTGAAAAAAATGATGTTTCAACAAATCCTACTTATATAAACAACATTTTATAAAAGTATTAAAATACCCTTTTGTAGATTTATAAGTGTAGTTTTCAAATAATATAGTTTTTGATATTTCAATTTTTTTTTTTTTTTTATATTTTATTTTTACTATAACTAGGTTATCAACACCAAAATATAAGGTTGATTATCTTATCAAGAAAAATACTAAAATTTATTTTAAAAAAAGAAAAAATAGGGTGCACTAGATGAGAGATTCTATGCAAAAGATGGTATCATTTATTTTCTATTTCAGATAAATAGTTAAGAAAAAAGGTGACATCCCATGAGAAGAGTTGTGTTTTCAATACATATACATTCTAATATTTATTTTTAAAATGTATTATTGAAATTGGGAAAAATTTAATCCATGCACTAAAGTTTTAACTTATAAATACACACAAAAATAATTGAAGGAAAAAATAAATTTTACTATTTAAACAACGATGTCCCGTTTAACTTCATTTTTCAATATTTTATTAGAAACTAAGTTATAGTGTCAATTTTACAAAAAACTATATTCAAATAATTTTTTAATTAAGAAATACAAACATAAAATACACTAATATATATATATATTTTATTAGTTTACATCATTTCAAAATCCAAAACATATGTCACTTTTGATTGATTCAAGTTAAAAATTTAGATAAGTGTTGGTTGATTCCTTAAAAGTGTCACACAAATTTGTTCTTTACCCATATATATATGTACATATACATACATCTTGTAATACTCCCATGTTGATTGGCTCATTAGATACTTTTGATACTTTTGATACTGTGGACACTCTGTGATATTCTGAGTGGTGGATTTATATTTGATCGTGTGTGGTTCCTTGGTTAATTTGTTTACTGCTCTTACGTTATGTGTGTAGCAATTGATGATATATTATGCATACATGATTTGATTTGATTTATTGTGTAATGATAAGTTCTTAAATTTATATGCGTTAATGGTATTATGTTTACGCTGACATGTTAGTATTTTATGGTGGAAGGACGGAGTAGTACCACTCGCTTGTGAGTGCCCTATTACCCCGCTATTTCCTTTCACCATGTGTTTTCAATGGAGATTATATGTTACTTGACGTTTAATTGTTTGCAGGGATTGCAGGATTAAAAGTCTCGACTCCACCTGCTTCGGCAGGACAGGGCGAGCACAAATTAAACGGGTACGATGTGGTTAAAAAGGAGTTGTAAGGAAGGGTTTCCCGACCTCAGGTCCATCATTCGTATGAGTTTATTGAGTTATATGTTGATCCGATTTTGTCTTGTTATTTCGATTATTTTGAGTTAGATGATTTAATTAATTTATTATATTGGTGATGGTTAATTTAATTATTTTAGAATTAAAAATTATGAGTTAAGAAGTATTGAGGTTTAGTCATGTTTTAATTGAAAGTTAATTATTAATAAACATTTGTTTTAAATCAAATTAACTGGTAGTAATTTTTAAAACGAAAGGAATCGTTGTTAAAAAGTAAATTAATAAATAACTGTAACTTGTTGGTGGTAATTTAAATAAATAAATAAATACATGGGTAATAATTAATTTAAGCGGGAGTTCCTATGGAAGAAAATTAGTTATTTCGTAAATCTTCCACGGGAACGGAAGAGAAAGAGTTGGGCGGTTGTAAAGATATTCTTTATATGGGAAGGAAAAATCTTGGAAAGGGGCTGGAAGATTGATTTTCGGAAAGAAAGCTGTAAGAAAGAGGGCCAGCGTGGGAAGCAGGAGAAAAGCGTCTGAGGGGAAATTCTTCTTCAGCCGTAGGATGCCAGGTCTCTCTTGAAATTTCTGATCTAATTATTTTGTTTTTATTTAAGTTGTCTATGTTGTTTGAATCTCTGGCTGTGATAAATGTTATGTGAGAAAATTTCTGTCTGTAAAGATTTTGCAAATTTAACATTTAAAATCAGGGAAAATATAAATTAAAATTCCCTAATGTAAATTACTTGAGGAAAAACGTAATTAGGTTTTGGCCAGTACTGGAAATTTCTTTGGCCAAAATAATTTATATGATTGGGGACGGTGAATCAGGGTTAAATTGGGAACATTTACTTTTATCTCCGTATATATATATATATCTATATTTTTTATTTTTTTTGGTAAACGTGATTATTCTTTTTTCTTTTACTGGAAGTGCCTTTAATTGTGAGATTGGGTAGTCTTCATTTCGAATAGAAGAGTGTTTAATTATTTTTATTTATTTATTTTCTTTTACTCTGTGGACGATTGGCAGAATTGTAAATACCGTGAATTATATTGTTAAAATTTTATGGTGCGAAATGCTTTTATTCTTTTGAGTAAATATTTATTTTTACATAAATGGATATTGGTTTTGACTCGCTCTTTTGTATTTTGTAGAAGTTATGTATGGTTGCGTAATTTGCAAAACTGTCCATTGTTGAAGTTTGTTAGGTTAATTTCCGGAATATTGTCCCTTACGCCAGCATAGTTTATTTATATTCTGTTCTCTGCCATCCATATTGAATGCGTATAGAAGGCAGGCCGTAGTGGAATGGTCTGAACCATATGCATATACAGGAAGCTGCATAGTATTTTATTTTTGTTTTTTATATATGTAAACAAAATATGTATATATGTTATGTGCAATATAACTGTAGTATTAAACCGATATATATAAATATATGTAATTCTATCTCCCTTGAAGAAAAATTATACGATTTAACTAAACTGGCTGTCATTTCAGCACTTACCTATCCTAAAATGAGTGTGTCACTGCTAATTTAATCCAAAAAAAAAAAAAGGAGATTACTGTCTGTGCAAGTGAAAACTCCTTTACCCGCGTACCTTCTCCTTTACGTATCCTGGCGTTGACCACACAAACCTGCGAATTTACTATCCAAGACGTCTTTACCACTGTGCTGTCTGTCTAGAGATTAGATGCTCATTCGACTATATTTATTAATTATTTGTACATCGGAATACACTGTTTTATATATATATATATATATATATATATTAACTGCATAACTAAATAATCATAGGGTAATTTAATGAGTTTGATAAATTGTCAATAGGATTTATAGAGAAAGCTTATTTATATTTACATAGTTGTTTCCTTAAAGTAAAGGTTATATGTACCTATTCATAGTTTATTTGGGAAATTTAATACGTCTATATTAAAAGGGAAATTGGATAAAATATCAATGAAATATTAATTCGGTTAGATGAATTCGTACTCCATAGGGTATGTACTGTGGACAGTTTAATTAAAAAAAAAAAAAAAAACAGAATTTGAATGCCAGGTTTATTTTGTTCGGTGTTTTTATATATGTGAATTGTAATATTCATTGGGTTAAATATTAATTAGTTGTTAGTAGAATGATAAGGTAAATCTATTTTTTTTATAATAATTACTGTGCGTGGTAAATTCCTATTTTTATAATAATTACGGTGCATGGTAGTTATTAATTATATGTCTTTAAATTGGGATTTGTACATTATCAGTTCGATAATCGGGTTAAAGGTAATTAATCTGGAATACAATTTTAATCATACAAGATATATATATATATATATATATATATATATAGGTATTGGGGTTAATTTTATTATTAATGTTAATACTCTATATATATATATATGTGTTGTGTGTCGATTTATGTATATGTAAATTGTAACTTAATTGTAGGTTAGATTTAACTGATAGTATAGTAAAAGATAGGTTGTAAATAGTTTTGTTCACTGAGAATTGAGTATTTCAAAGATGAAAATAATGGAGAATCATAACGCTAAATTAATGTTTTAAATGGAAATTTGTTTGTGCATTGAATTACGATTTGATGTGAATCATTCCGTGTAACAAAACGTGGTTTGTTGTATTATTGTTTAAGAATTCTTTTGAGTAATATTATTCATGAATGATGGGAATTTTCTTTTATCGGGGAAACCTTAGAAGTGTTTTATTTTGGTTAGGAACCTAAGTGATTCCAAAGGTGGGATAAGGTGGTTGCCTTTGATTTTGCTTTGAATTTAGACTTGAGATGTTTGTGGTTGGTTATACGTATGGATTGTACCGAATTGTGGAAGTGATTCCTTGCAGTTGGTGAGATGGTCATGCCTCACGTTTGATTGTTCTTTGATGTAATTATTTTATCTTGTACAATCCTTGTTGTTATTGTGATGTGATTGAATGATTAGAGGGAGTGGCTCTGAGTGGGTGGTCGGTGCACAAAGGGGCGCCAGGATAGCCCTCGTCAGAGTGAATTTAATAAGTGATAATTTAAATAATTAACTAAGATTGGGTAGTAACACACTAAAAAAAGATAATTATTGCCTCATCCGCCTTTGAGTGCTACCACAGACTAAAGGGGATTGAGAAGGCCTGGTTGGCATGTTCATTGCCTTGTCTTCTCGAAGGGTAACGGATCCGCATGAGCAACCCTATGGGGCGGTTCCTTGAAATAGGTAGCCTGGATAACCATAGATGGAGGCGGTTCCTAGTGCTTGGTTGCCTGGATAATCCGTCAGTAGATGGAGGCGGTACCTTGCAATAGGTAGCCTGGAGAATCCATGTTAAGCCATGCGATGACACTTCCCTCTAACATTCATGTTTATGTTGTCTTTTGGAAATCCTCTGGAACCAGTCGCTTGCTTCGTATTGATGGTTTTAGTGTTGTTCGAATTTTGGATGCTTTTATGTGTTGTGTGATTTCATTTAGTTGTTGTGAGTTTTGTTTTGTTGGATTTGGTCGGGAACCTCTTCCTTTGCAACTCCTAGCACGGGGGTGGTCGGGTGGATCGTGTTCCGTACCCCGTTGGGATCTTCTCTTTTATGCAGGTTCATTTTGCGGTGTTGAGTTGCAATTTCAGTGGATTATTGTTCGTGGGTTCCAGATCTATGCATTTATGTGGTTCTTTTTATTGATGTATCATTCCCACCTAGTTGGGAAGGTCTTGTATAATTTTGCACATGGTGCTATTGTAATGTAATCATATGATGATGTAACGTATTGTAAATTGTAACCTCGGTCTTGAGGAGAATTCATAATGATGTTGTAACTTTGGTTATTATTTTATCGTGTTTCCTATTTTGTTGTTATTGATGTAATTACTGTTATGACTGGACGAAATTATGGACCATGTAATAAGTTAGTTAAGTATTTTAAGTAACGACCTCATGTTCCTCAAAGGATTAAGTTATGCAATTTGACTTATGATTATGTTATGTTAATTACTACTCTCTTTTATAAAAAAAAAATTGGTTGCATTTTACTTAATTCCTTTGGGGTTGCGTGGCGGGGCGTTACAACTTGGTATCAGAGCCAAGGTTGCTAACGCTGGGTTCCTTGGGTAGTTGGTGTCTGTTAGGCAACCGTTGTGCTAGCTTTTGATCTTACATACTTTAACTGTGTGCAGGATCATGCCTCGAGCTAGAAGTCGTGGTCGTGGTCGTGGAAGAGGCCGAGGTGGTGGTCGAACAAGCAGACATCATAGTCCATCCCCACCGAGTCTCCATGGTTCAGGACATGAGGAAAACTCAAATCCTCAAAGCAATCCACCGGTTGGTGACCAGAATCAGGGGCAGCCTGGTTTGGATGGTCAGTTGCAACGTCTTCTAGGAGAACTCCTTGATCGTTTGGGACCTAGGCCTCAGGAAGAGTCATCGATCGAAAGAGAGAGAGAAAGGTCTCCAAGGCACAGGGATGTTCCAGCAGATCAGGATGCAGTAATAGCAGGGCACATGAGGGATCTATTGAGGGCTCACCCTCCTACCTTTGATGGTTCGGGAGGTGGCTTGGAAGCAGAAACCTGGTTGATAGATTTGGATCGTTGCTTCGCAATGCACCCATTCGGTAGCAATACCAAGGCTCGGTGTGCAATAATGCATTTGCGGGGTTTCACCTCTACCTGGTGGAGGTTAGAAGAGCAGAAGTTGCACCTGGATATCAGTGTGGTTACATGGGAATTATTCTTGGATAGGTTCAGGGCTCGGTTTCTCTCCGATCACTGGAGGCAGCGCAGAGCCGATGAGTTCCATGATCTTAAGCAGATGTCTATGTCCGTTGAGCAGTATGAGCGGCAGTTCTATGAACTCAAGCAATATGCTGGGATTAATCACGATGAGGGGTTGCTTGTTCAACATTTTGTTCGGGGTCTGAATGCCCGTATTAGTGGTGGAGTAAGGGTCTTCGAGCTGAAGACAATGGAGGTGGCAGTGGAAAAAGCTCGGTTGGTAGAGGAAAACCTGGCTATGGCTCTTGGAGGGCATGTTGGAGTTCAGATTGGCATTGCCCCGGCACCAGGTATAGGTTCTAGAGGTGGGCAGTCTTAGTATGCAGGGTCTTCTAGGAACATTCAGACGCCATCTAAGGGTGGTTCTCACCAACAACAGTCTCAACCTAAGCAGAGTAAATCGCAGTCTCAGCAGAGGGGCAGGTTTCAGGACAAGAAGTTCCGTAGTTGGCGGCGAGATAAACCTGATCGTTCTGTGCAGCCTACACAAAGTACTCAGTCAGAACCATCCAGAGGTAGCTTTCAGCAGTCAAATGCACCTTCTAGGGTTAGAGGAACAGGTTGTTTTTCATGTGGGCAGCAAGGGCATATTGCCAGACAGTGTCCACAGAAGACTACTGCAGAATTTAATCAGAGGTCAGCTGTTTCAGAGCCTACAGTAGGAGATGCAGGGAGATCTCATCGAGTTTTTGCAGCAATAGATAATCGGCAGGCCGAGCATCAGGGTACTGTGATCGAAACATCAGGTGTGTTGAAGGGTACTAAAGTCTCCATACTTTTTGATTCTGGTGCTTCTGATTCATTTATATCTCCTTCCATTGTGAAGCGATGTGGTTTGGTGGCATCTAGGCAAGGCGTGGCTTGGCAGGTTGAGCTAGCGTCAGGGTCGAAGATTCGGGTAGAAGAGTTTGTTCAGGGTTGTAAGTTAGATTTGGGAGCCTTTTCGACTCAGGTGGACCTTCGGATCTTACCCTTGGGCTCATATGATGTAGTCTTGGGAATTGATTGGTTGTGTTCACATCATGCTTTATTGGATTGTCGTCGTAAGGCAGTGCGGTGTACCGATGATTTTGGAAAGGAGGTGAAGGAGATTGTAGGCACTTTCAGGGGCCCTATTTACTTATGGATGATCTACACCCATGGGTCAGTTGTTCATCGAAGTTTATTAGCTCTTTGGCTGCTTGATTACGGTCGAGGCCCGATGATAGTCGAGAAGAGTGCATTGGATGATTTGCGTCCTGTCTTGGAGTTGGAGGCTTTGTGATGTTCTTCCAGAAGTAGGTGCCCTTTGGGAATGCCTTCTACATGGGATGTATATTTTAAGGACTGGAGGCAGGCAGGAGCCCTCCCTGCTGGAGGCCTCCCAGGGAGGCAGGCAGGGGGAAGAGTTGATAGCAAAAGGGTTTATCCGTCCAAGTGTCTCTCCTTGGGGAGCACCCATGATTTTTGTGAAGAAGAAGGATGGTTCTCTTCGCCTATGCATTGATTATAGGAAGTTGAATAAAGTAACAGTGAAGAATCATTATCCCCTACCCAGAATAGATGATCTTTTCAATCAGATAAGAGGGGCAAAGATATTTTCCAAGATTGACTTGAAGTCCAGATATCACCAGTTGAGGATTGTAGAGCAGGATATTCATAAAACTACATTTCGCACTCGATACGGACATTATGAGTTTATAGTGATGCCGTTTGGGTTGACAAATGCACCTTCGGTATTCATGAGTTTGATGAATGAGGTGTTCAGGACCTTTTTGGATAGATTTGTTCTTTTGTTCCTCGATGATATTTTGATCTACTCTAGGTCTATAGAGGAACATGAGGAACATCTCAAGTAGGTTTTACAATGTTTGAGGGAAAACCAGTTATACGCCAATTTGGAAAAATGTGATTTCTACAAGACAGAAGTTCAGTATCTTGGCCACGTTATCTCAGGTGAAGGAATCTCTATGGACCCTGCAAAGATTTAGGCTATTGTGGATTGGCCTGTACCAACTAATGTCTCAGAAGTTCGCAGTTTCATGGGGCTTGCAGGTTATTATCGATGGTTTGTCCAAGGCTTTTCTAGGATTGCGCATCCCATTACTTCCCTCCAGAGAAAAGGAAATAAATTTTTGTGGTCAGACAAGTGTCAGTAGGCTTTTCAGACTCTTAAGGAGAAACTGACAAGTGCACCTATTTTGGCAGTACCAGATCCGGCAGGAGAGTTTGTGGTGTGTACTGATGCCTCCTTGGAAGGCCTAGGGGCTGTCTTGATGCAGGAAGGGCGTGTGATTGCATACGAATCCCAAAAACTTAAAGATCATGAATTTAACTATCCTACTCATGATCTTGAGTTGGCCACGGTGGTTCATGCTCTGGTCAGATGGAGACATTTTCTCTTGGGGCATCAATTCGAGTTGCATACAGATCATCGTAGTCTACAATACATATTTACGCAGCCGAATTTGAATGCTAGACAAAGGAGATGGATGGAATTTTTATGTGAGTATGATTTTGAAGTAAAATATATTCAGGGTAAGGAGAATGTGGTGGCCGATGCTTTGAGCAGGCGTAGGCATGAGATTTTGGCTATGACTCTTGGTATTGATTTGAAGAGTCAAATTCTCAATGTTCTCCCTTCAAACAGTTGGTATTTTGAGGTGAAGTCTGAGATCGAGTCAGGCCGGTCTCTCAAAGGAAAATTTGTTGGGTACTCTTTGGATTCTGATGGTGTTTTGCGATATTCAGGGCGTATGTATGTACCTCCTGCAGAGGGTCTCCGTACTTTGATCTTGACTGAAGCCCATAGGGCACCCTATTCGGCACATCCGAGAGTTAAGATGTATGTAGAGCTGCGATCATTATATTTTTGGTCAGGAATGAAGCAGGATATCGCTGATTTCGTAGCCAGATGTCTGGAGTGCCAGAGGGTAAAGGAAGAACATCATCATCCGGCAGGATTACTACAGCCTAACCTTGTTCCCGAGTGGAAATGGGATATCATTTCTATGGATTTTATTGTTGGTTTACCCATGTCTTCTAGGCGACACGATGCGATCATGGTCACTATGGACAGGTTAACTAAGGTAGCTCATTTTTCTCCTATTAGGTCATCTTATACTGCATCTGTAGTAGCAAGGATTTTTATGGAGGACATAGTTCGATTACATGGTATACCACGGAGGATCATATCTGATAGAGATCTAGTGTTTACATCGGCACTATGGACTTCCTTGCAGCGGTTTCTAGGGACTCAGTTGAATTTTAGCTCTGCCTATCATCCTGAGACTGATGGTCAGACCGAGAGAGTTAATCAGGTGCTAGAGGACATGCTCCGCATGTACGTCATGGATCAGCAATCTCGTTGGGAGGAGTATTTGCATTTAGTTGAGTTTGCCTACAATAATGGTTATCATAGCTCCATTGGCATGGCACCTTTTCAGGTGTTGTACGGTCGTCCTTGCCGTACCCCTTTGAGCTGGGATCGGTTAGAGGACAGGGTTCTCCTTAGACCTGACATGCTTTGGGATATGGAACAACAGGTGGCACGTATCAGAGAGCATCTTGTTGCAGCTCAGGATAGACAGAAAAAGTATGCAGATGCTCATCGTGTTGATCGACAGTTCGCTGTTGGGGATCGTGTGTTTTTCTGGGTGCATCCACGGAAGAGTCCTATCCGTTACGGAAAGGGTTCTAAGTTGGCACCCCATTTTGTTGGGCCTTTTGAGGTGTTAGAAAGGATCAGGCCTGTTGCCTACCGCCTAGCCTTGCCACCTAGCTTGTCGCGGATTCACGATGTTTTCCATGTTTCTGTTTTGAGGCCTTACTTTCCTGATGTTACTCATGTGCTGGATTGGAATGCTTTGCAGGTCGAGGACGGGCAACTAGCTCTAGAGCCCGTGGTCGTGCTTCAGCGTCGGAGTCTCACCCTCAGGGGCAGAGATATTGAGCAGGTGTGGGTCCAATGGGATCTGAATGATGAAACCTCGGCGACTTGGGAGGATGCATCTCTCATCAGAGATGCTTACCCTTATTTGTTCTCTGGCTTCCAGGAGTAAGCCATGTTCTAGGGGGGGAGGATGTAATACTCCCATGTTGATTGGCTCATTAGACACTTTTGATACTTTTGATACTGTGGACACTCTGTGATATTCTGTGTGGTGGATTTATATTTGATCGTGTGTGGTTCCTTGGTTAATTTTGTTTACTGCTCTTACGTTATGTGTGTAGCAATTGATGATATATTATGCATACATGATTTGATTTGATTTATTATGTAATGATAAGTTCTTAAATTTATATGTGTTAATGGTATTATGTTTACGCTGACATGTTAGTATTTTATGGTGGAAGGACGGAGTAGTACCACTCGCTTGCGAGTGCCCTATTACCCCGCTATTTCCTTTAACCATGTGTTTTAATGGAGATTATATGTTACTTGATGTTTAATTGTTTGCAGGGATTGCAGGATTAAAAGTCTCGACTCCACCTGCTTCAGCAGGACAGGGCGAGCACAAATTAAACCCAACGGGTACGATGTGGTTAAAAAGGAGTTGTAAGGAAGGGTTTCCCGACCCAAGTCCGTCATTCGTATGAGTTTATTGAGTCATATGTTAATCCGATTTTGTCTTGTTATTTCGATTGTTTGGAGTAAGATGATTTAATTATTTTATTATGTTGGTAATAGTCAATTTTATTCAGAATTATTAATTATGTGTTAAAGAAGTATTAAGGTTAATTATATTTTAAGTTAAAAGTTAATTGTTTTCAAAAGTTCGTTTTAATTAAATTTAGAAATTAAGTGGAAGTAAGTTAAAAACAAAAGAAATTATTAGTTTAAAATTTAGTAAGTAAATAATTAAAGTTACTTTAATTAAAAGTTGAGCGGTGGTAATTTAAAATAAATAAGTAACCAAATACATAAAAATGATGAATTAAAATTGGTAAGTTTGTGGGAGTTATTCGAAGAAGGAAATTAGTTATGTTGTAAACCTTCCGCGGAAACGGAAAGAAAAGAGTTGGGTGGTTGTAAAAGGAAAGGGTTATTCTTTAAAAGAAGAAGGAAAAAAGTTAAGGAAGGGGGGTTGGAAAATTGATTTCGGAAAAGAAGCTGTAGGAAAGAGGTCCAACGTGTGAAGAAGGAGAAAAGCGTCTGTGGGGGAATTCTTCTTCAGCCGTAGGATGCCAGGTTTCTCTTGAAATTTCTGATCTAATTGCTATGCTTTTGTTCTAGTTGTCTATGCTATTTTGAATCTATGGCTGTGATAAATTTTGTGTGGGAAAATTTCTGTTTGTAAAGATTTGCAAATTTAACATTTAAAATCAGGGAAAATATGATTTAAAATTCCCTAATGCAATTTACTTGAGGAAAAACATAATTGATAGAGAATGGTAAAATGTAATTAAGTTTTTCCTGTACTGGAAATGTCTTTTGCCAAAATAAAATATT
>VDFB02047397.1:98596416-98654483 GCA_007258455.2 Sequoia sempervirens | reverse complement strand
AGGATAAACTATATGGTGTTAGCTAATTTCTCATCATTGGGATTTTTGAAATTCTAAAAAAAGTTAATCAAAAAGGGGGGACCCCTCAGGCGCTATGCTGTTTTTTTTTATAAAAAGGACCTATTTTGGGCCCCCCCTTTTTGAGATACTTAATCTTCATTAATTTTTTTAAAAAATAGTAGCTTAGAAACTAGACTCGGAGCACTTCAACTTTTGTTCTTGCCGCATCTTGAAATTTTGGATGTAACTATCTTCATTTTCTCGTGCAAATCAGATTTTGCTGATTTCAGAAAAAAAGTGGCATCTTAAGAGCCAAAATTGTGTCACAGATCCATGCACTTACCCTCTTCATGAAATCAACTAAATTGATCATTGGAAGAAGGAATTGCAACAATCGTGGAGATAAATTTCATTGCAATGTGGTAATCAACACATACTCAAGGGTTCTTAACAACTCTAATAGTTATTCTAGGGGGTATGCCTAGAAAATCAAAAGTAATTGCCAACTTTTCACTATGGTGGCAAAGAAATAATATTTTTTTCTTCATTTTCCACACCACTAAATAAATGTCTTGCATTTGGAAGATACCCTATTGCCTTCATCTCCCAAACCAATTTCTCCAACTTTGCATAGATTTACTATGTCTATGGATGTGATATGTCTCTTACACAAGAAACAACCAACTACATTCAGGAAACTTTTTAACTTCTTATTTTCATCAATCTCGTTACCATTTGCTCACACCACCTACCCACTTATATATAGATGTTTGGCAAATAACATAAGTCACATCTAGTAGTAGCATCGTTGTAAATACTCTTGATCCTATATTCATATGTGATATGTAAGAAAAGAAACGGGTCCACACGACCACCACAGATTTAACTAGCATCTTAATAATAAAGTTTAGGGTGTCCTCAAAATAACTAACACAAGCAAGTTGGTCAACCATGCACACATAATGGTCAATTGTAGATGTGATGCAATAAAGGTCACCAATATGATTGAAGTATGTATGACCTATAGGTCACCAATGTGATTGCATGTACATTTAACACAATCAAAACTTATGTCAAGATATGTTCTAAAGTGCTTCATTAATCCAAGTATTTTGAGAGCATCCTTCCAAAATCCATTTTGTGCATATCCCACAAACATTGCATTCCATGAGACTACATTTCTTCGAGGCATTTTGTCAAACAGTTTACATGCCTTGTTTATGCTTCCACACTTTCCATACATGTCTACCAAAGCATTTCCAACAAAAATATCTGACAAAAATCTTTGATGGATGTTCCATACCCTGTTATTAAGCTCTCATATTGGCATAGTCGGAGAGTATGCTGCCAATTTGTTTTGCTTGAAAGATTTGAAAGTCTTGTCAACAAATCCATTTTCTGCATATCCTGCATTCCATGGAACCATATTTTTTGGAAGCATTTTGTCAAACATTTCCCGCCCCTTGTCTATGCTTCCGCATTTTGCATACATGCCTATCGGAGCAGTTGCCACTACATCTGACAAGATTGATCTATTCAAAGCTCCCTTTTTGGCACAGGCGGGGGAGGCTGACGGCAAAGGTCGTGGAGTTTGGCTTTACTCCTGCCAACTGCATTTGCTTGAAAGTTCCTGAATCCTTTTCAACAAATCAATTTTGCGTATATCCTGCAAATATGGCATTCAATGTGACCACATTTGTTTGAGGCATTTGGCCAAACAGCTCACGTGTCTTGTCTATGCTTCCACATTTTGGATACAGGTCGATCAGAGCATTTCCAACTACAACACTTAGACAAAATTCCTCTATCCTTTATGCTTCTATAGATACCTATACCTTGTTCCAAAGCTCCCATTTTAGCACAGGCTGGAAGTACGCTGGCAAACGTAAACTGCCTCTGAAGTACTCCAGGGTGGGAACGATGGGTAAGATTGAGTTTTGTTTGGCTATTGCGCGGGAACTGGGCGGCTGACTACTGACTGTAAGGTTAATGGACTGCTCAGAGGAATCGAAACAGGCTTTGGTGAAAGGAACAGCTTGAATGGGCCCACATGAGCCACGTAACCAGTCGACGCTTAGGTGTCTGCTCTTTTAAGCCCAGCCTATGATCATAAGCCACCAAAATGCCCGGTCAAAATAAACCGTTGTTTGTGCTGAGATATATAAGAACCCAAACATTATAACAAAGTCCGCTTAATCACCGATAATCATTTCGTGACTCTGCCCCTTTGGAAGGAGAGCATGTCCCCCTGCCACCACTGCCTCCGCAGAATTCTCCAGAAATTGTTGCAGGCATTACAACCTCATATGAGTCTCAGCTCATTATACTGTTTTCTTGGTCGGGTCCACATGCACTGCAAAATAAAAAATATGTTACAGAACACAATATCTTCTTCAAAATTATCCCTAAAACACTTTTGAGTCACTCCCCTACATAACGCCACGACTGTTAGTTACAACAACGACTGGAACAACTTTGTAGAAGTAATCGTTTTCCATTTACAATGGCTTATGTTTAGTGTGATTTTCCATCTGCAATGCCTTCTGTTTTACTGATTAAACGATTTTCATGGGAAGACCTGCAAAAAATCTTTTTAGCTGATAATGAAATCATTAGTCTATGAACTGACTCTGTAGAACGTCTCTAGGCCTAATAAATTCTTCTGATGAATTTAAATGAAGAATTAACGGAGTTTCTTGACAAGCCTAAATCTGACCGCGTTACTAAGAGTTGCTTGCAGAGAACATAGGTTCTATCTGCTTCAAGACCAATTGATTTTAAATGATGCCCAAGCATCTACGCCTCTCAATAACTGATGTTAGTGCTATCCTATCTGTAAGTATGCGTGACAGAGCTGTCTATGTGATTCACAAAATCATCAGTAATAAGTATAAAAAAAGCCACTAGATTATTATCAGAATAATGTGAGCATTTGTAAAAGGCAAGAAATAGACCCCAGAAAAAAGTTACGAAAACAAACTTCTGAAACCCTGTGTAACAAATTATACGGAAGATTGACACTGTAATCGAAAGCGTTAGATTAAAAGGCCTATTGGCCTATTATCCAACTTTTTTTATCTCAAAAATTAGTTTTCCGATATTCAGAAACTGTAAAAACCTTACTTCTCTTAACACAAAAAATAGATATACAAAATGAAACAGAACCTTAATAGCCCAAGCCAAGGGTTTGCAAAGTAGATTCATCATATTAAGAAAGAGGCACAAGATTCATACAACACTATATCTGCGCAAGAATCTTGAGAAGATACATTTATTTTCTGAATGGCTAAACAATAATCCGCGAAAAAAAAATTCTGTACAAACCACTAAACAAAGTGACTCGAGCTCGGCCATCAAAGAAGATGCACAATGTCTCACGCGCTGACCGAAAATGACAAGCCATAGATAATAACGGAGATCGGATTAGAAGAAACCCTCAGTGAAAAAAGCAGACAAAAAATGCCAAGAGAGATCCAACAAGAGCAGGTGCTAGAGAAGGCACCACCGCCATATAAGCAGCGCCTGTGATCGGAGATGGACTTGGCGCCTCTGCCTCCTCTGCACCAAATGCTACTGATATCCCCATCATTATCATTATTAGGGACAAATTTAGGGCGTAAGTGTTGCTGTGTACTGCTCCAGCCATCTCCACACCTTTCTACCACAGATCGCAAATGCCTACGAGATGTGCAGCTTTGGGAAAATTAACAAGCTGGAGAGTGGGCACTGGGAATGGAATGTAGGACTAGGGATTGAGAGGGGAAAGGGATATTTATATACAATAAATGGGCAACCAAGAAGCCTACATTACAAAAGAGGCGGAGAAGCAGAAATTGTTGTGGGGCCACCCCCAGTTAATGTTCCGTTGGAAGAATGCAATTGCTTGGTAATGTAAAGGTGGCATGACCAGGTACCTTATGTTCACATGGTTGTATGATTGGGGATGGCTTTTCTTATGGAGGTTTAAGAATATAAAGGGGCCCATCACTTGTATTTGTTGTCCCCATGGGGCCCTATCACCATTGTGCCTTCCCCGCGTTGTCAAGTGACTAATTCGTTTCCATTTTTGCATTGTGTAATGGTGACAAATGTATACCTTTCTCTTTTCACTTTTCACATTTGTTTTGGAATCATTTCAATTTGATTTTTTTTAATAATAAATTTTAAATATGTGCTTTTGTAGATGTATAAGTTAATGTTTATTTATTTATTTATTATGTAAATATACGATCAATTTTACAGTTCTTTGTGATTGTTATGTGTTAATTTAAAATGTAATTTTTTTCTTTAATCTTTTGTGTTGTATTAAAGAAGTAGTCCTAATTAATTTGAGATTATCAAGATATATGTAGATCTTTAGTATTTGAAGAGTTATTATTTACTACTTTGTGTGTTATCATCTAGTGCATCTTGCATGTTTCAGAGTGATGTTTTGAATTGTTTATCTAATCCTTAAATCGATATCCTAATATGGTTTGAAACAAGGAAATAAATTATCTCTTAACATCCAAATCTAATTTGAGACCTAATTTTATGCAGTGACATACTAAGAGCATTAAAGCTAGTTGAAAGTGATTTTCTAAAAAATTGTAACAATTGAATTTGCGTTCCTAAATAAAACCCCTAACATGGATCAACTCTACACTTATGGTATTGAATTTGTAGTCGCATAAATGACAAAGAGAAGCATACAACATTCATTTGTTTCAAAATATTCATCTAATCTTCACTAACATTTTTACCATATTGAAAAATCAAATTTGAGCATCTATCGTAATTTCCCAACTAAACATATTTATCATTTTATTCAATTTCCAAACATTTAATTCATTTACATGTATAGATTGTCACAACACTTTAATACAAAATAGATATTGATTATTATTTATTTTTCCTAAATTTATGTAGAAAGCATTTTATACTCTCTCATTTAAAGAAAATATTTTTATTTTCTTTTTCATATGAAAATTTTGGAACAGATAATGTTAATGGACAAGAGATGGGTTTACCAACATCTTATCATCTATATAAGCTAGGAGTGGACCATTCACTCTTAGAACTCCTTCCCAAGTCATTTTGAAGGAGCGATCAAGAATAAATAGCACCCTACAATTATAAGTATAAAAGGTATAATTTATAATTCTAGATTAATCTTGAATTATTGAAGAAGTTGAGAATAATAAATTTAAATTAATATCTAAAAGGTTGATACATAAATAAAGTGGTTTTATAATTTGTAATCTTATCTACCAATCCTTAATTATTGGAGAAGTTGATAATGATAAATTTAAAAAAAGATCTAAAGGGTTGAGACATAAATAAAGTGTTCATCTAGTGTGTAGTTAGATATTGAATTTGATTGCTTTGATTGGCATAGGTTTTGTGAGAAAAAAGTTCTATAAATTAAAAATGGTACTAGATTAGTGAAGAAGGGCACATGCCATGAATTTTGAGATTTTTAAGGCATAGAATTAAGTCACAACCACAAACTTTTCTTTGGACATTTTACTTCCATGTGGTTTTGTCCACTACATATTTCACCTTTAGGATTTGAAATATTAATTCACCTAGACCTATGCATACATTTAAGAAACTAGGAATGCTAAAAAGCATATTTTGGGTGTTACTATAGAAATAGGGAAGACCAATGACTTCCTTGATAATAGTCACAGGGTAAAAGCACAAACCTATGTCACTCTTTATAAAAGAATCAACCAACAACAATTTTTTTTTTGAATTTCGACCATATAAAAGTGGTCTTTATATTTTGAATTTCAAAATGATGTAAACTAATAAAATGTAGAACTCTTGATGAAGTCTATTCCTGTAATTTTTTAGATTTTTTAAAAATTGTTTTTATTATTTTTTTATCAACTTAAGAATAAATTTTGGAATGCTAAAAATTTCAGGAAAAAGTGACGTTCAGTTAACGTCAAGAAACACATTGAAAAAAGTGGGCGGAAGGGTGGGTGCCACTCCACCCTTCGAATGATTGTTTGGAGTGGTTGTTTGATAGTGTGGGGGTAACTTGCTAAGTTGGCGCCATGGTGGATTAGTTGCTCGAGGAACTTTCTAGAGGTTGCAAATTTCATGATTGCTCGCAGGCTTTGGATGGAGCGTATCGTCCTATTCCGGACACTTGCCCACTTTCACACGTTCTAAGTTAGGCATGTTGCGTGGGTATTCATTGGTGTAGTTGGTGGTTAAATATCCAAGGTGGTGCAATGGCTCCTCGCATTCACAGCTTGAAAGTTTTGTTTTAGCTTCACTCTCACATGGTCATGAGCAGGTTTATTCTGTTGGTTTCAATGAAGGAGTTGGAGACTGGTGGTATGGATACCCCTGTGTAGTTGCAGAGCTCGAAGCAGTAGATGGCCTTTGAAGGCCTAGTGACTTCCTTCGAACAACTGTGCAAAATAATCTGACACCCAGATTATCTTCCCTTTGCAACGATAAAATGTATCTTAGGGAAAGGGTTCATGGTGGGTGTGGAGGGCTACTGGTTGGATTCAAACATTTCTTCATGCATCCTAGCTGGCTTATTGGATGTTGGGGTCTCCAAGGAAGATTCATGGGTGATAATAAAGCGGTTATTTCAAAAGGATATGTTGGTTGGCTTGGATAGAACCTTGGTTGTTGCCTCGCTGGGAAAAGACATTCCTAAGCCTCACAACCTTTCTCTTCTAGATGATACTGAGGCGCTGGTCAAATTCTTTCCTTTCCTCCTGCATGTCACTGGTTTGGAGTTGGTGGAGCATTGGCGTTTGGCGACTGCTGGGGCCGATTATCTCAAGAAGAAATTATGCCTGGTTTCGGTTGGAGACTTGACTTGGAAATGTGAATTTCACATGTTCGCGCAACAGAATGTGTAGTAAATGGTTTTGGGTGGTGGGTAGGGTTTGAGTTTTGGTTAGTTACTAGTTTCTGGCTGTGGTTGTCTTTTTTTTTTGTCTTTATAAATGTTGTTTAGGTAGGCGGTTGTATGGTTTCGACCTTGCATGGTCTTCTATTATTCCAAGGGTAGTAGTGTAATGGGGATGTTTTGGGTGCACTATTGGTTGCCCTGGTTAGGCTCTAGGCTTGAACTTGTATCACTGTTGATTTCTGATATCAATACAATCTTACTTATCAAAAAAGAAAAAAGAAAAAAAATTAAAAAAACTTTATTTTCCCTTGATTTTTTTCTTCAAATAGGTAACTTCAATATTTAATGCATTGGAAAGAAAATGAAAATTTGATGTATTTTTTTCTCATAATTACATTTTAAAGTCAAACTTGTCAGAATTTGACAATTTTCATTTGATGTCAACTATTGCCTATTTTTTTAATCATTTTCAAAAAATAAATTATACCATTTTGAAGAGGACTCTCTCCTCTAGTCCACCATATATTTTTCAAAACAAATTAATATGTTTTACTATTTTTTTAATTTCTAATCAACCTCTTTTTTAACTATAACAACCTACTTGCATTATTTTAAAAATAAAATTTATTAAATCTAATCAAAATATTAAAAAAAATACATATTTGGATTCACCACTCTGAGCTCTACAAAAGGGTATTTTTATTTTTTATTTTTAAAATCATTCTGATTGAAGAAATACTCTATTGAAGTTAAAAGTTTCAGAAAAATCTGAAAAAAGTTGAGTTGGTTGCCAAGTAGGATGCCAACTAGATATTTTCAGCCGAACCTTTTTCAGCTGAGCACGTTCTGGTCGAGAGGGTTTTAGCTGAAAACCTCTCAACCAAAACATGCTCATCCAATAGGTGGTCAACCGAAATATGTTAGGTTGAAAACCATCCTTATAATTTCTTTTTTAGATTTTTTCAATTCAAGGAAATTCAAGAAAATACAAAGGAAGACTTATTTCGACAAAAGAAGACTTATTTCAACAAAAGAAGACTTATTTCGACAAAAGTAGATGTATTTTGAAAAAAGAAGAGCTATTTTTGAAAGTACATTGATCTTCAACTTATAATTGATTATGTCACTCTTCTCATGGGTGCATTTGAAGTTAGTTTTCACTATTTTTCATTTGAATATGGTTGAGAACTAGGGTTATTAGGTTATGGTGTAGACATAAAAAGACCCACAATTTTGGATCATTCAAGTGCACCTACAAACTTGTACTATGAAATTTGTAAAAATATGCTTAACTTCACCTAGTGTGTTTTTAGATAATCATTATAAATTTTAGATAACTATCTTCTTGAGGCATTAGTCATGCCCTCATTTTATGTGGTTTTGCATAATCATGCTTGACCTTGCACCTCTTCTCTTATGTATTTTTCATTTATTTCTCATGTGTGGGTTCCATCCCTTGTTCTTGTGCATAACTCCTTCCTTGTAACATAATATACTCTCATGTGTTCACCCTATCATTTTACATAATGTTCCTTATTGTGCCCCTACATCAAACTCCTTAGGTGTGAAATAATACATGAATCTTTATTTGAACAAATGAGATGAAGTGGTAGTTTCATGCTCTTCAAAGTTCATCAAGATTGTCTCATCCTTCCCTAGACACTCATTCTTTAGCATGATTAACATTTTTCTTTCCTTATTTTTTTCCTCAACCTCACCTACATGGCATACACTAACTAAGCCTTTATCCAAGTCCATTTCCTTTAATTGTTCTCAACTTTTCGATCTATGAGATCATATCAAGTGTTTTCACCCCTTTGACCTTCTTCTCCATCCTTACTCCTTCCTTTGTCCAACCTCCTTTACTAGGGTTTGAACACTTCACTTATATATACCATTTTTCTATTTGATGTATTTTGTGGACACCTTTGTACCTTCTTTAGGTAAAACTTCCTCTATGTTAGTGAACTTTTCTTAGGTTCCAGTAGTTCTTGAAGTGCTTATGTGTTCCATTCTCCTTCCCCATTTCTCTTTGTTGAGGATATTCTTGCATTCTCTTTTATTCCCATGCTCACTCACTCAATTAGATTTTATTGAAAATAATGTTGATGCCTTTCTATGGATCCTCTCCTTCACATGTGACTACCTTGTCCATCTATATTTTATCATAAAAAATTGATCAAATCTTTCCAAACCTTATGTGTGTCTAAGTTTTCCCATGCTCTTGCATTAGGTTGGCATATCTTAGGTTCACTTGAATTGATTATGTACATTGTACTTGGAGATCAAGTCCCCTTCTTGAAAATCCATACTTCCATGCTTTTCTAACTTCTTCATGCCCTATAACCAATAAAAATCATCTACTTATCATTTTATGGTGCACTATCTTCCAAAAAAATTAAGGTTTAACCCAAAGTTCCTTTATTAGCCCAAGTTTTATTCATACATAATTTCACATACCATACATTATACATTCTTGAACTACTTGTGCAAGTTTAGATTCCCCTTTTCTTATATCCTCTAGAGTTCCTTATTGCTAGATTCTTCATCATGTGATTCTTGATATTAGATCTAGTTTGTATTTCTTGTGAAAACATTATTTTTGATCTCTCGTTCTATCTAAATCTAATGCTAAATAACAAGCTATCTTCTTTGAATACATTTTAAGGGTTGATGTACATGAGACATGTAACAATACCCTTCTTTGAATACATAAAGGGTTGTGATACATGTGTAATTTAATTTACCCATTCTTTGTCTCTAAACTATTTTGTAGTTTGAGGATCTCCATGACATGCCTTTTTAATGATGATCTAATTGGATTTCCTTATCACATGTGATATTGAAAATTATGAGCTTGAATGTCTTGTCAAATTTATAATATGAGCTAGTGATCTGCACTTTTAGGTATATTGAGCATTATGTTTCTCTTTCTATGTTTTATATTGCTCATTTTATTAAAAATATCCACATATTGATGCATTTAGTGGTGATAGTAAGTGATATCATGATCTAGTGTACATCTAGTTATATGCTAAATATTTTCAAGTGATATATACCAAATATACTCATGATATGTTTGCAATTTATGCATTTAAAGAAATTTTAATTAATGAACCTTTATTGTACAATTTATACATGTATTTAAAGAATTTTTAATTGATGAACCTTATCATCCTATATATCACTAGAGAAATGTAACATAAGTAACATGTAGGACCCTTCTATTCAAGTTCAAACAAATTCAAAATTTGAGTATGATGATAATATGGTTGTAATCTTCTTGGGGACTTGAATTCTTTCAATATCATTAGTTAAGACCTATTTTGTTTTTATTTTCTTTATTTTTATTTAAATGTTTGTGTTATTGTTTTTATGTCAATAAAATATACTAGATAATAATCTAGTGTGGTGATCATGTTAATTATTTCTTAAATGTTGTGTACACATGAATTTTCCCTATATATGAATTTTAGATGATGCTTGAGGTTATAGAGTGCTTATAGTATTTATATGAGCTCATGATGTTTTGAAAACCAATGTTATAATTTCTTTTTTCTTTTTACTTTGAATTTAACAAATGAACAATATTTAGTGTTCTATTTATGCAATATTAACTACATTCATTGAAAGCATGTGTGTACATTTGTATGCAGGTGAATTCAAATTTGAGTGCAATTTGTGATGGGGAATCAAAGGAATAGAAAGAGGAAGTGTGATTGAAAAAGAGAGAAGAAGAGAAAAGTGAATGAATGAACATCTACTCAAGAACAACCGATGTAAATTATTGATGACCAAGGTGTCATATAGGTACAAGAACAAATTGAACCTAGAGATATAAATTTTTCTATGGTATGAAAAATCTGATAGAGATGGATGTGGATTCTCTTTTCAATAATATTTCATCTAAAGATATGTTATCTGAAAGCACAGTAAAATTACACTCTAAAAGAATATAGGATGAATTTTTTGAAGAAAAATCTCTAATTGGAAGAGAAAAATTATTTGTAAAGTTATTTAGGTGAAAATAAATGACCCATGTTTTGGAGTTGTTAGGGGTTGATAATAGTAAAAAGTCATCAAGTTCATTAAAACAAACAATTATTGAAAACTTGCAAGAAGCATTGAATTGCATATTGAAAATAGGAGTCGAGCTAGTGATCCAAGTGCTACATGTAGAGCATTGATGATTGTAATTTATAGTAAGAAATTATCACATAGAAGACAAGTTCAAGCAATTTTTGGATTTATAAATGTTTCTTGGAGAACTGTTTAAAATTATATTGATAAATTAGATGAAAATATTGAGAAAAATTAGGTAAATATTTGTAGGGTTCCTCGAAAAGATAGAATTTCAAAAGATGTAAAGAAATAGGTGGCTAAGTATTGGACCAACAACTCTCATGTTTCTTCCAATAGAAGGGACACTATACAAATAATAGGTGAAGATGGTACAAAAATTTCTCATCCAAAATATTTTATAGATACAACACAAAGTGAACTTTTTGAATCATTCAAGCAAGAATTTTTAGATGTGAAGATTTGTCAAAGGATGTTTGAGACACTACAACCATCATTTGCATGTATAAATAAAGTACGTGAAACTTTCTATTGTCGAAATCATGCTGAATTTGATCTACACCTATAGTCATATAAAAAAGTTATGGCAGTAATTGATCGAAATATAGCCATCCTTGGAAGCACAACACAATTTGTGAAGTCTCTTGTATGCAAAAAATCAGAAGATTCAGATGAATTCAATATACAATATATAAAAATATATATGTAATGATTGTGGAAATTTTAAGAATCTTTTACAAATTGACAATATTGATCATTCAATGCAAGTTATTTGGAAGAGATTTGAATATGATAAATACTCCACGAAGTCAGGAGTCGAGGCCTCAAAGAGAGTGGATTGTCTTACAATGAATTTATGAATAAATTTCGTAATATTATATATCCACATATCCAACATTTTCATGGTGCAAGATGGGAAGCTAAGCAATTTCGTGACTCAAAGAATTGCTTTCCACTAGGTTGTATTCTCTCTATTGTAGATTTCTTAGAGAACTATACATTTAGTCATCAAACTGAGATTCAAAGTCAATATTATCATTCAGAGCAAGTTGCAATCTTTGTGCAAGTTTTCTATAGGCATGCTGAGTTACATGTAGATGGTTTACAAAGTAGCAAAGATGACCAAATTATCATCAAAGAGGTTCACTTTTATATTAGTGATTGTAGACACTCAAAATATCCTAATCGACATCATGCACTTGATTTTGATTCACTAACACCGATTCTTCCTTAATCATGTCCACACTAACCAATTGATTGAATAATATTTATTTAATTAAATTCATCTTTAATCAGATAATGCACTTTCTTAGATTATTTCATCATATTCTTCCTTTAATTAAATAAATCAACTTTATTTAATTAATGCTCTTCATTTAATTAAATAAATCAACTTTATTTAATTAAATCATAATGTTCTTCATTTAATTGAATAAACAATTTTATTTAATTAAATTACTAATGTTCCAATATCCTCTCAGTTGATTTAAATAAACTTAAAATATTTAAATTAAATGTCACAATCAAACTAATTTCATTTAAGTTAGTTAATCCTAAATTAATTAACTCCTAACACTAATCCTCCATTCCTCTAGTTTTTGCAAGTTGCACATGTAAATCAATTTATTTGATTTACTAATTATCCTATTTTCATCCAAATATGGCATATTCATTGGAATATTCCATCCACTTGACTTTTCCCTCCCAAAGGACATTTTTTCTCCACCTTTGCATTGAAGGCTCTTACATGTCCTCTCCTTGAGCCAACTTGGCATTAATTCCTCTTACATCCCCTCTTACACAAGCCACCTCTTGAAATTCAAATTTCACCTACATGCATTAAACATGAACATTGTTCAAAATATGCTCCACTCTCCTTCATTAGCATGTTGAAAAGTGGCACAATACCATTGGTCCCTTTTTTAATCCCACATTCTTCATATTCTTCAGTCTTTAATCATTCTTCCTTATAAATAGAGGCCTTCTCTATTGATTGAGGATCCAAAATTTGATCCACAAGTTTATGCAAGTTCATTATCCACAATTTCATCCACACTTTCATCCAAGTTAGCATAGAATTCATCATCCCTAGCTAGGTTATTGGCATTTTGCATCAAGAATCACACATCTACCATCAAGCTTATCAAGGAATTGAGAAAGGGCTTCTTTCCACATCAAAGAAGCACCAATTCCCCTATGGGATGCTAGTTTGAGCATTAGAATAGGATTTCATTAGTAGATTACTTGATATTTTGCTTTGATTTCATGTTCTTGTGTTTGAATGAATTTCATAGGGAATGCTTGTTTAAGGATTAATATTTTCTTGTTTGTCCATGTTTGAGCAGGTCTAGACAAAGCATTCTACATTTGGTGCTAGAAGGAGGGCACAAATCTCAAAATTAACACATTTTTTTGGCCAATTCCATCATTTTTATCCTTTTTGCTTTCTCAAGACACAACGATGCTGAGGAGGACAAACAACATTTGATGCTATCAGTTTAGTGTTGCTATATAGTGATGCTGCATTTGCAACCAAAGGGCGACGTTGGTTAATATAGCGACGCAATTGTGGTCTCTATTTTTCCACAGAGCAACGTTGATTTCTATAGAGTGATGTTGAAGCTCCAAACAACGACGCCTTTGTGGATTATGACGTTGGGCTGGGGTAAAAGGTCAATTTTCAAATTTATTTTGACATGTGCCTTTTTTGGTTTTGACCTCCTTAGACCATTGACCTGTTTCATGGCCCTGTTTTTGTAGGCTGATCAACTTTTGTAGGTTAGGTAATCAAGAAGGAAAAGAGGAAACAAAGGGAAGGTCTCTTATGGCACTATTTCACGATTATAACAAGTGTTTTTTAGCACTTTAGGGATACTTATAACCCAATCTTTGGAAATATTTCTATCTTTCAGTTTAGGACTCAAATACATTTCGTTTGGGCTTTAAAAATAACACACAAAGGGTTAAAAAGAACCTTAGAAAATCACTAGATTTGATTTTGGGTCTTAAAAATTGAACAAACAACTTCAAACACTTGGTTTTGGTGCTATAAAAAGAATCCCTCATCGCTTTGAGGTCTGAAATGAACATATGCTTATCTTGTTTTGTAATTCTTTTTACAAGCTAATACCATTGAAATGTGTATGCACTTCTCTTGTGCTTCATGATGATCTTGAGAATCAAAAGCATTTTAGTGATATTAGGTTGTCTAAAAGATTGCCTCCACATTTCAAATTTGGGCTCTTAAAATTGAACAAATCTTACTAGTGTGAGAAAAGAAATTGTGTGTGTTCTATTTTTGTTCACGCAAACAAAGATTGATCGAACTACAGATGTACTTACTCGCTTTTGTTTATCCTTAAAGGGCCTGCCTTGGTGGGAAAAAGTACTCACCCAAAGGGAACGACCCAAGTGGTAACAAGCATAAGCCAGGCTCTTCCGAATCGCTATACAAATTTGTGGTTGTAAGGAAAGTTTGCAATCAACAAAGTGATGCATGATAGCTCTCCCCCAGTATCTTTATGATGCGTAAAGCCCTTGTTCTAAGGGTTGGGAGACCTCTTGAGGGAGTTTATCACTGTGTCCTTTGAACTAGATACCCTTATTATGTCGAACATTTGTTTAGAAGCCAAAAATTTCAATATTTGTTGGCGTCAAGAGGTCAGACCTCTAGAGTCGTCCCACATATTTGTGATTCTTTATAGAGATGAAAAGTTCGTCGTGGGAGATTCATGAGAATTGAAGCTTGGCTGACCTGTAGAAGTGAGTGTCGTGGTGGGGAGCTAGTGTGGTCGAGCTTCTAATCATCTGCTTTGAATAAGCACAATTGGAGAAATCCAAGTGGGAATTCAACAAATATTTTATTTTCCATCCTAGGGTTGTGCAATTTTTGAGTCAGTTAAACACATTGCTTGGATTCAAAATCTTGAAAATAAACATTTAACAAGGTCATCAAATTTCAAACCCTTTAGAAGAGGTAAATACCTTTGAAAAATCCAAGTATTACTGCTTGTCCCTAGGGATTTATCCTTAGAGGCTTCTAAATACTTGGACTTATATCTCAATTTGCTCTCTCTAAAGTCAACATTAGGGAACTATTGCCTTGATTCTCTTGATTTCCACATAATGGACGTTGTGGGATGAAAATAAATTGAGACATAGATATTTAGTTTGAAAAGCTAAGCAAGAAAGTGTTTGTGGTAAAAAGAACTCATTAAGCATAGATAAAAGACAATTGAACCCCACACATGTGTTTTCTCAAATGATTTCCCGCAAGATCAAAATCCCAAAACCAAATTCCATCAATTGTCACAAACTTCTCAGTCCAAGCAATCTCAAGAAATGTCAGTCTATGCTTTATCAAGTTAGAGATAGGTTGCTCTATAACTTTTACAAACGTGCATCAAAGGACAACCCAAACTTGTACTCATGTTATTATTGTCAAAATCAACCTCTTTTCCAACGTTTTGAGTATCTCACTTTGTAGGGTTAACAAGTTCTTGGAAGTATAGCATGTTCTTCAATACCTAGGTCTTGTAAACAAAAGTCTCTCTAAGTTCACTTAGAATCAAAATCAACACTTTTATCCATCCCAAAGCATCAATCAAAAACCATCTCACAAACAATTCTTGGAATCTTGGAAAAATCCTTCATACTAGACTTTTGGAAAATCCTTTAAATCAAATTAAAATCATCTTATTTGACTAGGTGTGTGAAGATGAATCCTTCTTCATACACTTAGTTAAATTATCACCTTGTGGACAAGTTTATTCCAAGACAACATCTAACCTCTTGGAGTTTATGAGTTCATTATCGAATCCAAATAAAATCCAAATAAAATCAAAATCAAATCCAAATCAAGTGAAAATCAAACCAAATCAAAAGTCAAAAATCCAAAAGTCCTAAAGTCTAGTATCCCTCCAAGGTTCTTAAGAGTTCAATCATTCACAATCACCCATCTTTCATTATCTCATCACCACCATAGTTTGGACCAACCTATGGAGTTAGAGGTTTACCTCCCATATTCCTGATAGTTGATCCTTATCTTTATGGTCCAAAATAGATCTCAACACAAGAAGAACATGGAAACAAACAAAGAAACATCCACTTCAAGTGACTTGAGTCAAAATGCACGTGAAATCAACCCCATTGGATCTAGAAATCCCCCACTCAACCTTCCTCAACTACCACAATATCTTCAAGAGGGAGGTTGCCAATTGGAGGATATCACCAAAAATTCCCTAGGAATGACTCAAGATGAAATCATGGAAATGGTCCAAAATCCTGAAAATCACAAAATTGTCAACACGATGATGAGACTTAATCCTTCACAATACATGTTAGAATTGGAAAAGGAAGGGGCTAAACTCCCTTTTGATTATGATGTGAGCAATATTGTGGAGAAACCTCTTGGCATTATGCTACCAATATCATTCACACCTTCTTCCTAAAACATCATTCAACCCATCCCACAACCAACATCATCTCATGCTCCAAATCAACCCATGGTTACCAAGGGGAGTTCATTGCTTCATGCTCTTCAAAAACATCCCCTTGTAAATAACCAAGAATTGGATGCAAACACCATCTTAGGTCAATCAAATATTGTTCCTCAAAACCCAAAACATCCATACGTTCCACTCATCTTTCATGATACCAACAATCCATCCACTTTTGCCACATCACCGACATATTCTCTTGACACACAAGTCTCTCTCCCCATGACTTCACAAGGACAAGGGGGACCATTTGGACAAGGGGGAATATTTGATCCCTCATCATCACTTTGTCAAGGAAACACACCACTCATCTTCCCACCATTTCCCCCTCTACCATTAACATCCACACCAATCCTTGGTTTAGGGAAACCCCCTTTACCAATCCTCAATCAACCAAATCAAAGAAATCCTCTAGTCATGAATTAAATCAACATACCAAATCCTCTGATCATGCCACCGATATCGCAACACCGGGTAGCACCAGTCCAAACAACACAATCAATCATTGCACCATCTATAAATGTGGTCTCCCAAGGACCTAGCATAACAACCACACCATCTATCAAACAACCCCCTATCATCAATCCATTGGCACCCCAACAGCCACCTCAAAAAACTCTCATCACAACATCTCATGCCATTCCTAATCCTCCACCTCCACCACTGAAACCAAACATGGAAAATCAATACAATATCACACTGCAAGCTACCCAACAAGCCTATCAAAAAGCATTCTAGAAATTTCAAGCTCAACAAGCCATGCAAGTTGCACAACAAGCTACTCACAAGCACATGCACAACAAGCCACTCAAGTGCAAGGTCAAGCTTTATTGCCACAACAACAAGCTGACCAATTTGCCCAAGTTGCGTAAGCAGCATAAGCCGCACAAGACGCACAAGTTGCACAAGCTGCCTAGGTCGCCCAACAAGCTCAAGATCATGCACAAGCTCAGTATCAAGCCCAACAAGCTCAAGTGAAAGCACAATACTAAGCACAACAATTAGTTTAGCAACAAGCCTATCAACAAGCTTTGCAACAATACCAAGCACAACAAGAAGCAGCTCAGCTACTAGCCCAAGAACAAGCATTATTGGCATAACAACAACAAGAACAACAACAATTGCAAGCATACCAATAATTGTTGGTCGCACAACCAAGAATGCAACCACCTCCCATGAGCATGCAAAATACCCCACCTGTCACTCAAAACACATTCATCCCAACACTTGATCTACAAAATGATGTGTCTACACAAATCAAATTTCTCTCACAACAAGTGCTAGACCTACAATCCAAAAAAACAAAAAAACCCCAAGAGAATTTGTGCCCTTATCCTTTCAACAAAAGAATTGTGATGGTTTCATCCCAAAAGGGTTCGAGATAGGTACTAAATTTGACAAATATCGTGGGACTAGTAACCCTAAAGATCACATCAGGGAATTTCATGTTCACTGTATGGAAGTTACATACTACGACACTTATCTAATGTGACTATTCCCTTGAAGTTTGGTTGGAGTAGCAATGGAATGGTTATCTCACCTTCCTCCCGAAATCAAAAAGTTCCAAGAAATTGTGGATGGATTCATACATAACTACACACTCAACATAGGCATGGATGTAAGTATAAAAGAACTATCCACTCTCAACAAGCCAAGGGGTAACACATTCACATCCTTATTACAACAATGGCAATCCAAGGCCAACATAAGCAATTGGACTATGCCAAAAGAACAACAAATATGTACTATCATCGCTAATCTCGACGGAACCTTGTCCTTCCAACTAAAAATGCTATGCATCACCACATACGACTAGTTGATTCCCAAGGTGCTCAACATCAAAAGAGCCCTTATTGTACAAGGTGGGAAACCTACTTATCAAGATCACCATCCATCAACTAGTTACAATTTAAAACCTCACACATGGGCAAAGAACAAAAATGTTACTAATGATGGTGTGGTTGACACCAAAGTTGTTATTAGTTCCCCAAGGCAAAACACCCAATCATATCAACAATTACAAGTCAACAACCAAAACAACACACAAGCCAACACATCATTGCAACAACCCAACAACCAAGCAATCAATAACTTGAACAATCAAGGGGGACCACCCCCAAGGAAGTACCCCCCTAAACGGAAATACACACCACTTGGGGAACCAATTGAGTATGTCATGCAATGGCTAGTCTAGGAGAATCTCATCAAGATCCCCGTTTATGAAAATTATCAAGAGCCTCGAGTTAAATCACCATGGTATGACGAGAAACAACTCTGTGATTTCCACAAGATAAAGGGACACACAACAACCAGTTGCATGCGACTTAAGAATCTGATTAAGGACCTCATCGATGATAGAACCATAAACATTGAACAACTTGTAGGAAATCAAGATCTAAAGATATACACAAATCTGATGCCAAATTGCAATAAGGGGAACAACAACGGTAAGGAAAAGTATAATAATGTGAACCATGTTTATGACCATGTGATTGCGTCCTTAGATATTGTTACACCCTTAGATGAATGGGTTACTGTTGTCAGTATCAAAGGATCCTGAGCCAACTATGGAGTCACCACACGTGGTGGAAAATTTACCATTCTAGAACCATCCCAAGCATCCAAAGCATCTGCTACCAATCCAAAGTCAATTCTCAATGGCTATAATGTCTTGGATCAGTTGAAAAGAACCCCCACCCAGATCTCCATCTTGGAGTTGCTGAAAATATCGCTTGCACATAGGAAAATCCTAGAAGAAGCATTAGCTTCATCCTCCATCCCAACAGATCTTGACACAGACTAGTTCCAAGCTATGGTCGGACACATTACCACGCCGCATCTCCTAACATTTTCTGATTAGGACTTCCCAACGCAACCATCTCATAACCGTACACTCCATCTTGAAGTCCTAGTCCATAAGAATAAAGTCAAAAGAGTCTTGGTGGATGGAGGTGTAGGCTTGAATATTTGTAATCTCAAACTAATAAAAAATGGGATTCTCAAAAGATGTTATTGAAAAAGGTTAAGGTATCACAATCAGGGCATATGATGATTAGGAACGGGTGCCTCAAGGCACCATTCAACTCCCTTTTCAAGTAGGGCCAGCTATCATGGAAATCCCATGCCAAGTCCTTGATCTTGAATTACCTTACAATATCCTCCTAGGGTGCCCATGGATTCATGGGATGCAAGCTATCACATCCACCTTCCATCAATGTATCAAGTCCCCCTATCAAAATCAAGAGGTCACAATCTATGGAGATCCTAAACCATTTTATTATTACAAGAAGCTGGAAGCCAAATACTATAAAATACCCCAAGTACCAAAGAATGATGAAGGCCCTACAACTCCATAGATAGACCCATCTGTGTACCTAAGAATTTTATCCTACTATAATGCACAAAATAACTAAAAATGCAAGTGATAAAAGACTAAGGACACTTCAAGATTAGCCTAAAGAGTGATAAAACAAGAAGGAAAGTGGGTAAAACAAGATGCAAATGATTTCACCTTCCTTGCTGTTGAAGACTCCTTGGTTGGCCCTTGCTTGGGATGATTTTGTGAGCTCCTTAGATGGCTTCTTGAGTGGCTAAATGCAAGATTGAATGTGCAAAATGATGGCTAGATGATAGTGAAGGTAAAGTGGCAGCATGTAGTTATCAAATGGCTAATTGTTGAAAATTCCCTTGAGGAGGGGGTATTTATAGGAGAATTTGAATTCCCTAGAGAATTCAACGGTCAAGATGCATCCAACAAGGCCAAGATGAAGGGCTATGGTGGGTTGAGAACCCACAAGCCCTCACATCTTGACATGTGGATGGTGAAGTGGCCAAGAGAAGATGAGGTGTAAGTGAGGTGTCAAAAAGGTACATGAGGTGGAGGAAGGACAAACACCTTGGGGAGTGAGGAGATTTCCTCAAAAAGGGATTCCTTGTCCCCAAGTGGGAGTGAAAGGGACATTTGAGGAATTTTGAAATTTCTCAAAAATCTACATAAGAAAATGAAAGGTGGTTGGGGATATAAATGTGAATTAAAAATTCACATTCTTAGGAAGATCTAAAGGGTAAAAGATGGGCTCCAAAAAGGTGGGACTTGGTCACATGTGGAGATTGTGACAAGTCCAAGGTTCTAGAAGCCTTGGAAGGATGGAATGTGAATTAAAAAATTCACATATAAAAGAGGAAATCTAGGATAAATAAAAGGAATTAAAATTCATTGGGGGGAAAAGAGTTGACCAGGTACTAATTAGTTTGACCAATCAGTAATTAGAGGGATAATTAGGGGTTAATTAGGATTAAAAGCCAACTTGCAAAGTTGGAGGATGTGACACATCTAATCAAGGATTAGGCATGTGCACATCCATGAAGAGATTAGGAAATGGATTAGGATTAGATGAAAATGACATGTGAGAATTATTTATTTAATTTATTTGATGAAAAGAGGATTAAGGAGGGTAAGGTATTTAATTATTAATTAAATACCTTAGGAATTTGGAAGAATTAAAGATATTAATTAAATAATAGTAATATTACTTAATTAACTTTCGGATAGGAGGATGTTTAGATGAAAAGTGATAAATTTGGATAAATTAAGTGTCCAAATTTGGATGTCTACATTTTGCCCCTCTTTGAGATGGTGTTACGAAGTAGCATCATTTCAAAGAATATTAAAATATAGAACCCAGAAGGAGATGGTTAGATTGGCAAAGATGCCCCAGTCATCAAAGGGATGACTAGGAAGGAAGACGATGGGGGGTGAAGATGAAGAGTAGGGATTGAGGATGCCCCCTCGAGAGGACATGCGGGTTCAAGAGAACATGGATGTGCTCTTGAAATGGATGAGATTGATGAAAGGGGAGATGAGGAAGATGATGCAAGGTGATGGGTAAGAGAGTAAGTGATATGGAGATGGATGAAACACAAATGGATTTCAAAAGGTGATGTTGCCCCAGTCAAGGTATAAGCCAAAATGGCTTGAGGATGGATGGAGTGTTGTCAATGAGGGAATGAAGGATCCTAAAACAACACGAGGATAGGGAAGGATACATCCCCCTGAGTGGTATTGATGAGGGAAGGATACATCCCAAAACACCACTAAAGGATAGGGAAGAATACCTCCCGATGATGATGATGAAAGTGTTGTTGATGAGGGAATGATACATCCCAAAACGACACCAAAGGGATAGGGAAGAATACTAATGGATGATGATGATGATGGGTCAAGGCTAGTAATGAGACTAGGGACAAGACCAAGGATTTGATTAGGTGATTTGTGCAACATGGAATAGATGAGGAGAAGATTGATATGTGAGATGGAGAGAAGGATCTTAAGATTTGGTTTGATATCCAAAGGGTTGGACTGCAGATGGACTAAAACTCAGATTGGGATTAGATTAAAGCTCATATGAGGATTGGATTGAAGACTAGAATGATTGAAGGAGATGATTGGATTGATTCTACACCGAGTTCTGGGGTTTAGAGGGCGTAAAGTGTTGACAATCAGATTTTTCCCGATTTGGCAATTTTCAAAAATTGTCAAATTTTGCCATTTTAGGAAACCTCGCGGATATACTTTTGGGAGTCCAATTTTTTTCCAAGAAATACCCAATATTGAGATGGGATGAATTGCCAACTAACATCCCAAATTTGAGATATGCATTTCGAGTTATGAGCGAAAATAATTTTTCAAAATACTGGAAAAAAACATTAAATTGCAATTTTGAGGGTCAAGATGAAAGTTTGAGGCCCCGAAAATGTGCCAAAACGGGTTCCAACAATTTTCAAAGAGACTAGTTAGGAATCCACTTGTTATCTCATAACGCAACCACCTGTCAAATTTCAGCTCAAACAGACACCCGAGTCAAAAGTTATGGCCTCTAGAAGTTTCGGTGTAAAAATCAAAAATCAATTTTAAAAATTTCAACACATGGGTTTTGTCCGTTAGGAAAAATAAGAAAATGGGTTGAAATTAGTTTTTCGAAAAAGATAGTAGAAATGTGAATTTTGGGGGTTAAAAGTTGGCGGGGTAGGGGCGCTGCCGCCCCATTACAGGGGCGTCGCCGCCCTGTTGCAGCAGGGCGCTGCCGCCTCAGCCGGGGGTGCCGCCGCCCTGCTGTAGCGGGGCGTTGCCGCCCTGATCGGGTGCGCCGCAACCCTGCTGTAGTAGGGCACTACCGCCCTAGCCGGGGGTGCTACTGGCGGCTATACTTACTGGCCAGAGGCGTTGCCGCCTGCTGTGAGAAGAAAGGGTGAAGGGATAGGAAAAAAAGATGGAGGGATGGGGGGATACATGCAAGACGATAGAATATGAAATGCAATCCTAATGCAATTTGCCATCTTCGGAGCACTATTTTTGCTATAGCATAAGACACAAGACGCCAGGGTATGAAGAACCAAGGTGAATTAGTGTCTAATGCATAAAACAAACACAACAGACAAGAAGGCTATCCCAACACCCCAAAGTCACAAAGACCTTGGTCGGGCCAGGTATTGAGATAACCACAAGCACAAAAGGATGCCCTAGCATAACACAAGACCTCGGGGATCTTGGTGGGTACTATGTGGGACAACCAAGAAGACACAATCAAACAAAAGAGCAAGATATGCCCCTATGTTGACCAATCAAAACACACCATAATATGATGGATCATGGCGGCTTTGACAAGTGATGATAGAGAGCTCAAATGATAAACAAAATCCAAAAGTATCAAAATATCACAATCAATTTCAAACGTCATTTGCCATAGGATCAAGGGGATGGATGGGATTGATGAGGTTTATTAGGAAGGATGCATCCTATTGAGACCAAAGATGATGGATACTAAACTAAAAGATCGTTATGATGTGGGATGTTCAAAATCGATTGGATCTCATGATACAAGTGGATCTCGTTTGTGAAGAACTGGCTAGATAAGGGCATAGTTTGATGGCATGACACAAGGAAGACAAGACATGAGATTGACACACCCTAAAGACCTAGGGGCTCGGGGGCCGATCAAAGATTAGCCTTGCCTACGTGAAAGCGCAGAGCCCTCGTAGTTCGGTAAAAGGATGACGACTGACCATGGATAAAAGATGATGAATGATGATGATGATGATAGATGACAAGGAACAGAGAGACAAAAGCCAAGACTAATGATAGACGAGAGAGGAGTGGATGGAGAAAGCAGAAGGACTAATGCTAGATGATAGAGGAGCGGGTGAACAAATCAGAATGACCGATAATAGACTATAGAAGAGCAAAGTGGACAATGAAGACCGATGATGGAACCCCAGGGGCGGATCAAATGATCGACCTTGCCTACGTGAAAGCGCAGGGGCAACGTAGTTCGACAAGACCAAAGGAGAACAATGGATAAAGGATGATGGATGATGATAGGATAAGTGGAGGATGATGATAGGATGAGTGGATAAAAAGATGGGACCGATATGATGAGATAGGATAGACCTGTTAGATTGAATTGGAGGATGGTGGTGATCACAAAGCTCATGAATGGGATAGTTATCCAAATCATTAAAATGACTTGGGAGGATGATATGATAGATAGATGAGTGATGAAAAGTGATAGGGATTGGGAAGATGTGCAAGAGAAGCAGGAGTGATGACGATTAGATAAATGGCATTGGGTTGCATGGGGGGAGGCCTATAGCCAGATACCAATGACAAGGGATTGTGAGATGGGATGAGGATAAAGATGAAAGAATAGATAGAGATATAGGGATGGGGGATGGAAGGGGTTGTTTGGAGGGATGGAAATATAAGGAGTGGGAGATGAAGATAAGGATGGGGAGATGGAAGTATGCTATGATAGATGGATAGGGACAGAAGGATTGGGAGATGAAAGGGATGCTAGGATAGATGATGTCTCCAAGGACTATGTCACAAAGGAAGCAGATGCCCCCACTCTAGATATGTCATATATGAGGAGGCATGAGGGATAAAAGACAAGTGGATGGGAAAATAAAGGAGATAACTAGATGAGGATAGGATGGGTGACTAAGGAATATGATAGAGCATGGATGAAGGGAATGTATACCAATAGGTGTCCAAAGCATGCATAGATAGGTGCCCCTATTTTGATCAAGATCACAAGAAGGATGGAGAGAATGGGAGATAAATGGGATATGATGGTAGGATGCTAAAAATAGGAGGGATGGAGGGATTTATGAAGAGGACGGATAACAGGAAGATGGGTGCATAGCTAGAAGCATAGCGGATGGAGGGAATGCATATCAGGAAGTTGTCCCCAAGTGCAGATGGGGAGTTACGCATGACGCCTGTTTGCCAGGTTTTCATCATGGTAGTTATCCAATCTCTTGTTTGCCAAGTTTTCACCATTGGATGGATTATTTCTCTTTACTTTTTTTGACTTTTTTGTGGATTTTTGTATTTTTTTGGATTTTTGTGGATAGCAAGGGGATGAAAATGGATAAGGATAGGGATGTTGATAAGGGGATTTAGAAGACATGTGATAAGGATATGGATGAAAGACTCAAGCATCAAGTTCTATACGAGGTATTAAGAGCCCATTTCAAACTGACTGTTGGATGTTGGTACAACCTTATTAGGATAAATAGAATATGCTTGAGGATGAATTAGAGGGATTTGATGGGGTTGATACATGGGATAATGGGTGGGATGCTGGAAAGGGTATGGATAGAATGATGGGGTGGATATGTGATGGGGAGATGTGTTCAGGACCAACATTGGCACATGTGGTGGTGGATGTGAAAAGATAATAGGATTAAGGGATGGAGAATGTGGGGATAATGGAGGAGATGGAATGGTGAATTTTGGGACATAAGGACCCAAGACAGATTTAGGAGATGAAAGGGGTGTATGATTAGCTTTTGGATTAGCGACTTTGGATGTTCTTATTGATTTTTCATGTGATGACATTGCATCTTTTTTCTTTGGGATCCACATGGTTTTGATCTTTGCTTTGGTGGGTCTTTGTGGCCTACGGATTTGATTTAGATTTAGATTTTTGTTCTCTTCACCATGTCTTTTGGAGGGGACATGAGGAGCCTCAGATTCATGTGGATGTTTGGATTTATGCATTTTTTCTTTAATAACGAAAGTGCTTTTAGTAGCAATGGGATGGGTGTGAGAAGATGGATGACGTGGAGTGATGGAGGTAGGATTACGAGGATTACGTGTAGATGGAGGATGTTTAGGCAAGTGCCTTTGTTGATCCTGACTATGGGGTATGTGAGAGGGATGTTTATGATGGATGAGATGGATAGGTGATGAATGGATGAAGGGATGGATAGGATGAGATGGAGGAGGTGATTTTGGGATATAGGGGCCCAAAATAGATGTAAGACCTGGAGGAAACATGGGCATGGTAGATGGGGGATTGGAGATGGTAGATGGAGGGATGTAAGGACCCAAAATGGATGGAGCAGATGAAGGAGGAAGATGGATGGTTTTTTTGAGGTTATACGATAGAGGAGGGATGGCAACATATGATTTGGTGGAGCAATGGGAAGAGCTGACATTTCTTTTGGAAAAGGCTCGTTGAGGACGTCTAGAGGTTGTACCAACATTTTTAGATTGCTAGTCGTGAGTAGTACATCCAAGACCTTGCAGATATAAATGTTCTTTAGCTTGGATGGGCTCTATAATACCTTGCTCATGAAGGCCTAAACCTTTTCCTTGATAGTTCATTCTCTTGAGTATTCAATCTAGGACAGGATTTTTGTTATTCTAGAAGAATGATGTGAGTTCATTATTAGGTGGAAGAGGAGGGTTGGTATATATGCTTTGTTTTTCTTCTATGAGGAGACCACCATGGAGGAATGTGAGAGGACCAAGGGGATATGCAAGCGGTGTGGGGATAGCATTTTTAGGCGATGATGGGGGATCATGAGAAGGAGATGATGGGATAGCAACATCAGGAGAGGGAGTAGGGGTCATGATAGGATCTGGATTTGTGATAGTGGGCTCATGCGATGGAGATGGAGATGGAGTGGTGGAAGCTTGAATGACAAGGGGATGATGGGATGGAATGGATGGGGGACTGTGATCTTGAGGTGGACTAGATGGGATGGTGGGATCTTGATCTAGAGAAGGGGATATGCTGGCATGCTTTGGATTAGAATCTTGGCGTGACTCATCGTGTGCGGGAGGCATGGTAACAGAGTCTTGTTGGGACTCTTCAAGTGGGGAAGATGGAGGGATGGAAGATTCATGAGGTTCATTGGAATGGGTTTTGGTGCTACTAGGGGTGGGAGGAGTGGATTGGTTGGGTGGATCTAGGAGTAGAGGGAGTGGATTGGAATTGGGTGTCTTCGATGGATTCGATTGGTTCTTGGAGTAGGAGATGGGGGTTCAATGGATTTAGTGGGTTCAATGGTTTCAATGGTTTGAAGAGGCAGTACTAGGGGGTGGTAACATCAATAATAGGTGTGGTATGGAGGAAGGGTCTCATCACTAGTATTTGTGGATGATAGCTCTAGATGGCATGGTTCCATGACTTCAAGATGTGGAGTTGGGGATGGCTTCTTTGTCATGAGTCCTTGGAGAATTCTGAAATGAGAGACTTGCATATGGTTGGCTTGGCTAGGGTGGTAGAAATGGATGAGGGATTATGGATTGGTGGACTAGGGTTAGATGGAGGAATGGGATTGAATGTAGGACTGTGAGAGTAGATGGGGGATGGATAGGAGTAGATGGAGAACTAGGATTGGATGGAGGACTAAGAGTAGATGGAGGAATAGGATTGGATGGAGGGTTAAGGTAAGAATATTGGAGTGGTGAATTAAGATAGGGGGACATGGATTGTGGATTAGGACAAGAGGATATAGGTGGTGTAGTGGGACAAGAGGATGTGGGGGATGGATTATAATAAGGGTATTGGGATGGTGGATTATGATGAGGATATGTGGATGGAGGATTAAGGTAAAAGGGTGTGGATGTAGGATTAGTACAGGAAGATTGGGAAAGAGGATTACGATAGGGGGACATGGATGGGGAATTGTAATAGGAGTATTGGGATGGAAAATTAGGATAAGAGGATGTGGATGTTGAATAAGAGGATGATGTAGATGGGGAAGGGGAAGGTACTGGATACCCCTTGTCAAAGGTAGCATAAGGAACATGATTAGGCTTAATTGGATTTTGGAAAGTGGGTGGAGAAAGCTTACTAGAGATGATAGTGTCAAGGGGATCTATGTCGTATACCTCTTGATCAACAAGACTTTCGTTATCAGTGTCGACGTAATTAGGGTTTCCCTTGACCACTATTGATGGAGGATGAGGATTCATGATGACAACAGGATAAAGAGGATGGATAAAATATTTTGGATGGGAACAGATTAAAGCTCAAATCAGGATTTTGGTCAAGCTCAGATCAGGATTGGACAAAAGCTCAGATTAGGATGATTGGATGATGTAATGGAATTGATTTTGATTTTGATGGGATTTGGATTTTGATCAGATTTTGTTTGGATATATTGGATTGGATCGGATTTTGATGGGATCGGATTTGGATTGGCAAGATTGGATTTTGATTGAATTGGATTGGATTGGATTTGGCATGATTGGATTAGATTGGATTGGATTGGATTGGATTTGGCACGATTGGATTAGATTGGATTGGATGAATGGATGCGATTTGATTGATTGGACAATTTGATCAAATGATTGGTTTTGATAGATTTGGATGACTGGATGGGTATGATTGGATGATAAAAGATGAGAGGAAGACCTTGAGTTTAATCAAAGGAAGTTACCCTTAGCAACCAAGAGCTTTAATTGATTAAGAGGATGATCATGGCACCGAATCCACCTTAGGATAGGAATGGATTGATTGGGCCGAGGATGATAACTTACGCCACCAAATTCACCTCAAGATGGAAGCAAATTGATTGGGGTCGATGTTAAAGGCTAATAATCAAATTTAAGTGCTATGGTCAATTTGGGTAAACACTTTGTAAAGCAAGGTTAAGGAGGTTTGGTTATGAGTGGTGTTTGGTGATGTAAATGGTAAAATTATGATGTTTGCTAGGTGATGGTATGGATTTTTGAATGGAATACGAGGAAATTAGAATGAACAGGTGGATTGAAGATGATTGTGGAGAATGAGTGGAGATTTAGAATAGTCAAATGGAAGCTTGGAACGATAGAATGAAGGTTTATACAGAGCCAATGGAGGTTTTGGGAGGCTTAGAGTGACAAAATGAAGGCCTAGTATGATGAAATAATGGTTGGGAACGATTAAATGATGGTTTAGAGACTAAACGGATCCAAATGGGGCAATTTCGGGTGTTCAGGAGGGCAAATCTGCCCCTTTGCAGCAAAATCAAGGGTGCTGACAGCTTTCTGCAGCAAAACAGGGGCGCTGCCACCTTTCTGTAGCAAGATCAGGGGCGTTGCCACCTTTCTGTAGCAAAACAGGGGTGCTGCACCTTTCTGTAGCAAGATCAGGGGCGCTGCCGCCTTTCTGCGGTAAAACAGAGGGCGCTGCCGCCTTTCTGCAGTAAGACAAAGTTTGGTTTTGATAGAAATGGCTATGGCAAGGACGCAAAATGATAAAGTAAGGCCAAAGTATCAAAGATTTGACAGATTTTTCACAAGAAAACACTTTAAGCAAGCATAATCCTATGATTAATATTAAGGGTATGGCCAGGCAAGGTCTTAATCTAGGATGCACAAGGCTTCTAGGGAGTCCTCGATATACTCTCGGTACGTGAGGCACAACCGTGAACACCAGTTTGTCACAAGCGTGAGTCAGGAACTCCAGCGAGATACTAAAAGGCTCAGACCAACTCTTTACGTCTATCTAGGTATCACCCTAGCTTCGACGCTCCGCCAATTACGACGTGACTGGATTGGGGTACAACTTTCGTTCTCCCCCCTTTATATACCCCGCCGGTACACGTGGTTGGAATCGTCCCTTGGGGTGATGAAATCCCCAAGCAAGTCCCACTAAAAAGAAGACACTAACTGCTTCCAACTACTCCCCAGGCTCACACGAAGTGCAAGGGGAAAGTGAAAACAAATTAATGCCCCCTTGGGTAACACAAGAATAAACAATCATAGCAAGCAATGAAGTTTATTCCCCCTAATTAAACTATGTTCCAAAACAACAAGGATTTTTTTTTTTTTGCATATCTGATCAAATAGATGGCCCTGCAAACAAATGTTAGCTGTCTTTTCCTTTATTCTTGGTCAATCACACCCTAATACGCTACAAAACATTAGCAAAAAAATCAATATACTTGCCAAAATAATATTAGAGGGTTATTACTTGACAATAGCAAAAAATGAAAGCAAAAATGAAGCCAAAATGACTGTTTTACCTTCCAAACTGCACTGTTTTGGGGCGCTGCCGCCTTTCTGTAGCAAAATAGGGGCGCTTCTGCCTTTCTGCGATAAAGTAGAGGGTGATGCCGCCTTTCTACGGTGGACAAGAGGGCGCTACCGCCTTTCTGCGGTAAAGCAGAGGGCGCTGCCGCCTTTCTGCAGCAAAATGGGGGCGCTGCTGCCTTTCTGCGGTAGAGCAGAGGGCACTGCCACCTTTCTGTAGCAAAAGGTTAGAGGGCGCTTCCGCCTTTCTGCAGTAAGATGTTAGAGAAAAAGAGCCCTTCAAAATAAAATGACGTATCCACCCCTCTGCAAGAAAGTGTTAGAAAAACCTTCCAAGTACACACCTAACTACAACAAACTATTAGAAGAACATGAAATTGACAGACATAGGGCGCTGCTGCCTTTCTGCAGTGGACAAGAGGGCGCTACCGCCTTTCTGCGGTAAAGAAGAGGGCACTGCCGCCTTTTTGCGGTAAAGTAAAGGGCGCCACCGCCTTTCTGCGACCTTTTCCTGCAAAATTCTTAGCAAAAAGGAAGGTTAAATGCAAGAACCCATTTGTGGGTCCCACCGGGCGTGTCAAAAATATGTACCTAAGAATTTTATCCTACTATAATGCGCAAAATAACTAAAAATGCAAGTGATAAAAGACTAAGGACACTTCAAGATTAGCCTAAAGAGTGATAAAACAAGAAGGAAAGTGGGTAAAACAAGATGCAAATGATTTCACCTTCCTTGCTGTTGAAGACTCCTTGGTTGGCCCTTGCTTGGGATGATTTTGTGAGCTCCTTAGATGGTTTCTTGAGTGGTTAAATGCAAGATTGAATGTGCAAAATGATGGCTAGATGATAGTGAAGGAAAATTGGCAGCATGTAGTTATCAAATGGCTAATTGTTGAAAATGCCCTTAGGAGAGGGTATTTATAGGAGAATTTGAATTCCCTAGAGAATTCAACGGTCAAGATGCATCCAACAAGGCCAAGATGAAGGGCTATGGTGGGTTGAGAACCCAAAAGCCCTCACATATTGACATGTGGATGGTGAAGTGGCCAAGAGAAGATGAGGTGTAAGTGAGGTGTCAAAAAGGTACATGAGGTGGAGGAAGGACAAACACCTTGGGGAGTGAGGAGATTTCCTCAAAAAGAGATTCCTTGTCCCCAAGTGGGAGTGAAAGGGACATTTGAGGAATTTTGGAATTCCTCAAAAATCTACATGGGAAAAGGAAAGGTGGTTGGGGATATAAATGTGAATTAAAAATTCACATTCTTAGGAAGATCTAAAGGGTAAAAGGTGGGCTCCAAAAAGGTGGGACTTGGTCACATGTGGAGATTGTGACAAGTCCAAGGTTCTAGAAGCCTTGGAAGGATGGAATGTGAATTAAAAATTCACATATAAAAGAGGGAATTTAGGATAAATAAAAATGAATTAAAAATTCCTTGGGGGGAAGAGTTGACCAAGGTACTAATTAGGTTTGACTAATCGTAATTAGAGGATAATTAGGGGTTAATTAGGATTAAAAGCCAACTTGCAAAAGTTGGAGGATGTGACACATCCTAATCAAGGATTAGGCATATGCACATCCTTAATGAAGAGATTAGGAAATGGATTAGGATTAGATGAAAATGACATGTGAGGAATTATTTATTTAATTTATTTGATGAAAAGAGGATTAAGGAGGGTAAGGTATTTAATTATTAATTAAATACCTTAGGGATTTGGAAGAATTAAAGATATTAATTAAATAATAGTAATATTACTTAATTAACTCAGATAGGAGGATGTTTAGATGAAAAGTGATAAATTTGGATAAATTAAGTGTCCAAATTTGGATGTCTACACCATCTACCCTTGCCTCCACTTATGAGACAAAGACACCCGCCATTCCGGACATCTTTGATATCAAAGTCATTATCCAAGACAATGGGTGTGGGGATTACAAAATGAAAAAGAGTGCCTTTGTAATAGGAGAGTTACCTTAATCTCCTCGATCCCATGGACAACCTCAACCAATTGACACATCATCCAAAACCTTCAAAGCAGACCTCTCCAAATTCAAAAGGTGGGGGGACCTAAGTCAGGAAGTGTTAGATGAAAGGGATATATCAAGTTTATTGTATCAAGATGAAAGGCCCATACCTGATGTTCTCATGGACAATAAGAACAAAGCACTGCAGTTAATGCAAGGATGGGGCTATAATAAAAATGAAAAGCTTGGGAAAAATGATAACGACTTGCTATCTAACATATCAAAGTTGAGAAGCATATAAAGAATCTTGGTCTTAGATGTACCCCTCTAAAAATAACCATACATGGAAAAGGTGTCCCAGTTAAAATGGTCAAAGCTTCCCCCTCGGTTCCTGTATCGATTACTTATCCTTTTGAGGACCACCTCATTGACCTACCTATTTTATTCAAGGATTCTTTCCTTCTCATGATTAGTACCCTATATTTTGAACCAAGTAGCTAGACCAATGAGCTAAAGTTAGTATATCCCCAACTCATCGATTACAACCAACCAGGACCACTGATTTTAGACATGTTCGAAAACGATGGGGCTCTCTCAGAATTCATGGGATTGTAGGATACTCTACCATGTGGAGATCATAAATTTGGGTTCGACATTGACTTGGAAACACATGCATTTTATGGGGAAATGATTAAATCCCTCTGTCAAAAAAGTGAAAATTTAAGAATAATATCTAGGTCTTTGAGTGAAAACCACACCGTGGCACTCTCTAACCCGAAAATAGTAAAAAAAAAGGACGTATCCAATGGTGAAAACCTCTCTGAGTGTAATGTCCCCTTTTTAGCATGCTCACATTTGCGGATGGTTTAGCCTATAATTCTGACCCTTGTAGGCTAAGGAGGTTGGTTAGGGGGTCTTTTGAGGTTTGCATCATCCCCAGTGTTCAACGATAATTAGTTTGGGATTTCGTTTGGCATTCACAGGGGCTCCAGTACTATACTTACTATTTATAGTAAGTCAGGAGATGGATGAGAGGGACCATTACTATTTATAGTAAGTCAGGAGATGGATGAGAGGGACCCTTACTATTTATAGTAAGGAACTTGGTCGTATGGGGATTCATGAAGTTGACCCCATTTTAAGATTGTTTATTGAAATTTGCAATATCGAAGGAGATTAAAGTTTTAATGGCCCAATTAATTTTTGGACTTTCGTTTGGCGTTCACATGGGCTCCAGTACTATACTTACTATTTATAGTAAGTTAGGAGACGGATGAGAGGGACCCTTACTATTTATAGTAAGGCACTTGGTCGTATGGGGATTCACAAAGTTGACCCCAGTTTAAGTTAGAATATTAAATTATAACTTTATAATAACCCCCTTTGATTTTAAAATATTAATTGGGCCATTAAAACTTTAATATCTCCTTCGATATTGCATATTCAACAAACTGTCTTAAACTGGGGTCAACTTCGTGAATCCCCATACAACCAAGTGCCTTACTGTAAATAGTAAGGGTCCCTCTCATCCATCTCCTAAATTACTATAAATAGTAATTCTATTACTGGAGCCCCTATGAATGCCAAACGAAAGCCTAAACTGATGATCGCTAAACACTGGAGATGATGCAAACCTCAGAAGATGCCCTAACCAACCTCCATAGCCTACGTGGGTCAGAATTATAGGCTAAACCATCCACAAACGTGAGCATGCTATAAAGGGGACATTACGCTGAGGCACTAGAGGATGAGCGATTCAATCTTCCCCTTAGTGCTATTCATCAGGAGAAGTCAACAGTCTTGGTGGAAAAGTGTAATCCGATTAATCTAGGGACCAAGGAAACACCACATATCACATTCTATGCAAAATCACTATTGATAGAAGAATAAGAGCTTTTAGCTACATTTATTAGGGAAAGAAAGGTAAACTTTGCATGGACCTATGCCAACATGCCTGGTCTTGATCCAAAAGTTGTGGTTCACCATCTAGCTGTCTATCTAGAAGCAAAACTAGTAAAACAAAAACTGAGAAAGATGCATCCGCAAATAGCATTACTGCTCAAACTTGAATTATAGAATCTCCTTGATGTTGGCTTCATATGGCCAATTGATTATCTAGAATGGGTTTCAAACCTGGTACTAGTCACTAATCCCATTGGGGGCATCCGCATCTACACTAACTTTAGGGACCTAAACAAGGCGTGCCATAAGAATGACTTCCCTCTTCCCAATATCGACATGATTGTGGATCAAACAACATGACATGAAATGTTGTCATTAATAGATGGGTTCTCAGGGCACAATCGAATAATGATAACCAAAGATGATCAATAGAAAACAACTTTCACTTGTCCATGGGGGACTTATTATTGGAACATGACGCCATTTGGGCTGAAAAAAATAGGAGCTACCTATTAAAGAGATATGGTGTTGATCTTCCACAACATGATTCACAAAATTGTGGAAGACTATGTGGATGACATTAGGTAAATCAAGAAAATGTTGAGATCACATACTAGCTCTAAGCTCCATCTTTGACAGGCTGGAAGAATACAAGGTTAGACTCAATCCAAAGAAGTGTGTCTTTGGTGTACAGTCAGGAAAGCTCCTCGGGTATATCATATCTATGAGGGGAATCAAGATAGACCCTACCAAAGTCAAAGAAATTCTCGAGATGGAGGGACCAAGAACATTGAAGCAGTTAAGGGGTTTGTAGGGAAGACTCCAATCCATTCGCTGGTTTATAACACAGTTAGTAGATAAGGCTATCTCATACTCTCATCTACTCCACAATGGGGTAGCATACAAATGGGATGAGAAATGTCATCATATGTTTAATAAAATCAAGGAGTACTTGCTCACACCACTAGTTCTCATGCCATCGATTCCAAGAAATCCCTTGATCCTATATATATCGGAAACAACAACAACCCTTGGTGCTCTCTTAGCACAACATGATGAAAATGGGAAAGAGAGAGCTATTTACTACATCAGTAGAACCATGGTTGTACATGAGCTGAATTATACATCCATTGAGAAGGATTTCATAGCAGTCATGTTCACCGCACAAAAATTCAGACACTATATGTTGGCACATTAGATAAAACTCATTGCCAAGATAGATCCTCTCAAGTATCTGCTTTCTAAAGCAATGCTCATAGGGTGAACAACTAAATGGGTCATGATCCTAATAGAACAAAAGGTCATTGAAGGACATTGAGTATGTAGAACGGAAGGCCATTAAAGGACAAGTAGTGTTAGATTAGCTGGTAGAAGCACCAATGTATTCAGAGAACCCATTGGTATCAGAATTTCTTGATGAGTCAATCTTTAACCTAAGTGCGGTAGATCACTGGAAAGTATATTTTGATGGATCCTACACATAGCATGGGTCAGGAGCTGGAGTCTTCTTCTTTACACCACAAGGGGATTGCATACCCAAGTCATATAAGCCATCTTTTCCTTGCACAAACAATATTGCAGAGTATGAGGCCCTTGTCAGAGGACTCAGAATAGTAGTACAATGGCAGATCATGGCACTCAATGTCTATAGAGACTCACAACTAATCATCAACTAGGTCAATGATGAATACCAAACGAAGGATGACAAATTGACTCCATACAAGAAACTGGTAGAAAGCCTCAAAGAATTCTTCATTGACATCACATTTGAGCAAATACCAAGGGTGAACAACAAAGCAATGGATGTTATGGCAACAATTGGATCGCTACTAGATATCCCATGCAACATCCCTAAGAAAGAATTCCTTGTGGAGTAGCTTCTCGTACTAGCTTTTGAGGCACTAGAGTCTGAATTCATGTGTGAAATCATTGGTCCTGGTGATCCCTGATATCAGGACATTTTCACCTACTTAAAAATTTGAGTCCTCCCCGCTGATATCACCCCAAACCTTAAAAGAACATTTTTCAAGAATTCATCCCGCTTTGTTATCTTAGGAGACACCCTATACCATAGATGTATCGAAGGAACCTTGTTATGATGCCTTAGCCTTGAGGAAGCTTTGACTACCTTAACCAAGGTACACAATGGCATTTGTGGGTTACATTCGAGTGGTATAACCTTGGCTAAGAAACTACTAAGGATTGGGTACTATTGGCTGACAATGGGGAAGGAAGCTCATGACTATGTCCAAAAGTGCTTGCAATTTCAACATGGGGACCTCATCCATGCACCAACTCAGGAGCTTCAACTGATCATAACACCTTGGCCCTTTTCACAATGGGGGCTCGATCTCATTGGTAAAATCACACCCAACTCATCCAATGGACATAATTTTATCATCACCACCATTGAGTATTTCACAAAGTGGGTAGAGGCCATTCTAATGGCCTACATCATAGGGAAGCATATTTCCAAGTTCATCCTAAACTACCTCATTTTTCATTATGGTGTTCCACAAACCCTTATCTCAGATAGCGAGACACCTTTCAAGAACTAGGATTTCCAAGAATTATGCCAAAAATTCAATATCCAACATCACTTCTCCACTCCATACTACCCCCAAGGTAATAGCCAAGCTGAGGCTACCAATAAAACCATCCTGAAAATCCTAAAGAAAATAGTCAATGAAGTTGGTCGTGACTGGCACTTATAGCTAAATACCACCTTATGGGCCTACCGAATGAGTATCCACATGCCTATAGGTGCAACCCCTTTCTCCATGGTCTATGGATTAGAAGCCATCCTTCCTATTGAGATCGAGCTCCCATCCTTAAGAATATTGGGTGTCGCGGTTGAACGAGTTAGAACTACTAGATGAGTGGCACATGGATGCCTTGAATCACCTACAAGTATATAAGAACCATCTCAAGCGAAGCTACAACAAGAAGATCAAGAGTCGGAGAGCTTGTATTGAAGGAGAATCAGAAGAATGTACCAAATCCAAACAACAAGGGAAAATTTGAACCCAACTAGTTGGGGCCCTTCATCATCACGATGAGCTATAAATCAGAAGCATATCAACTATCTACACCCAAAGGTGAGTGATGAGGTAAAAATAACCTCATCATGATAATACCATAAAGGCCTAGTTCATACTTGCAAATCTCTATCCTCTGCTAATTAATTAAATTTTAGGAGAAATAATTACTTAATTTTTAGTGAGAAATTGTATAAACTTTATTTCTTTTGATTTCTTGAAAAAAAATTTCCAATACAGATTTAATGGGTTATTTTAAGTGTTTTGTAGATAGTAGTTGGTCAATCAAAGTTGCAGATTGAAGCATTCAACCAACATGTGCTCTAGAACAGGCTGAAGATATACGCTAGAAATATGCTTTGGAACTTTAGGGTGATGGACCGAAGATATAGTTGCTCTTAAAGTTGTTATTTCTATTATCTTTCGAGTTAAAGACTTTATGGATCGACTTGAGCCTCTTAAATACTGTGTAATAGGTTTTTAAAGACATACGAGTTATCCGTAGATCTGTTTTAGATATTTTCAATGGTTATCCATACCATCTGAAATATAGGATGTAGTTACAGTTTCTCTATAAAAGATATGATCTCTAGAAGTAAGATATACAATGAAAAACTAATGTTATATTGTCAAAATGTTTCTGAAGTTTATGAATAAAGAGATTATTATCTAAAAATTATGAGTTTTGAGTTATGGATGATAACTACGATTGATAGAAGTGTTTCTGAAATAGTTGTGAATGTGAGCTATGAATGAATGTGATAACCCATGAGCTAGCCACTCGACAGGAGTAGATAAGTGTTTTCTTTTATTATGATGTTGTTCTATAGAGAATCATTAAATTTACTGTTATGAAATTTTAGTTTTGAAGTATTTGTTACCTTTCACTTCCGTAGTTTCTATTATTAACTGTTAGAATCTTTATTGTTAAGAAAATATTTTATGGATTGCTATCAGTTTTTCTGCTTTTATAATTTTTCATCTTTTTAGTTTAGCCGTTTCTGTGCTTTTCAATTTAGTTATTATGCTTTCTAAATTAGTTTTCTTACACTTTCAGTTCAAACATTTCTTGTTTTCTTAGGAATAAATTGCTTTGTAGTTTTATAGTTAGGCAGTTTGAAGTTAGAATTAATATTAAGTTGTTCTTAAAAGTTAGAAAACCTGAGGGAGATATTCCATAATTCTTCTATTGCAAATTGCCTTGAACACTACCCGGTCGACAAATTGAATTTTATATTCTAAAGTAATGGGACTTAACAACAACCTATCACTTTTTGGCGCCATTGTCGGGGACCCCTTAGCTTCTTTTGCTTGAGTGTTAATAGAAGACGCCTAGAATACCTCTTTTAGGCCAAAAATACTATCTTTGGCTTCTTTTTCTGCATGGTTAGGAAAAGAGGCCCTCACGGACGATTTATACCAAAGACCCCCCCAAAATATGTCCTAGTTATACATAGGGAGGCCCAAGGTTCAGAAGACCACTCTGTAAATGAATTACTTGAGCCTAACCCGCCAGAGGCTTTCCACTATTTTCTTGAAGATCATCCTGTCGTACAACCTGTTGTGGAGGAGATTATTCTTGAAGAGAATATTCATCTAAACATCATGGGAGATCAGAGGGCAAAATCTAACCGTAATGATGCCAATCGTAATAACAATGATCCTCAACTACCTAGAATGTTCACTTATCCTATTGCTCTGGATGCAGATAATGATACAATGATGAAAAACATCTCTCCAGCTTTCCTTCCAACCTTCCGTGGTTTATCTTCGGAAGATCCAGACCAATTTTTCTTTGAATTTAAGGTCCTTTGTCAAACCTATGACTATAAAAATGATAACCAAAAATTGAAGTTGTTTCCTTCTACTTTGAAGGATTCAGCGATGCATTGGTTTATGGGACTACCGTCTAGAAGTATTACATCTTGGGAAGAAATGGAGACTATGTTCTTGAATAAATATTAGAGTTATTGCAGGGTGAGTGATCGTAAGGAAGAGTTGTTTAAACTTAGGCAGAATGAGGATGAGAGTCAGAGGACTATTTGGATAGGTTTCTTTTCTTATCTAAACGATGCGGAGAAACGACTTTTAGTGTTGAGATTCTCAAGACAGTATTTCTTAAGGGACTCGATGATGATGCGAGAAGAAGTCTTGACTTAATGGGAAAAGGTGATGTGTCTCAGTTAAACCTTGAAGACATATGTGATTTGTGTCACAATTTCTCTCATACTCGGGGAGGAATCCGAAAAATAAATATTTTCAGAGGGAATAATGGGATAGCTAAGCTCTGAGAAGAAATAGAAAATCTTAAGACAGACATACTTGTCCAGTTGAACACTATGTTGGATGGTATACAAGCAAAGACACGTAACCTTGAGACTTTGTCAATCTATTGTCCTAGGTGTCGAAATAAACATCTTTTACATGAGTGTCCTTTAGACAAGGTTAATGTTTGTCAACTTTGTGAGCAAAGCCACCCTACCAATCAATGTGAGCTTCTTACTGATCTTAAGAACACTAAGAAAAAAATTGCTCAGGGTGACGAAGTAATAAATGTGCTAAACCAACGCCAAGGAGGTAATTTTTCTTATGGGCAGAATTCCAACCCTACTTGGAGACCACAGAACAACTGGGCTGACAATCAATGGCCTCCATCTTGGAATCGGCCCTATCCTCCATAGCCTACTTGGGGAACTCCTTATTGGGGATCTCCTGAATGGGCAAGTCAATCATGGGGAACTCAGTAGTGGCCAAACCAATCACAACCACAATGGTACCCACAACATATTACTCCCCAATGGAATCAAGGACATAATCAATTTTATACTGGTCCTAGGAGGAATCAACAACAAAATTTGTTACCACCACCTTAGAATCTTCCTCAGACTAAGCAGGTAAATCAACCTCAACTTCCAGCACAACCACTTCCCAATCCTAAGAACAATCGACAAAATACTCCGATATATACTACTGAACAAGATAATGTCATAGGACTTAATGCAATTCATTGTGGAAATGTTTAGTTACGTTCCGATAGGACAATTTAATCACCCACTATTGAGGAAGTAGTGGACGAACCCATTCCTCAAAATTTTGAGAAAGATACTACCCTACCCTCGAATATTATTGAGTCTTCTTCAGCAGAAGAAGTTGTTGACTTACCTCAGGAGAGAGAGGTCAGTCTTTGACTGAGTTTAGTAAAAATATCCCTTGAAAGGAGAAAATTCAAGCACCATTTTCAGAGTGTTTGAAATCAACAATTCTGAAAGATACTCCGGAAATGACATTAGCCTCTGAAACTACATTAATTCAGGAAATTAAACAATTGAAAATAGAGGTTCCTTTGTTGCAGGCAATAAAGGAAATTCCTGAGTTAAATTAGTTGATCAAACAACTATGTATTAAAACTCCAGGAAGGAAACCAAAGAAAATAAACACTGTGCACATCGATGGTTATCTAGCTGATTTTTTGTCTGGAAAGACCGTTGCTCCAAAATATGATGATCCTAGGAGTCCACTGATTACTATTACAATTAATGAGGTAGCAATACCTAATGCATTGGTGGATTTGGGAGTAGCTATTAATGTAATGATGGTGGATGTAATGGAAAAATTAAGTCTTACTATTTTAAGTCCTACAACTATAGTCTTACAGATGGCAAATCAGTCTATAGCCATTCCAAAAGGTGTTGTTAAAAATGTTCTTGTTAAAGTTGATGGATGGGAACATCTAGTTGACTTTCAAATAATCCAATCGCTTACACCTAAAGATAGTTATCCAATAATTTTGGGAAGACCATGGTTGGCTATTGTCACTGCTAAAATTGATTGTCGAGAAGGAGGAATGATCATTTCACATGGTCCAGATAGTAAACGTTTATTTTTATATCCTCCTGCTAAACCTACTGAATATAATAAAGTTTGGGTTGATGAACCAGAAGAATTTAGTGGGCAAGATAGTTTGGCCTCCTTGGCCATAGTAGTGATTAAACAACATGGAGAGGAATTAGAGGATGAGTTAGTAAATGAGGTTGCACACTTGGCTATAGGCTTGAGTGAAGAGGTAATAGAGGATGTACAAGAAATTTTGGGACAACCGATTGATATAAGTGGAATGGAACATAATTATGTTACCATGGGGATGCCTTGTCCCTTGGCTAATATGATTGCTAGAACGAGTTATTTCTTTGATGATATTACAAGATTTCACTGAATTATACCTCATATTTGTCCTCTCAACACTTTGTTATGACCAATACATACTGTCACTTCGGCCTATCCAGGAACAAAAAAAATTATGTTGCTACCAGGGAAAATGGTGAATGGCAATAGTTGGTTGACAAAAATACAAGAGGATAAATTATTTAATATGCTGGTAAAAAGGTCTAAAGCTTTTGCTTGGGACTATATAGACATGAGGGGGATTCACCCAAGTGTTTATACTCATCACATTTATACTGATCCTAATATGAGACCTATTCATCAACTATAGAGGAGACTCAATCCAGCATTAAAGGATCTTGTCAAATTTGAGATTGAGAAACTCCTTCGTGCAGGATTCATTTATCCTATCTCAGATAGTAAGTGGGTGTCACCTATGGTAGTTGTACCAAAGAAAAATGGGAAATGGAGAATTTGTGTGGATTATAGAGAACTCAATAAAGCCACTTTTAGAGATTATTTTCCCTTACCATTTGTTGGCCAGGTTTTGGACAATTTGGCTGGGAGGAAATATTTCTCCTTTTTGGATGGATTTAGTGGTTACAACCAAATTCAGGTAGCACCAGAAGACCAAGACAAGACAATTTTTACTTTTCCTTAGGGCACATATGCATACCGAGTTCTTCCTTTTGGACTTTGTAATGCTCCAACGACTTTTCAGAGGGCCATTTTGGCTATATTTGCAACACTTGTCAATGATTATGTAGAGGTTTATATGGATGATTTCATAGTATATGGGTCAACCTATGATGAAGCTCTTCAAAAATTGGATAGGGTTTTAGAGGTTTGTGAGGAAAACCAACTGTCCCTTAGCCACGGAAAGTGTTTAATAATGGTGGAACAAGGAATAGTCTTAGGTCATCACATTTCCTCAGAAAGAATACAAGTTAATCCTAAAAAAATTGAAGTCATTCAACAATTGACTGTACCTCAAACACAAACAGATGTTCAAATTTTTCTTGGACATGATGGATATTATAGAAGGTTCATAGAAAGCTTTAGTAAGATAGCAACCCCTATGTTTTCTCTCCTTCAAAAAGATGTGGAGTTTAATTGGACATCCGAGTGTCAACAATCATTTGAAATGATAAAAGAAAAACTTGTCTCCGCTCCTGTACTGCGTGGACCAAATTGGAGTCTTCCCTTTCACATTTATGTTGATGCTTTGGATGATGCACTTGGTGCAGTATTAGGGAAAGAAGATGAGGATGGGGGTAAATATGCCATATATTTTATTAGAAAAAACCTAACATCTGCTGAGAGAAATTGCACGACAATAGAAAAAGAATTATTGGCTGTGGTTCATGCCATCAAAAATTTTTGTCATTATATTATAGGATATAAAGTTACAGTTTATACAGATCACTCAGCTATAAAATATTTAATGAATAAATTTATAGTTAATGATTGAATAATGAGATGGTTACTACTCCTTCAGGAGTTCAATGTAACAATACTTGACAAGCCAGGGAAATTTAACGAGGTGGTAGACTTTTTATCTCAAATCAAACAAGAAGAGGGTGATCAAGCACCTGTACAAGATGAGTTCCCGGATGAAATTTTTTTTGCCATCTCTATAAAGGTTCCTTGGTTTCCTGATATTGCCAACTATTTAGCTACTTCTGAAGTACCTCCTGAATTTACATCAAAACAAAGGAAGCGACTTATTCGAGAGTGTGCCCCATTTAAATGGATTAATGGGATTTTATTTCGTTGTGGACCTGATATGATTTTGAGAAGATGTGTCAAGGCTGGTGAAACTTATAGTATTCTGAGGGCCTGTCACGATGATCCTTCTAGGGGTCATTACTCTGCAAAAAGAACTCATAAAATTTTAGGTGTTGGATATTATTGGCCTTCAATGCATAAATATGTTAAAAATTATGTTCGTGATTGTGATGAATGTCAAAGAGTAGGAAGACCAACTGCTTCTACATAAATGCCTTTGTAGCCTCAGGTAACTTTAGAACCATTCAAAAAAAGGGGGTTAGATTTTATCGGCCCCATAGATCCTTCCTCTCAAGGGAAAGAATACATATTAGTTTGTACTGATTATCTGACGAAATGGGTAGAAGTTCAACCTTTACGAGTTTCTAAAGAAGAGAAAGTTGCTGATTTTCTCTATAATAAATTTTTTCTTCGATTTGGAGCCCCACGAACTATCGTTATAGATCAGGGACCCCAATTTATGTCCAAAGTTCTCCTAGCATTTACGAACCATTTTTAGGTGAGTCATAAGAAGTCATCCCCTTATCACCCTCAAGCAAATGGTCAAGTAGAGGTGACTAATAGGGAGTTAGAAAACATATTGACAAAAACTATCTCTTCAGGAAGAAGAGATTGGGCCAGGAAATTGCCTGAAGCCGTTTGGGCGTACAATACAACATGGAAATCTACAATTGGTTTCAGTCCCTATGAGCTTGTTTTTGGGAAGAAACCTCTTCTTCCCATTGAGTTTGAACTTCAAACCTTATGTACAAGTATGGAGTTGGGTCTAGATTTGAAACGAGCTCAAATAGAATGAGTTTTACAGTTAAATGAGTTGGATGAGCTTCGTTTGGATGCTGTCCATCAAACTGAACTAGTTCAACATCAATGGAAAGTCTAGCATGAAAAAATTATTAAAGAAAGAGAATTTCATAATGGTGACTAGGCCTTGCTATTCGATTCAAGATATAAGGACCATAAAGGAAAACTCAGGACTCATTAGCTCGGGCGATATGAAATTTCTGAAGTTTTCTCGAATGGCACAGTTCAGCTTAAACCTAGTGATGGTGATTTACGAACTCTCTTAGTTAATGATCATCGCCTACGTATCTACCATAAACGTGTTAATAAGGAAGAATTTACAAAGCTAGTAGAAATGCAAGGAGAGATCCAATGCATTGACTCTGCCAAGGCAAAATCTACTTGATTTAATATCTATATGTTATCTAAAAAAAATAAAAAATTGAAAAATTGATGAAAAGTTGTAATAAAAAGACGTGTACCAAATTTGTTTTCAAAGAATTTTTCATAAATTTTCATTTTGTACTTAACACGTGTTTTCATTTTGTAGGACCTCTCATAAAGGAATAACAAATTCCGGAGCACCATTCCAAGATGCTCCAGAACTTGATGATTCAGCTGGCTAGTGTTCGAGAACTTGACGAGCTGAACGCCCGATGCTTCAGAACCTGCTCTTTAGCCTACCATGTTGGAAGGATGTTCTTGTAGAATGATATAAACTCCTGAAGTTTGAGTTAATTGGTTTTCATCATTTTCTTCTTTCTGGCTGCATCTTTCAACGATGCTCCAGAACTTTCATTTGGTTGCTGCTCCGACTGCATCTTTTGACAATGCTCCAGAACTTTCATTTGGTTGTTGCTCCGGTTGCATCTTTTGACGATGCTCCAGAACTTTCATTTGGTTGCTGCTCCGGCTGCATCTTTCGACGATGCTCCGAAACTTTCATTTGGTTGCTGCTTCGGCTGCATCTTTCGATGATGCTTTGGAACTTTCAATTGGTTATCATTTCGGTTGCATCTTTCAGTGATGCTCTAGAACTTATCCACTTTCTAAGTTTCCAATGCATGCCTTACGCGTGCTCCATAACTTTAACCACTTTCTTTGTTCTAAATGCATGCTTTACGCATGCTCTAGAACTTATTCATTTTTCATTCCGCCACCTCTTTTCTAAAAAAAAAAAATTCAAATCTTCCTCGATGCTTTGATTATCGTACATTAGTACACACACCTTCTTTTTCCATTATAAATAAAAGCTTCCATAATAGCTTGTCTTTATTAACGAATTTTTCATCCATGAACTTCCTCATTAATGTCATAATAATTGTACCGTCACCTCAGCCAATACCCTTGCATCATCCTGTCAAATCGGTAGAGGTATAAGATCTTCAAGCGATCATGGAATGGAAGTAAGTACAAATTTTTGCTTTAAATAAGTAGTTTATTTTGAATAAAATATAATTGATTGGCAAGAGTTTCCTTTCCCAATTTAGTAAATTGAGCCACTTGGTGATTAATTGTTAAGTACGCTACTCTTTTTGCAGCCCTTCATGCAAATTGAAATTATTAAATAGCAAGCTTCGAGCAAGAATAGAGTAAATAATTACAGTATGATCATATTTTCAAAAATATCAGTGCACAAGTCTCTAGCATTATTAAATTTTCAGCAGGGTGGTAGAGACAAGGTAAAAATGGGTGGTACAAAGAAGAAATCTGAGCCGGCTTCTGCAGAAAAATTGTTGGGGTTAAGTAACATCTCTCGGTTGTTTGAAGAAGTGGGTTGGTTGGATTTTGTTAGGAAGTTTGAAGGGTATAATGAAAAGCTGGTGAATGCATTTGCAGAAAATTACTCTAATGGTCAGGTGATTCTGCATGGGAAACGTTTCAAGGTGAGTTCAAAAATTATCTCTTCTATTTTAGGGTTAGAAAATTATGGCATTAAAATATCTGAAACAACACAAACCACATATCATAAATTATCAAAACTGTCTCACAGGGAGACCTTCAACCATGATAGTTGTCAGTACTAGGGGACAAAATAAGGGGTTTCAACAAGCTTTTATATTAGAACCCTGGGGTACTGTTGTTGCATGGATTATTAGGTATTTTACTTGTGAAGGTCAACTCACTACTGTGGTAGGACCTGCATTCCACATGTTGATACATTTGCGGCATGGGAAGGAAAACCCTGCTCTAAGGGTTAATTTGCCTCATTTCTTGAATGATTCTATTAATTATTTAATAGAAAGATATAAAACTAGTTCAGGGCCATTAAAACATCATGGGTTAATTCAATTGATTTGTAAATATCACTTCCGTAAGAAACCTAGAAGTAAATGGGAAATTTTTTTGGGGAAGTTTGATAAGCCTACATTAGGAAGGAAGTTAGAATTAGGAGAATCTTCAAAACAAGTTTCTTCACCTTCCAGAGCAACTTCCCCCAAAGACCCTAAGGCTCTTGAAGCCCAAATTCCTACCATTTTTGGTGAGGAAGTGCCAGAATTTAGAAATGATGAGTTTGAAACTCTGGCCCAGATAGAAGATGTGGAGATAATGAATCCAAATGTGGATACTCATCATGTTAAGAAGAGGAAAATAAGAACTATTCTTCTAAATGATCCAACAATTTTAAATTATCAGGATACTCCTCCTTTAAGGAGGAGCAAAATATTATCCTCTGGATCTACAAAAACACCAGTACAGAGTAAAGGTAATAGGTCAAAATCTAAAAAGAAAAAGAAAACCTTGGAAACTGAGGAGTCAATTCGCCAATTCGCAGAAAAAGAAATGTCTGTTGAAGAAGTACATTTTCATTTGGTGTCTGAAGAAGAAGTTGTAGAACAAGAAAAATAGGAAAAAAAAAGGGGACAGTCTCCACTTCCTATGGAGGTTGATGACAATATGTTAGGAAATTTGTCCCCGGTTATCAATAAAGCTGTTGAAATAGTTGAAATTGAAAATATTAATATAGAATTAGAAAAATTAAAATTAGAGATAGAAGAGTTAAGAAGTCAGTTGCATAAAAATAAGGAAGAGATGGAATTGCAACAAGAGGAAATAATGGTGTATAAGTCTGTAATAAATAAAAGGGATCAAGAAATTCAGGATTTAAAGTTGGAAATGTATGGAAAAGATACATCTATTAGTGAGCTGTAAATACAAATTCAGAATTGTAATGAGGAAAATAGGATACACAGAGATGAATTAAATAAAGAAATTCAGAATTTAAAAGGAAATTTTATGCTTATGTTTTCAGCCTTTGAAGAAGAAAAGAAAAGACAAAAGGAAGAATTAAATGGTTCTCTTAGTAAGATTATAGAATTAGAGCAGGACTTGTAGGAAAGCACAAGTAAACCAATGATGGAATCCAGAGAAGTTCAAACCAAACCAACGGTAATTGAATGGTTCCAAATTCAGATTCCTCCCTTATTAATGAAATGGATGGAACGATGATATTTCCTAAGGAATGCACAAATTGAGAATAATAGATTGAAAATGGAAATGGTGTTATTAAGAGAAGCATTTCATAAAGCTTATAAGGGGAAACAAGATGCATGTCAAATAGCTGAATTTATTTTATCCTGTAGAAGACCATCAAGATTGTATTCAATGTTTTTGAATGAACAATGTTTTAGATGGAAATTTCTTAGAATTTACAATGACCAGCCTTATGAACCTAATGATAAAGAATTTGTTAAATAATTTGCAGACTCAAAGCCTGAAGAGAAAGATATGCTCTGTGAATTCTTTACTCATGATCTTTTGTTAGAAAAGCATATTGATTTCTTTGTTAATCTTTTTGTGGGGGAAGTGCAACTAAGATCTCTATTGTCTACTATGCGGAATCAAATCCATTGGCAAGAGCGTAATAAGGAATATGTTCAAGCAGAGAAAAGTATAGGACTTCAAATGAGATCTCCAAATAGTAGACCAACAACTTTCAAGAAGACATTTGTAGCTCTTTTGCTAGATGATAAAATGAAGGGGAGGTATGATGATAGCCTTCGAGTTTGTTATAATCATTTCATAGAACATGGGCAAAAATTGGTTGGCAGAGCTTGGCATGCATGTGAAGAGAGATACACTCCATTACCTATATATCTAAAGAAAAGAGAGGTGATCTCTCCTCTTAGTATCAGATGGTCCTTCAGAAGAGCAGATGCCTTGGCCAAAATTTTAGGAGATCTCAGAACAAAATGGATAGGAATGAGGTACAGACCTCCTTTATTGCTATATCCAGCCCCTCCTTTCCATATTAATACAGATCAAGATGATAGAATCTTCAATGAATGGAAAGGGGGAGTTGCTTTTCATAGAGGTTTCCACAATTCCCCTATAAACTTTGATGTTACAACAAAATATTTGTATGATATTAGTGCAAAATATGAAGGGAATAGAGGGCAGAGTTATAATCAAGGGACAGGAGGACCCGCCAAGAATTAGGAAGGGGAGGAAATGATGAGGTAAAAATAACCTCATCATGATAATACCATAAAGACCTAGTTCATACTTGCAAATCTCTATCCTCTGCCAATTAATTAAATTTTAGGAGAAATAATTGCTTAATTTTTATTGAGAAATTGTATAAACTTTATTTCTTTTGATTTCTTGAAGAATTTTTGCCAATACAGATTTAATGGGTTATTTTAAGTGTTTTGTAGATAATAATCGGCCAATCAAAGTTGCAAATTGAAGCATTCAACTAGCACGTGCTCCAGAATAGGCTGAAGATATATGCTGGAAATATGCTCCAAAACTTTAGGGTGATGGACCAAAGATATAGTTTCTCTTAAAGTTGTTATTTTTGTTATCTTTCGAGTTAAAGACTTTATGGATCGACTTGAGCCTCTTAAATACTATGTAATAGGTTTTTAAAGACATACAAGTTATCTGTAGATCGGTTTTAGATATTTTCAATGGTTATCCATACCATCTGAAATATAGGATGTAGTTACAGTTTCTCTATAAAAGATATGATCTCTAGAAGTAAGATATACAGTGAAAAAGTAATGTTATACTGTCAAAATGTTTTTGAAGTTTATGAATAAAGAGATTGTTATCTAAAAATTTTGAGTTATGAGTTATGGATGATAACTACGATTGATAGAAGTGTTTTTGAAATAGCTGTGAATGTGAGCTATGAATGAATGTGATAACCCACGAGCTGGCCACTCGACGAGAATAGATAAGTGTTTTCTTTTATTATGATATTGTTATGTAGAGAATCATTAAAATTTACTGTTATGAAATTTTAGTTCTGAAGTATTTGTTACCTTTCACTTCTGTAGTTTCTGTTATTAACTGTTAGAATCTTTATTGTTAAGAAAATGTTTTATAGATTGCTATAATTTTTTCTTCTTTTATAATTTTTTAGCTTTTTAGTTTAGTCGTTTCTGTGCTTTTCAATTTAGTTATTATGCTTTCTAAATTAGTTTTCTTACGTTTTCAGTTCAAACATTTCCTGTTTTCTTAGGAATAAATTGCTTTGCAATTTTATAGTTAGACAGTTTGAAGTTAGAATTAATATTAAGTTGTTCTTAAAAGTTAGAAAACATGAGGGAGATACTCCAAACTTCTTCTATTGAAAATTTCCTTGAACACTACCCAGTCGACAAATTTAATTTTATATTCTAAAGTAATGGGACCTAACGACAGCCTATCAGTGAGCCTCTATAGGAGCCCATGAATAGATCCCATCTCAAAAAGTTTTATGCCTAAGCTTGCAAGGTATAAATCCAAAAAAATACAATTTAAAAAAAAAAAAATCAAAAATCCAAAAAAATCAGAAAAAGGATTGAAAACAGTAAAGAAAAAATTCATCCTCTAGTGAAAACCACTTCAATGGCACTTTGGTAAAGTGCGTTGGTGGAAACCTGGAAAATAGGCACCTCGTGTAAATAATAACTTTCCATCCACCATGGTCTCCACGACTTTTTATGCATCATTCATCCATCGCACTTCCATATCTCCATTCATCACCCATCCGCGTTTGCATCATAGCTTGATCATGTTTGTATCATGTTCCCTCTTAGAACTACTTGGCACATTCCTAAGGTCAGTTTGTCTTTCCTATATCGAAGTAGTCTATCACATCCCACGTTGGGGACATGTTCTTATACCTACATTGGATCGGATTCGTGTATATTCTTGAAGTCTCCCTTAAAATCAGAAAAAACAAAAAAAATCCAAAAAATCAGAAAATCCAAAACCATTCAGAAAATCAAAAAATCCAAAAAACATTCATAAAATCAAAAAACCCAAAAACATCCAAAACATATCAAAATCCAAAAAATAGATCAAAAAGTCAGAAAAGGTCAAAAACAGAGTTGTCTTGTCGAACTACGGGTCTCTAAGCTCTAAACATAGGCAAGGCCATCATCGATGTGCCCCCGAGACACCTTAAGTTAGTCCTTTAGGAGTCCGTCATAATAAACTGGCAATCCATTTGTTTATATCTCATCAATAAACGAGTCATCAATTGAACTACAGGTCTCTAAGCTCTGAACGTAGGCAAGGCAATCATTGATGTGCCCCTAAGACACCCTAGGTCAATCCTTTAGGAGTCCATCATAATAAACTAGCAATCCATTTGTTCTTTTCTCATCAATAAACGAGTCTGTGTTAGTCAGACTACATGGTCTATGTGTGTATAACGTAGCAAGTCTAATCTTTGATCATCCCTCGAGGCCCCTAGGTTAGGTCTTTAGGTTAGGTTCTTGGTCAAAATCTCAAAAAACACCTAAACATTGGAAAATTTGAAAAATCAAAACATTTGTAGAACATCTCGAAAATACCGAAAAACAACCTCAAAACATTTTAAAAATACCAAAAACATTCAAAAAACCCAAAAAAATCATCCATCTTGTTTCACAATCACCTGAAATAAACTTCCACTCACAATAAATCATTGTTATCCTCAACCTTTGGTACTGTTAGGTATCCAAATCTGCAACCTAATTCCAAGCTTTGAATGAACTTAGCAGATTTGGATGTAACATAGGACTGCTTTCAGGTTGTTGGTATCTTATTCGAAAGCAGACCTCCAGTGATAAGGGGTTGGCTTGCCCTTTTTGATGCCACCTAACTACTAATTTCTGAGGTAAAGGGTAAGAATTGCATGAAAATGAACCTAATACTGAAAATACCTAAGGTGATACACCAAAACAACTAGGACCTAATAACAACCTATCACATTCAAATCAATATCATAAAACTTGATTTACACAACTCACTTTCCAATGTAGTTTACATAAGTAATTTATAAGGAGGTCTATAAATAGGGCTTTTAGAAGGAAAATAGAGGTTTCACAACTAACAACACTATTAAAAAACACATCTTATAAACTGTTAACATACATTTTTTTTTTAAATAGATACATAAACATGAGACAAGTTTGCAAGGAAAGATGAATTTTCACAAGACAAACTGATAAATCGTTAACAACATACATGAAACATGAAATGAGAAGGTAAAAATGCTCTACTTTATTAATTCAAAGTGCTTACTGTAACACAAGTCCATCTGAGTTACAATACTGATCCATCAAAAATAGCTCCAAAAACAAGCTATCCTGCTATTGGAAAGAAAGAACTAACTCCCAAAATGCCCAAAAAATATACTTAAGCAAAAAGATCACACAACTCTCATACCTTCCCATCTAGAATTTTTTGGTCAGATAAGGCACAAAATCCAAAAGAGAACCTTCTAAAAGAACTCAAAAAGGCCTCCAAAATTGTGAAAAGTCAAGCCAAGTCCAAGATCACACTAAAGGTGTGATAAAACAGTCTCCAAAATGACACATGTTTCTCGAAAATAGTCAGATTCCTCACTCACACAATCTCCTCATGTCTACCAGCCAATCATTTTTTCTCCTAGCCTTGACTCATGTAATATGTGTGTTTTGAAAACACAAGACTCCAAAAAAGGCATTAAAGATAATAACTTGATTAGGTGATTCATAATACATCACTTAATCAAGCTATTCATTTCAAAGCAAAATAAAAGAGGGCCCACCATCAATATGAATTATATTACACTTGCAAGTGAAAAATACCAAAGTGATTAGAAAATCACTTAAATGATATTTTATGTTTTGAAACAAATGCAAAAAACACTAATGAAATGTCATAATGCTTTCAAAAGAATTAACAAGATCACGATTCCTCCAAGGCACTTGATCATTTTACCTTTTCTCATTCTGCACTCCAAGACCACCTGTGGTCAACATTTTGATTTTCAAAGGCAACAAAACAAAAGGCTCAAATTTGATCTATATGGCGGACCTCCACACTTCTTGGAAGGGCATATTCTAAGTTTTCAAGGCACTAAGGAACTCATGATCAAAAGGTCAAAGGTCTCAAAGGTATGACTTGTGACTTGGCACACTCCATACATTTGTTTGAAACACTTAACAACATTTCACAAGGCATAAAAAATTCCTAAGTTAAAACACATGCTTCGAACCCCACTTTGCATTAATATGAGCTTCATTTTTTAAAACATGGGATAAAAAATCCCATCGACATCTAGAAGGGTCAAACCCTAATCATCAAAAGACAAAAAAAAGTGAAAAACACCATCATTTTCTCCATCGAGCACTTGGCAGAGAGATGTTGCCGCCAGGGTTTCACTTGCACGCACTAGAAATGAAAATTTTGACTTGTTTTTAGTGGTGTTTTCTGATGGAAAGTGCATGGAAACACAAGGTAATTGCATTTATTTGACACAAAATGCATTTTTCCACTTTTTTGGAGCTCTTCCATTCATTTTAGGTTGCGGCCTATAGCATTCTTTGTTGAACTTTATTTCATTTTTCCTCTTTGTTGGTGTTCTCCACTTCTCACAACCACCATGATTGAGTTATGAAGCTCGAATAAAGGGCCCTTTTAGTAACATAATGCTTGCAAGTTTGAAGGAAAAAAATAAAAGCTCTGGTAAGCTTTAAGTCGACTCCATTTCTTCTAGAATTTATCAAACAAAAGTTATTTTTTCAGTCTCCAGCTTAAAGATAAAGCATAAAATGCTTATTTTCTTTCTGCATTTTCTTTGAAAGAAGAAAACCCAATCTTGTGTTGTGTTGTTTTGAAGAAAACACAACCATTAAGGCCACGGTTGTAGATAGAAGAATGGATTCTTTTTTGTCATTTTGAACCTGCATTTGTAGCATCACTCTTTGATTTACTTAAAAAAAAACACTTCAAATGCCTTATGTGTTCGAACCCCAAGTAGGTTTCTCCAAATTGCAACAAAATGGTGTTTCTTTGTGAGCATATACTGGGTTTTGCACCTTCATTTTTCTGTATTATGCATTTTAAATCAAAAACCCCAAGTGGGTTTCGTGGTTTTGAAGAAAACTCAAATTTTTGGCAAAAACACAAGTGGGTTTTTGTTCATTAGCAGAAATTTATGATTCCTTAAAAAAAAACCCCAAGTGGGTTATCTTCAATTTGCAGAAAAATTGCTTTTATGTAAAGACCCCAAGTGGGTTTTGGCTTTTTGAAGGAAAAACCCCAGATGTTGGGTCATGACTGTAGTTGCAATTTTGAATGAGTCACAACCATACATTCTGTACTTTAGATTCATGGCCACTCCACTTTGTTCTTGTCATCTTTTGATAAACCCCATATGGGTTTTCTGTATTTGAGAAGAAAACCATTCCATATTTATTATTTTTTGATGCCATGCAAAATGGCAGCCAATATTGGACAATCACCTGGATTATAATATGAATGAGACTTCCTGAGAGAGATATGAGTTAAAACAAGAGCTACCTCTGTCACTGTTCCACAAGAAAATGTTGTTTTGTGAACAAAATATAACCTACAAAAATGACTCAATGCCATTGCGCAACACGGGTATAATCCACATGCTCTATGCATCCTTTCTAGTTTTTTGCATTTTATCATGTTCACTTTTTTTTTGGCTATGAACCTCCCTCTTCATCTTCAATCACAACTCTGGGGAGTATTCCTTGTAGTAGCTATGATGCTTGGGGTTGTTCCATTGAGACCACCATACTGTCCTTTTAATGATAACTCTTCATGTTGCTAAATACTCATGGTAACCCCTTAGTATGCCTCAAATTCTTTGAAAAAACACTGCCACATGAAACTTTGGCACCATGATCAACATAATGGACTACCTTTTGAAGCTTATCTGCTCATAAAAGTTTTCAAAGAATGACATTTTGTCATATTTGTCAAAGTTCATTATAGACTTGTCATGAAGTCTCATCCTTGCACTGTGATTTGCAACTATCACTGCCCTCTCATGACTGTCATGCCATCTTTAATATCATTGAAACTAAATCATCAAACATGTAGTTCAATAGTTGTTGCATAATATCTTGTAAGGTATTGTGAAAATATGTTTACAACCAGCTTGCAACATTCTAGAAAACAATCCATGTGTAGTAACCAAGTCAATCAACCTAACACAGCCTAAAGATTGCAAACCAAAACCTAGCAGAGTTCTTGGAATCTTACTGCAACAACTCCTTGGAATCCATCTAAACCTTCAATCTCCTTTAGTTGTGTACATAAATTATTTGAGAAAGAATATTTACAAAGACTCCCTATCTTTTGAACTTGAATCTTGGAGAATACAATGGCATCAACAGAGATACTTCATTAAGCAAGATAACCACATATTGTATGAATTAAAAATCCATGGATTTGTTACACTATGAAATTCACTATGTGTCCCTACTTCTTTTCCCTATTGACTGACCCTAATGTCTATCAAGTGTCATTTCAAACAATAGACATTGTCCTTCTAATTCCTCCCATTGAATCCTAAGGTTTTGAGTGCATTCCTCAAGTGCATGATACTAATCCCCATCTTAATCTTTGACTTTGACTGTATGTAAAGTATGTCCACTACCCCATGATCATGCTATTGTATTTTTCCTTTTCCTTTGATAATGGCTGCCTTTTGACAATTTGCACTGTCCCTTTGAACTCTTGTTTGAAGTCATGAATTTGGTGGTCCTTGTTAATGTGTTTTATGATCAGATCCTTGTATATAGTTTTTTGTGTATAGACTGTTCATGATGCTTATAACTCCACATTTCTCTTTCCATTGTCATTAAATTTCTATCATTTTCATTGTCTTAAAACAACAGATTGTACAGCTAGCTGTGGCAAACATCTCATGCCCATTAAAAGTTACACTTTGTAAGTTGTGAAACTTGATTGCTTCCCCATTTCCATCAATAAAGTTATTTTTAACTACATATCACTTGTGGAGGTAATCCTTGGGTCTAAGCAACTCAAGAAAATGTAGATGAAAGTTGATCATTATGTTACACCAAATAGGGCAGTTGAGAAGTTTTACTACGCTTCCTTTCTTCTTCATTTGTAATGTAATCTCTTGTGACCATTTCTTATTTTCCTTCAGTAAATTCAATAGAATTTTTCTTTTTTGTTGTCTTGCATGACATGAGAATACATCTTGCTCCTATGGACTACCTTGATTTCTTGGAAGTTACCAGGTATCTCCTTGACTACATGCATTTCAAATGGTGTTCTTCTCTGTAACATTGACATCATATAACACTATCATCCTCCAAAGATTATGGCTCACTACTTCTTTGATGCTATGTTTCATTTTGTGGACTCCTTTTTTGATGGCATTGCTTCTCCATATCACTGTTATGCATACTTGTTCTCAAGGAATTGATTTTTATCATTTTGAACTTGGGTTCCTGCATTTCTTGCATGCAATCTTGATCCATGTTGGATCAATCATGATGACCAAAACCCTTGCATGAAATATTATGAGCATATCCACTAATGTTGTCCTTGCATTGACATGCAGCATGCATTCATGGCTGTATTCATTGTTGTTGTCCAGATCATTCCCCTAGGACCACCCCTTGTAGACTCTTAAAAGTTGCTATCCTATTCACTTGTATCATGAATTTGGCTACAAAAGGGGTCACCTTGTGTTGCTTCATGATTGACCCAACCATTGCTTGTTTTCCCACATGTTTACTACCTGATTTCCTCAACAGTTGTTTACCTTTTCAATTATGTGCCACAATTAACACTGTCTCCTCACTTTGATCCTAGTGGGCGGACACATGTCACCTATGTTGGTGACCTAAAAGCTCACCATCCTATGTGATGTGTGGCTTTCCAATAGGGTTAAGGTGAGAGGGACCTGACAATACTCTGGATTGCTCCCTCATTATTTAAGAGATGCATAATTGAAATTGATGCATCTTTTGAATTTGATAATGAAAGTTGATCAACTGGTGTGATTCCATATTGATTTAATGTATTAATAACAGGTATATCTTTGATCAATTTTCTCAATTTTCCATTTCTCTCAAAGCATGCTGAGCTCTACTGCCGTGGGAGCCACATTTACCCCACATGCTATATTTGATTGAATCAGAACAGTAACCAGATTTGTCCTAAATCTTTACATGAAGCAAACAAGTTAGAAAAATAGATGCATATTTTGGATGTGTTTGATGACTTCATTATTTTTTAGGACATCCATGGTTTGCATACTTATTTAATGCACTTAGGAATCAATTTATACATGCATAGGTAGGTGTTCATGTAAGGTTTGAGATCTTTCATTGCTTAGAGCATTGCTCTAATGTCATTGTTTTTTCCAGATACAGGAGCTAGGAGCACTACGGAGTTGGGAAGGACACAAGCAACTTGGGGGCAACAACATAGCGAAAGGACACCTTCAAAACTAGTCATTCTCAGGCAATGACTGGTCTCCACCCTTATATGCACATTCTATTTGTTTACTTATTCATGTATAAATTGTTTCTTTATTTTCATTGAATAAGTAAAGTTAGTCCCTTGGCTTGTGAGGGACATGTACACTTCATGATTATCGATAAAGATTACATTTGTACACATATGGTTCTCTTTTCTCATTTGTTGTAATTGCAACATTGGAATGAAAATGTAATATGTTTCTTTTGAAAATCTTTTTTCATGCATATTGAACTTAGCATACTATGGTTTATCTTTTAAATGTTTAAGCAAACAACACAAAAAGAATAAATACTAAACCTGATTTCAGTTGAAATCTAAAAATTAGGTAATAGGTACGACAATCAGAAACAAGTCTAGCAAATTGAGAGTGAAAACTAAAACATCAAGGGTCTCAAGTCTGGGTCAGTAGGTAAACAAGTTGGTAAGTCTTGGTATTAATAGTCCATCATACATTTAATCCAAAAATAATCTGATAATGTCATGTCCTAGGATGCATCCTTCCTACAATGGACATCAACATCAGGCATCACCGTAGTTTAGTCTTGGCTAGAGGTATGAAGAACATTGGCTTGTTTGTTTACTTGATCTTTGTCTTGTTGATTTATCCTATTGCGTTTGTTCCAATGACCTCTCGATGATGTCTAATCAAAATGATTTAGAGAGAAAGGAATGGGGCATTGATCATTATCTTTTGTCTAATGTTCTTGTTGGATATTCTTGTAATATAACTTTGGTCATACACATTTTGTTGGGTTTGTAGGGAGGGTGTTTTAGGTGCATTGTTGACCACATAGGAAGGTTTGCTTTTCTATGTTTTGGTTTGAGATGTTTAAAATATCTTAATTGCATTCTAAATATAGTTCTGTATGTTAGGCATGAACAAGAATACTCCTATCTGATTGTCAAGTTAAAGTCTATCGCACTAAGTACAATGCCATCCTGGTTCTTTATACCTTGATGCATTGTATCTATGTGTGTTATCAAACATTAGGTAAGTACAAGCTCTTTTAAAATCCCAATCTCTGATAAGAAAAACATCATCAATTTCTCATCATTATTTCTAATAAAGTCTTAGCAGATCATGGAATTGTTAGATCCTCTTATCATCATCTCATTTCTTCTTTCTTCTCTTTGCGCTAACATGGTATCATGACAGTCAACCAAACATCACCAATGCATCCATCTTGTATCCACAAACCATCAGCATACTACATATCACATATAAAAGGAAACACCAATCATTTCACATGCATGACATTTCCATTGTTGCCCCATAATATAGATTGGTTATTCTAAGCATCTCATAAACCATACATTTGCATCCATTACATAATCATATAGATATCATCATAACATCCATACATGCATCATCATATCACACATAGAAATAATATAGAAAAGAAATACATCCATAACATCCATAAACATCTGCATAATCATACATCATATCATATCATCACATTGCATATACATAGAACATCAAATGCATCAATCCATAAGGCATAAATAAAGTGAACACATCGCATCATAAATCAATCATATCCATATCATATATATCAAAACATCATCACTCCCATGGTACAAATCAGACTCAAGTGTATGTATATCAATCAGGATACAATGCCCATAGGGCTATACAAAATGGAGCCTGTGAGACTATCTCAAAGAAAATCGAGTGATCATGAAAAAACTATACGCAACTGCTAGCCATGGTGGCTGCTCCTCTCACCTACTTGCCTCTCTACCTGGTCATCTGTCTATCGGACCCCTGTCTTCTGGGAGTAGTTTGGTTGTTGTTGGGTTGTGGGTATAACCTGTCGATAATGAAATCTGTAATACTCTACCTCCCTGACTACCTCATGGTACATTCATGTTGGTACGATCCTCCCCTGGGATGTGGTAGCCATGATCTCTAGCTGTTGTATGTAGCCAGCCTCCT
>VDFB02047397.1:98471527-98596316 GCA_007258455.2 Sequoia sempervirens | reverse complement strand
TCTTCCACTTCAAGTTAAAGCTGAAAATGGTATGGTCTCGATAATGCAAATGATGTTAAATTGATTATTTAGTATCTTATTTATTTAGATGAGTAAATGACTCTCACGTGAATACTTTTATTTTTCATTTCCAATATGATATCTTAAAATTGTTTGAGAGGGCATGGTTTTTATAGGTAAATTGGTTGCTTATGCTATCAACTTGCTTTCAAAAGGTGTGTATTAGCAATTGTAACTTATTATGCTTTAGTTTTATACTTATGCCAAGGTGTTGCTATGTACTTGTGATACATGTAAAGGTTGTAAAATCATTCTATAATGTTGGAAAACAAAAAACAATTGTTTGACTCTTTAGATTAAATTTATAGTAACTCCATACATTACATTGATCTTCATTCTTAATCATTGATTAACTGAGTGGTTATTCTCTAATTTTACATACTTTATTTGTGCTTAGTTGGTGTTGTTACATCTAGTACCTTTGCTTAGTGGACATAAACCTATTGGTTGTAAAGGGTTTTCAAGAAAAAGTGTGGTCCTGATGGCAATGTTGAGAAGTATAAGGCACGGTTGGTCGCTAAGTGGTTTTCTCTGGTGGAGGGAAATGATTATGGTGAGATATTGTCTCATGTAGTGAACGTGACATCTATCTAGCTCTTGTTGTCACTTGTACCAATGTATGACTTAAAAGTGAAACAAATGGATGTGAAGATAGTGTTCCTTCATGGTGACTTGAAGGAAGAGATTTATATGTCACGGTTAGAGCATTTCGTTGAAAAAGGTAAAGAAAATTTGGTTTGCAAACTGAAGAAGTCTCTTTATGGTTTGAAATAGTCTCCTAAATGTGGTACCAAAAGTTTGATACCTGTGTGTTGTCATTGGGAGTTCAGAGATATAAATCTAACCATTGTGTATATTTTAAATCTGATAACATTTGGCCACATTCTCATTATTGTTTTATACATAGATGATATGTTGTTTATTGGGAATGGTAAAAGTATGATTTCATATTTGAAGTTTCAATTGTCAGCACAATTTGAGATGAAAGACCTAGCTGCAACTAGGTACATTTTTGGAATGGAGATCACGAGAGATAGAGCTAACATAAAGCTTTGGTTAAGCAAGAGCAAGTATGTGAACTCATTGTTGGAGAGATTCAAAACGGTAGATTGCAGACAGTTAGTTGTTCTTGTGATGCAAGGGACAAAGCTTTCTATGAATGATTGTCCAAAATCTCATACTGAGATGGAGGACATGACCAGAGTACCATATATGAGTGTAGTTGGTAGTTTTATGTATGCGATGGTGTGTACGAGAGTAAACATTTCCCAAGTAGTGGATGTCAGTCATTTTATGGATAATCCTGGATGGGTGCATTGGGATGTAGTTAAGAGAGTTGATGAGGTAAAAATAACCTCATCATGATAATACCATAAAGACCTAGTTCATACATGCAAATCTCTATCCTCCACCAATTAATTAAATTTTAGGAAAAATAATTGCTTAATTTTTAGTGAGAAATTGTATAAACTTCATTTCTTTTGATTTCTTGAAGTATTTTTCCAATACATATTTAATGGGTTATTTTAAGTGTTTTGTAGATAATAATTAGTCAATCAAAGTTGCAGATTGAAGCATCCAGCCAACACGTGCTCCAGAATAGGCTAAAGATATACGCTAGAAATATGCTCCAGAACTTTAGGGTGATGGACCGAAGATATAGTTGCTCTTAAAGTTGTTATTTTTGTTATCTTTCAAGTTAAAGACTTTATGGCTCGACTTGAGCCTCTTGAATACTGTGTAATAGGTTTTAAAAGACATACGAGTTATCCATAGATATGTTTTAGATATTTTCAAAGGTTATCCATACCATCTGAAATATAGGATGTAGTTATAGTTTCTCTATAAAAGATATGATCTCTAGAAGTAAGATATATAGTGAAAAAGTAATGTTATACTGTCAGAATGTTTCTGAAGTTTATGAATAAAGAGATTGTTATCTAAAAATTATGAGTTATGAGTTATGGATGATAACTACAATTGATAGAAGTGTTTCTGAAATAGTTGTGAATGTGAGTTGTGAATGAATGTGATAACCCACAAGCTGGCCACTCGACGGGAGTAGATAAGTGTTTTTCTTTTATTATGTTGTTGTTATGTAGAGAATCATTAAATTTATTTTTATGAAATTTTAGTTCTGAAGTATTTGTTACTTTTCACTTCCATAGTTTTGGTTATTAACTGTTAGAATCTTTATTGTTAAGAAGATGTTTTATGGATTGCTATAAGTTTTTCTGCTTTTATAATTTTTCAGCTTCTTAGTTTAGTCGTTTATGTGCTTTTCAATTTAGTTATTGTGCTTTCTACATTAGTTTTCTTATGCTTTCAGTTTAAACATTTCCTATTTTCTTAGGAATAAATTGCTTTACAATTTTATAGTTAGACAGTTTGAAGTTAGAATTAATATTAAGTTGTTCCTAAAAGTTAGAAAAACCTGAGGGAGATACTTCGGACTTCTTCTATTGCAAATTGCCTTGAACACTACTCAGTCGAAAAATTGAATTTTATATTCTAAAGTAATGGGACCTAACGACAGCCTATCACTTTTTAGCGCCGTTGTCAGGGACCCCTTAGCTTCTTTTGCTTGAGTCTTAATAGAAGACGCCTAGAATACCTCTTTTAGGCCGAAAATACTATCTTTGGCTTCCTTTTTTGCATGGTCAGGAAAAGAGGCCGTCACGGACGATTTATACCAAAGACCTCCCCAAAATACGCCCCAGTTATACATAGGGAGGCCTAAGGCTCAGAAGACCAGTTTGTCGATGAATTACTTGAGCCTAACCCACTAGAGGCTTTCCACTATTTTCCTGAAGATCATCATGTCATACAACCTGTTGTGGAGGAGATTATTCTTGAAGAGCATATTCCTCTGAACATCATGGGAGATCGGAGGGTAGAAGCTAACCGTAATGATGCCAACCGTAATAAAAATGATCCTCAACTACCTAGAATGTTCACTTATCCTATTGCTCTAGATGCAGATGATGATACAACAATGAAAAACATCTCTCCAACTTTCCTTCCAATCTTCTGTGGTTTATCTTCGAAAGATCTAGACCAATTTCTCTTTGAATTTAAGGACCTTTGTCAAACCTATGACTATAAAAATGATAACTAGAAACCGAAGTTGTTTCCTTCTACTTTGAAGGATTCAGCCATGTGTTGGTTTATGGGACTACTGCCTAGAAGTATTACATCTTGGGAAGAAATGGAGACTGTGTTCTTGAATAAATATCAGAGTTATTGTAGGGTGAGTGATCGTAAGGAAGACCTGTTTAAACTTAGGCAGAATGAGGATGAGAGTATAGAGGACTATTTGGATAGGTTTCTTTTCTTATCTAAACAATGTGGAGAAACTACTATTAGTGATGAGATTCTCAAGATTATATTTCTTAAGGGACTCGATGATGATGCAAGAATAAGTCTTGATTTAATGGGAAAAGGTGACGTGTCTCAGTTAAACCTTGAAGACATATGTGATTTGTGTCACAATTTCTCACGTACTCGTGGAGGAATCCAAAAAACAAATCTTTTCATAGGGAATAACGAGATAGGTAAGCTCCAAGAAGAAATAGAAAATCTTAAGACAGACATACTTGTCCAATTGAATACTATGTTGGATGGTATACAAGCAAAGACACGAAACCCTGAGACTTTGTCAATCTATTGTCCTAGGTGTCGAAATAAACATCTTTTACGTGAGTGTCCTTTAGACAAGGTTAATGTTTGTCAACTTTGTGAGCAAAGCCACCCTACCAATCAATGTGAGCTTCTTATTAATCTTAAGAATACTAAGAAAAAAACTGCTCAAGTTGAAGAAGAAATAAATGTGCTAAATCAACGCCAGGGAGGTAATTTTTCTTATGGGCAGAATTCCAACCCTGCATGGAGACCCCAGAACAACTGGGTTGTCAATCAATGGCCTCCATCTTGGAATTGGCCCTATCCTCCACAGCCTACTTGGGGAACTCCTTATTGGGGACCTCCTGAATGGGCAATTCAATCATGGGGAACTCGGCAGTGGCCAAACCAGTCACAACCACAATGGTACCCACAACATATTGCTCCCCAATGGAATCAAGGACAAAATCAATTTTATACTAGTCCTAGGAGGAATCAACAACATAATTTGTTACCACCACCTCAGAATCTTCCTTAGACTGAGCAGGTAAATCAACCTCAACTTCCAGCACAACCACTTCCCAATCCTAAGAACAATCGACAGAATACTCTGGTATATACTACTGAACAAGATAATGTCACAGGACTTAATGCAATTCATTGTGGAAATATTCAGTTATGTTCCGGTAGGACAATTCAATCACCCGCTATTGAGGAAGTAGTGGATGAACCTATTCCTCAAAGTTTTGAGAAAGATACTACCCTACCCGTGAATATTACTAAGTCTTCTTTAGTGGCAGGAGTTGTTGACTTACCTCGGGAGGAGGGAGGTCAGTCTTTGACTGAGTTTATTAAGGATATCCCTTCAAAGGAGAAAATTCAAGCACCATTTCCGGAGCGTCTGAAATCAACAATTCTAAAAAATACTCCAGAATGACATTAGCCTCTGAAATTACATTAATTCAAGAAATTAAACAATTGCAAATAGAGGTTCCTTTGCTGCAGGCAATAAAGGAAATTCCTGAGTTAAATCAGTTGATCAAACAACTATGTATTAAAACTCCAAGAAAGAAACCAAAGAAAATAAACATTGTGCACATCGATGGTTATCTAGATGAATTTTTGTCTGGAAAGACTGTTGCTCCAAAATATGATGATCCTAGGAGTCCACTGATTACTATTACAATTAATGAGGTAGCAATACCTAATGCATTGGTGGATTTGGGAGTAGCTATTAATGCAACGACGGTGGATGTAATGGAAAAATTAAGTCTTACTGATTTAAGTCCTACAACTACAGTCTTACAGATGGAAAATCAGTCTATAGCCATCCCAAAAGGTGTTATTAAAAATGTTCTTGTTAAAGTTGATGGATGGGATTATCCAGTTGACTTTCAAATAATCCAATCGCTTACACCTAAAGATAGTTATCCAATAATTTTGGGAAGACCATGGTTGGCTACTGTCGCTGCTAAAATTGATTGTCGAGAGGGAGGAATGACCATTTCACATGGTCCAGATAGTAAACATTTATTTCTATATCCTCCTACTAAACCTACCGAATATAATAAATTCTGGGTTGATGAACCAAAAGAATTTAGTGGGCAAGACAGTTTGGCCTCCTTGGCCATGGTAGTAATTAAACAACATGGAGAGGAATTAGAGGATGAGTTAGTAAATGAGGTTGTACACTTGGTTATAGGCTCGAGTGAAGAAGTAATAGAGGATGTATCAGAAATTTTGGGACAAAAAATTGATATAAGTGGGATGGAACATAATTATGTTACCATGGGGATGCCTTGTCTCTTGGTTAATATGATTCCTAGAATGAGTTATTTCTTTGACGATATTACAAGATTTCACCGACTTATACCTCATATTTGTCCTCTCAACACTTTTTTACGACCAATACATACTGTCACTTCGGCCTATCCAGGAACAAAAACAATTATGTTGCTACCAGGAAAAACTGTGAATGTCAATAGTTGGTTGACAGAAATACAAGAGGATAAATTATTTAATGTGTTGGTAAAAAGGTCTAAAGCTTTTTCTTGGGACTATACAGACATGAGGGGGATTCACCTGAGTGTTTGTACTCATCACATTTATACTGATCCTAATATGAGACCTATTCATCAGCCATAGAGGAGACTCAATCCAGCATTAAAGGATCTTGTCAAAATTGAGATTGAGAAACTCCTTTGTGCAGGATTCATTTATCCTATCTCAGATAGTAAGTGGGTGTCACCTATGGTAGTTGTACCAAAGAAATGGGAAATGGAGAATTTGTGTGGACTATAGAGAACTCAATAAAGCCACTTTTAGAGATTATTTTCCCTTACCATTCGTTGACCAGGTTTTGGACAATTTGGCTGGGAGGAAATATTTCTCCTTTTTGGATGGATTTAGTGGTTACAACCAAATTCAGGTAGCACCAGAAGACCAAGATAAGACAACGTTTACTTGTCCTTGGGGCACATATGCATACCGAGTTCTTCCTTTTGGAATTTGTAATGCTCCAGCGACTTTTTAGAGGGCCATTTTGGCTATATTTGCAGCACTTGTTAATGATTGTGTAGAGGTTTATATGGATGATTTCACAGTATATGGGTCAACCTATGATGAAGCTCTTCAAAACCTGGATAGGGTTTTAGAGGTTTGTGAGGAAAACCAACTATCCCTTAGCCACGAAAAGTGTTTAATAATGGTGGAACAAGGAATAGTCTTAGGTCATCACATTTCCTCGAAAGGAATAAAAGTCGATCCTAAAAAAATTGAAGTCGTTCAACAATTGATTGTTCCTCAAACACAAACAGATGTTTGAAGTTTTCTCGGACATGCTGGATATTATAGAAGGTTCATAGAAAGCTTCAGTAAGATAGCAGCCCCTATGTTTTCTCTTCTCCAAAAAGATGTGGAGTTTAATTGGACATCTGAGTGTTAACAATCATTTGAAATGATAAAAGAAAAGCTTGTCTCTGCTCCTATACTGCATGGACCAAATTGGAGTCTTCCCTTTCACATTTATGTTGATGCTTCGGATGACGCAATTGGTGCAGTATTAGGGCAAGAAGATGAGGATGGGGGTAAATATGCCATATATTTTATTAGCAAAAACCTAACATCTGTTGAGAGAAACTACACGACAACAGAAAAATAATTCTTGGTTGTGGTTCATGCCATCAAAAAGTTTCATCATTATACTATAGGATATAAAGTTACAGTTTATACAGATCACTCAGCTGTAAAATATTTAATGAATAAATATGTAGTTAATGGTCAAATAATGAGATGGTTACTACTCCTTCAGGAGTTCAATGTGACAATACTTGACAAGCCAGGGAAATTTAACGAGGTGGCAGACTTTTTATCTCGAATCAAACAAGAAGAGGGTGATCGAGCACCTGTACAAGATGAGTTCTCAGATGAAAATTTGTTTTCCATCTCTATAAAGGTTCCTTGGTTTGCTGATATTGCCAATTATTTAGCTACTTCTAAAGTACCTCTTGAATTTACATCTAAACAAAGGAAGTGACTTATTCGAGAGTGTGCACCATTTAAATGGATTAATGGGATTTTATTTTGTTGTGGACCTGATATGATTTTGAGAAGATGTGTCAGGGCTGATGAAACTTATAGTATTTTGAGAGTCTGTCACGATGATCCTTCTGGGGGTCATTACTCTGCAAAAAGAACTTCTCATAAAATTTTAGGTGTTGGATATTATTGGCCTTCAATGCATAAAGATGTTAAAAATTATGTTCGTCATTGTGATGAATGTCAAAGAGTAGGAAGACCAACTGCTTCTACAAAAATTCCTTTGCAGCCTCAAGTAACTTTGGAACCATTCAAAAAATGGGGATTAGATTTTATCAACCCTATAGATCCTTCCTCTCAAGGGAAATAATGCATATTAGTTTGTACCGATTATCTAAAGAAATGGGTAGAAGTTCAAGCTTTACAAGTTGCTAGAGAAGAGCAAGTTGTTGATTTTCTCTATAATAAAATTTTTCTTCGATTTGGAGCCCCCCAAACTATCGTTACAAATCAGGGACCCCAATTTATGTCCAAAGTTCTCCTAGCATTTATAGACCATTTTCAGGTAAGTCATAAGAATTCACCCCCTTATCACCCTCAAGTAAATGGTCAAGTAGAGGTTAATAATAAGGAGTTAGAAAACATAATGACAAAAACTGTCTCTTCAGGAAGAAGAGATTGGGTTAGGAAATTTCTTGAAGTCGTTTGGGCATACAATGCAACATGGAAATCTACAACTGGATTCAGCCCCTATGAGCTTGTTTTTGGGAAGAAACCTCTTCTTCCCATTGAGTTTGAACTTCAGACCCTACATACAGCTATGGAGTTGGGACTAGATTTGAAATGAGCCCAAATAGAACGAGTTTTACAGTTAAATGAGTTAGATGAGCTTCGTTTGGATGTCGTCCATCAAACTGAACTAGTTCAACATCAACAAAAAATTTGGCATGACAAATATATTAAAGAGAGAGAATTTCATAATGGTGACTGGGCCTTGCTATTCAATTCAAGATATAAAGACCATAAAGGAAAACTTAGGAATCATTGGCTCAGCCCATATGAAATTTTTGAAGTTTTCTCGAATGGCACAGTTCAGCTTAAACCCATTGATGGTAATTTATGAAAACTCTTAGTTAATGGTCATCGCCTACAGATCTACCTTAAACCTGTTAATAAAGAAGAATTTGCAAAGTTGGTAGAAATGCAAGGAGAGATCCAATGCATCGACTCTGCCAAGGTAGAGTCTACTTGATTTAATATCTTTATGTTATCTAAAAAAAAAAAAAAATTGAAAATTTGATGAAAAGTAATAATAAAAAGACATGTGTACCAAATTTGTTTTCAAAGAATTTTTCATAAATTTTCATTCGAACTTAACATGTTTTTTCATTTTGCTTAGGACCTCTCATAACAATAACAACTTCGAACACCATTTCAAGATGCTCACGGAACTTGAGAATGTTTGCTTGATTGTTCAGGAACTTGACAAAGTTGAACACGATGCTTAGAACTAACCGCCCCGACCTATCATGTTGTTGGAAGGATGTTCTTGTAGAATGATATAAACTCCTTAAGTTTGAGTTAATTGATGTTCATCATTTTCTTCTTTTTGGCTGCATCTTTCGATGATGCTCTAGAACTTTCATTTGGTTGCTACTCCGACTGCATCTTTCGACGATGCTCCATAACTTTCATTTTGTTGCTGCTGTTGAATCTTTCGTGATGCTCTGGAACTTTCATTTGATTGGTGCTCACGGTACATCTTCGACAACTGGAACTTTCATTTGGTTACCATTTAGGTTGCATCTTTGAATCTTTCGGAACATCATTTTCTGGTTTGAAATGCATGCTTTCGCTGTCTTTCTGGAACTTTAACCACTTTTCTGGCCCTGAATGCATGCTTTATCGTGCTCGGGTTTTATTCATTTTCATTCTGCTGACCTCTTTCTAATTTTTTTCCAAATCTTCCTCGATGCTTTGATTATCGTACATTAGTACACACACCTTCTTTTTCCATTATAAATAAAAGCTTCCATAATAGCTTGTCTTTATTAACGAATTTTTCATCCATGAACTTCCTCATTAATGTCATAATAATTGTACCGTCACCTCAGCCAATACCCTTGCATCATCCTGTCAAATCGGTAGAGGTATAAGATCTTCAAGCGATCATGGAATGGAAGTAAGTACAAATTTTTGCTTTAAATAAGTAGTTTATTTTGAATAAAATATAATTGATTGGCAAGAGTTTCCTTTCCCAATTTAGTAAATTGAGCCACTTGGTGATTAATTGTTAAGTACGCTACTCTTTTTGCAGCCCTTCATGCAAATTGAAATTATTAAATAGCAAGCTTCGAGCAAGAATAGAGTAAATAATTACAGTATGATCATATTTTCAAAAATATCAGTGCACAAGTCTCTAGCATTATTAAATTTTCAGCAGGGTGGTAGAGACAAGGTAAAAATGGGTGGTACAAAGAAGAAATCTGAGCCGGCTTCTGCAGAAAAATTGTTGGGGTTAAGTAACATCTCTCGGTTGTTTGAAGAAGTGGGTTGGTTGGATTTTGTTAGGAAGTTTGAAGGGTATAATGAAAAGCTGGTGAATGCATTTGCAGAAAATTACTCTAATGGTCAGGTGATTCTGCATGGGAAACGTTTCAAGGTGAGTTCAAAAATTATCTCTTCTATTTTAGGGTTAGAAAATTATGGCATTAAAATATCTGAAACAACACAAACCACATATCATAAATTATCAAAACTGTCTCACAGGGAGACCTTCAACCATGATAGTTGTCAGTACTAGGGGACAAAATAAGGGGTTTCAACAAGCTTTTATATTAGAACCCTGGGGTACTGTTGTTGCATGGATTATTAGGTATTTTACTTGTGAAGGTCAACTCACTACTGTGGTAGGACCTGCATTCCACATGTTGATACATTTGCGGCATGGGAAGGAAAACCCTGCTCTAAGGGTTAATTTGCCTCATTTCTTGAATGATTCTATTAATTATTTAATAGAAAGATATAAAACTAGTTCAGGGCCATTAAAACATCATGGGTTAATTCAATTGATTTGTAAATATCACTTCCGTAAGAAACCTAGAAGTAAATGGGAAATTTTTTTGGGGAAGTTTGATAAGCCTACATTAGGAAGGAAGTTAGAATTAGGAGAATCTTCAAAACAAGTTTCTTCACCTTCCAGAGCAACTTCCCCCAAAGACCCTAAGGCTCTTGAAGCCCAAATTCCTACCATTTTTGGTGAGGAAGTGCCAGAATTTAGAAATGATGAGTTTGAAACTCTGGCCCAGATAGAAGATGTGGAGATAATGAATCCAAATGTGGATACTCATCATGTTAAGAAGAGGAAAATAAGAACTATTCTTCTAAATGATCCAACAATTTTAAATTATCAGGATACTCCTCCTTTAAGGAGGAGCAAAATATTATCCTCTGGATCTACAAAAACACCAGTACAGAGTAAAGGTAATAGGTCAAAATCTAAAAAGAAAAAGAAAACCTTGGAAACTGAGGAGTCAATTCGCCAATTCGCAGAAAAAGAAATGTCTGTTGAAGAAGTACATTTTCATTTGGTGTCTGAAGAAGAAGTTGTAGAACAAGAAAAATAGGAAAAAAAAAGGGGACAGTCTCCACTTCCTATGGAGGTTGATGACAATATGTTAGGAAATTTGTCCCCGGTTATCAATAAAGCTGTTGAAATAGTTGAAATTGAAAATATTAATATAGAATTAGAAAAATTAAAATTAGAGATAGAAGAGTTAAGAAGTCAGTTGCATAAAAATAAGGAAGAGATGGAATTGCAACAAGAGGAAATAATGGTGTATAAGTCTGTAATAAATAAAAGGGATCAAGAAATTCAGGATTTAAAGTTGGAAATGTATGGAAAAGATACATCTATTAGTGAGCTGTAAATACAAATTCAGAATTGTAATGAGGAAAATAGGATACACAGAGATGAATTAAATAAAGAAATTCAGAATTTAAAAGGAAATTTTATGCTTATGTTTTCAGCCTTTGAAGAAGAAAAGAAAAGACAAAAGGAAGAATTAAATGGTTCTCTTAGTAAGATTATAGAATTAGAGCAGGACTTGTAGGAAAGCACAAGTAAACCAATGATGGAATCCAGAGAAGTTCAAACCAAACCAACGGTAATTGAATGGTTCCAAATTCAGATTCCTCCCTTATTAATGAAATGGATGGAACGATGATATTTCCTAAGGAATGCACAAATTGAGAATAATAGATTGAAAATGGAAATGGTGTTATTAAGAGAAGCATTTCATAAAGCTTATAAGGGGAAACAAGATGCATGTCAAATAGCTGAATTTATTTTATCCTGTAGAAGACCATCAAGATTGTATTCAATGTTTTTGAATGAACAATGTTTTAGATGGAAATTTCTTAGAATTTACAATGACCAGCCTTATGAACCTAATGATAAAGAATTTGTTAAATAATTTGCAGACTCAAAGCCTGAAGAGAAAGATATGCTCTGTGAATTCTTTACTCATGATCTTTTGTTAGAAAAGCATATTGATTTCTTTGTTAATCTTTTTGTGGGGGAAGTGCAACTAAGATCTCTATTGTCTACTATGCGGAATCAAATCCATTGGCAAGAGCGTAATAAGGAATATGTTCAAGCAGAGAAAAGTATAGGACTTCAAATGAGATCTCCAAATAGTAGACCAACAACTTTCAAGAAGACATTTGTAGCTCTTTTGCTAGATGATAAAATGAAGGGGAGGTATGATGATAGCCTTCGAGTTTGTTATAATCATTTCATAGAACATGGGCAAAAATTGGTTGGCAGAGCTTGGCATGCATGTGAAGAGAGATACACTCCATTACCTATATATCTAAAGAAAAGAGAGGTGATCTCTCCTCTTAGTATCAGATGGTCCTTCAGAAGAGCAGATGCCTTGGCCAAAATTTTAGGAGATCTCAGAACAAAATGGATAGGAATGAGGTACAGACCTCCTTTATTGCTATATCCAGCCCCTCCTTTCCATATTAATACAGATCAAGATGATAGAATCTTCAATGAATGGAAAGGGGGAGTTGCTTTTCATAGAGGTTTCCACAATTCCCCTATAAACTTTGATGTTACAACAAAATATTTGTATGATATTAGTGCAAAATATGAAGGGAATAGAGGGCAGAGTTATAATCAAGGGACAGGAGGACCCGCCAAGAATTAGGAAGGGGAGGAAATGATGAGGTAAAAATAACCTCATCATGATAATACCATAAAGACCTAGTTCATACTTGCAAATCTCTATCCTCTGCCAATTAATTAAATTTTAGGAGAAATAATTGCTTAATTTTTATTGAGAAATTGTATAAACTTTATTTCTTTTGATTTCTTGAAGAATTTTTGCCAATACAGATTTAATGGGTTATTTTAAGTGTTTTGTAGATAATAATCGGCCAATCAAAGTTGCAAATTGAAGCATTCAACTAGCACGTGCTCCAGAATAGGCTGAAGATATATGCTGGAAATATGCTCCAAAACTTTAGGGTGATGGACCAAAGATATAGTTTCTCTTAAAGTTGTTATTTTTGTTATCTTTCGAGTTAAAGACTTTATGGATCGACTTGAGCCTCTTAAATACTATGTAATAGGTTTTTAAAGACATACAAGTTATCTGTAGATCGGTTTTAGATATTTTCAATGGTTATCCATACCATCTGAAATATAGGATGTAGTTACAGTTTCTCTATAAAAGATATGATCTCTAGAAGTAAGATATACAGTGAAAAAGTAATGTTATACTGTCAAAATGTTTTTGAAGTTTATGAATAAAGAGATTGTTATCTAAAAATTTTGAGTTATGAGTTATGGATGATAACTACGATTGATAGAAGTGTTTTTGAAATAGCTGTGAATGTGAGCTATGAATGAATGTGATAACCCACGAGCTGGCCACTCGACGAGAATAGATAAGTGTTTTCTTTTATTATGATATTGTTATGTAGAGAATCATTAAAATTTACTGTTATGAAATTTTAGTTCTGAAGTATTTGTTACCTTTCACTTCTGTAGTTTCTGTTATTAACTGTTAGAATCTTTATTGTTAAGAAAATGTTTTATAGATTGCTATAATTTTTTCTTCTTTTATAATTTTTTAGCTTTTTAGTTTAGTCGTTTCTGTGCTTTTCAATTTAGTTATTATGCTTTCTAAATTAGTTTTCTTACGTTTTCAGTTCAAACATTTCCTGTTTTCTTAGGAATAAATTGCTTTGCAATTTTATAGTTAGACAGTTTGAAGTTAGAATTAATATTAAGTTGTTCTTAAAAGTTAGAAAACATGAGGGAGATACTCCAAACTTCTTCTATTGAAAATTTCCTTGAACACTACCCAGTCGACAAATTTAATTTTATATTCTAAAGTAATGGGACCTAACGACAGCCTATCAGTGAGCCTCTATAGGAGCCCATGAATAGATCCCATCTCAAAAAGTTTTATGCCTAAGCTTGCAAGGTATAAATCCAAAAAAATACAATTTAAAAAAAAAAAAATCAAAAATCCAAAAAAATCAGAAAAAGGATTGAAAACAGTAAAGAAAAAATTCATCCTCTAGTGAAAACCACTTCAATGGCACTTTGGTAAAGTGCGTTGGTGGAAACCTGGAAAATAGGCACCTCGTGTAAATAATAACTTTCCATCCACCATGGTCTCCACGACTTTTTATGCATCATTCATCCATCGCACTTCCATATCTCCATTCATCACCCATCCGCGTTTGCATCATAGCTTGATCATGTTTGTATCATGTTCCCTCTTAGAACTACTTGGCACATTCCTAAGGTCAGTTTGTCTTTCCTATATCGAAGTAGTCTATCACATCCCACGTTGGGGACATGTTCTTATACCTACATTGGATCGGATTCGTGTATATTCTTGAAGTCTCCCTTAAAATCAGAAAAAACAAAAAAAATCCAAAAAATCAGAAAATCCAAAACCATTCAGAAAATCAAAAAATCCAAAAAACATTCATAAAATCAAAAAACCCAAAAACATCCAAAACATATCAAAATCCAAAAAATAGATCAAAAAGTCAGAAAAGGTCAAAAACAGAGTTGTCTTGTCGAACTACGGGTCTCTAAGCTCTAAACATAGGCAAGGCCATCATCGATGTGCCCCCGAGACACCTTAAGTTAGTCCTTTAGGAGTCCGTCATAATAAACTGGCAATCCATTTGTTTATATCTCATCAATAAACGAGTCATCAATTGAACTACAGGTCTCTAAGCTCTGAACGTAGGCAAGGCAATCATTGATGTGCCCCTAAGACACCCTAGGTCAATCCTTTAGGAGTCCATCATAATAAACTAGCAATCCATTTGTTCTTTTCTCATCAATAAACGAGTCTGTGTTAGTCAGACTACATGGTCTATGTGTGTATAACGTAGCAAGTCTAATCTTTGATCATCCCTCGAGGCCCCTAGGTTAGGTCTTTAGGTTAGGTTCTTGGTCAAAATCTCAAAAAACACCTAAACATTGGAAAATTTGAAAAATCAAAACATTTGTAGAACATCTCGAAAATACCGAAAAACAACCTCAAAACATTTTAAAAATACCAAAAACATTCAAAAAACCCAAAAAAATCATCCATCTTGTTTCACAATCACCTGAAATAAACTTCCACTCACAATAAATCATTGTTATCCTCAACCTTTGGTACTGTTAGGTATCCAAATCTGCAACCTAATTCCAAGCTTTGAATGAACTTAGCAGATTTGGATGTAACATAGGACTGCTTTCAGGTTGTTGGTATCTTATTCGAAAGCAGACCTCCAGTGATAAGGGGTTGGCTTGCCCTTTTTGATGCCACCTAACTACTAATTTCTGAGGTAAAGGGTAAGAATTGCATGAAAATGAACCTAATACTGAAAATACCTAAGGTGATACACCAAAACAACTAGGACCTAATAACAACCTATCACATTCAAATCAATATCATAAAACTTGATTTACACAACTCACTTTCCAATGTAGTTTACATAAGTAATTTATAAGGAGGTCTATAAATAGGGCTTTTAGAAGGAAAATAGAGGTTTCACAACTAACAACACTATTAAAAAACACATCTTATAAACTGTTAACATACATTTTTTTTTTAAATAGATACATAAACATGAGACAAGTTTGCAAGGAAAGATGAATTTTCACAAGACAAACTGATAAATCGTTAACAACATACATGAAACATGAAATGAGAAGGTAAAAATGCTCTACTTTATTAATTCAAAGTGCTTACTGTAACACAAGTCCATCTGAGTTACAATACTGATCCATCAAAAATAGCTCCAAAAACAAGCTATCCTGCTATTGGAAAGAAAGAACTAACTCCCAAAATGCCCAAAAAATATACTTAAGCAAAAAGATCACACAACTCTCATACCTTCCCATCTAGAATTTTTTGGTCAGATAAGGCACAAAATCCAAAAGAGAACCTTCTAAAAGAACTCAAAAAGGCCTCCAAAATTGTGAAAAGTCAAGCCAAGTCCAAGATCACACTAAAGGTGTGATAAAACAGTCTCCAAAATGACACATGTTTCTCGAAAATAGTCAGATTCCTCACTCACACAATCTCCTCATGTCTACCAGCCAATCATTTTTTCTCCTAGCCTTGACTCATGTAATATGTGTGTTTTGAAAACACAAGACTCCAAAAAAGGCATTAAAGATAATAACTTGATTAGGTGATTCATAATACATCACTTAATCAAGCTATTCATTTCAAAGCAAAATAAAAGAGGGCCCACCATCAATATGAATTATATTACACTTGCAAGTGAAAAATACCAAAGTGATTAGAAAATCACTTAAATGATATTTTATGTTTTGAAACAAATGCAAAAAACACTAATGAAATGTCATAATGCTTTCAAAAGAATTAACAAGATCACGATTCCTCCAAGGCACTTGATCATTTTACCTTTTCTCATTCTGCACTCCAAGACCACCTGTGGTCAACATTTTGATTTTCAAAGGCAACAAAACAAAAGGCTCAAATTTGATCTATATGGCGGACCTCCACACTTCTTGGAAGGGCATATTCTAAGTTTTCAAGGCACTAAGGAACTCATGATCAAAAGGTCAAAGGTCTCAAAGGTATGACTTGTGACTTGGCACACTCCATACATTTGTTTGAAACACTTAACAACATTTCACAAGGCATAAAAAATTCCTAAGTTAAAACACATGCTTCGAACCCCACTTTGCATTAATATGAGCTTCATTTTTTAAAACATGGGATAAAAAATCCCATCGACATCTAGAAGGGTCAAACCCTAATCATCAAAAGACAAAAAAAAGTGAAAAACACCATCATTTTCTCCATCGAGCACTTGGCAGAGAGATGTTGCCACTAGGGTTTCACTTGCACGCACTAGAAATGAAAATTTTGACTTGTTTTTAGTGGTGTTTTCTGATGGAAAGTGCATGGAAACACAAGGTAATTGCATTTATTTGACACAAAATGCATTTTTCCACTTTTTTGGAGCTCTTCCATTCATTTTAGGTTGCGGCCTATAGCATTCTTTGTTGAACTTTATTTCATTTTTCCTCTTTGTTGGTGTTCTCCACTTCTCACAACCACCATGATTGAGTTATGAAGCTCGAATAAAGGGCCCTTTTAGTAACATAATGCTTGCAAGTTTGAAGGAAAAAAATAAAAGCTCTGGTAAGCTTTAAGTCGACTCCATTTCTTCTAGAATTTATCAAACAAAAGTTATTTTTTCAGTCTCCAGCTTAAAGATAAAGCATAAAATGCTTATTTTCTTTCTGCATTTTCTTTGAAAGAAGAAAACCCAATCTTGTGTTGTGTTGTTTTGAAGAAAACACAACCATTAAGGCCACGGTTGTAGATAGAAGAATGGATTCTTTTTTGTCATTTTGAACCTGCATTTGTAGCATCACTCTTTGATTTACTTAAAAAAAAACACTTCAAATGCCTTATGTGTTCGAACCCCAAGTAGGTTTCTCCAAATTGCAACAAAATGGTGTTTCTTTGTGAGCATATACTGGGTTTTGCACCTTCATTTTTCTGTATTATGCATTTTAAATCAAAAACCCCAAGTGGGTTTCGTGGTTTTGAAGAAAACTCAAATTTTTGGCAAAAACACAAGTGGGTTTTTGTTCATTAGCAGAAATTTATGATTCCTTAAAAAAAAACCCCAAGTGGGTTATCTTCAATTTGCAGAAAAATTGCTTTTATGTAAAGACCCCAAGTGGGTTTTGGCTTTTTGAAGGAAAAACCCCAGATGTTGGGTCATGACTGTAGTTGCAATTTTGAATGAGTCACAACCATACATTCTGTACTTTAGATTCATGGCCACTCCACTTTGTTCTTGTCATCTTTTGATAAACCCCATATGGGTTTTCTGTATTTGAGAAGAAAACCATTCCATATTTATTATTTTTTGATGCCATGCAAAATGGCAGCCAATATTGGACAATCACCTGGATTATAATATGAATGAGACTTCCTGAGAGAGATATGAGTTAAAACAAGAGCTACCTCTGTCACTGTTCCACAAGAAAATGTTGTTTTGTGAACAAAATATAACCTACAAAAATGACTCAATGCCATTGCGCAACACGGGTATAATCCACATGCTCTATGCATCCTTTCTAGTTTTTTGCATTTTATCATGTTCACTTTTTTTTTGGCTATGAACCTCCCTCTTCATCTTCAATCACAACTCTGGGGAGTATTCCTTGTAGTAGCTATGATGCTTGGGGTTGTTCCATTGAGACCACCATACTGTCCTTTTAATGATAACTCTTCATGTTGCTAAATACTCATGGTAACCCCTTAGTATGCCTCAAATTCTTTGAAAAAACACTGCCACATGAAACTTTGGCACCATGATCAACATAATGGACTACCTTTTGAAGCTTATCTGCTCATAAAAGTTTTCAAAGAATGACATTTTGTCATATTTGTCAAAGTTCATTATAGACTTGTCATGAAGTCTCATCCTTGCACTGTGATTTGCAACTATCACTGCCCTCTCATGACTGTCATGCCATCTTTAATATCATTGAAACTAAATCATCAAACATGTAGTTCAATAGTTGTTGCATAATATCTTGTAAGGTATTGTGAAAATATGTTTACAACCAGCTTGCAACATTCTAGAAAACAATCCATGTGTAGTAACCAAGTCAATCAACCTAACACAGCCTAAAGATTGCAAACCAAAACCTAGCAGAGTTCTTGGAATCTTACTGCAACAACTCCTTGGAATCCATCTAAACCTTCAATCTCCTTTAGTTGTGTACATAAATTATTTGAGAAAGAATATTTACAAAGACTCCCTATCTTTTGAACTTGAATCTTGGAGAATACAATGGCATCAACAGAGATACTTCATTAAGCAAGATAACCACATATTGTATGAATTAAAAATCCATGGATTTGTTACACTATGAAATTCACTATGTGTCCCTACTTCTTTTCCCTATTGACTGACCCTAATGTCTATCAAGTGTCATTTCAAACAATAGACATTGTCCTTCTAATTCCTCCCATTGAATCCTAAGGTTTTGAGTGCATTCCTCAAGTGCATGATACTAATCCCCATCTTAATCTTTGACTTTGACTGTATGTAAAGTATGTCCACTACCCCATGATCATGCTATTGTATTTTTCCTTTTCCTTTGATAATGGCTGCCTTTTGACAATTTGCACTGTCCCTTTGAACTCTTGTTTGAAGTCATGAATTTGGTGGTCCTTGTTAATGTGTTTTATGATCAGATCCTTGTATATAGTTTTTTGTGTATAGACTGTTCATGATGCTTATAACTCCACATTTCTCTTTCCATTGTCATTAAATTTCTATCATTTTCATTGTCTTAAAACAACAGATTGTACAGCTAGCTGTGGCAAACATCTCATGCCCATTAAAAGTTACACTTTGTAAGTTGTGAAACTTGATTGCTTCCCCATTTCCATCAATAAAGTTATTTTTAACTACATATCACTTGTGGAGGTAATCCTTGGGTCTAAGCAACTCAAGAAAATGTAGATGAAAGTTGATCATTATGTTACACCAAATAGGGCAGTTGAGAAGTTTTACTACGCTTCCTTTCTTCTTCATTTGTAATGTAATCTCTTGTGACCATTTCTTATTTTCCTTCAGTAAATTCAATAGAATTTTTCTTTTTTGTTGTCTTGCATGACATGAGAATACATCTTGCTCCTATGGACTACCTTGATTTCTTGGAAGTTACCAGGTATCTCCTTGACTACATGCATTTCAAATGGTGTTCTTCTCTGTAACATTGACATCATATAACACTATCATCCTCCAAAGATTATGGCTCACTACTTCTTTGATGCTATGTTTCATTTTGTGGACTCCTTTTTTGATGGCATTGCTTCTCCATATCACTGTTATGCATACTTGTTCTCAAGGAATTGATTTTTATCATTTTGAACTTGGGTTCCTGCATTTCTTGCATGCAATCTTGATCCATGTTGGATCAATCATGATGACCAAAACCCTTGCATGAAATATTATGAGCATATCCACTAATGTTGTCCTTGCATTGACATGCAGCATGCATTCATGGCTGTATTCATTGTTGTTGTCCAGATCATTCCCCTAGGACCACCCCTTGTAGACTCTTAAAAGTTGCTATCCTATTCACTTGTATCATGAATTTGGCTACAAAAGGGGTCACCTTGTGTTGCTTCATGATTGACCCAACCATTGCTTGTTTTCCCACATGTTTACTACCTGATTTCCTCAACAGTTGTTTACCTTTTCAATTATGTGCCACAATTAACACTGTCTCCTCACTTTGATCCTAGTGGGCGGACACATGTCACCTATGTTGGTGACCTAAAAGCTCACCATCCTATGTGATGTGTGGCTTTCCAATAGGGTTAAGGTGAGAGGGACCTGACAATACTCTGGATTGCTCCCTCATTATTTAAGAGATGCATAATTGAAATTGATGCATCTTTTGAATTTGATAATGAAAGTTGATCAACTGGTGTGATTCCATATTGATTTAATGTATTAATAACAGGTATATCTTTGATCAATTTTCTCAATTTTCCATTTCTCTCAAAGCATGCTGAGCTCTACTGCCGTGGGAGCCACATTTACCCCACATGCTATATTTGATTGAATCAGAACAGTAACCAGATTTGTCCTAAATCTTTACATGAAGCAAACAAGTTAGAAAAATAGATGCATATTTTGGATGTGTTTGATGACTTCATTATTTTTTAGGACATCCATGGTTTGCATACTTATTTAATGCACTTAGGAATCAATTTATACATGCATAGGTAGGTGTTCATGTAAGGTTTGAGATCTTTCATTGCTTAGAGCATTGCTCTAATGTCATTGTTTTTTCCAGATACAGGAGCTAGGAGCACTACGGAGTTGGGAAGGACACAAGCAACTTGGGGGCAACAACATAGCGAAAGGACACCTTCAAAACTAGTCATTCTCAGGCAATGACTGGTCTCCACCCTTATATGCACATTCTATTTGTTTACTTATTCATGTATAAATTGTTTCTTTATTTTCATTGAATAAGTAAAGTTAGTCCCTTGGCTTGTGAGGGACATGTACACTTCATGATTATCGATAAAGATTACATTTGTACACATATGGTTCTCTTTTCTCATTTGTTGTAATTGCAACATTGGAATGAAAATGTAATATGTTTCTTTTGAAAATCTTTTTTCATGCATATTGAACTTAGCATACTATGGTTTATCTTTTAAATGTTTAAGCAAACAACACAAAAAGAATAAATACTAAACCTGATTTCAGTTGAAATCTAAAAATTAGGTAATAGGTACGACAATCAGAAACAAGTCTAGCAAATTGAGAGTGAAAACTAAAACATCAAGGGTCTCAAGTCTGGGTCAGTAGGTAAACAAGTTGGTAAGTCTTGGTATTAATAGTCCATCATACATTTAATCCAAAAATAATCTGATAATGTCATGTCCTAGGATGCATCCTTCCTACAATGGACATCAACATCAGGCATCACCGTAGTTTAGTCTTGGCTAGAGGTATGAAGAACATTGGCTTGTTTGTTTACTTGATCTTTGTCTTGTTGATTTATCCTATTGCGTTTGTTCCAATGACCTCTCGATGATGTCTAATCAAAATGATTTAGAGAGAAAGGAATGGGGCATTGATCATTATCTTTTGTCTAATGTTCTTGTTGGATATTCTTGTAATATAACTTTGGTCATACACATTTTGTTGGGTTTGTAGGGAGGGTGTTTTAGGTGCATTGTTGACCACATAGGAAGGTTTGCTTTTCTATGTTTTGGTTTGAGATGTTTAAAATATCTTAATTGCATTCTAAATATAGTTCTGTATGTTAGGCATGAACAAGAATACTCCTATCTGATTGTCAAGTTAAAGTCTATCGCACTAAGTACAATGCCATCCTGGTTCTTTATACCTTGATGCATTGTATCTATGTGTGTTATCAAACATTAGGTAAGTACAAGCTCTTTTAAAATCCCAATCTCTGATAAGAAAAACATCATCAATTTCTCATCATTATTTCTAATAAAGTCTTAGCAGATCATGGAATTGTTAGATCCTCTTATCATCATCTCATTTCTTCTTTCTTCTCTTTGCGCTAACATGGTATCATGACAGTCAACCAAACATCACCAATGCATCCATCTTGTATCCACAAACCATCAGCATACTACATATCACATATAAAAGGAAACACCAATCATTTCACATGCATGACATTTCCATTGTTGCCCCATAATATAGATTGGTTATTCTAAGCATCTCATAAACCATACATTTGCATCCATTACATAATCATATAGATATCATCATAACATCCATACATGCATCATCATATCACACATAGAAATAATATAGAAAAGAAATACATCCATAACATCCATAAACATCTGCATAATCATACATCATATCATATCATCACATTGCATATACATAGAACATCAAATGCATCAATCCATAAGGCATAAATAAAGTGAACACATCGCATCATAAATCAATCATATCCATATCATATATATCAAAACATCATCACTCCCATGGTACAAATCAGACTCAAGTGTATGTATATCAATCAGGATACAATGCCCATAGGGCTATACAAAATGGAGCCTGTGAGACTATCTCAAAGAAAATCGAGTGATCATGAAAAAACTATACGCAACTGCTAGCCATGGTGGCTGCTCCTCTCACCTACTTGCCTCTCTACCTGGTCATCTGTCTATCGGACCCCTGTCTTCTGGGAGTAGTTTGGTTGTTGTTGGGTTGTGGGTATAACCTGTCGATAATGAAATCTGTAATACTCTACCTCCCTGACTACCTCATGGTACATTCATGTTGGTACGATCCTCCCCTGGGATGTGGTAGCCATGATCTCTAGCTGTTGTATGTAGCCAGCCTCCTGGGCTAATTGCAACTCTGAGGCCTACCTTTGCTAGAGCTTATGATCCCTCTCAACAGTAAGAGCTTGGACCTGCTACCTATCCTGATCTCTCTCCACCATAACAGCCTGTAGCTGTGCCTGTAACCCCTAAACCTATCCCTGCAACTATTGTATTTGGTCATCCCATGGATCCCCAAGCTATTGTGGCTATTGCTTTGGCTGTTATGGAGGTTGACTATCTGAGGGTGGTGCCCCAAGAACCTGTCTTGCCAGTGCTCTTCGAGCACTCCTTCCCCGAGGTCTCCCTCATGGAAGTGCCACTACAAGATATGTCAGTAAGAGCATAGGTGTAAACCAATCATCGTATGGATGTGTCGTTCCTGGATCCGCCAACCATTGAGCATAGGCCCATGGCCTAGCAACCAACTATCATAAGAAATCAACTGCATCAGACGCTAGAATCATTCGTCCCCGTGAAGTCTCTCGGGATGATCTGGAAAAGATGGGAGTATACTAATCATTCGGTAGATCCTGAACCTCCCCAAATGTCAGGCCACCCTGTCCGGGAGATAGCGCTCTATAATTGTATGCTCCCTCCCATGCATTAGTCGGTTCTATCGAGCATAAAACAACTATTGTACGTCATCGTACCATGCATGCATCTATAACCATGGGCACCAACATAACTGTTGACGGTCCTTTTGGCACAATCAACATGCAAACAAAATATTGCTATCTTGTTTCTCCTGAAAGAGAAAGACAACACATGGATGTCTTAGCTCCCAAGGTCTTTGAAGTTGGTTCTCAACTGTGCTAATGTCCCTCAGTTGGTCAATGTAACAATAATGTTCAAGGGGCCTGCTGGTGTTGAACTTCTGGATTGTTCTAAGATCAAGCATGAAATGAAACCTAATTTAATTGGGGTTTTTAAAGAAACAACAAAAGATAGGTCAGAGCTTTGGAACAGAAAAGAATGACGATTCTCCTAACTTAACCAAACTTGCTACCTTTCAAGGAGTTTGTTAACTAAAACTGCAGAACAAAGCAAACTTGTGATTGACACACAACCTCTTTCATTCACAGTGCTAATTCAAATAACAGATTTTAAGTTACCAATCAAATGAAACACATAATAACATTTTCACTCCTTGAAGACTTCACAAATCAAATGATTAACTTAAGAAAAACACCATTCTAAAACACAATCTAAAATAGATTTTAATTTGGTTGCTTCTACTGTTAGTGAAACAAATAAACAACAATTACAGAACTAGCACAATCACCAGTGTACAGAAAATCTATGATTCCAAACTATTTCCATTTATATTAAGAAAACTTGAAAGATCCATTATAGACTATTCTGAATCTAACTCCTAACTAAGAAGACAAAAGAGGCTCCTATTACAAAGAATCAGGAAGCTATTCTATATTTTCTAACTGACTTTCTCCCTGATTTCTAACTCTTTCCTAATCCTAGAAGTTCTCTACGAATTTATTCTCTACAAGTGCTCTACAAGTTCTAACCTCAAAAAATCTAACCTTTTCCAAGAGGCCAAAATGCCTTATATACAGGGTGCATCAAAAAGAATGCGTTGTCCCCCTGTATTAGGGTTTTTAAAAAATATTTGCTTCCTGACTGCAAGAGAGTCAACTCTTGGATCTTTTTGAGGAGGGTCCAAGCTGCATTCAATGTGCAACCCTGTTGTCCATGTTGATGAAGGATTTATATCCTCAGGAGAAGCCTTTTAGATCTTTTTGGTAGCTGCAACATTAATTCTTTTGTCTTCGTGTCCACCTTCGAACTCTGTAGGAGTCACCTTGAATGCTCAGAATATCTCCATCAATACTAATCTACCTCCTTGCCAGTAGTCACTACAGCTGTCCCTATGAGTCACAGTTTCTTCCTTCCTTCGGCTTCCTTTCTATTATGGACTTCTCTATACGTTGACCGTCCTCTGGAAGCACCATCGGGCCTCCTTACAGATCTGAACACCATCCGAACTGAGCCAATCCACCATCGTCTGTTCTTAGAATGAATCTATCTTGCTTGCATTCTGTTAGTCTTCTCCTCAAAGGTGGTCTGTATTGAATAGCATGTCGGTGAGACACTCATCATGTCTCCCTGATGCGATTATAACTTTTATCAACCATCGGCATAACACTAGACAGTCGGTGAGACCTTTCAACGAGCTGCAAAAATCACACCGAGCTCACAAAGACCATCGGCATAACAATCGCTAGTCGGTAGGACATCATAGCGAGGTCAGATCTTTTGCCCCAAGCTCATTTTTCATGTCTGGGAGACTATCGCTTGTTGTTGTGACCTCATGGCGAAGTCTTCTTTTCTTCCCGAGCTCTTTCTTCTTCTTCAGGTTCGAGCTCCTTTTTCCTTTCGGTGTGACCCTCTTTCTTCGCCAAGACCTTTTGGTGAAGGCAGGATCCTTTGCCGAGTTCCACTTCTATCGGTGGGCTCCTGCATGTCGGCGAGACATCCCTTTTTTTCCCATACCTCACACCGAGGTCCTCTCCTTCATAGAGTTGTTCACTGGTCAGCAAGACATCCCGAGGTCGGGGAGACATCATAGCGGCCCTTTTGTTTTCTCGCCGAGCCCATTCTATTTCAGTGAAGCTCTCCGTAGTCACCCAGACCTTATGGCGAGCTTTTGTTTTCTCCCCGAACTTATTCTGTCGGAAAGAGTCATGGCGATGCTAGACTCCTTGGGCAAGCTCCTCTCTGATGTCGAGGAGACTATAATGTTTCGGGTAGACCTTACCCCAAACTCCTTTCTTCTTGCCAATTTATTTCTTCCCTGAGCTCGCTTGATTCTATCGGGAAGACATTTTGGGGCTGCCGATACTTCTTAGCAAGCTCCAACTGCTACGCTGATGCCTCTTCATTTCACTGAGACTTCTCCCGATTGGCGATACCTTTCCCCGATCCTGTCATGTTCCCCCGAAGACTGACCCTTCAGTGAGACTTTTTCGTTTCGGCCAGACCTTCTGCCGAAGGATAAATTATCACCAGGCTCAGACCTTTGGTGGGACCTCTTCCCTGTCGCCGAGACTCCTGGTGATACCACTTCTGTGTCGCCAAGACCTTAGCATTTCGGCGAGACTTTATGTCGACGGTACAACCTTTTGCCGAACTTTCATTTAAGGGAAACCCTTTTGTGCCTTGTCGGCAAGACCCAATGCGTCCGCTGAGACTTCTTGCTAAAGAGAAAGGTCTCCCATCAAGATGTGAATTTTCTATCAGTGTTCGGCGAGACTTAAGGCATTCAATAAAACCATATACCGAAGAGGGTGACTCTCGCCGAAGTGTATGCTTGTTTGCACTAGTCGGTGAGACATAAGAAGTTCGCCGAGACCTTACGACGAGGTCAAATATTCATGCTGAAATGTGTTCTCCCTACCGCCGAGACTCTGACTGATGTCTTGCCGACTGATGCCTACACATGAATTTCACTCACTGTGACATCTCTGGGGTCTTGCCGACTTTTTCCTTAACTAATTTTTAGGACCAACTGGATTGAGGGATGCCTTCCAACTGAGCCCCCCTAGCAAATATCATCATGCGTAGGATTTAATCCTGCAAAAGAAAGATTTGCATTAGTACTCAGGGGAAAATAAAACACAAAAATATGTCATAATGAAATCCATTATTGCTTGTGATTATTCCAATGAATCCTTAGCAAGAAGAAAACCAACTTAAGCTGAGATAGAACCAAGATTAAATCAGATAGATCAAAAGTCGAAACTTAGGAGGAAAAGAAAATAATTCTAAAAAGAAAAGAAAATAACAAAAATAAAAGAACCAAAAAGAGAAGGTGGGCCTGTTTTGTTCCAAATAAAAATGGGGCTGGTTATGTAGGGCATAATAAATGGCGACTTGGCTGAGAAAATGGTTTAACCATTTTCAAGAAGCTGAAGGCTTCAACTACCCAGAACTCTTGGTTCATGAACATCACAACTCCAGTTGGGTTAGTCTTAACGAGCAAGGTTGAGCTAGAATCTCAAATGTAAGCCAGCAGTAACTAGCCTTGAATCTATGTGTGTGCTTGATAGTGTACCATCCTTTCATAAAGTTTTCCCTATCTTTCGAACAAAAATGTGCAAGATTTGACCTACATGAGTTGATTCGTTTTAGTTGTCATTCAATGATATCCTAGGCATTGCTCCGCTGCCAGTCAGGTGTCTATAGCCCCGACGGAGATACCTCTAGTTTCCTCACATCATTGCTCTACTGCCAGTCAGGCGTCCATACCCACGGTAGAGATACTAGAATCACCCATTCATATTGAATTGCCTTTTTTTTCTTTAGATAATTCTTTTCTTTTCTCTTTCTTTTTTTTTTGTTTTCTCATAGAGTTTCAGATATTTCATTTAGTTCTTTTTTCAATATGTCAGATGCTTAACATCTGATTTGGGTTGAAAACTACCATGACCCTCAAGACAACACTTGGGAATCGGATTTTTCACTCAAATCTTGCAACACCATAGTCCTAGGACAGATATACCCTTACAAGAGGAGATGTTCTTAATGATTTATGAAAAATTCAGAGGAGCTAATGAAGGTTACTTACTTTGCACCTTGTCTTCAAAACTCTCACAACTCTTATTGACAACAAGCATGAAACAAAGAATTCAGGACAAAATCATCCAATTAGAAAACCTAAAAATATTTAAAACACTTCTCTCCTAGTGACCAAAGTATGCTCCAAATAATCAACCACCATCCCAAGATGGAGAGAAGCAGATAAACCCCCAAAGAACAAAAACAAAGGAGAAACAAAACAGCAAGACAAAAGGACAGAGGGACCAACAAACAAAAACTATTTACAGACAAAGCACAAATTATTTACACAAAGAGCAGCAACAGATTATTCACACAGAGACTATTTACAAGAAGAAATTATTTGAACAAATGCATCACCCAGCAAAATGCCAACTTCATGATTCAAAATAGTGTTTAAGAAACTTTCCATTAACAGGCAATGGGACAGGTTCTCCAGTTAGAGTACTCAATCTAAAAGCGTTTTCTCCTAGGATCTCAGCAATCTGATAAGGACCTAGCTAGAGTTTGTCAAATTTCTGGTGGTTTCCCTTCTTTTCACTAGCTTTATCCCAAAGCAACACAAGGTCTGATATCCTAAAAGCTTTAATTTTGGCTCTTTTTTCAAACCAACATTTGACAACAGCCTGGTGTCTAGAAAATTGTTGCAATGCAACATCTCTTTGTTCTTCTAATTTCAACAGAGCAACTAGTCTGACTTCTATCCTACTGTTACTAGAGTGGAATTTCTGCATGAACTCAAGGATAGGTATTTGCAGATGATAGGAAAGACAGGCTCTTGGCCATATACCAGCTTGAAAGGTGAGGTGTTTAAAGCAATCTTAATCCTAGTCCTATCTGCCCATAATGTGAATCTCAGCTGGGTATGCCAGTCTCTAGGGTTATGCTCTAACAGTTTCTTAATTACCCCTAAGAGGTTCTTATTGGTTGACTCTGCAACTCCATTGCCTTGTGGGTAATAATTTTAAGAATATTTCAAAACAATTTTGTGACCATATGGCTAGGAAATAAACTCAGCAGAAGAAAAAGAAGAGCCGTTGTCACATACCAGAGCGAAGGGTATCCCAAACCTTGTAGTGATGCACTCGGTGAGGAACTTGATCACTACCTCTATGGTGATGTTCTTGCAGGGTATAGCCTCTGTCCACCTCGTGCAGTAGTCAGTAGCAGTCAAGATAAACTTGTTTCTTGTAGAAGAATTCAGGTTAATCATCCCAATAAAATCCAGTGCCCACTGGGCAAATGGCCTTGCCTCGTAGACGGGCTGCAAAGGCATAGCTGCATGGCGTTCCCTTGGTGTAGAAATCTGGCAGATGTGACATGTCCTCACATGCTGATGGGAATCTTTGAATACATAGGGTCCAGTAATAACCAAATCGGAGGATTTGGTGTGCCAAAGAATCTACAGACCCATGACCTGTGCGATGTTTCCCATGAAACTCAGAGATTACATGTTTAGCCTCTTGATGATCAAGGCATCTTAGGTATACTCCTTTGAAATTCCTGTTGTATAGCAACCCTCCTTTGAGAATGTAATGAGAAATCTTCAGTCTTAAGGCTCTCCTTTGAGTTGCATTTATTTCTTCTGGACATCAATTATGGAGCATTAAGCAAATGATATCAGCATACCAGGGGTCATTAGAGAAAGACTGGGTCGTGTATTGCTGACAGATGATGTTGTCGCCAACATTCGCCATGGAATGAGATAAGCCCGTGCCCCTGACTAGCTTCATAGGGTGTATCTCCAGGTCAAATTCTTGCAGGATGGCCATCCATTTGCCTCTCCTTTCTCCTAGCTCGCTTTGCATGAGTAGGGACTTCACAGCCACATCAGAAACTACTGCGATGACTTGGCTTCGGAGGATGTAATGCCGAAACTTCTTGACAGCCCAAACCAGCGTGAAAGCTTGCTTCTCCAGAGGTGGATATTTTATTTTTTTGTTTTTGAATGGAGAGCTCATGAATGCAATCAGCCTCTCCTCTGCCTCTCCTTTTCATTGAGTTAAAATAGCCACGCATGAATGCTCAGAGGCAAAAGAGTAGATGTAAAACAATCTGAGATAGTTGGGGCTGGTGAGCACAGGTGCTTCTGAGATGGATCGATTGACTTGTAAGAATGCGGCCTTTGCTTCCTTAGTCCACTCTATCTTGGCGTCTTTCTTCATCATCTCATTCAATGGTTTCACGATTTCAGCAAAGCTCGTGATGAACTTTCTCACAAAGTTGATCTTCCCAAAGAAAGACCTCATTTCTTTCTTGCTTCCTGGCCTGGTGATCTTCATAATGGACTCGACTCGATCTGGGTCGATTGAAATCTCTTTTTCAAAAATTATGTGTCCCAGCAGTTTCCCTTCAGAAACCTCGAACACGCATTTTTTTGGATTCAATGAGACTCCATATTGGATACACCTCTCAAGGACCTTGGCTAAATCTGCAACATGATTCAATCAGTCCTTGGAGAACACTATTAGGTCATCCATATAGACAATGATGCACTTACTGATTATGTCCTTGAACGCTATGTCCATGGCATGCTGGAAAGTTGCTCCAACATTTATCAGATCGAACGAAATCCTCCTATACGCGAATGTTCCCCATTTTGTAGTGAAGGTAGTCTTCATCCTGTCTTCACAGTCGACCATTACCTAATTGTATCCAGAGTAACCATCCAGGAATGATATCATTTGGGATATGTTGACAATCTGCAAGACCTCATCCAGAGAAGGAAGCGGGTAGTTATCCTTTTCTGAGGCTCTATTCAAATTTCTGAAGTCGACACACAGCCTGATCTCCCCGCTCTTCTTATGAACTGGGACTAAGTTAGTCGCCCAGGTTGAATGGCGCACAAGGAAGATTATCCTTGCAGAGAGCAGCTTCTGGACTTCCTTAAGGATCAATGGTTCAATCAAAGCGTTGACGGGGCACTGTTGTTGTCGAAATGGCTTAGCTTTAGGCTTCAGGGGAATAGTATGAGTCATTATAGTAGCATCAAATGTCTTTAAGTCTTCATATCCCCAAGCAATTGCAGAAATATCTTTCTTAAGTGCCTTCAATATGTCTTTCCTGATTGCTTCGGGGCACGTCTTTCCTATGTAGACATTCCTTTCAGGGCCAGAATCGGCCAGGTTAACTGTCTCATATTCGCTTCCCTTTTCTTCAACTGATATCTTTTCTCGAGCCCTTGGATCTGAATCAAAAATTCTCTCCAAGGCCACCATTCCCTTGGGAATGTTATTATTCTTTAAGTTAAGAACTCCTTTTGTATCACATTCATCACGGCTCCAATCCCCTTGATCTATGTTGAACTCATCAATAATTTTCCCCTCAAAAACATTTGAGCTTGCCAAGAAAGCCAGAATATGTCGATCATCATCAAAGACTTGAAAGTTCGTGATGTTGTCAGGAATTGCAGAGGTGCAAATTAGTTCCACTGAGAATTTCTTGAGCTTGGAGCCTTGCATAGGTTCCAGGGTACTTGCAGCACAACCAATGAATCAACCATCTGATTTTCTTCTCTAGGGATTAATCTAATCCCAAAGGCATCAAAGTCTTTGATCAGGTTCCATACCCTGCTTCTATATGCTGCTAGCTTTTTATTGTGACAGATGTACTGGCTACGTACCTGCTTGACAACAAGTTTTGAATCTCCTTTGACCATCAAGGCAATGACCTTCTTATGAGAAAACATCAATCCCCGTGCTAGAGCTTCATACTCTGCTATGTTGTTAGTACATCCAAATTGCAACCTATAAGAAGCAAAAAAAGTTTTTCCTTTGGGGCTGGTTAGTACAATTCCAACACCACTACCTGTCTTAGATTTGGATCCATCAAAGGTGAGGGTCCACAGTTGATCAGGGGTTGGAGTTGATTATTTTGAAGTTGTTATGGGGGTTTGATCTAGATGAGTCACGGTTGAGGCTACTTGATCTTTTGCATCAGGTATAGGGAAAGGATGCTCTGTAAGCTCTTTAGGTATGGTTCCCAATTCTGGTTTAGTTACATCATTTGACCTGTGGCTATCCTTCTGATAATCACTTGTTTCTTTGGCTAACCCCTGGGTTTTTGGTCACTCGTGAATACAGGAATGTCGGGAAAGCCTTGAGGTTGTTCCACATGAGTATGCTGGTTAAGACATGTGACTGAGGCCAGTTCAATTTGGGAAGGAATCTCTTTTGGAAGTATCCTACCTCTGGTTAGCATTGTTGCTTCTTTAGCTTCAAATGAGAAGTGGTCTGCAATGGTCTGAGGGTGACTTGTGCTAGCTTCCCCAGCTTGGGAAACATGATTTAAAATGCCAATGCAAGGTGGAAAAGTCAATTCAGAATGACTTTGGTAGTGTACCCTGCACCAATTAGGGAGCAGGAGAATTTTCAGATCTACACCTTCTCCCAAGACCAGCTGATCTTGTTGCAGTTTTCTGACTAATGCCTGCTGATTTTCATCAATCATAAGATCAGGGAGCTTTTGTATGGGCAGTTTTTTAGGATCAAGAATAGAAAAGGTTAAAGCTTCCTCTCTTTTATAAACACCTATCCCAGTTTCTAAATAGGCTACCTCATTGGGGGAATCATATTCCGTGATGATATGCTTGAGGTAGGGCTCACTTTCAATCCTAATATGAGTAGGAATTCCTCTCCATGGTAGCCACATATGTGAAAAGTCAAGGGAAAGATAACCCCCTAGACTCTTCATCAAATCTCTGCTCAGCAGCATACCATAGGTCTCAGGAATGTCTGCCACTTGAATATCTATGTTGGTTAGGATCCTAGGGTCTGATCCTACATGCACATGTATGTTTCTTAATTCCCCAACTACATTAACTTCTGTTTTGTCAAGTTGGATGACCTTCTTATTTGTCTGAATGGGGTTCAATCCCAACTTCTTGCATATGGAAAATGACATAACATTGCTCGAAGCCCTTGAATCCAACAAAAAATTGTGTAGGTTCTTCCTAGAAATTCTTAAACCTAGGAGAAATGGTGGGGTACCTACCTTATTTTTGTACAAGGCTGCATTCATAACTGCAATAGGTGCAATCTTGCTTTTTCTTTTGATTTGTCAGCTTGTTCTAAAGCCTTCAGCACTATCTCCCTTTGAGCAGGGCACCACTTTAAGATGTCAAAGAATGACAAAGAATTTTTCTGTTTCTGCATCTCAGAAACAACATCAAATTCTATATTATAACTTGAATTACTTTTGAAAATGGTAGAGGAATTACCATTATTATGGAAGTCAGGCGGGCCTTTTGGTGGAGGAGGATTATTATCAACACCTTGATTTGGAGGGAACATGTGATTAGGGGGTGCTGATGTAGTGAATGGCCCCTTACTTTGATTCCTCAGGAAGTGTCCTCCTTTTGATTGAAAGGCTTGGGCATGATATGAATCTTCCTCTGGTTCATTCTCCTCTTGCCTTGGGAATGAGGGCTCTTCTTCAAAGATATCATAAGTCATTGTAGTATCCAGTGAGTCACCTCCTTTGTTTGAATTCCCTTGGAATGTGTGGGCATCTTCGTGTGCCATCTTGACAACTTTCTCCATTTGAGGGAAGTTTACCTCAAAATGGGTCGCAGTATCATGCAACCTGCACCAATTGGTCATGAAGTTGAGGTCGGCCACGTTTGCAGTGTGTGTTCTTTCCTCATTTGCTTGATAGTTATGAGAGACTCCCCCATTATTGGGCCCTGTATTCCATTGCCTATTGTTGTTTGGCCTTTGGTTATACCCTCTGTTTTGGTTTTGGTACCCTTGATTAGAGGAGTTTTGGCCCTGATAACCCCTTTGGTTGTAATTATTATGATTCTGATAGCTACCTTGATTGTTTTGGGAGGGGTTCAATCGAAGCTGAGCCATGTCATTGGTGACTTGGGACAATGTTTTCTTCAAGGTTTCTACCTCATTTGTAAGTTGGACTGTCTTCTCACATTCCACATTCTTAGCAGCAGGTGGCTGACCACCATGATTTGGTGTTCCAATTTGGTTCTGATGACCATGGGAACTTTGAGGAAGCTGTGATTGTTGAAAGAGATCACGAGTTCCAGTAGCAAAGAATGGGACAAGAGGCTGAGTTTGCAATTCAGATATAGGCCCATAGTGGGAGGGAGACATTCCTGGGATAGTATTGAATAGAGGAGTTGGGCTATGCATTCGATATCCTATTGGAGGGAAACTTCCTCCCAGGCCTCATTATTGAGAACTGATTTGTTGCTACAGCTTGATAGCTAGATGATAGACTTTGGATAGAGAATCAATATCAGCTGGTTGATAAGTCCTTTGCAAGAATAAGCCAAGCAGGGGGTCTATAACTCTAAAGTAATCTTGAATGGCACTATCCTCGGTGACTAGATAGGGATCTTGCAATCTCCTATACATTCATTGGAATCTGGTATTGAATAAAAGCAAGGATTCACCTGGTTCCTTCCTAATGGTAGCAAATTGATGATATAGAAGAGCTGGGTCCACATAAACCCTAAACTAGTTGATAAAGGCATTTTCCAAATGTGTCCAGGTCAGAATGGAACCTTGAGGAAGATTAAGGTACCAATTGTATGCCATGTCCCCTAAGGAATAAGGGAACAACCTGCAAACTACATCATGGTGAGCTATCTCTGGTACAAGCATCCTTGAAAGCTTGTATGTGCTCTTCAACACTCTTTGATTCACCATGAATATAATTGGGGCAAAATTTCTTAGGGTTCTTGGGCATATCGTGAAAACCTCCAGGGATAGTCCCCAATGGAGAGGGATTGTTCTGGAAGAATGCCATTGGTAGCGGTGGTGGTTGAGCCAGCTGTTGTATGGGTTGAACTAGTTGTGATGGCAGTTGGGATGGATAAGATGGTGGATTAATGGGTGCCCACTGAGGTATTGGTGAAAAGCCTGGTGGAGTGAGCGGAGCTAATAAGGATGGTATGATAATTGCCCTACTTTTGCGAACCTTGTGTATTGTTGGGGTCTTGAGTTCTACCAACGGTGATGGATTTTAAGCTGATCAAAGAACTCTATGGGGCTTCTCTGATGAGAAAGACCGAATGTTCTCTAGTTTTCTCTTCTAGGCCCTCCTAGCGCCAGTTCATGTTGACGGTCCTTTTGGCACAATCAACATGCAAACAAAATATTGCTATCATGTTTCTCCTGAAAGAGAAAGACAACACATGGATATATTAGCTCCCAAGGTCTTTGAAGTTGGTTCTCAACTGTGCTGATGTCCCTCAGTTGGTCAATGTAACAGTAATGTTCAAGGGGCCTGCTGGTGTTGAACTTCTAGATTGTTCTAAGATCAAGCATGAAATGAAACCTAATTTAATTGGGGTTTTTAAAGAAACAACAAAAGATAGGTCAGAGCTTTGGAACAGAAAAGAATGATGATTCTCCTAACTTAACCAGACTTGCTACCTTTCAAGGAGTTTGTTAACTAAAACTGCATAACAAAGCAAACTTGTGATTGACACACAACCTCTTTCATTTATAGTGCTAATTCAAATAATAGATTTTAAGTTACCAATTAAATAAAACACAGAATAACATTTTCACTCCTTGAAGAATTCACAAATCAAATGATTAACTTAAGACAAACACCATTTTGAAACACAATCTGAAATAGATTTTAATCTGTTGCTTCTACTGTTAGTGAAACAGATAAACAACAATTACAAAACTGGCACAATCACCAGTGTATAGAAAATCTGTGATTCCAAATTGTTTCCATTTATATTAAGAAAACTTGAAAGATCCATTACAGACTATTCTGAATCTAAATCCTAACTAAGAAGACAAAAGAGGCTCCTATTACAAAGAATCAGGAAGCTGTTCTATATTTTCTAATTGACTTTCTCCCTGATTTCTAACTCTTTCCTAATCCTAGAAGTTCTCTACAAATTTCTTCTCTACAAGTGCTCTACAAGTTCTAACCTACAAAACTCTAACCTTTTCGAAGAGGCCAGAATGCCTTATATACAGGGTGCATCAAAAAGAATGCATTGTCCCCCTGTATTAGGGTTTTACAAAATATCTGCTTCCTGACTGCAAGAGAGGTAGCTCTTGGATATTTTTGAGGAGGGTCCAAGCTGCATTCAATGTGAATCCCTGCTATCCATGCTGATGAAGGATTTCTATCCTCAGGAGAAGCCTTTTAGATCTTTTTGGTAGCTGCAACATTAATTCTTCTGTCTTCGTGTCCACCTTTGAACTCTGTAGGAGTCACCTTGAATGCTCAGAATATCTCCATCAATACTGATCTACTTCTTTGCCAGTAGTCACTACAGCTGTCCCTATGAGTCACAGTTTCTTCTTTCCTTCGGCTTCCTTTCTGTTCTAGACTTCTCTGTATGTTGACCATCCTCTGGAAGCACCATCGAGCCTCCTTGTAGATCTGAGCACTGTCCCAACCGAGACAATCCACTATCATCTATTCTCAGAAGGAATCTATCTTGCTTGAATTTTGTTAGTCTTCTCCACAAGGGTGGTCAAAGGTGGCCCATATTGAATAGCATGTCGGTGAGACACTCATCGTGTCTCCCCGATGCTATTATCGCTTTTATCAACTATCGGCATAACACTAGATAGTCGATGAGACCTTTCAGCGAGCTGTAGAAATCACACCGAGCTCACAAAGACCATCGACATAATAATCGCTAGTCAGTAGGACATCATAGCGAGGCCAGATCTTTTGCCCTGAGCTCATTTTTCATGTCGGGGAGACTATCGCTTGTCACTGTGACCTCATGGCAAAGTCTTCTTTTCTTCCCGAGCTCTTTCTTCTTCTTCAGGTTCGAGCTCCTTTTTCCTTTCAGTGTGACCCTCTTTCTTCGCCAAGACCTTTTGGTGAAGGAAGGATCCTTTGCCGAGTTCCACTTCTGTCGGCAGGGTCTTGCATGTCAGCGAGACATCCCTTTTTCGCCCAGACCTCACACAGAGGTCCTCTCCTTTGCCGAGTTGTTCACTGGTTGGCAGGACATCCCAAGGTTGGGGAGACATCATAGTGGCCCTTTTGCTTTCTCGCCGAGCCCATTATGTTTCAGTGAAGCTCTCCGTAGTCGCCCAGACCTTATGGCAAGCTTTTGTTTTCTCCCTGAACTTATTCTGTCGGCAAGAGTCACGGCGATGCCAGACTCCTTGGGCGAGCTCCTCTCTGATGTCGGGGAGACTATAATGTTTCGGGGAGACCTTACCCCAAACTCCTTTCTTCTTGCTGATTTCTTTCTTCCTCGAGCTTGCTTGATTCTATCGACAAGACATTTCGGTGTCGCCGAGACTTCTTAGCGAGCTCCAACTGCTATGCCAATGCCTCTTTATTTTGCTGAGACTTCTCCCGATCAGCGAGACCTTTCCCCGATCCCTTCATGTTCCCTCGAAGACTGACCCTTCGGTGAGACTTTTTCATTTCAGCTAGACCTTCTGTCAAAGGAAAAATTATCGCCGGGCTCAGACCTTTGGTGGGACCTCCTCCCTGTCACCGAGACTCCAGGCGATACCACTTCCGTGTCGCCAAGACCTTAGCATTTCGGTGAGACTTTATGCCGACGGCACAAACTTTTTCTGAACTTTCATTTCGGGGAAACCCTTCTGTGCCTTGTCGGCGAGACCCAATGGTTCCGCCGAGACTTCTTGCCGAAGAGAAAAGTCTCCCACTGAGATGTGCATTTTCTATCGGTGGTCGACGAGACTTAAGGCATTTGGTAAGACCATATACCAAAGAGGGTGACTCCCACCAAAGTGTATGCTTGTTTGCACTAGTCGGTGAGACATAAGGAGTTCATTGATACCTTATGACGAGGTCAAATATTCATGCCAAAATGTGTTCTCCCTGCCGTCGAGACTCTGACTGATGTCTTGCTGACTGGTGCCTACACATGAATTTCACTCGCTGTGACATCTCTGGGGTCTTGCCGACTTCTTCCTTAATTGATTTTTAGGACCAATTGGATTGAGGGATGCCTTCCAATTGAGCTCCCCTAGCAAATATCATCATGCATAGGATTTAATCCTCTAAAAGAAAGGTCTGCATTAGTACTTAGGGGAAAATAAAACACAAAATATGTCATAATGAAATCCATTATTGCTTGTGATTATTTCAATGAATCCTTAGCAAGAAGAAAACCAACTTAAGCTGAGACATAACCAAGATTAAATCAGATAGATCAAAGTCAAAACTTAGGAGGAAAAGAAAAGAATTCCAAAAAGAAAAGAAAATAACAAAAAGCAAAGAACCAAAAAGAGAAGGGGGGACATGTTTTGTTCCAAATCAAAATGGGGGTGGTTATGCAGGGCATAACAATAACACTGCCATCTCATCTAAAACTCAATGTCAATAAGGTAGACCCAATTGTCCTATATGTCTCAAAGTGATCCCACCCATGTATCTCCAAATCGCTGGATCATCGGGCTCTGTATCAACCAAAGTAACAATCGGTCAAAGCACGACAATATGCTCCCAGGCCTTGATATGCAGTAGTGTCATTCTGATACCAATCACTCAACTATCACAATATGCAAAATCATGTAAATCATGGTACAGTGAGGCCAACATCACTGGTCCCCAGGCAAACAGTGTCCTCCGGTAAAGCATCCTCTCTTAGGTCAAGCCCCATCCCAAACTAAAATATTTGCATGATTGATCTGGAGCCACTAATCCACATATAATGGCAGCAAAAATCACCCTAAAACTTGGCACCCGACCTCTGTAAGACTCCAAATCAATCTGACCCTCGACAAGTGCAAGTTCCTCTACCTCCATGACCTCAAAACACGCATCACTGTCAACATCTATATCATAGATCACACGATCGTCATGTATCAACAACTAGAGGATCCGCCATACATCCTCTAAGGTCACGGTCACCTCACCAGTCGAAAGGTGAAAAGATGAGGTCTTGTTGTGCCACCTCTCGCACAACATAGTGATCATCGCTAGGTGGGTCCAAACAATAGGCACATAGGCGACGTGCCAGAGACCAATCTTGCCCAGGTGCTCCTATCGTAACTCAGATAAATCACCCGATCTGTACAGGACTGAGGGTTGATGCTCATGCGAAAGCATAGGCTGGATCACCTCCTACACCTATAAAGCCACATCATCAAATTTTGTAAAAAAAATCTAACCCCATTTGGAGTTTTTTGACCCAGAACAACGAATGCGTCACAATTTGCAAAGGTGTCACTATTTGTAAAACTCCAAATAGCAATGTTGGACTCTTTGAAAATGCTAAATCAACCTCGAAATCACCATTCACACATGCATCACCCTTTGATTGGAAAACCCTAATCTCAAATCAAGCATAGCATCGCCATTTACACTGGTGTCACTATTTGAAATTTGAAACCCTAAAGTCAAATCGCAAACTACGTCGCAATTTACACAGGTGACGCTATTTGAGCTTCAGTGTCACCGATTTTACACTTGGTGCATTGCTATATAGCGATGCTAGGGATTTTGACTCTTTAAAGCGTAATAAATGCACTAAAATATCAAATTTCAAAGTCAGGTTTGGGTCACATACCGGTGGTCCTGCGGTTGGAAGTCTCTGGTGCATGCAGACTCACTCAAAAATGTGCTAGGGAAGCACTCGTTGTGCCATTCTACAAGAGGGTTAGAGCTCAAAAGGCTAGAACTTTCAAAGTGTGAATGCGAAAATGAATGGAAAGTGACCCCTCCAAACCTATTTAAGTATGAAAATTAGGGTTTTTTGCCTCGATTTAGCCGTCAAACTAGGGTTTTGAACCCCTGACACCTTTATTTCCCAACCGAATCTCATTTCACATCCTTTTTCGTGTTTTGGCATATTTTCAGCATCTTGGAGCCTTTCTAGACCCATTGTGTAGCTTGTCTTTTTTTTTTGAGAAATCACCCAAAAATCTAATTTTTTTGTCTGATCTCTTGAGGGGGCAGTATACCAACATAATTCTTCTCGCTGGGGCATAAATGGGGCATTTGAAAAAAATAGAATTTTTTTGAATTTTTAATCTTGGTGGTGTTATTCTTTGAACCAACATAGCAGGTACATTGCTTCAAAGAGGGGAAAAATGTAGACACTCAAAATATCCTGATCGACATCATGCACTTGATTCTGATTCACTAACATCGATTCTTTCTTAATCATGTGCACACTAACTAATTAATTGAATATTCTTTATTTAATTAAATTCATCTTTAATCAGATAATGCACTTTATTAGATTATTTCATCATATTCTTCCTTTAATTAAATAAATGAACTTTATTTAGTTAAATCCTAATGTTCTTCATTTAATTAAATAAATCAACTTTATTTAATTAAATCCTAACGTTCATTTAATTGAATAAATCATTTTATTTAATTAAATTAGTAATGTTCCAATATCCTCTCAATTGATTTACATAAACTCAAAATTTTTAAATTAAATGTCACAATCAAACTAATTTCATTTAAGTTAGTTAATGCTAAATTAATTAACTCCTAACACTAATCCTCCATTCCTCTAGCTTTTGCAAGTTTCACATGTAAATCAATTTATTTGATTTACTAATTATCCTATTTTCATTCAAATATGGTATATTCATTGGAATATTCCATCCACTTAACTTTTCCCTCCCAAAGGACTTTTGTCCTCTGTTAGAATTGTGAAACAAGCACAAAACCACGAGCCACAAGATCAAACAACAAACTAAGACACCTTCCATGCAAGAGATCTACAAACAAGAATTGCTAGATTCATCAACAAGAAAAAGTTATAGAAGAATCTTTCAAGAAGATATGAAAGTCGTGATATTTCCTGTGAATAATATCTGGGTGATATTTATAATAAGGGTTGAATGCTTATAAGAGAAAAGCCCTAAATGAGAAAGGATCAGATCATGACAAGTGTCAACATCACATGAGATGTGACATAATGATCTAATATTAACTCAACTAATAAAGCATTCCTAAGTTTAGCTAAAGTGTGTGAGAATAAATTAGACTAATAAACAATTAAAGATTAATTCATTATTAGCTAATGTATGATAACTCTAACACCCCCCCTTAAGATGAACTTAGGGAGTAGCTAAAAACCCTAAACATAATGTAAGATGGGTCCTGACAAACAAGGCCAAGAAAGGTTCCCATGCACAAACATAAGATCTCTATAATGTGGAGAAATAGAGAAAACCTCATGGGAATAACTCTAATCCAAAAAGAGATGAAATCCAAGTGAAGGACTGAAGAAGCCTCCAAACAAGGAAAGGTTGTCCCAAAAGATAGGAACAAAGGAACATCCAGAAGCATGAAGAAGCTGCAAACACTGTCGAATAATGATTGTTGAAATGTTGAAAGAATAACCTCTGCTGAAACATCTAATGATCAAGATCAAGAAGACAAGAATATGTATGAGTGCCCCCAACGACACTACTGGAATCAAATGGAAAACAAAGGAAAACACTTGGAACTCAAAGATACAGATGGAAAAGGTACCAAAAGTCTGAAGAACTGATCATGAGAAAATGGAAGGTCACCTCTAGAAATAGGAATGCAAGTGTGTCCATATGGTAAGTGCTCCATCTCACCGAAATGCATGGGTAACTAGTCATTGTATCTGCCTAGTACATAGGAACAAATACTGTATACATAGCTCACTCCAACGCGAAACCAAGCAATAGCACCAACAGTAGAAACCCCCCCATAATGCTGACAAGGGAGAGACATGGTAGGTACACTGAAACTAAATGCCTGAAAGTAGCGCATGAAGAGGAACCAAGAACATCTGAAGGTGAAATCATGAAATTACAAGTAGATAGAAAGGATGTGAAAACAAAAATCACATACGCATGAGAAAGGTATGAAGGCAAACAAAGGAAAACATCAACCCCATGGAAATTTATATTATAGTGTGAGTACAACAAGGCACAAAGTGATGTGCAAGAATCCTAATAATACATGTGCAATACAAAGACACTTTATCTCAGTGCGTTTACAAAATCATTAATACATGCAATGTGAGCCCATTAGGTCCAAAAAAAGACAATAGCAGAAAATACAATTCTCTGACAAAAAAGAGGAAACTGGTAGCACCATGACGAAGTACAAGAAAAAACACGCACTTTCAAAAAAATTGGCACCCAAAAATGTGTCCAGATGCAACAGATATGGCCCGTCGAAGTTTCCAAAATGAGAATTGAACAACTATGACACTGAGAAAACAGATTTCATGAAAAAACCAGAAGTTAAAACTAGAAATTTCCTACACCACTGCAAAGAGCACAAAATTCCACCCCATTTCAAAAAAAATTGTATTGAAAAAGCCCACTGTATGACCTAGATATGGCCTCTGGAATATTGGGTGCAAAACTGAAAAGCCCAACGAAGAGGGGCTGAGTGGGAAAAAAAGAAAACTCCTCCAAATTTGTGAAAAACACCTCTAGAAATAGAGGCCTGCCAAATATAGTGATGCTGGAAAAAACTCCTCCAATTACAATGCATTATTTTGCATAAAAAATAAAAATATTTTGCCTCTGTTTTTAAAGTAAAAAAAAGACTACAAAAAACTATATATTTAAAAAAAAAATTAAAAAAACACAAAAACTAAATATATTTTTTTGTTGAAAATAAATATATAAAAAAAGGTTAAAAAAAAAATATTTTAAAAAAGGGGCGCCGCCCTTGGCAGGGCCCTCAGGGGCGGTACCCCTGTGGTACCACCACCGCAGGGAGGAGGGGCCCGAGTGCCTTCCACCGTACGGGTGGCAGGTACCCTCGGGTACCTCCTCCTTTTAAATATTTTTAATATAGTTTTTTTTTTTTAAATAAACAAAAAACTTGTGTTGGGTTTTTTTAAAAACCTTTTTTTATGTTTTTGATTTTTTTTTAAAAGAATATGTAGGGAAAAAATATTAATATATATATATATATATTTTAAAAAAAATCACCTTGATATGCGTGCTGGAAGGCCATATGACTTCCTTGACAAATTTTTTTTGCCTCAAATGCTCCATACTCATAATTCGACGATTTGACAAGTGATCTTAAGGTTTTTGGCTACTTCGGACGCAACGGTGAGGTCCGTTTGGGCTCAAAATGCCCCGAAAAATTAGGCATCCCCTGAATCTGGCTAAAAAGCCCTTTCTTCAAATCTTCATAGATCTGACAAACAAAATCGAAATCAGGCGAAATAAAAGCCAAATTTGACTTTCTTGACAACTCTGGATCCAACGGCGAGGTCCTTTTCACACAAAAATGCTTCGAAAAACACCCACCTCTAAAATTTGCAAAAAAAACAAAGGGGATTTAGAAGCCCGCAACCCTCGTTGAAGAAAGAAAATCTCATAAATCGAGAAGGGGTTTGTTAAATCCATGCTCTGATATAATGTTAGAATTGTTAAACAAGCACAAAACCATGAGCCACAGGATCAAACAACAAACTAAGACACCTTCCATGCAAGAGATCTGCAAACAAGAATTGTTATATTCATCAACAAGAAAAAGTTACAGAAGAATCTTTCAAGAAGATATGAAAGCCGTGATATGTCCCGTGAATAATATCCAAGTGATATTTACAATAAGGGTTTAATGCTTATAAGAGCAAAGCCCTAAATGAGAAAGGATCAAATCATGACAAGTGTCAACATCACATGAGATGTGACATAATGATCTAATATTAACTCAACTAATAAAACATTCCTAAGTTTAGCTAAAGTGTGTCAGAATAAATTAGACTAATAAACAATTAAAGATTAATTAATTATTAGCTATTGTATGATAACTCTAACATCCTCCACCTTTGCAATGAAGTCTCTTACATGTCCTCTCCTTGAGCCAACTTGGCATTAATTCCTCTTACATCCCTTCTTACACAAGTCACCTCTTGAAATTCAAATTTCACCTACATGCATTAAACATGCACATTGTTCAAGATGTGCTCCACTCTCCTTCATTAGCATGTTGACAAGTGGCACAATTCCATTGGTCCCTTTTTTAATCCCACATTCTTCCTATTCTTCACTCTTCAATCCTTCTTCCCTATAAATAGAGGCCTTCTCTATTGATTGAGGATCCAGAATTTGATCCATAAGTTTATGCAAGTTCATTATCCACACTTTCATCCACACTTTCATCCAAGTTAGCATAGAATTCATCATCCCTAGCTAAGTTATTGGAATTTTGCATCAAAAATCACACATCTACCATCAAGCTTATCAAGGAATTGGGAAAGGGCTTCTTTCCACATCAAAGATGCGCCAATTCCCCTATGGGATGCTGGTTTGAGCATTAGAATAGGATTTCATTAGTAGCTTACTTGATATTTTGCTTTGATTTCATGTTCTTGTGTTTGAATGGATTTCATAGGGAATGCCTGTTTACACTTGTTTAAGGATTAATGTTTGCTTGTTTGTCCATGTTTGAGTAGGTCTAGACAAAGCATTCACAGTGATGATACAGGTCATGATAGAAACTATGTAGCCCATTGTTTCATAATGTTTTTTGAAGACCTAAGACAATGTGCCATGAGTGTTGAACAACACTGGATATGATCTAATGGATGTGTTGGTAAGTGTTGATTTTTTTAAATTAAATTTATTTAATTAACTTTGAGACTTAAATTGTTCAATAACTTATATAATATGTTGTGTATGTATACATGTATATATGTATATATCTAGTTTTTTCAACTAATTTGGTTTGAATGAAATTATTTGTAACTTCATAGGACAATTTAAGTTTGCAAAAGCTTTTAATTGGTAGCCAACAAAATGCTAGATGTGGCACCAATTTTTTTTGTAATTTTTACAAGAGTGGACATGGAAAAGGAGAGCATGTGTGAAGCATGCACTTCATCAACATGAACTTGCAGGTAACACCATATATGGAATATATATATTTTTTTTAAATTCTATTTAAACTAAATTAAATTCTTAAACTTCTTAACCTAACAAATTTTTCCAACATGTACTTGCAGGTAATGCCATACGAAATTCAAATGAAATTGTTGAATGGGGAAAAAGTCATTTTTTTGCTCGTGTTTCAATATACAACACATGATATTTTTGGGAAGTTAAAGGTACATAGTCAAGAATTTGTTATTCGAGTTTCAAAGTGTGTGTAATATTCACTTTTTCACTTGGATGTTTGTAATTTACAGATATTGATCGATCAAATCCTTTAAATTGTCAAACAATTAATGTTATTAGAAGTCTGCATCAAATCATGACAACAGGACGTAGCAGTTGCCTTATGTAATTAATGTGAGAAAAATCATTTTTTTGTGTTGATTTTATTGAGGATAATGCAAATATTGTTCAATATGAGAATGTTAGAGATGGGCATGTTTCACGATGGGAAATGAAACAATTAGTATCAATGCCTCCTTTTGAAGAATGTCGATGTCTACGATCCTCTATATTTAGTTGATTACGAATGTGTATTTGATTTAGTTGTTACAGACATATAAATTATATTTACTTAAATTTAATTTTTTTAACTTAAAATTGATTTATATATTTTACTTAAGTTTCAAGCATGTTTATATAAATATTTATATTTGGTTGTACTCCATGGTGTGTACAAGAGATATTTTCACTGTTGTTGTAGATCTTGACAATGCAGAAGGTGTAGATTACTATCTACTAAGATGTATGCAAACAAAATGTAAAATGGTTAAATTGATGTCAGATGGTGATGGACAAGAGTATCTCACTGGATCAGTCATTATTGAAGGCACATATTATTAAAGATAAAGATAGATAAAAATGGTATTATATTTGTTGATTATATGTCAAGACAAAAGGTTCTACATTATAGTCACTTAGTTATAGCAACAAAAATAAATTTTGAAACTTTAGCTAAAAGAGGACATGACAAACAAAAGTGGAGGTTGCCTATTAAAGATCATGAAAAGACTTTAGAGGTAATTAATGATAGAGAGGATCCAGGCTATATGTACCAAGAGCTTTAAGTTATTTAAATTTATACATTGTACATGACATATATTTTTTAGATACATGACTAGATATATATAATTTTTTTTTTATAGATCTAGATATCTATATTGATTGGACATGTGACATAATTTAGAATGGTTTTTTTTCAAAGGATTGGTCATCTATTTCCAATTGTATAAATGTTCCATGTGGAATTCTTAAGTTTAAGAATCTTTGATTTCATTTGTTCAACTCCACTTATAGCATCATCTAGATCAATTTCTTTTCTTGCACATATAAGTTCATTTATTTGATGCAATACAAAAACTCTTGACTAAATAAATTCCTTATCATCTATTTCCAATTGTATTTGTTCCATGGAATTCTTAAGTTCAAGAATCTTTGATTCCATTTGTTCAAATTGATGCAGGAGCATCCAACGGTGTAGGGCAATCTTGCATCACCCAAAAAAAAATGTTTTCTTTAGTTGTTTTGAGTCCTATGATGGCACTTAAGGGTTATAAGATTGTCAGGCATCAAAAATAGTGAAAAATGAGCACTTACTATTTTTAGTAAGTTGGACTAAACAGGCTCATATGGACATGAAAATTTACCCCAAGGAGTAGAACTAGAAAATATTTCTGGTCACAAAAGAATCACCTCAATACCGTGCATGGTTTGGGATAAATTAAAATTTTCGTCTTGAGAAATTTCTCAAATGTAGCTTCAAATTTAGATATAAAACTTTAGAGGCCTCAAAATAACTCAAAAAGTGGCCGAACTGACCTATGGTAAAGTAACATGTTGTAGAGCTCGTCGAGAGCTTTCCAACGATATGCAATAATACCAAATCAAACACTCAGATGAAAAATTATGGCCTAGCAAAGTTGGTCCTCTAAAAAGTGAATTTTATTAAAAACTTCTTCCTAGGCCAGAAATCAAATGGTGGGACTTTTGGCACCAAAACAAAAGGGGAAATTTGAACTTTCTAGAACATTCTAGGGCGATTATTGGAGAAAATAAAAAGGGTTAAGTGGGGGTTGTAGAAGGTGGCTCCAATAATTTAGATTTTGGGCTCCAAATAATATATTTTCTTTTCAGAGTTGATTTTGTTGTAACGAATCAAGCCCACGAAGCTGTAGCATGTAAGCTTTGAGTCTGTAATTTTAGTTTCTGAAAATAATTGAAAGTGAGTCATTTTTTTGTCTCGCATCTTCTATGTTGGTATCTATTGTGATTTTTGTGGGTTTTGGGTGGTGTGGCCCTCATCAAGTGGTATTAGAGCAGGAGTCCCTGAGCCTGTAACAGAGAACCAAACATGAGGTAGTTGCAGCAGGACCTGTGAGTGTGGGTTGAGTTCAAGATGCCTCCAAGACTTGCCCAGTATGGCAGAGGTAGAGGCCGAGGTGGTGGAGGAAGGGATCCACCTAGAGATGAAATCAGAGCCCTTAGAAGGCAATTAGAAACCTTGCAACAAGAGGTTTGAAGAAGAGATGTGCAACAAGATAGAGATGAGAGTGAAGATGAAACGAAAGAGGAAATGGAAGAGGAAGAGCAGGATCCAATGGACCATGAAGAAAGAATATTGATGCGAGTGATCTCAAGCATTGGGAAGAGACTTAAAATGGAGGTTTCAACTTTTAGTGGAAATCTGAATCCTAAAGAATTGATTGATTGGATCAATGACATGGAGAAATTTTTCGAGTTTGAGGAGATTGAAGATCCTCATAGAGTGAGGTTTTCAAAGACAAAATTGTAAGTTCACGCTAGTATATGGTGGAAAGAGGTCCAGTTAGAAAGAGGAAGACAAGGGAAAGATAAAATTTCCAGATGGGACAGAATGGTGTCAAAATTGAAGAAACAATTTATTCTAGTTGATTACAAATTGGAGCTGCTCAAGAAGATGCAGAGCTTGAGACAAGGAACAAGGATAGTGAAAGAATACACAAAGGAATTTCACAAGGTCCTGATTCAGATAGGACATTATGAGGCAAATAGGGAGAAATTTGCTCGTTATATTAATAGGTTGAAGCCAAGCATATAGGAAGAATTGGCACTGGTAAGAATGACCACCATTAAGGATGCTTATTAGTTTTCTTTAAAGGTTGAAGAACAGTTGAACAAGAGGTTTGAGAATAAACAACGAGGTGGAGGACGTGGAGGAAAGACCTATGGACAATCATATGGAGGTCAAAATGAAGATCAAAAGAAGGGTGAAGGTGCCAGTAGCATCTAGAACCAGAAAGGAGATAACACTTACCGTCCTCATAATCAAAACAATGGAGACTAAAGAGGAAGAGGAAGATTTGGACGGGGATGAGGAAGAGGAGGCTTTTTTGGAACCTATTTCTAGTGTGGAGAAGGACATAGGACCTATGAGTGTCCTCAACATCAAGGAAAGACAAATAGAAGACCTAAGCGTAATGCACGAGTTGCACATGTAGAGGAAGATGTTGAGTCTTCCTATTTTGAGGATGTAGAAAGAGGAGAGGTTCTTGTTACTAGAAGAGCCTTGTTGAATGAGAAGGATGGTACCAACTCAAAGGAAGAATTTTTTTCGCACCAGATGTAAGTGTGAAGGTAAATTTTGCAATGTTAATATTGATGGAGGTAGTACTGATAACCTTGTTTTAGAAGAAATGGTTAATAAGTTGCAGTTGGAGAGAAGAAGGCATTCGAACACATACTAGATTGCTTGGTTATAGAAGGACCATAAAGCCTTGGTAAATGAACAATGTTTGGTAAAGTTCAAGATTGGAAATTACCATGATGAGGTATTGTGTGATATTATGCCTATGGATGTTTGTCATATGTTATTAGGAAGATCATGGAAGTTTGATCCACGAGTAGTACATGATGGACATGCCAACACCTATTCTTTGAGAAAGGATGGGGTTCATCATAAGTTGAAGCCCTTGAAAGAGGCAGAGGAAAAAGTATGTAGTAATGCAATTATTTGTTTGGTTGATGGAAGAAAGTTCCTAGAAGGTATGAGGCATGATCATATGTGTTTTACATTGATCCTTAGAATTGATAAAGAAGATACTAATGAGGTACTTGTAGAGGTTTCAAATTTGTTGAATGAGTTTCAAGCTATTATTTTTTATAACGTACATGAAGGTTTTCCTCTAGTGAGAAAGATTAGTCATCAGATGGACTTGATTCCTGGAGCTAGTTTTCCAAATAAGGCAGCTCATCATATGACTCCAGCAGAGAGTGAAGAGTTGAACAAACAAGTGCAAGAGTTGTTGCGGAAGGGATTGATCAGAGAGAGTTTGAGTCCATGTACAGTACCTGTAGTACTAGCACCAAAGAAGGATGAGGAATGGAAAATGTGTATAGATTCTAGAGCCATCAACAAGATCACCATCAAGTATAGATTTCCCTTGCCAAGAATGGATGACATTATGGATTGTTTGAGTGGAGATGAGTACTTCACAAAGATAGATTTGAAGAGTAGATATCACCAGATCCGGATTAGAGAAGGAGATGAATGGAAGACAACCTTTAAAAACGAGGGCTTGTACGAATGGTTAGTCATGCCTTTTGGGCTAACCAATGCACCGAGCACATTTATTTGGCTTATGAATGAGGTATTGAAAGAGTTTTTAGGAAAATTTGTTATTGTTTATTTGGATGATATTTTGATTTTCAGTAAGACATTGGAGGAGCACTTGATGCATATTCAAATTTTTTTGAGAAGCTGAGGAGAAGTTGTTGATTAATTTGAAGAAATGTAGTTTTGTGAAGAGAGAGTTGGTGTATTTGGGATTTGTTGTCTCAGTAGAGGGTCTTAAAATGGATCAAAAGAAGGTAAAAGATATCATTGAATGGCCTACCCCAAGGAATGTTACAGAGGTAAGATCATTTCATAGTCTAGCAAGTTTTTACGGAAAGTTTATTAAGAATTTTAGTAGTATTTGTGCACCCCTAACTGAAGCGATGAGAGGGGATAGAAAAGAGTTTAAGTGGACTACAAGAGCAGCCAAAAGTTTTGATATGTTAAAGAAGAAATTTATAGAGCAACTTGTTTTGGAACTTTCTAATTTAAATAAAGTCTTTTAGGTAGATTGTGATGCTAGTGGCACTGCCATAGAAGTTGTTTTGAGTCAAGAAGGTAAGGTTGTTGCCTATTTTAGTGAGAAGTTAAATGATGCTAAGAAGAAATATTCTATCTATGATGAAGATTTTTATGCTATAGTTCAGGCTTTGAAGAAATGGAGACACTATTTTTTTCCAAAAGAATTTGTTTTATATACTGATCAGTAGGCTTTGCAGTATCTCAATAGTCAAGGAAAGTTGAATCAAAGGCACTTAAAATGGGTTGAGTTTTTGTAGAGTTGTACCTTTGTTTTGAAGCACAGGAGTGGAAGGTCAAATAGAGTTGCAGATGCCTTGAGTAGAAGGAAAAATCTGTTGATAGAAATGAATATAGAGGTTGTTGGGTTAAATGAAATCAAGAGTTTGTATCCAGAAAATCCAAACTTTGCAAAATCTTGGAAGGCTTGTTTGGGACCTCTTACATTGGATAGGACGAGATGGTTGGAATTCTTAATCCAAGATGGGATGTTGTTTAGAGGAAGCCAATTATGCATTCCAAGGAGTTCTATGAGAGAGAATCTAATCAAGGAGAAGCATAGTGGAGGTTTGGCTAGACATTTTGGTCAAGATAAGACCATTTCTCTTGTTAGTGAGAATTATTATTGGCCACAATTACAACAAGATGTGAAGAATTTTGTACAAAGTTGTAGAGTATGTTAAATGGTGAAAGGAACAAGTTAGAATATAGGATTGTATCAGCCATTACCTATACTTAAGAGGCCATGAGAGGATATTAGCATGGATTTTGTTCTTGGATTGCCAAGGACACAAAGAGGGCATGATTCCATATTTGTGGTGGTGGGTATATTTTCAAAGATGGCACATTTCATTCCATATCATAAGACCAGTGATGTTCTTGTCGTAGAGTTGTTTTTCAGAGAGGTGGTGAGACTACATGTTCTAGCAAAGAGTATAGTTTCAAACAGAGATACCAAATTTGTTGGTTATTTCTGGAGGACATTATGGAAGAAGTTGAAGACATATTTGAAGTTTATTTCTACACACCATCCACAGACTGATGGACAAACAAAGGTGGTGAATAGGATTTTGGGTAACCTGCTAAGATGCTTAGTAGGAGATAAGCCTAAGGGATGGGATTTGATTATACCACATGCATAATTTGCTTATAATAATTTCGTCAACAAGAGCACTGGTAAGTCACCATTCTAGATTGTGTATGGGGGTATTCCAAGAACTGCTTCTGAACTGAGAAAGATGGATAAGGGGGAGAAGAGTAGTGTTGAGGTTGAACATTTTGTTGAGCACCTGAAGAATTTACACAAAGAGGTGACGAAACATATCAATAAGATGAACTCACAATATAAGGATTAGGCAGATAAAAAAAGGAGGTATAAGGAGATGAAGTCATGGTTCATTTGTGAAAGGAAAGGTTTCCAGTTGGTACATACAACAAGTTAAAGATGAAGAATTTTGGACCATGTAAGATCCCGAAGAAGCATGATTCAGGAAATGCTCATGAGGTAGAGTTGCCTAGTGGAATAAGTATTTCTCTTGTGTTCAACATTGCTGATTTGATAGAGTATCATGAAGGTGATATAGAGGGGTCGATAAATGAACCGTTGAAAATTCCAACACCTGCTTTAGAGAAGGAAGAGATAGAAGAAATCTTGAATAGTCGTGTGGGTAGAAGCACAAGAAATAAGAAATATGCAGAGTACTTGGTGAAATGGAGAGGAATGCCTATTGAAGATTCATCATGGTTGTCTGAGGTTGAGGTTAACCATCTTGGTTTCCCTCTAACTCCTGAGAAGTGATAGGTTCACATTTCAAATTACCTTGGGTGTCTGATGCAAGAGCATCCAGCAGTATAGGGAAATCTTGCATCACCCAAAAAAAATTGCTTTCTTTATTTTCTTTAGTTGTTTTGAGTCCCATGATGGCACTTAAGGGTTATAAGACTATGATGCATCAAAAATAGCGAAAAATAAACACTTACTATTTTTAGTAAGTTAGCCTAAATGGGCTTGTATGGACATGAAATTTTTCCCCAAGGAGTAGAATTGAAAAATAATTTCGTTCATACAAGAATCACCTCAATACGCCACACGGTTTGGGAGAAATTAAAGTTTCTATCCCAAGAAATTTCTCCAATGCAACTTCAAATTCAGATATAAAACTTTAGAGGCCCTGAAATAGCTCAAAAAGAAACTAAACCGACCTATGATGGTTCACATGTTGTAGAGTTCATCAAGAGATTTCCAACGATATGCAATAATAGAAAATCAGATAACTAGATCAAAAGTTATGGCCCTGCGAAGTTGGTCCTCTAAAAAGTGAATTTCATTAAAAATTTCTTCCTAGGCTAGAAATGAAACGGTGGGACTTTTGGCGCCAAAACAAAAGGGAAATTTTAAACTTTCTAGAACATTCTAGGGTGGTTATTGGGGAAAATAAAAAGGATTAAGTGGGGGTTGTAGAAGGTGGCTCTAATAGTGCATATTTTGGGCTCCAAATAATATATTTTCTTTTTAGAGTTTATTTTGTTGTAATGAATCAAGCCCATGAGGCTGTAGCATGTAAGCTTTGAATCTGTAATTTTATTTTTTGAAAATAATTGAAAGTGAGTCATTTTTTTGTCTCGCATCTTCTATGTTGGTATATGTTGTGATTTATGTGGGTTTTGGGTGGTGTGGCCCTCATCACAAATCCACTTATAGTTCATCATATATGCAATACAAAACCTAGGGACTTTAAAAATTCATTTTTCCTAAATCCTTTATGATCTATTTCCAATTGCATTTGTTCCATTGTATTCTTAAGTTCAAGAATCTTTGATTTTATTTGTTCAACTCCACTTATAGCAGCATATTATGCAATACAAAACCTAATGACTTTAAAAATTATTTTTGCCTAAATTCATTATCATCTATTTCCAATTGCATTTGTTCCATGGAATTCTTAAGTTCAAGAATATTTGATTTCATTTGTTCAACTCCACTTATAGTATCATATGCAATACAAAACCTAGTGAATTTAAAAATTCATTTTGCCTAAATTCCTTATCATCTATTTCCAATTGTATTTGTTCCATGGAATTCTTAAGTTCAAGAATCTTTGATTTCATTTGTTCAACTCCACTTATAGCATTGAATCTCTCACTTTATTTGCTCAAGCATGTAAATTCATATGCAATAGAAAACCTAGTGACTTTAAATTCATTTTGCCTAAATTCCTTATGAAAGGTGGAAAATTGTTTTGCTCTCTTCACCCTAGGATTTAGGGCCTAGAAAGGACAACTTTCACTTTCACTCAAGAACAAACCCATGAGATCTCTTTGCAAATGAGAAAGAGATCTTGCAAGAGGCTTGTTCTAGGGACTGGAAATGATATAATGAGAGGTTCACCACCAAGTTTAAACATGGAAAAGACAATGAAATGAAAGATGCAATGCAAAACCCTAATTGAATGTAAACTAACTCTAAATGACCTAGAAAAGTGAATGAAACAACATAGAAATCTGCAAAACATAAAGTGTGTACTTGGAACTCCAAAGAAGGTTTAATGGAGGTCTAGAACACTAGAAAAACTACTTTTACTGTTGATTGGGACTCATTCACCAAGCTTGGTGAATCAGTCATGTTTCTAAGAAACTGTGCAAGAACAAAAAACTGCCAAAAGGGTATCCAAATCTGCAAGATGTTGAAAATTGATTGGAATTGGGACTCATTCGCCAGAAGTGGCGAATCAATCTAGTTGGGATTTTCTACAACTTCAAAGGCTGATCATGCGCTTCTTTGTCTAATCTATCCTTCTTGATTGATTTTCAAATCTGAATCTCTGATTTGCAACCTGTAGGTGATGTCCAATGCTCTCCAAAGCTTGATGACAACTTTGGCAACTTTGAATGATTTGCAACTTTTTCTCCAATCTTTCCCCTTAGGAAATCTACAACCTTGACCTATAAATCACACACAAAGGAGAGGGAAAAAATTTGTTGGGTTAGTGGATAGGGGTTTTCCTAGGTCAAACCCCTTGTTGGATCAATCCTTGAAATGAAATGAAATATGAATGGAGAATGATGAATGAACAAATAACAATGTTGCAACTCACCAAAGCCTAGCAATAAGGTGCTACAAATATGCTTGAAATGGATGCAATGGATGTGGTTCTTGACTCTTCCTTGAATGATGTTGATCTTGCATAAAACACTTGCTTGAATCACAAAACCCTACACCACAATTGTTAGCATGATAACAAACATGATGCATGAAAACTTTGACATGATGATTGATGCTTGAAAATTTCTCTAAAATGTTTGATAATATTCCCTTGGATGCTCTTGAATGCTCTTGAAAACACTTGTGAGGACAAAATTGCTATGGGAATGAACACTTGAATGAATGAGGTGAAAATGAGTGAAAGAACCTTATATTTATACTCAATTATGCAAGAATTCCCGAAATTACAACACTACAAGCCGACATCAGATCTAGGAGAATAAAATACCACCAAAAATTTGAATTAAATTTGATTTTGGGTGACATGATAATCTTTCGCCCAAGGTGGCGAATGAGTCCCATCAAGCATAATGTATGGGACCAAAAACCAAAAGTGCTTAGAAATGTGTGAAATCCAATTCGGGACCCAAAAACCTAGGTGGGACCCGTTCGCCCAAGGTGGCGAATGAGTCCCAGATCACTAAATCTAGGCCACACAATCTAAAAACACCTGAATTATGATTGGTTAATGATTGGTGTCAGGATTATCCTTGAAAAGATGCAATAGATGAGGCTTGTAGATGCAAAGTAGGGCCAATTAAAGCATAAGAAAGCCCAATTATTAATGACAAGCCTAGAAAAGTGTGAAAGTGTGTTACAACACTTTACAACACTTCAAATAAGGAAAGATTAATGTTGAAAAGAGGTTTATTAGGTGTAATTAATTAATAAAACCTTAAAAAAGTGTGAAAGTGAGTTACAACACTTCAGAACACTTTAGCAAGGTACCATTTAAATCCATTAGTTCACAAGGGCCCAAGACCTAATGTGAATGTGTCAACCACATTACAACACTAAATCAAGGAAATATTAAGCCTAATTCAACAACGAGGGCCCAAACAAGTGTGAAAATGTCCCCAACGACATTTTTCGACACTACACCTTATCATCTATTTCCAATTAAATTTGATTAATGGAATTCTTAAGTTCAAGAATGTTTGATTTCATTTTTTCAACTCTGCTTATAGCATCATCTCTCACTTTCTTTTAGAACTTGCATGTAAATTCTTATGCAATACAAAACCTAGTGACTTTAAATTCATTTTTCCTAAAGTTCCTTATTGAATCTATTTCCAATTGCATTTGTTCCATGGAATTCTTAAGTTCAAGAATCTTTGATTTCATTTGTTCAACTCCACTCATAGCATCATCTCTCACCCTTTTTGCTTGCATGTAAATTCATATGCAATACTTGAAACCTAGTGACTTTAAAAATTCATTTTGCCTAAATTCCTTATAATATATTTCCAATTGTATTTGTTACATGGAATTCTTAAGTTGAAGAATATTTGATTTCATTTGTTCAACTCCACTTATAACATCATCTTTCACTTTCTTTGCTTGCATGTAAATTCATATGCAATACTTGAAACCTAGTGACTTTAAATTCATTTTTCCTAAATTATTTATCATCTATTTCCAATTGTATTTGTTCCATGGAATTCTTAAGTTCAAGAATATTTGATTTCATTTGTTCAACTACACTTATAGCATTGAATCTCTCACTTTCTTTGCTCAAGCACGTAAATTCATATGCAATACAAAACCTAGTGACTTTAAATTAAATTTTCCTAAACTACTTATCATCTATTTCCAATTGCATTTGTTCCATGGAATTCTTAAGTTCAAGAATATTTGATTTCATTTGTTCAACTCCACTTATAGCATCATCTCTCACTTTCTTTGCTTGCATAAAAATTCTTATGCAATACAAAACCTAGTGATTTTAAATTCATTTTTCCTAAAGTTCCTTATTAAATCTATTTCCAATTTCGTTTATTCCATGAAATTCTTAAGTTCAAGAATCTTTGATTTCATTTGTTCAACTCCACTTATAGCATCATCTCTCACTTTTTTTGCTTGCATGTAAATTCATATGCAATACTTGAAACCTAGTGACTTTAAATTCATTTTTCCTAAATTCCTTATCATCTATTTCCAATTGCATGTGTTCCATGGAATTCTTAAGTTCAAGAATCTTTGATTTTATTTGTTCAACTCCACTTATAACATCATCTCTTTAAAGGAATTGACGTAACTTACATATTTGCATTCAAATTATTTCTATTTCTTGACCTATTTAAAGACGCTCATTTCTATAATTAATTACATCCATATTTTAAATTTACAAAAATCAACCATTCTAGGAACATTTTTATTTAGATCATGTAAAATGAAGACCTGTTTTGTCTCAAAAAAATTATATATAAATATGTCACTTGCATGCTTGACATATGAAATTCATCCAACATTTAGCCAAAGTCATAAATTCAATCCAACAAGGGGGTAAACTAGGACCCACCCATATCAATTTGTCATCACCCTTATGCATTTTCAAATGTGCCAAAGATCATAACATAAACTAGGTTGCAAAACGTTCAATGCTTACAATATATATAATCTAAACCTCAAAGGATGATTTGAACATCAATCAAGATTGACTAAAATATTAATATGTGTGACTCTAATTTTGATTGAATATATTTAAGGAAAAAAGAAGAAGGTACAAGGGCTAAATAAATAAAACCATAATGTGATGTAAACCATAATGTATTTAATTTGTATATAATGTGACATGACAAACCATGTAATGTGATGTATGTATGTATACCATAATGTGAAATGTATGTACTGTGATGTAAATCATAACAAGTTTTCAAACCATAATGTGACATAAACTATAATGTTAAATGTATGTAATATGGTCCAAATAATAATAACAGTTCAAACCATAATACTGTATAGTTCGTGTCATGACAAACCATAATGTGATGTATAAACCATAATGTAAAATGCATATATAATGACATGAAAAAACTCAAATAGAAGGATGTCTAGTATGGATAGATGAATTTGATCCCTACGCTAATCCCTCTCTCGATCCATGTCCTTATCTAGGTTGTCTCGATTCCTCTCCTGATCCAACCTGTCTCGATCCCTGTCTTGATCCAACCTATCTCAATCCTTGCCCTGTGCCCTATCCCAAGCCATGCACAAGTTCAAGTACATGTAATTTAATTTAATACACGTGTATATATGTAAAATTATCTAAAACTTACAATGTACAAGTTCAATGTGTTCAAACGTATCAAGAAATTTAAATTTTTATTATTTAAATGTACCTCGGGTGTATAATGCATGGGATCGCCATCATGCTTCAAATCTCCAAACTCTGAAAAATCACCATATTGCTAGAAATTTTAAAATACACAATTTCAATAAGGAGTTAGAACTACTTTAAAATCAGTTTTATTTAAAATATATGTACATGTAAATTTTAGAATGCAATTTATATATAAATTATTCAAGTACCCGTCCTGCATCATTGAGGCCTCTACCAATCCCACTGATATCAAAAGAATGCAAAGATATCTTGGGGACATTTGTAGGTGGTACAATATTAGTGCCAAAATGAAGTGTACTATATGTGCCAAAAACAAGATTAGGTGGCGTAGTAACCTCAACATGATCTGCAACATGTTGAGAACCTAGACAAGCTGCTAGATCAATAGAAACATGCTACACATGGGAGCTTGTAGGATGGTGTGGAATATCTTGTGAAGTTGCCACCCCCTAGCTCATATGTGTAGTAGGATGTCGATGTCTAATAAGTAGTAGATGTAGCCTTAGTGGGAGGAAGGCTAATCTATGTCTATAGATGTGAAAGATATGATCCATCTCCATCTTCATATCCATCTCTATCTCTATCTTCCTCTCTATGTATCTTCCCCATCTCCCCAACTCTAAGTCCTTACCTCTCTCTCTCTTTTTACCCTCTATCTTTCCCACTATATCTCTCTTTATCTCTCCCTCTTTCTATTCCTATCTCCCCCATCTCTCTCTCTCTCCATATTTTATTTATATATCTTGCTCCCTCTCCATCTCTCTCTCATCACACACACACACACACCATATTTCTCCATCCCTATCTCTATCTCTATATCTCCCTCACCCACACACATACAATCCTTGTTTCTCCCTCCCTATCTCCATCTCTATATGTCTATCTATCCTTCCTTTATCTCTCTCTCTCCCTCCCTCTATTACTTCTCTCTATCTCTCTATCTCTACCTCTCTCCCTTTCTCTTCTCATATATCCCTCTCTTTATCTTCCCATATATCAATATCTTCCTCTTTCTCTATCCCTCTATCACCCCTATTTCTCTCTCCCTCTCTCTCTCTCTATTTTTCCATAGCTACTTCTCTTTGTTTGTCTATCTCTCAATCTCTGTATCCATCTCCCCATACCTCTATATATCTTCTTATATCTATGTCTCTCTATCACTATATCTCACCATCTATATCTCTCTCCATCTATCCTTCTCCCTCTTCCTCTAAATCTCTATCTCCATATCCCTCTTCCTTTATATATCTCTATATCTTCATATTTATCTCCCTCTTCTTCTTCCTTTATATATTTATATCTCTTCATCAATATCTTCATATCTCTCTCTATCTTTATCTCTCCCTCTATGTATATCTCTATCTCTCTATCTACTTATCTCACTCTTCCTCTCTTGATATATCTCCATCTTTACCTTTATTTTCCTCTCCCCCATCTATCTCTAGAAATGTCTCCCTCTCTCTATCTATCCATCTCTCTCCAACTCTCTCCCTCTCCCTCTTCCTCTTCCTAGACCTATATATCTATATCCATTTGCATCTCTATCTCTATCTCTCCATATTTCTTCTTCCATCTCTCACTCTATCTCTATCTTGTTATTTCTCCATCTCTCTACCCCTATAGCTCTCCCTCTCTCTATATCACTATATGTATCTTTATCTTTATATCTATTGGGATTAAGGTGTCTCAACCTTAGAGTCCTAATATTGATTTAATTAATGTATTATTGTATTTATTTGTATTATTTAATTTCCTATGGTGTCATGTTATAAATTGGGACCCACCGGTTTAGTGTCATCCTCGTTAGAGGTGATTGGATGACACATAATCATACCAAGTGGACATAGGCATCCCACTTTGAAATCTTTCACCTATGATAGATTCTATGACATGTCATAAGACATCTTTATGCATGGAGGAAATTGGTGCCCAAGATGGGTTATGACAAGGTGTAAGAGAATCAAGTATTTTAGGTCATTTATGTTAGATTCTCTTATAGTTGTAAGTGTTGTAAGTATGAAATATTTTATGATAGATGCTATGATATATTCTATGACAATTGTAAGGCATTTGTCATAGCCTATTTTTAGCATATTCTAGGTGCCCAAGCTTGGAGAAAGAATATTGCATGTAATGAAAATTGTAAGGGGTGTAAGGGAATGTTGTACATGTGTCCAAATGCATGTTTATGGCATGGAATATTATTCCATGTGGATTTGGATGCCCCTCTCCTTCTAGATGCTTCTTCAAGCTTGCATATCTTTATATATTGAGTGCCTTGCATTGTAGAATGTACAGTTTTGTTGTAGGTAACGAAGTGTTGTTGAATTCACTCCAAGATAGGTGTTTATGACAAAAAACTTGTTGCAGAAAGCTTTATACTTGGGGCTGTATTGTAACTTTTATTTGAAGTAATACAATAGTATTGTGCTTTTGGAGGGTGGGGTTTTTTTACTTGAAAGGGTTTTTCCCACATATATCTGGTGTTGTATTTGTGTACTTGTTTCCTTATCTTCTCTTATGTGTTTTTCTTATTGTATTTGTATAAGGTGTTAAAAAGGAAATGTTTTGTAACTTTTCCCTACTTAGATTAGTGTAGGAAGTTTTTTTCTCTCACTTGACTTCCTTTCAGTTGGTATCAGAGCCTTCCCAATCTTGATTCCTTTCTTGGGGTAGAAGTGTTTTTTGAGCCAGTCTTTGTTTTAGTGGGAGTTTTGTAGAAGTTTGTTTCATGACCTTGTTGATGGAAAGAGATGGTAGGAACATCTGTGAGGATTTGTTAGTAAAATGTGTGTTGTACACCTTGCATAATATATTTAATGTAATTATTCTTGGGGCCACTTTATGTTGCATGTAACATTGGGACATAAGTTAAGTTGCTAAAATGTAATTATTTAATATTGGGGAAAATAAATAAATAAAGTACCCAATATTAAATAAGGGGACATGGTTTGTAATATCATGGTTTTAGTCACATGGTTTTGTGTAATACCACTTAGTGGTTTTTTGGGAGCTTGCTTCTTTAAAATCAACCACAAAGGTAGTTATTGTGAGATGCAATTTTGCATGTTAGCTCTAGTTAGCATTTGTGAGGGTTTGAAGCATGGCATAGGATGTGTGGTTGCATGCTTGATCACATGGATTTCTTGGAGAGGGCTTGTTGCTTCAATGGTGTTCATGGAGACTCAAAAGATGTATTGTAATATTTATTGTTGAATAATACATGAGAGATGGATGCTTTTGGAGGCTAGGTTTTTTCCCTCTTGAGGTTTTTCCCAAGGTATATCTTATGTCATATTTTCATGGGTATGTTGTCTATTCTCTTGCATGTGGATTATGAATACTTAGTAGCATAGATCTCTCTTTTGGGTTATGTGAAAATTGTCTTTAATTGGCTGCAAGTTTCCAACAAGTGGTATTAGAGTTATGGTTGTGGTTGTATAACCCTTGGTTGAGAAAAATCTTGTTTAAGTTTGAATCTATGCATTTCATGTGAGAATAAAAGAAATGGAAAGATATGAGGGTTTTGCAGGTTGTTTATTATAGATCTGAGGGTTTTGGGTTTGTCATTTTTTGATGGGTTGTTTGTAGATTTGGGGTGTGAGAAATATTGGGTGAAATGGGTTTCTTGGTTTTGTATTCAAATGGGGGTTTTGGGGGTGATCTTTCATAAATGATCTCCTGGCCCAAAACATACCTCATGGTTGGATCTAGGTTGGCTGAGAGACAAATTTTGATATATAATTTTCCCTATTTTGGTTACTAGAAAAAAATGCAATTTTTTTTGTAAAATCCCAATTTCATAGTCCGTACGGATCATTTTTTAAAAAAGAAAATTAATATTCCCATCAAATTAAATTTTCGTCATGCCTGCCGGCCGGAGGGTACTGCTAGCAGGTTGCTAGGTGGACCCCCTGCCACCGATCGGCGATGGGTATGGCCGCCACCCCACCTTGGGGTTTGAATTTAAAAAAAACAATTTTTTTATTATAAATTTTTCATCCGCCATTTAAATTAATCTACCGGATTTTTCATGGGTTCGATGCATGCAAAATAAAATTAAATGAAATTTAATTATTCTTCCAGGTCTACCACCCAAGGAGCGGCACTGCCCAGCTGGGGCCACCACTCAGCCACCAAGGGTGGCTAAATTTTTTTTGCCTCAAGTGCAAACTAGTGTTTTACTTTGGAGAGGCATAACGTTTTCCCAATATGTTAGATTTTTGACTTCTTGGACTTGTTGGAAAGATGACTTAGTGCTCTACACTGTGGTGACAGTGATTTTTTGATATTTTATAGTTTTGATAGTGTTTTACTAGCTGGAAGTCAAGTGTTCATTTTGAGCTTCGAGAGGTGATATCAGGTACATACAGAGATGAATTTTGGACTTTGAATAGTCAACAAAAAGCTTGTTTAGAGCACTACATAGTGGATTAGGTTTGGATTTATTTTGGCATGGTTTATTTGTTGTTTTCCTTATATGAATTTTTTATGGGTTACTTTGACTATGGTGATACTACGAGTTTATGGATTGTCAGATCTTGGAGATTTGATGTTGGATTCATCGTATGCTCATTGTACATCTTAGATTATTCTCTCATTTGACATAGTTATTAGTAGATGTTTGGATTTGTATGTTGCATTGTTGTATCTACAAGTTGTGCAATGTTGTAGGTAGCCTATACTTACATGTTGCATTTATGACTTGGAAATGGGTTATCTTTGCCCATTGATATTTTAGTGTTGATGGTTGTTCAGTTTTGGTGGCTTGGTTTAGTCACTTGGTTTGTTGGTTTTGTTGTCATGTTGAGGAGTTGAGATGGTATTACTAGGTATAGTCATGATATGAGATCTATGCAGTTGACTATGATTATGCAGATATGTGGACACGGTTGGGTTGATTTGTTGGTACATTTGGTGGTGTTTTGGTGATGTGTTTGGTTCCTTAACTATGGTCCTTGAATATGGACATGTTTGTAAAACCAGATCAAAGGTTGATTTGGTGTTTGATTCATTTGGTCTATATGGTTATTCTCTTAGATATCTCAGTTTGTAGTTTACTGATGTGATGACGAGTTTGCATGTTTTAGTGATTGGATCTACAAGTCACGCAGGTTGTGGATTAGCTACCCATTTACTTGTAGTGGGATGACTTGGTTGTGGATTATCTTTATTCACCAGGTATGATTCACTGTTGTTGTAGAATTTGACAGTTGGCCTTGTTTTTGGTCATTTGTATATTGGTATGTGTGCTTAGAGATGAGAGGATGGATGTTTCATATAGTACCTGGATAGTTTTTTTTGGGACTTGTAGCATGTGGTTTATCATGATGTCATGGATAGCTTGATTGCACTTTTTAGTGGGAGCTTTTGATAGTGATCGATTGGCGGTGATGGATATGCTTATGATGGTTTGGCGGTTGTAGGTATCTTCTTGGCTTGGAGATCTTGGTTCTACTTTTTATCTTATTGACAATTCAGTTGTGTGTGTAGACATGGATGATCTTCATGGAGAGGATGGTTTTCACGATGCCATGTGTGACTCGGTATCATAGTTCAGTGGGATTTGTTGGAAGTGATTTGGATTCACCATTCGATGGTGGATGTTCTTCTACAGTGATTGTGGGTGTCATGGATGGACTCTTGGTTTCTACTTTTATGCAGTGATGGTTCATTGACATCTTTGGTTTCATTGACAGGGGATGTGTTATGCCTTGCATAACCACCCCATTTTAAACTTGTTTAAAATAGGTCCCCCTTGTTTTTTTTTGTTTCCTTTGGCCTTTTGTTTTCTTCCTTAGGCGTGTTTTGTTTTGTTCTGGCGAACGCGGGACTGAGACCGAAACCGAACTTTGGAATTTCTTCTAAGTTCTGATTTCTGTTCCGTTCCCGGTTCTGGTTCCACCCCCTTGCGCTTGTTCTTTTTTTTTTGGAGGGCGTGAGACGCGAAACGAAACCGAACTTCAAAACTTTTTCTAAGTTCCAAGTTTTGGTTCCGTTCCGGTCCCGGTTCCGCCGGTCTTGTTTGTTTGTTTTTCCTTTGTTCCTTGTGTTTGGTCGTGGGGTGTGTAGACATTAAAAATATACATTGATATCACACACTCTGATCCTGACTACTAACATCGTTTCTTCCTGAATCATCCCTCGGTCTAACCATTTAATCAAATTCCCCTATCTGATTAAATTCATCAATATTCCTCTCTTAATTAAATAAATCATTTTATCTAATCAAGTCAATCTCTTTTGTTAATTAAATCAATCCATCTGACATAACTATCCCTATTTAATTAAATATCAATTTATTTGATTAAATATCTAAAGTCTATCCATTAAATTAAATAAATTAAAACCTTATTTGATTTAATCTAACACCATCTCTTTTAATTAAATAAATCAAAATCCTTATTTAATTAATCTCTTGTCATATTCCTCTCTTATTTGATTTAAATAAACCCATTAATTTGAGTCAAATAGGTCACATCATCTAACCTCTCTCATTAAATTAATTAACCCTTAATTAATTTAATCTCATCTCATCTCAAATCCTCTAGATTTTGCAACTTGCAAATGAAAATAGACTTATTTGATTTATTAAATTTCTATTTTCCTTCAACAAGGCATATTTTAAGGAATATTCCCCTAATTTGAATTCAAAATCCAAGTGGGAATAAGTCCTTCCAACAAAGCATTTAAAATCTCTTACATGTCCTTTTCTTGAGCCATGTGCATTTGCTTCACCTTTCACTCATCCTTCAAGCCATATTTTGAATTTGAATCTCCCCTCTTTGCACATTCTTCAAAACTTGCACATCCTCCATCCATTCATAGATTGACAAGTGGCATCATGCCATTGGATGAATGTTAGTCCCACATTGCTCAAATTTGGACTTTCATCCATCTTGAAATCCTATAAATAAAATGCTCATATCCTCGTTTGATCATCCACAACTTAAGTAAACTTACTATACTCAAATTCATAGCAATTTTCATCCATCTCATTGAGTTTTATAGCTAGGTTATGCAAATTTTATCTTGGAGCATTCATCAATCTTCATCATCAATCAACAAAGCTTGCATAGGAGTTGGGAAAGGGCCAATTTCCACATCAAATTGGCACCAACTCCCTCAAGAGATCAAGAATTTATATTGCTTTCATAGGATTTAATCTCTTTTGTTGATTTCTCATTGTATTGCTTTCATTTTCCTATTTAGAGCATTGATAAATGGATTTCTTGAGAAAAATAGATTCTAACTTGCATTTCAATCTTCTAATGTGTTTGTTTGTTGTGTTTTGCAGGTATTAGGATCTTGGTTCACATAGGGTGTTTTCTCCCCTTCTTTTTCTTCTTTCTCATCTTTTTCCTCATTGTCTCTTTGTATGTTGTCGGAGGCGGGGTCAGGATGGAATCCGAACTTGAAACTTTGAAAAGTTTCAGTGTCAGATTTGGTTCCGTTTCCACCCTCATTGTGGTTCGCCCGGGATTAGTTTTTGCTCCGATCTCGTTTGTGTTTGTTTCCCTGTTTGTTCCTTGTGTTTGGTCTCTTTTGCGAGGCCAGGTTCGGGAAGGATTTGGGATGTGGAGTTGTTACCAATTTCACTTTCCTCATCTGGTTTCGACTCCGCCCCCGCCTTGTTGTGGTCTCGGTTCCTTTGCTTTTTGTGGACGCGGAGCCGGGATGTGGGTTGAACTTGGAAATGTTGGTTATTTCCATGTTTTGTTCCCGTTCTGACTCCGGTCTCGGTTCCGGTTTCATCTTGGCTCTGCCCCTGCTTGGCTCCACCCCCGCCGGTATTAAAGGTAAGTGTTGTCTCCGGTTCGGATTCGGTTCCGCCTCTGCCAGAGTTGAATTTCTTTTTGCTAGGAATAATTAAATGAAAGATATATGAAAGGTAGGATGAATGATGATGTTTCTATGCTTTAGAGGACTAATGAAGGCATTGTTTTGCAGAGTTAAAGCATGTCGAGAGCATCTGATGTTGTTTCTCAAGGAAGTCAACCCGCGAAGGCTTCAACTTCCTCTAATTGGTCAAACACATACCACGTAGGATATTCAGATGGTCAAAGGTCGTTCAAGCAGAATCGCATGTTGGTGAGACACTAGTTGTGTCTCCCCGATGCTACAATGCTCCACTGACGCTATCGGCATGACTTACAACTATCGGCAAGAGTCTCCCCTATACCCAGCATGAACACATCCATCGGCAAGACCAACAAGTCAGAGCAAGGTCTTGGTGAGCCTCCATGTCACACCGAAGTGAATAACCATCGGTGAGACATACACTGTAGGGATGAGTCATTCTGAAAGTTCACATTTCTCCCCGATTCCAATTGTTGCCAAGAGATCTCCTCGGGTGAGGAGAGGTAGGAAAACTCACAGCGATAGAAAAGTTTCAGCAATAACTCTAGTCGGTAAGACAACAACAAGGTCTCGGCGACCTGAGCATTCCACAAGGTTACACAACTACTAGTTGGCCAGACAAAAAGAGTGTCACACTGACTTTGCTTTTTCAGAGGTTTCAAGTTAGTAAGTTTGAGACACATTATCCAAAAAATTTCACTGGAAAGAGTAGGTGGACATGAATGAAGATTCCCCTGGAACATTCAAAGAAGCTCTGTGGGAGCAATTTTCAAGGTCGAGGATAGAACGCGTGGAGTCTTAATGGCGGACACGAGGGTTGCAAGTTACTGGTGGTGGTTGTAAAAGATCTAGAAACCATGCTTGAAGGAGATCTTTTGCCGACATGAATAGAGTATATGCATTTAATGCATCCTTGACTTTGTTCAAACCCTTCTGGAACGAACTTATTTTGTAAACCCTAAAACAGGGGCCGACGCATTTTTTGGTGCATTTTGTATATATGGCACTTTTTCCTCTTGGTAAAAAGGGACATTCAGATACACAAAGAGATAGATATTTTTAGATAGAGATAAAATAGAGAGATAAAAATCTTCTTTTTCATCTTCTTTTTAGGGTTAAGAATTAGCAAGCTAGGGTTTTACAAGAAGTTAGACGTTTTTAGTTCAATAGTAGGAGGAAGTAATGTACCTTCAGGATTTCCTTAGTATAGATGGAGATAATTCAAAGACATGGGTTTTCTATACACTGGTGATCTTGCTAGATTTGTAAATGTTGTTTATATGTTTCGCCAATAGTAGAAGTAGCCAGATTTAAATCTACTTCATATTGTGCTCCAGAATGGTATTTATCTTGGGTTAATTATTTGATTTGGAAAGCTTTCAAGGAATGAAGTTTTATCTTATGTTTTGTTTAAATGATGATTTGCAATCTACTGTTAAAGTTTGCACTGTGAATGAATGAAAATTTGTATTAATTACAAGTTAACTTTATTCTGCAGTTTTAGTTTAGGAATTCCTTGGAAGGTAACAAGTCTGATTAGATGGATGAATCAACATTCTCTTCAGTTAAAAAACTTTAATCTATCTTTTTCTGTTTCTTTAAAACCACTGGTTAAAGTAGGTTTAAATATATGTTTGATCTTATAACAATCCAAAAGCTCAATACCAGCAGGCCCCTTGAACATTACAGCCATATTGACCACTTAGTGAAACAACAACGTTGTGAACCAACATCAAAGACCTTGGGAGGTGATAAGTTTGATTGCTAATTATCTTTTTCAGGAGAGGTGAGATATTTCACTTTTATCTTACCTACATGTTGTGGGTCAACTCGGCACCATCAACAGGATGGTTTTATTCATATTGATTGCATATGTTGATTCTTGGTTTAGGGTGTTATTGCATTATGTCATGGTTTACTCTTGATCATATATTAGAGTTTTGGTATGGTACTTGTTCTCTTGAGACCAGGATGTATGCATTGTTTTATGAGATCTCCTAGTAGGATATGGTTAGATCATGTTGTCATGTTTATGTTCCTGATTCATTATTGGAGTTTTGACATTGATCTTGTGTGGTTCTCTTGGTATTGGGTACATTGATCATTTTCTTGATTACTTCATAATGTTGCATTTTGATTTTGGCATGGATTGGTTGGTTACAGGTACTCATGGATACTTGGAGACATAGGTGAGGCTTGATTTCTCTTATGTTTAGAGACATATTTTGAGATGGTTACTCTTGATGAGATTTCAACAGGAAGTCCGAGGAGCCTACACCTTGGTTGGATGTGAGTTCAACATGGACCTATGAGGAGAGTGTTCTTGGATGAGTCATGATGACTAGGATGTCTTGGAGCAGCATTCCCATTCCCCACTCTTAGTATTGTCGGTGGTTTCACTTGAGAGGTATTTCTCATTATTTCTTTCAGGTGCTTTATGTTGTATGCTTTAACTTCTCATGCATATGGATCTTGAGCTATGGATATATGGTTTTGGAGGGTTCATTTAAGGAGTTTTGGCATGTTTATATCCTTATGCATTGTTATTACATTCATTGATGTTGAGTTTAGGATATGTATTGGGATTATTTCCTTCATTGGGAATGGATTTAGTTTGATCTTCTTTGGTTATGAGAGGCTTACATCCATGTTGATTACATGATACATATGTTATGTTTGATCTTGGTGATTGAATAGTTGGGTGTTGTGGAGGAGATCATAGTCGACACAGTTGGCATTTAGAGGTGTATGTAGGATTTTTTTCTATAGGTATATGATGTGCAAAGTTTCTCTCTTTGGTCTTGGTTATCTTCTTGGATGTTCGATTTCATATTACATTGGTTTGAGGTTTGGTTGGAGCTATGGTGATCACTAGCTTGTGGTAATGTGTCCTCACTTATGTTCTTGGGTGGTGACATGGAGGTTCCTTTATCTTTTTCCTTTGTTGGGTGTGGAGAACTTGGGAGAGCTATGGATACTTGTGGTGAGAGTTGTTCTTAAAGGTTATTGATTGATAGGTTTGCATATCATTATGGATGATTCCTTGGTTCTACATGATGTTGTTCACAATTTCTATATGATGCTATTGGTAGACTTGGTATGCCTTAATCTTTTTTAGATTTGCATTACCCATGCAGTGGGAGCTCTTGGATGTGTATGTCATTCTTTGATAGGTTTGCACTTGGAGTTTGTGATTGCAGTTTATGGGTGTCTATGTGTATGTCATGAGTTTACTATGTTTTGTATACCTTGGAGGTATGGATAGTTGGATGTATTGGAACTTGTTATGGGTGTTATTTTAGCTTTGGATTTGTGTATCTTGACAACTACTGGTGCATATTGATACTTTTGGATTGAGTGTTTGTGTTTGGGATATCAGTTGAGGCAGGATTTATGCTTCGTTGTGACTAATTGTGTGGCTTCTCTATTGGATAGTTTCTTATCTTTGTGCATTGGCATGATGGAGGATGAGAGTATTCATGCTTGGGATGGTGGTCACTTTGATTCTTGTTGCAGGTATCTTGATGGAGCACATGGAGCACTTTGATTCCATGATGGTATATGTGGCTATATGGATTTTTCTTTTGATTCATGTTTTGAGGTTACTTGTTGTCCTTATGCAATGTATACAACAAGTGGGAAAATGTTAGGAAAAGGTGTGTTGTACACCTTGCATAATATATTTAATGTAATTATTATTGGAGCCACTTTATGTTGCATGTAACATTGGGACATAAGTGAAGTTGCTAAAATGTAATTATTTAATATTGGGGAAAATAAATAAATAAAGTACCCAATATTAAATAAGGGGACATGGTTTTTAATCTCATGGTTTTAGTCACATGGTTTTGTGTAATACCACTTAGTGGTTTTGTGGGAGCTTGCTTCTTTAAAAATAACCACAAAGGTAGTTATTGTGAGATGCAATTTTGCATGTTACCTCTAGTTAGCATTTGTGAGGGTTTGAAGCATGGCACAAGATGTGTGGTTGCATGATTGTTCACATGGATTGCTTGGAGAGGGCTTGTTGCTTCAATGGTGTTCATGGAGACTCAGAAGATGTATTGTAATATTTATTGCTGAATAATACATGAGAGATGGATGCTTTTGGAGGTTGGCTTTTTTCCCTCTTAAGGGTTTTCCCAAGGTATATATTGTGTCATATTTTCATGGGTATGTTGTCTATTCTCTTGCATGTGGATTTTGAATACTTAGTAGCATAGATCTCTCTTTTGGGTTATGTGGAAATTGTCTTTAATTGGCTGCAAGTTTCCAATAGGATTGAGATGGAGAAGTTTAATGGTAGTAATTTTGAACTTTGGAAGCTCAAAATGGAAGGCATACTCATAGATCGTGATCTACGGGTTGCTATTTCTGGAACCAAATTGACAGGCATGGAACACGAAGATTGAGAGCTCATGGATCGGAAAGCCAAAGGTCATATTAGACTCTGTTTGGCTGATTTTTTCCTCCTAAATGTTCATGAAGAGAAGACTTCTACTTCTCTATGGAAGAAGCTTGGTGATGTCTATCAGACTAAATCCCTAGTAAACAAGCTTTTCTTGAGAAAGATGTATTCTCTGAAAATGGAAGATGGAGGATCCATAGTAGACCATCTAAATGAATTCAACATGTTGATTTCTCAACTGGGTTTCGTTGGAGACAAGATTGATGAAAAATACTGTTGTATGCTACTTTTGTGTTCATTGCTAGACTCTTGGGATCACCTGGTAATAGCTATTGGAAGCACTACTTCCACCTTCAAGATGGATGAGGTGGTTGCCTCATTATTATTTGAAGAGATGTGAAGGAAATATTCTGAGATGGCCAAGGAGGGCCTTGTTGTTTTTGGAAGACCAAAGGAGAGAGGAAAAAAGAACAAAAAGAAATCTAAGTCAAAGTATTTGGGGAGATCTAAGTCTCCTAGTAAGAATACCAAGGAAAAATATTGGAATTGTGGTGAAACTAAGCACTTTCATAAAGATTGCAAGAAGGAGAAGAAGAAGAAAAAAAAGACTTTCTCTGATTTTGAATATGAGAATAATCCCAAGATGAAGGAGAAGCATTTATTGCAACCTTGGCAGCCCATGCATTGTATGATGTATGGTTGATAGATTTAGATGCATATTTTCACCTGACCTCTCGTAGACGTTGGTTCTTGAAGTATGAAGAATACAATGGTGAAGAGGTGTACCTGGGTGATGACTCTCACCTGAAGATTGTTGGCCATGGAAGAGTAAAAATTAGATTTCCTGATGGATGAGTGAAGGGGATTGATGGTGTTTTTCATATCCCAGGTTTTTCACGAAACCTGCTTTTTTTAGGTAAACTGAATGATTTAGGAGTATGAAAAGAGGAGCTATGGTGTTACCTAAGGGAGTTTGTATTGGAACTTTGTACCAACTTGATGCATGCACTGTACAGTGTGATAGTTCTTCTGATGTACCAAAGAAGAGACCTTTGGATTCTTCATCCTCACCATCAGATCGTGTAGAGAAGAAGTATGTTGCAACTACATCTGATGGTTGTGCATTTTGGGTACCTAAGGGTGCTCATTCCATGGAAATGAAGTTTCCTATAGAGAAGACAATGTTATAGCACCAACAACTTGGTCACATTAGTGAGAAGGGTCTTAGAACCCTGAAAAGTAAGAGCCTTGTTGAAGGCCTTGATGATTGTAATCTCGAGTTTGAATTTTGTGAACATTGTGTATATGGGAAACAACATTGTGTTTCTTTTTATTCTAGTTATCACAAGTCTTTTGGGGTTTTGGACTATTTTCATTCATATGTTTTTGGTTCTGTGAATGTTCCTTTGTTATAAAAAATTGTATATTTTGTTTCTTTTATAGATGATTACAGTAGAAGGACATTCATTTATTTTCTCAAAAGTAAAGGTGAAGTATTTAGTTGGTTTAAGGAGTTTAAGGCCTTGGTAGAAAATCAAACTAGTAGAAAGATTAAGTGCTTGAGGACTGAAAATGGTGGTGAGTTTTGTTTTGTAGATTTTGACAAGTTCTGTAAAGAGCATGGGATTGAGAGACATAAGAAAAATCCCTACAATCCATAACAAAATGGAGTTGTAGAGAGGATGAAAAAAATGTTGATGGAGAGGGCTAAGAGTATGTTGAGTGGTGCTAGCCTTGAACAAAAGTTTTGGGTTGAAGCGGTAGCCATTGCATGTTATTTGATCAATAGATCTCCTACATCAGTGCTTGTTGGAAAGACACCCATGGAGGCATGGTATGGTAAAAATTCCTTGACGAGACATCTTAGATTATTTGATTGTGAAGTTTAAACTCATGTTCTAATTGAGAAGAGGTCAAATTTGGAGAACAAGGTTGTTAAGCGTATCTTTATTGGCTATGGTGTCACTGTGAAAGGGTACAAGCTTTGGGATCCAAAAGCATAGAAGGTTCTCTATAGTAGAAGTGTAATTTTCAGAGAGATGAAACCTTCCATTATTGAGCTGCAACTAGAGAAAGAGGAGAAATAGAATAAGGAAGTCTAGTTTAGATTCCACCTAATATGAAGAAAGATGAACTAGACACTCATGTTGGACCTAATGATGAGGGGAACTCAAGAAGCTCTAAAGGTTTTGAAGAAGAAGAAGAACCTCAAACTTAGCCTTTGAGGAGGTCTACGTGAGTTAGGTGGTAACCAGAAAGGTTTGGTTGTTCATTATTGGATTCCAGTTGCATTTTTGCTTTGATTGCTGACATTGATGAGCCAAGGACTGTTAGAGAGGCTTTGTGTGTGAGTGATGCAGATTCCTAGATAAAAGCCATGGACAAGGAGATGGCTGAATTAAAGAAAATAAGACTTGGGATCTTGTATCTTTGCCTGGTGGACATAAACATGTTGGTTGTAAATGGGTTTCTCAAGAAGAAGTGTGGTCTTGATGGAAATTTTGAGAAGTATAAGGCACGGTTGGTCGCTAAGGGGTTTTCTCAGGTGGAGGGAATTGATTATGGGGAGATATTCTCTCATGTAGTGAAGCTGGCATCTATTTGGCTTATGTTGTCACTTACAATTGCATATGAATTAGAAGTGGAACAGATGGATGTAAAGACAACGTTCCTTCCTGGTGATTTGGAGGAAGATATTTACATGTCACAACTAGAGAATTTCATTGAAAAAGGTAGAGAAAATTTGGTTTGCAAAATGAAGAAGTCTCTTTATGGTTTGAAATAGTCTCCTAGAATGTGGTACCAAAAGTTTGATACGTATGTGTTGTCATTGGTATTTCAGAGATCTAAATCTAACCATTGCGTATATTTTGAATTTGATAATGGTCACATTCTCATTATTGTCTTATACATAGATGATATGTTGTTTATTGGGAATGGTAAAAGTATGGTTTCAAATTTGAAGTTTCAGTTGTCAGCACAGTTTGAGATAAAAGACCTAGGTGCAACTAGGTACATTTAGGGAATGGAGATCATGAGAGACAGAGCTAACAAAAATCTTTGGTTAAGTGAGAGAAAGTATGTTAACTCGGTGTTGGAGAGATTCATCATGGTAGATTGCAGACAGTTAGTTGTTCCTGTGATGCAGTGGACAAAGCTTTTTGTGAATGATTTTCCAAACTCTCCTACTAAGACAGAGGACATGACCAGAGTACCATATGTGAGTGTAGTTGGCAGTCTGATGTATGTGATAGTGTGTACGGTACTAGACATTTCCCAAGTAGTGGAAGTCCTTATCCTTTTTATGGCTAATCTTGGACAAGTTCATTGGGATGCAGTTAAGAGAGTGTTTAGATATTTACAGGGTACTTCCAAATATGCCTTATTTTTTCATGGTTATCCTATTGGACCTAAACATTCTATGAGTATTCATGGATATGTGGATTCAGATTGGGAAAGTGACATTGATAGTAGAAGATCCACAAGTGGTTACGTGTTTATGATGTTTGTTGGTGCTATCAGTTAGATGAGTAAGCGACAAGCTATAGTCACATTGTCCACAATAGAGGCAAAGTATATGACAACCACTCATGCTTGTAAGGAAGCTATTTGGATTAAGATATTATGTTTTGATATTGGTTTTGACACAAGACAGATTATGATTTGTTGTGATAGTCAAAGTGCAATTTTCCTAGCAAAGAATCCTACCTTCCATGCCAAAAAAAAGCAGATCAATGTTTAGTATCATTTTGTTCATGATATGGTAGAAGATGGAAAGGTGAACTTGGAGAAGGTTGACACTTTGTTGAATGTTGGAGATGCACTGACGAAACTAGTGAGCATAGATAAGTTCAGATGGTGTTCAGATTCAATGGGCCTTGGGGCCCTAAACAGATGATTCCATATGACTCTTGGGAGGTCTTCAACAAGTGGGAGAATGTTGGGATTAAGGTTTCTGAACCTTAGAGTCCTAATATTGATTTAATTAATGTATTATTGTATTTATTTGTATTATTTAATTGCCTATGGTGTCATGTTATAAATTGGTACCCACCGGCTAGGTGGCATCCTCGTTGGAGGTGTCTGGATGACACATAATCATCCCAAGTGGACATAGGTGTCCCACTTTAGAATCTTTGACCTACGATAGATTCTATGATGTGTCATAAGGCATCTTTATGCATGGAGGAAGTTGGCGCCCAAGATGGGTTATGACAAGGTGTAAGAGAATCAGATATTTCAGGTCATTTATGACATATTCTCTTACAACTATAAGTGTTGTAAGTATGAAAGATTTTATGACAAATGCTATGATAGATTCTATGATAGTTGTAAGGCATCTTTCATAGCCTATTTTTAGCATTTTCTAGGTGCCCAAGCTTGGAGAAAGAATATTACATGTAATGACACTTGTAAGGGGTGTAAGAGAATTTTGTACATGTGTCCAAATGCATGTTTATGGCATGGAATATTAAGCCATGTGTATTTGGATGCCCCTCTCCTTCTAGATGCTTCTTCAAGCTTGTATCTCTCTATATATCGGGTGCCTTGCATTGTAGAATGTATAGTTTTGTTGCAGGTAACGAAGTTTTGTCAGATTCACTACAAGATAAGTGTTTGTGATTAAACACTTATTGAAGAAAGCTTTGTACTTGGGGTTTTATTGCAACTTTTATTTAAAGTAATACAATAGTATTGTGCTTTTGGAGGGCAGTGTTTTTTACCCGAAAGGGTTTTCCCCACGTATATCTGGTGTTTGTTGTATTTGTGTACTTGTTGTTTCATTATCTTCTCTATGTATTTCTCTTATTGTATTTGTATAAGGTGCTAAAAAGGATTTTTTTTGTAACTCTCACCTACTTAGATTAGTGTAGGAAGTTGTTTTACGCTCACCCGACTTCCTTTCAATATCTCTTTGTCTCTCATTCTCTCCCTCTCTATGGATTTATCTCTTACATATTTTTCTATCCCTCTCTCATATCTCTCTTTATATCTCCCTCTCCTCCATATCCCTCTCCTTCTCAAGTTCTCCATCTCCATTTTCATCTCTATCTCTATCTTATTTCCCCCCCCTCTCTCTCTCTCTCTCGCTTTCCCCCTCTATCTCCCCCTCTTTCTATCCCTCTCTCTCTCTCCCTCTCTCCCTATTGTAAACATAACATGAGCCTATTAGTAATGGATTCTGATTATCTTCATGATTCAAAGGTTTTTTCAATTGTATTTGGATCCTTGTAAGTGGATGCATAGTTGATTTGAAGCTATAACTTCTCCATTGAGACCTTTATTGCACAAACAACATCATTTTCTAAATTTCCTACCAATTGAGCTCATGTACTATACAAATGTATGCAAAAAATATACCAAAATTTCCCCTAATTGACCTTCCACACCTCTTCGACATACCCATTGCACAACAAGGCGTGAATGCTCTAGTTAATATTTGGATTTTTGATATATTTTGACTTTCCATTTAGTTATTTTACTTTAGTTTTTAATTTACATTTATGTTTGAAATTTATTTTTATTATTTATCTGTTTATGAAATTACAAATAATAATTAAAAATTATTAGAATTAATTTAATTTATAATTATTTATTTTATTAAAATAATTATTGTAGAATAATTCTATTTTGGATTTTTGTTATAATTTATATAATAAAATGAATTTCAAACTTAAAATATAAATTAAAATTTATAGAGAGAGAGAGAGAGAAAAGGTAAATTTTGATTAGTTATTTCATGCAAACAATCAAGGATAACACGCCCCAAGGGAGGTATGCTCAGGGTAGCATGCCATTTGATTAAGGATATGATAATTCACCTCTAAAACCTCTTCAGTGTACCCATTGCACACTTAGGAGGAAAATAGATAGAGAGAGAAAGAGATAAAATACAAAGGGAGACAAAGATATAAAAGAGATAAAAGGAGAGAGAGAGATACAAAATAGAGGTATAGGTATAAAGGAATAAATATGGAGAGACAAAGAGATAGATATAGGAAGAGAGATAAAGAAAGAGAGAAGAAAAGAGAGAAGAGGAGAGACATAGATAGCTATAGTCACATAAATAGAGAGATAGAGAGATAACAAGAAATAGGAGACAAAGATATATATAGAGGTAGAGAGATCAAGAGTTAAAGAGGAAAAGGGAGAGAGAGAGGGGGAGATAAATGGGGATAGCAAAAAATAGTAAGGGGGAAATATAGGGAGAGGGAAATAGATAGAGAGAAGAAATGAGAGAAAGATAGATATAGGAAAAGAGAAGGGAAGACAAATATAGAGAGAAATAGGGAAGAGATGAATAGAGAGATTGAGAGATAATAAAAAATATAAAGATAGAGAGGGAGAGATAGATATAAAGAGATCTTTCTCTTTCTCTTCCCATATATCTCTATATATATCTCCCCATATGTACCTCTCCCTACCTCTCTCTATATATATCTCCCTCTCTCTAGCTCTCTCTATATAACTTCCTTTCTATCTTTCTATCTCTCCATGATCTCTTATTCTCTCTCTCTCACTCTCTCTCTCTTTGTCTCCCCCTCTTTCTATCTCTATTTCTCTCTCCCTCTCTCTCTATCTATCTCCATCTCCATCTCCATCTCCATCTCCATCTCTATCTTCCTCTCTATCTTTCCCACTATATATATATCTCTATCTCTCCCTCTTTCTAAACATTTTTCTCCCTCTCTCCCTATTACTCTCTCTTTCTATATCTCTCAACTTCTCTATCCTCTCTCTATTTCTCTCCCTCTCTCCCTCGCTCTCTATCTATTTATATTTATCTATCCCTTTCTATATCTATCTCAATATCTCTCTCACTTGGACACACACACTCCTTGTTTCTCCTTCCTTATCTCTATCTCTATATCTCTTTCACTCACACACACACTCATTATTTCTCCCTCCCTATCTTTATCTCTAGATCTCTATCTCTATTAATTATCTCTATCACCTCATTTATCTCTTACTCTTTTCCCCTCTATTTCTATCTTCTCATTTCTCCCTCTCCCTCTCTATTTACATCTCATTATCTCTTTCTCTCTATCTTATTTACTCCATCTCTCCTACTCTCTAAATTTATATATATATGTATATCCCTCTCTCATATATCACTTTCTATATCTTTATATTTCTCTCCATCCCCCCCTCTTTCATTGTCTCACTCTATCTATCTCTATCTCTCCCTCTCCCTCTCTCCTTCCATCTCTCCCTTTATATATTTATCTCTTTGTCTCTCTCTCTCTCTCTCTCTCTCTCACCCTCTCTACCTTTCCCAAGCTATATTTATCTCTCCACCTCTCCTTTATATCCCTATCTCTTCATCTCTCCCTCTCTATCTTTCCCAAGTTATATTTATCTCTCTATCTCTCATTTCTATCAATTTCTCCCCCTCTCTCCCTCGCCCTATCACTTCCTCTTTCTATCTATCTACTTCTCTCTCCTATCTCTATTTCTCTCCCTCCATCTCCCCCCCTCTCTATCTATTTATACATATCTATCTCCCTCTCTATCTCTCTCTATATCTATCTCTTACTCACACACACACACACACTCCTTGTTTCTCCCTCCCTATCTCTATATCTATCTCTATCTCTATCTCTATCTCTATTTCTCCATATTTAAATTCTTACATATCTCCTTCTTATCACTATCTCATTATCTATCCATGTCTCTCTACCCCTATATTTTTCCCTCTCTCTATCCCTCTTTATATATCACTTCCTATATCTTTATATTTCTATCTCTCTCTCTCTCTCTCCTTCTCTCCATATCCCTCTTCTCCATATCCATCTCCATCTCCATTTCTATCTCCATCTCTATCTCTAACTTCCTCTCTATCTCTATCTCCTTACCCCTCTCTCTCTCCCCCTCTATCTCTCCCTCTTTCTATCCCCATATCTCCTTGTTTCTCCCTCTCTCCCTATTGCAAACATAACATGAGCCTATTGGTAATGGAGCCTTATTATCTTCCTAATTCAGAGGTTTTGTTTTAGTTGAGTTTGGATCCTTGGAAGCAAATGCATAGTTTATTTAAAGCTATCACTTCTCCATTGGGACCTTTGTTGCACAAAGAACATCATCTTCTAAATGGCCTACCACTTGACCTCAAGTATACTACACAAATGTATGTAAAAAATAGACCAAAATATTCCCTAATTGACCTTTCACACTTCTTTGGTGTACCCATTGCACACCAAGGTGGGATTGCTAGTTAAAATAAAGGGTCATATTCAAAGATACTAAATAAACAAAATAATTTACAATCAATCACACTCAAAAAAAGTCTACAATTTACAAAATTAAAATTAATGGTAAAACTGCACTTCTAAATTAAAATATAAAAATATAATACACAATTTACATTATTTAAATACACCATATTAAAATATAAAAATATAATAATAAACGCCTGAAAAAAGTCAAAAGAAATATATAATACTAAACCCCTGAATCGTCAAAAGAAATATATAATACTAAACCCCTGAATCGTCAAAAGAGATAAGATACCTGATATTTTGTTCGGGTGCAATTGCATGCATATCATAGATGCCGATTTTACTGCGCACATCAGAGTTCTATTAATGTAAAATGGTAAATAGTTATTAGTCCTAGATTCCAGAGAAAGCATTTATTAATGATGCTGAATTCTCGTTGGCCTTTGAGGGGTATCGGAAGCCAAAAGAGCACTCTAACAACACAGGAGCCACCCAAAAGATGCCTCCAGAACCACATATGAACTAATTGACACAATAGACTGGACACCAGAAAAGCTGCATTTCAAGCTCCGAATAGCTTTTTGGCTAACTGTGGACTTTAGAAGAAACGCTCCAGTTTTTTCTTTGTTATTTTGTCAAAACTTGCTTTAGGACTTGCAGCTAGCATCATTCAACCCATCTCTTGCAATTACAGACCCTAGCCCACTTTTGTCACAGTAAGCACGCCAACAACATCTCGCATTAGATCATTACCCACTTTGCTCCATACATGTTATTTTGAATTCAAAATAAGAAAAATAAATTTTACAAAGGCGGTGGTGTGTAGTACTAGCTGTTCAATTGAATCGTCTTCTTTTTGCAATTGAAGATTTTTTAGCAACCCAGATATGCCAACAGAAATCCCACAGCATGGAGATTGGGAAAGGGAGCCCAGTGATAGACAAGACACTGCAATAAGCACTTTTGGATCTCGATCGGAAGGAAGATTCAAGGTCAGGTCCCATAGTTTATGGAGAAGATTCAAGAGCAATCTGCAATGTAAAGCCAAATGGGCAGAAGTCAATGGATCAATGGGGGACTTGGGCACCTTCATTCCCATTGTAATTGCCCTCACATTGGTGAATGGGCTGGATTTAGGCACCACTCTCTTGTTCACAGGGATGTACAACATCATAACAGGTTTGTTTTTTGGTGTTCCCATGCCAGTACAGCCCATGAAATCCATTGCTGCAGTGGCAATTAGTGAAGGGAAGCTTTTGAGCATTCCAGAGATAATGGCAGCAGGAATCTGCACTGCAGGAATATTGTTTGGGCTTGGAATTACAGGGCTAATGAGGCTAGCTTATTGGCTTATTCCCCTGCCTGTGGTCAGAGGGGTGCAACTCTCACAGGGCTTGGCCTTTGCATTCACAGCTGTAAAATACATAAGAAAAGAGCAGGATTTTGCTAAGGCAAAAGCTGGGGGTGCAAGGCCTTGGTTGGGCTGGGATGGACTTTTATTGGCCCTTGTGTGTCTTGTCTTCATACTGCTTGTAAACGGCTCTGGTGATGATGATGATAACTCAAGTCAAAAGACTGGGGAAATTCCACAGGTTTCAATCCCAACGGATGAGTCCGAGAACGCCCAAGTAAGGAAATCAGTCTGGAACTTCAGGGTTTTACATGCAATTCCATCTGCGCTCATAGTTTTTCTGCTTGGTATTGTACTTGCCATTGCTAGAAAGTCTGAGGTTCTTAGGCAGTTGAAATTGGGCCCATCCAAACCTCATTTGATAAAAATCTCAAGGCATGAGTGGAAGACAGGATTTGTCAGGGCTGCAATACCCCAAATACCTCTCTCTGTCCTCAACTCGGTGATTGCTGTCTGTAAATTATCCACAGATTTGTTTCCCAACAAGGAAGTGACTGCAACTTGGGTGTCTGTGAGTGTCGGGCTGATGAATATGGTGGGGTGTTGGTTTGGGGTCATGCCTGTCTGTCACGGAGCAGGTGGCCTTGCAGGGCAGTACAAATTTGGGGCTAGAAGCGGGGCATCTGTGGCATTTTTAGGATCTGGAAAACTGATTTTGAGTCTTCTTGTAGGGAAGTCCTTGGTTAAAATACTGACCCAATTCCCCATTGGTTTGTTGGGTGTGTTGTTACTCTTCTCAGGTATTGAGCTCGCCATGGCCTGCAGAGACATGAATTCTAAGAAGGATTCATTTGTCATGCTCATGTGCACAGCAGTTTCAATCACTGGTTCCAGTGCTGCCCTGGGATTTGGTTTTGGACTTGCTCTGTATGTAATTCTCAAATTGAGAGAGGTGGGATTTTCACATTGCATGACCATTTTCCGATCATTGCTCAGCAGAAGAAATTTCTCGTACAGCACCTGAACAAGACGGCTGCAGGCATCACTTAGTAACTATTCTAGTTTATATGTGTTATTGGAAGATTGTTAGCACATAATCAGTTGTTGAATCAAAAAGTTGAGATGATAGACTCCAAATAGCAGCTTACTAAGTCTAGAAGTACCTTGCTATGAAGTATGGTAATTTATGCTATATGTAACTTCCTTCAACTAGCTTCTCACTTGCTAAAACAGCAAACTTAGCAGTCCCTGTCAAATATTGTATGAACTTCACTAGCTAAAGTGTGTGAGGTATGGTTGTCTTGGCAGTGTTTAATGGCTGCTACTTTAGTGTAATTTCTCACTTTGATATGTAAATATGTTCTTTACAGATGCTGAGACTGTTTTGTCATATAGCCACAACCTTCAATGGAAGCACATTGCCCTTATCTTAAAAATATTGTATGATTGTTTTTGGCTTGGGAATAGTATCAGATTTGGTAATACATTTCATCATGATGTGTGTTTGAGCTGAGACTAAAATGTAATGACAAAATAGCACCATCTTTTCAATGTGTCATATACTAGCATACGTTTAGTTTCTATTTTGGACTGATGAGGCTTAGGGTTCAAAAGCTAACATGTGCTTCGCATGAGTGCTGAAAAATTCTTCAACAGGGTTATGCATAAGTTATGGGGATTCATAAGAATTTTTACCTAGATGCTGCAAGTTCTTAATTGAAATCAGAAAATACATGATTTCTCCATCAGTAATATACAGAATTTGTCCTTGAAATTCTTGGAGAGCAAATTATTGAAGCAATTTCAATCATATGACAGGCGATTCTTTTCCTGATTACCTATGAACAACTAAACTAGTGCAATCATCCCATCACATTCACAAGTAGCTAAAGTAGTCAACAATTGGGTCTATTCATCAATTCTTCTTGACATACATCTCAACCAAACCAAGCTCATAATTGGTATTAATCTATTTCCTTGTGCAAGGCGTACCAACTTACAATCACAAAATATAAAATCTTAATGTTTTCTTAATTGATTTATTTTTAGATAACTCTCTGTTAGCATGTTAAATGTTTGGCTGAGGTGCTTAATCCATCATTAGAGATTATCAAATATACTACTGAGTTAAATCTTTGAGGTTTTCATAGGCAACATTTATCCTGATCAGTGTTATATTCTCTTTCCTATCGCACTTGAGGTCTTAAACTCTAGACCTCTTGGAATTGGAAGACACTCATTTTCCCCAAGCACCATTTCCCAGATCCTTGCTGGTAGCATGTCAACTTATTCCATTCATCATACCAAAACAAAAGCAGTAGAAGCGATAATCTTCTTTAACTTATGGCAATGGTCTAGCTAGGAAGAACTCCCATTGGAAAAATAAGTAAGAAAATGCAGACAACTTTAGACAAAGACACAAGATAGCAGCAAAATTGATGATGTATGCTCTTAATTAGCACAGTTACTAGATCTACAAGGATAGGGACAAACGTTAGCTTGACAAAGCCAAACACATCCAAAAGCACCTCAATCAGTCAATTGTATGAAAGGAATAGAGATAACCTTAAGAGAATAATAGTGCTAGTTAGGTTACATAATCCAAATTAATATCAATTAGAGATAATCTTAAAGGAAGAACGTTTTAGTTAGATTACAAATTAGTATATATTAGAGATAATCTTAACAGAAGAACACTGCTAGTTAGATTACAAAAACTAAATTAATATCAATAGAGTAACAACAAATAACATAATGAACATAAGTTTTACGTTAGGAAATTAGTATGAGAAAAATACTAGCAAAAAACAACACTATTCTAGTATATTATTTCATTTGAACAAGAGATTAGAATAAATAGAAAATTTGAATTCATCTTAAATAAAGACTTCAAACCTGTGCCTAGTGTAATTCAAATTGTATGTACTTGTCAATGAAAAACCAAACTCGGACCAATAACTAAACATTGGATTTATAGGCAAGAAGCAAACCATAAGACTAAGAATGATTTCAAAACTATGAGACTAAAAACATGAGCTCTAATCCATGGGTCAAATTAGTTGAACTAGATCCATGTGCCCCACCTCATGAATGCACCTACCAACCTACATCCCAAGACATAAGCATTGATGATACATTCTCTCTTGAGCCTCTCAACCTAGGTCCTACACCAACCTCATCAACAACTTCTTCTCCTAGTGGCCCTTTGCCATTCCTTCCATTAACACCTTTGCTTCATAATGTCCCACCTCCATCTTACACCATGTTCAATACCATCTCTAATGTCCTACCAATCAATACTACATTTGCCCCACACACTACAATGGATGATTTATTTGACACCTTGTTCTCCTAAGATGGTCTAATAATAGATGAACTTCCACCTTAGATCCTCAGACCATAGGCTTACCTTGCACATATGCCTTTTTCCTTTTCTTTTCACGTGTCATTGTCTCGTCTTATGTTGCTATGCATTAAGTGGAGCCAGCATTTGATACATGTCATGATGTTCCCAGGAAATATATATTAGTTGCATGTTGCCTCCTATTCTTGTCATATTTTGTGTATCTATACAATTTAGGGACTACAAAGTGCCAAGAACCCATAAACCTTAGTCATGCTAATCCAAAATTGTTTATCCCCACCACTTGTTTGCATTGATTGATCTTTTGTCATCCTTTTTTCCAAATGCATACAAGACCTAGGATTATGAGCAATTGATTCTAGTAGTGGCCTCCTATACCAAGAATGACCAAAAATTTAGTAGATCTACTCTTACACATATGCTCGCTTGCCCCACATTGACCACCCACTATCCATGCCACATTACACATTCATATTTAAGCACATATTTGTACCAACACTTACCATGATTGTGTTTCTAGCCTCACACATCTAAACGTATGCCATTTGAACCCTCCACATACAAACCATTTATCAGCTGTCCACTTTTGGCCTTCAACCCATATGCTAAGCATAATGTGTATAATCAGGTTCATAAGTAGTATTTATCTCGATATTTGAAACTTAGATACAACTCTTATAACCTCAATATTGGACAACCCGTTTCTCCATTCCTTGATTGTCTATAGAGATAAATTAAAAGTATGTTAGTATTCAATAAGTAAGAAAAAAATCTATAACCACTTGATCTAGTTGTTGGTGATGAGCCCTTGCATCTTACTAGTTGCATAAGATTAGGTCATGGGGATGGCATTCAAAAATCTAAAACAATAGACATAACTATCAAGTCCAATCTTCGATGATGAGCCCTTGCATCTTACTAGTTGCATGGATTAAATCTTGAAGATGGTTTAACAAAAATTTAAAGCAAAATACATACAAGCTTGAGAGATGTGCTCAAATAGCTATATTGAAACAACTCAAATTTATTATCAAAGTTAAAGTAAATTGCTCTACCAAGATTGAGGTATCCCACTTATCCCCTTCCTAACCCATTTCCTATCCCTATAATTTGTTCATTATGAATCATTCTATGATTAGCTCCAGAGATAGGATGCCTTTTTCACCTATTCAATTGATACCCATGAACTGAGAAGTGCACATTGGCTTAAGCATATTCCCTCCACGTATAAATCTCTCGATCTCCATGTGACTGACTATTCTAACATTGATTTGTATTGCTTCTGGATTTGATTGTGTCAAAAGTTTTTAGCATCAACATTTCAAATCACTTTCTCCCCTTGCTCTCTTTCATCTTGATGATGGATCACAGAGTGTGATTCGAAACGTTGATGCTAAAAACTTTTGACACAATCGAATCCAGAAGCAATACAAATCGATGATATAGATTGTGGAAACTTACTATCATTAATATTCTAACATTTCCCACAAAGTACAAAGCGTACTATGAGTAATGTTGCTGCTATATAGTTTAGCAAATAATTCCGAAGGCTATTGGAACATCCATAGAGCAGCTGTAATGACACCACAAATCCCAAATGCACATTCCTGGAAGCGTTGTAAGTGCTCTCCAGCATTCATCCCATCTTTACACTTTTAGAATTCAGTCCACCATTATAGCTATGGTTAGATGCACAATTGGAACCCACTAGAACATCACAATACAGAAGATGCCATTGCCAAGACAAGGACTTTTTATCTTTTACTAGCTTCACAATCAAATGAAATTCTAGCCCACTGGGTATAATCTCTGTTGTCAAGTAATTTTATTTCAATGTCATGTGGATTTCAAGAAAATCTACTTTTTCTTCCACTAGAAAATATACCTTCATGAACAAGAACAGAAACATCTTTTTGCAAATCATGTTAATGAAGACTCGTGTACTTAGAAAGCTCTGTGTAGAAGCTGGAAACTCTATTTTTATCTAGGCACTAGCAGCCACTATGTATGTCTTTATTATGTTTGAAAAAGATACATATTGTGCCTTTGTAAAGCTGATGGATTGTGATGATTTGGTATAATCAATTCTCAACAAACGAGCTTAGTCTAACTGGAAGCACCTTTTCAAACTCCACGAATGAAAAATCAAAATGGAAGGTCTGATCCAACTAGTTCCCATATGCGCATTTACCAGGAGCATTAATCCAACTAGTTCCCAAATGCGCAATTACCATGAGCATTGTTACACGTCATAATTTGAAAGATTTTAGTGTATACTCATACGATCATACAACATTTGAAAGATTTTAGTGTATGCCCATATGATCATATAATATATTATAAAATTATTATGAGTGAAAAGCATTTTACTATATTTTACATGAATGGAATGGGGTTGCGGATTGTTTGGCTAAATGGGCTTCTGATCATTTGCATGATTGGAATATTGTGGAAAGGGGTCAACTACCCCTCGATTTGTCACAAAAGTTGGACCAATTAGTGGAGATTGATAGAGATGTGTAATTCCCTTGCTTTGTACTGCTCTTTTTTGGATTGAATAAATTTTTACCCCTCTTTTAGTAAAAAAAGAAAATTTTTTTTTTACTATATGGTAAGTTGTGCATATTTCACAATCATTTTATTATATTTCGATCACTGTGTTTAATCTTGTAGGGATTTTAATTGCTAATCTTTTTTGGTATAGGAGATATTTGTGTGTTGAATTAAAAACAATAAAACTACTAATGTTTCTTGATTGTGGGTTCAATTGCTAAGACTAAAAATCAAAACCATTTTCACACATTTTCTTTTCAATAAAGTAAATTAACCTTTTTTGACATGTTTTCTTTAGTTTAGATTTTTGTGAGTTTATAGCTAAAGGTGTGTATGCTCTCCTTTCATGTCACAAGAAGAACTTGAGAATAAAAAACATCATTCCCCTCTTGCCTCACCCAAGAGACATTTTGTATGTTATTTTCCCACACCCTAGGCCAATCTTGGAGATCAAAATAAGTGTCACCTTTTTATTTTTCCTTTTAGTGGGCTTGGCTTGGATTTCACCACCAAGTGGAAACCTAAACCCTTGTGTCCTAACAAGGTATAAAAATTTAAGAAAATCGAAAGACTCTCCAATTGAGAGATATATATAATTTTCGGCTAAGCTTACAAGGAAATTTATATCTGCAAAGTAATGGTAAAGAGTGGATTACCCTCTCACACTAAGTAGTTAAACATACCTCCATTTCATGGACTTGGGCCTTACATTCCTATTAGGAAAAAGGTGTCTCAACCTTTGATTATTCTTAGCATGTTTAATTATTTAATGTTGAAATTATATTTGATAATTATCCCATGTTGCTTTGTGAGTTGCAACTTGCAGTTTCTATTTCCGAGGAGTCAAGTTGGAAGTTACCGTTTACAGGTGGAGTTGTGCATGAAGGAAATTTCTATTTCATGTTGAGTTTGCATGGAATGTGAGCTTTGGAGGTTGAGTCATATTTTGGCTAGTGTAGGTTTTGCATGTGTAGGTTTAGTGACAATTAGTAGTTGCAATATTGCATGTGGTGACATGTGGAAACTTACCATTGTGCAAGTGTAGTGATTTTGGAATTTTCCATATTGCATCTTCAGCCTTTGGCATTCAATTTTAGAAATGTCAAATTAATGCATTGTAAGCTCCTATATATTAAGCACTTATATTTTGGAGTTGTAGATTGTTGTTTTGTTGAAGTACCGTTATGTTGTTAGCATTACTCCAGAATTGTGAAGTGTGAAGATTCCTACAAGAGCATAGCTCCACAATTATATTGTAACTTGTTTGTTGTTGTTGAATAATATAATTGAGTTGTGTTTTGGAGTGTGGGGTTTTTCTCTTGAAAGGGTTTTCCCACGTAAATTATGTGTTATGTTTTTTCATCGTTTTATCTATTTATGGTATATATGTGCATCTAAATCTATAACTGTAAAGGTGTTTAAGATTTTTTTGCAACTCTCTCATGCTTAGACTGGTGTAGGAAGCATCTTCCATGCATTCAACTTTCTTTCAGCTGGTATTAGAGTCTAGCCATCATTGATTCTCTTATTGGGTTTGAAGGGTTTTTTGAGCTAATTTTTGTTTCAGTGGGATTTTTGCAGAAGAATATTTCATGACCTTGTTGCAGGAAAAATATGGCAAGCACATCCAGTAGAATTGAAATGGATAAGTTTAATGGCGGAAACTTCAATTTATGAAAGTTGAAAATGGAGGATATGCTCGTGGATAGAGATATGTGGGTTGCAATATCCGGTATAAAACCAACTAGCACAACCCAAGAAGAGTGGGATCTGATGGATAAAAAATCCAAGGGTTTGATAAGACTCTGTTTGGCTGATTATGTGCTCCTGAATGTCCATGTTCATAGAAGATTGAAAAATACCTTTAGAAGAATCTTGGAGATGTTTATCAAACTAAATCCTTGGTACAAACAAGGGAAGAAATTATATTCTTTTGAAGATGAAAGATGGAGGGTCTATTGCAGATCACTTGACTGCCTTTAACATGCTAATAGAAAAATTGGGTTTTGTTGGTGACAAAATTAAATACCAAGATCGTTTCATACTTATGTTCTTTGTCAAACTTGTGGGATCACTTGGTAATGGTCATTGAGAGTACTACCACCAATTTCAAGATGGATGAGGTGGTTGCATCACTATTATTTGGAGAGATGTGGAGGAGATTTTTTAAGATGGATAAGGAGGCTCTTGTTATTTTTGGTAGATCTAAAGAGAAAGGAAAGAAAAAGGAAAAGAATTCAAAATCCAAATCTCTAAGGAGATTTAAGTCTCCTAGAAAGTCCAAGGAAAAATGTTGGAATTGCCGCAAATCTATTCATTTTTGCGAAGAGTGCAAGGAGGAGAAGAAAAAGAAAGGTAAAAATAAATTTTTAGACTCTGACTTTGACAAATCCTCTCAAGATGATGTACATTATTTTTTCACAACCTTGTCAACCCATGCATCAAAATATATGTGGTCAATAGACTCAAGCGCTTCTTTCCACATGACCTTGCACAAGGGTTGGTTCTCAAAGTATGAAGAATATGGTGATGGGAAGGTGTATTTGGGTGATGACTCTCATTTGAAGATTGTTGGTCGTGGTAGAGTGAATGGGATTGATGGTGTCTTGCATATCTCGAGTTTGGCATGAAACCTACTCTTAACTTGATTAAATTGAATGATTTACTCTCAATTAGTAAATTGAGTGATGCAGATTCTTTTGTCACAACCTTGGCAACCCATGCATCAAAATATGTGTGGTCAATAGACTCAAGTGTTTTTTTCCACATAACCTTGCACAAGGGTTGGTTCTCGAAGTATGAAGAATATGTTTATGGGAAGGTGTATCTAGGTGATGAATCTCATTTGAATATTGTTGGTCGTGGTAGAGTGAGCCCGAGGTTGATTGTGTCTTGCATATCCTAGGTTTGTCATGAAACCTAATCTCAGTGATTAAATTGAATGATTCAAGTGTGTAGGTTGTTTTCTCAAGTGAAGGATGTAAGATGACAAGAGGAAACATGGTGTTGCCTAAGGTTGTTTGGATCAACACCTTGTACAAGTTGCATGCATGCATGGTTCAATGCAATAGTTCTTCTAACAAGCTAAAGAATAGACCTTTGGATTCTTCATCCTCACCGTTGGATTGAACAAAGGATTCTATGACATCTACATCTAATGGTCATGCATTTTGGGTACCTAAGGGTGCTCATTCCTTGGAAATGAACCTTTCTACAAAGAATACATTGTTGTGGCATCAACGACTTGGTCACATTGGTGAGAAGGGTCTTAGAGACCTAAAATCTAAGAGCCTTGTTGAAGGCCTTAATGATTGTAATCTTGAGTTTAACTTCTGTGAACATTCACGTTTCTTTCTATTCCATTTCTCATGTCTTCTAGGGTTTGGATTATGTGCATGCAAATTTGTTTGGTTATGTGAATGTTCCTTCATTATCTAGATCTATGTACTTTGTCTCATTCATAGATAATTATAGTAGGACATTTGATTATTTTATCATAACTAAATCTAAAGTCTTTAGTCAGTTTAAGGAGTTTAAGGCTCTTGTTGGAAATAAAACTAGTAGAAAAATGAAGTGTTTGAGGACTGACAATGGCAACGAGTTTTGTTCAACATAATTCAACAAGTTCTATAAAGAGCACAAGATTGAGAGACATAAGACAACTCCATACACCCCATAATAAAATGGAGTTACATAGAGGATGAACAAGATGTGATGGAGAGGGCTAGGAGTATGTTGAGTGGTGTTGGCCTTGAGAAAAAGTTATGGATTGAAGTTGTAGCCACTGCATGTTATTTAATCAACAAATCTCTTACATCGGCTTGTGTTGATAAGACACCCATGGAGGTGTGGTCTATTAAAATTCCTTTGATGATACATCTTCGAGTATTTGATTGTGAATCTTGCGCTCATGTTTCGATTGAGAAGAGGTCTAAGTTGGAGAAAAAGGTGGTTAAATGTATATTCATTAGTTATGGTGTTGGTGTGAAGGGGGTACAAGCTTTGGGATCCAATGGGCCAAAAGGTTCTTTATAGCAGAAGTGTGATTTTTCAAGAGATGAAACCTCTGGCTATTGAGCTACAACTAAAGAAAGAGGAGAAACAAAAGGAGGTAGTTCAAATTCCACCTACTTCAATGAAAGAACTACGTACTCCTATTGGACTTGATGATTCAACGAGAGTTTGAGAAGCTCTGAAAGTTCTGAAGAAGAATAAGAACCTCAACCTCAACAATTCAAAAGCTCTACAGAGATAGGAAACAACCTAATAAGTTTGGATATTCACCTAAAAGGTTTGGTTATTCATTGTTGGATTCTAGTTGCATTTTTTATTTGATTGCTAACACTAATGAGCCTAGGACCATTAGAAAGGTTATGAGTATGAGTGATTCAGATTCATGGATGAAATCCATGGATGAAGAAATGGTTGCTCTAGAGAAAAATGATACTTGGGATCAAGTACCCTTTCCTAACGGATATAAACCCATTGCTTGTAAATGGGTGTTCAAGAAGAAATGTGGTCCTGATGGCAATACTGAGAAGCATAAGGAATGGTTGGTTGCTAAGGGGTATTCTTAGGTGGAGGGAATTGACTATGGTGAGATATTATCTCATGTTGTGAAGCTGACATCTATTCAGTTTCTATTATCACTATTAGTAGTGTATGATCTAGAAGTGGAACATATGAATGTGAAGACATCATTCCTCATGGTGACCCAGAGGAAGAAATTTATGTCACAACTAGAGAATTTTGTGGTTAAGATAAAGAAAATTTGGTATGCAAGTTGAAAAAGTCTTTGTATGGTCTTAAGAAATCTCTTAGGATGTGGTACCAACAATTTGACATGTATGTGTTATCTTTGGGATTTTTGAGATCTAAATCTGATCATTGTGTTTATTACAAATTTTATAATGATCCTATTATCATAATCACATTATACATAGATAATATGTTATTTTTTGGGAATAGTAAAGTTTGATTTCATATTTGAAGTCTCGGTTGTCAAGACAATTTGAGATGAAGCAGATGAAGGATCTAGATGCATTGGGGTATATTTGGGGATGGAATAAGAAGAGACAGAGTTAAGAAAAATATTTGGTTAAGCTAGAGAAAGTATGTGAATTCAGTGTTGGAAAGATTTAACATGATAGATTGCATACAGTTAGTTATTCCTATAATGTAGGGGATGAAGCTTTCTATGGAGGATTGTACAAAATATCATACTAAGATGGAGCACATAACCAGAGCACCATATGCAAGTGTTGTTTGCATTCTTATGTATGCAATGGTTTTTATGAGGCTGGAAATTTCCCAAGCAGTGGGAGTCCTCATTTTATTTACAACTAATCTTGGATAGATACATTGGGATGCAGTGAAGAGAGCATTTAAATATATTTGTGGGGTACTTCATAGTATTCCCTATATTTTCATAGTTATCCTACTAGACCTTGGCACTTAGTGAGTATTCATGGACATGTGGATTCAAATTGGGCAAGTGAAATTGATAGTAGAAGATCCACCAGTGGCTATGTGTTCATGATGTTTGGAGGTGCTATCAGTTGGATGAGTAAATAGTAGGCTATAGTTGCTTTGTCCACTATAGAAGCATATTACATGGCAGCTACTCATGCTTGCATGGAAGCCATTTGGCTTAAGATATTGTGTTCTGATATTGGTTTTGATGTAGGATAGATTACTATCTATTGTGATTGTTAGAGTGGCATTTTCTTAGCAAAGAATCATGCTTTCCATTCCAAAACAAAGCACATTGATGTTCAATTTAATTTTGTTCGTGATATGGTGGAAGATGGAAAGGTGAAGTTGGATAAGGTTGATAGTTTGGTGAATGTTACAGATGCATTAAAAAATTTAGTGATCACTGATAAGTTTAGATGGTATTCAAAGTCTATAACCTCACAACCTCTAGCAGCTAAATCTTGTTTTTCCATTGGCTCTTCAAAGGTGTTCGAAAAGTGAGAGAATGTTAGGAAAAAGGTGTCTCAACCTTTGATTATTCTTCGTGTAGACATTGAAAATTTCCTAAATGATATCATACACTTGAATCAGGTATACTAACATCATTTCCTCTTGAAACCCATCCTCTTTTCGCTTAATTGATTAAATTAGCCTAGCTATTTAATTAATTATGTCATTTTCATCTATTAACCTAGTTCATTCAATCAGATTAATTCCCCCTTTCACGCTAACATTTCATCTCATTAAATTAAATAAATCAAACTATTTAATTTAACTCCCTAACTCTTCTTATTTAGTTAAATAACCCTAAATTATTTAATTAAATGTTATTTCACCTTTCTCCCATTCATTAAATCATTTAATTTAATGAAAACCATTTTATTCCTCTAAAATCCCCTAATTGTATGATTAAACCTTGTTTAATTAACAATTAATCTAATTTTCTTTCGAAAGGGGAATATTTCCATGGAATATTCCTTACCCCTTTTTGCACAATTAAAACTTTGTTTTAATTTGCAAAATATCATTTTTCCCTCACTCGTGAGAATATTCCAAAGAATATTCTCTCTCCTCCAATCATTTGAAAAAGGGATATTCTCACTTAGCTTCTTGAGCAAGTTAAGCTTATGACCTCTTGAGCAAGTTAACTTTTGACCTCTTAGAATAGGTAAAAAGTGTGTTTGTTTGCAAGGAATGAGAACCCTTGATTAAATCTCATTTTGCATTCTCACCTATTGATGAGAATCCATGATCCATGCCTCCTATTTCCTCCATCCTTGACTGTTGGTTAATCCTTTTGGTCTCAACCTTCCATTTCTCATTTGCTCTCCTATAAATAGAACACTATTTGGAGACAAATGGATCCATCTTTCAATTGCAAACTTATGTTGTTGAATTCACTCATGCTCACACTCATACTTTACTCACATTTAGCATATTTTAGTTCGTTTTTAGTTGCATTTAGTTTTAAGCCTCCATTAATGGCTTCCTTGCACCCATCTTAGCTTGTTTATAAATTAGGGTTTGAATCTTTTAGCTTAGATTAGCTTAGCAATTGCATATTGAGATCATTTTTAGCATAAAATCATGTTAATTTAGCTTGCATCATGTTCAATTTAGCATAAATCATGTTTTCATCCACATATCACAATAGTTTCATTGATTCTCTTCAATAGAATCAATTGAAATAGGCTCATTGATCACGGGATTAGGAAAGGGTCATTGTTCCACATCAACACGAAACTAATTCCAAATTGAGATAAGTTTTTAATGGATTAGAGTAGGAATTTAATTGTTTTCATAGTTTGTAGTGTTCTTTTTTAAATAAATGCTTAGTTTAACTTTCATTGAAATGATCTTGTTTAAGATTGAGTATTAGCGGCTATGTTATGCTTTGGTTCATCATGGATCAAGCGTTATTGACCCATACTGATAATCCTTAGTCAACATTTTGGCTCTAGAAGGAGGGAAAAACCATCAATTTAATCAATTTCTATCTCGAATTTTGTTTGTTTTGACTTTTGTAGGAAATAGTGATGCCCAACTCAATTTCAGCGACACTATCATCATTTCAAATAGTGACGCCTATTAAATTCACCAATGCTGATTAAACAAATAACAATGCTAATACTATATATAGAGGTATCAAGTATTTACAAACGACGATGCCCGATTAAATCACAACGCTATCGTGCTCTCTGGTTTTTCTGCAGAGTGACACCCTTATTCACAAGAGCGATACTATCACAAATAGCAATGCCCAACTTGGGTAAGAAGTTTAACAATCTTTTTTCAACATGTGCTTTAGTTTTCTCAATTCGTCAAATTACTAATGCACTTCTAACATTGTTTTGATTGTTAGACTAACAGGGTTTTGTAAGTTGGATGACATGGAGCTAAAGTGAAGAAAGCATTCTCATCTTAAAATTTTACTATTGTAACAAGCGTTTGATGCTTTGGGGAAATTATAACCCAATTTCTTATTCTTTTTTAATTTTTGTTGTAGGACCTCACTAAATTTAATTTGGGTTTAAAACGAACACTCAAATGGGACTAAAATTGAACCCTCATTTTATCATTGTCTTTTGGGTTTTAAAATTGAACAAGGCAACTTAACATTTCGGTTGGTGCATAAAATGAAGTCATCTTAGCTTTAGGGGTTAAAATTAATGAGTGTTTGCTATGTTTTGATTTACAAATTTGTTATTGAATGCGTATGTAATTCTCTCGCGTCATTCAGTGACCTTGAGAAATAGAAACATTCCTTAGCACTTTGTATAATCACCTACATCTTTCAATTTGGATTAAAACTGAACCCCTTGCTAGTGTAGGGAAAAGGCGTGGTGTTTGTTTTCTCTTTGTTCATACGAATGGGGATGATCAAACTACGAACATACTTCCTTGCTATTTTTTATCTTTAGAGGGCCTTCCTCCCCACTTCAAAAGGAGGGAACGACCCAAGCGGTAACGAGCTAAATCCAAGCTCTTTTGAGTCACTATATAAAAATGTGTTTGTGACGAAAGTCATAAACAACAGGTGTGAATGTGTCATGCTGACAAGTGCCACCCCTAGTATCCGTGTGATACATCAAAATATCTTCTTAGGAAGGGACCCAAAAGCCTCTTGATTCTCCATAATCTTGAGCTATTCTTTCCACGTGTATGACCACCTTTAATGAAATCCCTTATTAAAACCCTTTGTTTAGAAAGCCAAAAAACTTAATGCTTGTTGGTGCAAGAACAGTCGTTCTAAAGCTACCCCACATTGCACTAATCATTGTTGAAACAAAAAAATCCTTTTGATCTCTGGATTTTAAGGATTTTGAGATTTGGTGGTCCCGAGAAGTGTGTGTCATGGAGGGGAGCCAATGTCGCCAGATCCCTAACTGTTTGCAATGTTTTAGTGTTTGGCGAAATCTGAGTGGGGACTCAAAAAGTAGTATCTTTTGAGCCTAGGGTTGTAAATGTTTGAGATTCAGTTTAATACTTTGCTTGGTTCCAAAACGTTAAAAAACAAACATCCACAATCTTCCTAAAAATTTCGAACACTTTGGCCTAAATATGGATACCTCTTGAAATAGCCTTGATATTACTACTTATCCCAAGGATTTATCCTTAGATATTTCTAAATATCTTGAATTATATCTCAATCCATATTTCCCAAAGACAACATAGTAAATTATGGCTTCAACCTCATGGTTCTCACAAAATGGACATTGTGAAAGTTATGATGTTTTTTACATAAACATTTAGTTTGAAAACTTAAATCATGACAAGTTTTTGTGGTAAAATAAATTCATTTAAGCAAGATAAACTTAACACAATTGAAACCCACATGACTATTTGGAGACCGATTTCTCCCATTGAACATCCTGATCTTGAAGGTGTTATCATTCAACCAAACTTTGAGCTCATTAACGGAGAAAAAACCAATCTCATTAGTAGTTCGAGAAACTTCACTTTTGAAACAAATGAAACACCTACCCAGTGGAGAAACACAACAAAAATCTTAGACAAAGAAGAGGAACAAACTGATATTGAGGCTAGAAGGCCCATATTACAACCACCCATGTGGCAATAAATATCTTTCTTTCTTCCATAAACTTGAACATTTTTCTAAATGATCTCACGCAAAGTCAAGATCCCTAAAGTAAGGTCTACAAGTCGTCATTTCAAACTTGGACACCTTAGTCCCAAAGCTCTCAAGAAACACCTTTTAGCACTTCACAAAACTATAACTAGGTTGGTATACAACTTCTACAAACATATTTGAAGGAACAATCCAAACTTGTATTCCTTTTATTACTGTCAGAATCATGGTCTTTTCCAACATTTTTAATTTCTCACAAATCATTAAGTCTTTAGGATTTGAAAACTTTAGAGGTCTAGCATGTTTCTCACTACCTTGGTCTTGGAAAACAAAGGTTCATTCTAAGTCAACATTGGGTCAAACATTTCACTCATCCCTCCATCAAAATTCATCCTTCATCTAACCAAACTTCGCAAATTTTTTGAAAACACCAACACTTTTTGACTAAAACATCAATCAACCCAAACCCCTAACTTAGCTATTTTGTGAAATGAATCATTTTCCATGCATTTGGTTGAGTTAGTTATCATCTTTGAACTAGTTCATATTGACAGTCACGAGTCTACCCTAAATATTTCCAAGTTCATACACATCTTTTATCCTAACATCAATACATCAAACTCAAGTCAAAAGTGTTGTCCCAAAACGGTTGCAAAGATCACTCTCCACATCACCCATCTTTTCATCCCCCACTATCATCATTGCTCCAAAAATACTTAGAGCCTCTCTTTTACATAGATTTGAGTCAACTAGAGAGTTCAAACATCACAAATCACAACACCAATCTCCCAAAGGTGACAAAATTTATGGTAAAGACAAGATCACAACACAAGAGAATCATGGAAAAAACCAAAGTAACATTTACCTCAAGTGATCTGAATCCTCTAGAATTTGATCCAAGAAGTCAAGTTACCTCATTACAACAACCATCATCTCCATCAAGACCATATGAGATAAAAGACATCAAGAACAATTCATTTGAGCTTACTAGGGAGGAAATCATGGAACATCAAGCCTTTGAAAATGTAGCTCCTATTTCCCCATCTTTTGTTGCACAAAAAGTGACACAAGGCTTCACCACTCCATCACTAGGGCTAAATCAAACATCCACTCCTATTATTGCAACTATCCTTTCCAAAAAATTTGGTCTAACTCTTCCATTTGAAAGCAACACGCTTGTGGGTACCCTTGATACCAATCCTCCATCCCAAACAACCACTTGGACACCTACCTTTGGTGCTCCTCCCATTCTTGAAGATCCTAAATAGCCATACACACCTCTTGAACTTAATTACTACACAACCACTTCAACATATTGGGGACACCCTTCTTCATCCATATCCATGAGTGTCACGAGTGTGCCCACCATCACGCAAAGCAGTATAGACCAAGTATCTCAAAACAACACACAAGGGCATGTCAATACCATACCACAAAGTAAACCATTCATGCCGATAGGGACATCTTTACCCAATCCTCCAATTGGTTCATCCACACCAATGGTTTCACAAACCACATCCATCCCATCCATTATAAATCCATCTCAAAACAATCCCTTGGTCACGAATCCCATCAGCCCAGGTAATACCCTATTTACATCTCTAGCACAAGGAAATCCCCAAGACATGGGACAAGGGAATATTTTTAAACAATGGAGTCAAGGTCCTACCATATAATTACCATTGCAAAATCTAATGGCATCATCCTCATCATTCCCCATAGTCCCCTTTATCATGCAAAATCAATTGGGACCTCAAACTTACATTCCTCCACCTCCATCTACCATCTTACAAGGGATGTTAAACCAAGTGAATCCTCCACCTCTCATCAACAATATGCTACCCAATCAGAACATCAACACTCACAATCCATCTCAGATATCCCAACAAACACCTGATCCTACATTACAAGTGCATGCCCTAGTTTTACAGAAAGCACAACAAGCTTATCAACAAGTCATCCAATAGCAGCAACAACAACAAGCAGCCCTAGTAGCTCAACAACAACAAAAATAGCAAGCCATCCAACAATAGAAACAACAACAAGCATCCCTAGCAGCATAACAACAAGAAGACGCAACCTTAGCAGCACAACAAGCAACACAACAACAACAACAAGAAGAAACCTTAGCAACACAACAAGCAACACAACAACAAGCTCAACAAGTAGCCTTAGTACAACAACAACCTCAAGCTCATCAAGAAGCCTTAGCAGCGCATCAACAATAGCAAGGTCAACAACAACAAGAAGCCCTAGTAGCCCAACAAGCCTAGCAGTATGCCCAACAATAGCAATTGATCACACAACAACAAGGTTCCTACTATAACCATCAACAAAACATCATCAATACAAATGCATTGGGAACATATATATCAACACCACAATCACCCTCACATAATCTCACACCACCATACACCCCATATAACACCTTATCATATCAAAATCATGCATATAACTCATCTGTCATACCACTATATGTTCCTCCACCAAACCTGCAAGACAATCTGGCATTGCAATTTAAAGTGCTATCACAAGAAATGCAAGATCTTTGAATGGGAAAGACAAAGAAGCCCCATGCATAGAATCTATGTCCTTATTCATTTGATCGAAACATCACAATGGTACCATTCTCTCTCGGCTTTGAAATCCCCAAATTCAATAAATACAAAGGGAGAGGAAGTCATGTGTACCATGTCAAAGAATTTAATGTCATGTGTATGGAGGTGGCGTATAATGATTCTTATTTAATGTGTCTCTTCCCTCAAAGTTTAACAGGTCCTACTATGGATTGGTTTTCTGCTCTACCTCTTGGCATAAAAATTTTCCAAGAAATTACTGATAAATTCATCGATCACTTCTCCTTTAATCTTGACATGGACATAAGTCTAGAAGAATTGTACACTCTCAGATAAAACAAAGGAGAAACTTTTTCCAATTTCTTGCAACGGTGGAGACAGAGACCTAGTAAGAGAAAGTGGTCTCTTCCTAATGAACAACAAGTGGGAATCATCATAGAAAATATAGACCCTGATCTATCTTTCCACTTGAAAATGTAGTGCATCACATCTTATGATGAGCTTTTCCCTAGAGCCCTTAACATTGAGAGAGCTCTAATTTCATAGGGAAATACTTAAGCTTACAGAGATAATTGTCCATCAATTAGTTCAAATGAGAAGCCTCGTGTTTGGGCTAGGAACAAGAATGTAACAAATGATGGTTTGGTAGATGCTAAACTAGTCCTAAGTGCTCCTAGGCCAAACAACTATCAAGTTGCTAACATCCAACTGATTGTGTAGCAAACAACACCTCCTTAGAACAATCAAATCAACAACTCCGACATGCAACAAAGGTGAACCACCAACAAGAACAACTATCCTAAATGTAATTACACATAGTTATTTGAACCTATCAAAATCATCATTAAGAAGTTGGTGGAGTCAAATCTGATAACACTTCCAAACTTTGAAAACTACCAAGAACCACAAGAGAAACCATCCTGGTACAATGAGAATGATCTCTGTAACTTTCACAAAATCAAAGGACACAAAATAGCAAACTGCATGAGACTCAAGAATATCATCCAATACCTCATAGAGAATGACACCATATCTGTTGAAGTACCAACTGGGAATCGTGATCTTAAGATATATAAGAACCCTATGCTAGATCATAACAAAGAAAAAACCAATGACAAAGCTAAGGATTACACAAACGTATAACATACCAATTCCAATGTCATTGCTTCCTATGATAGCATCATCATTGTCATCACCATAAAAGGGGATAGTGCAGAGTGTGGAGTCACCACATGAAGTGGTAAATCCACCATCCAAGGAGTCCCACCCCAATCTAGGGCACAACCTACTTAGCCAGCAACAAGTACCAACAAGTATAATCTCTTAGAGCAGTTTAAGAAGAGCCCCACACAAATATAAATCCTAGAAATGTTGAGGCTATCACCTGTGCATAGGGAAATCTTGGAGAAATATGTATCAGTCATTTGTTCCCAAGGATATTGATACCGATCAGTTTCAAGCTATGGTAGGCCATAGATCGCTAATCATCTTCTCACCTTCTCTGAGAAAGACCTACCATCACAACCATCACATAACCATGCTTTACACCTTGAGGTTATAATTCATAAGAACAAGGTCAAAAGAGTCTTAGTAGATGGAGGCGGTAGATTGAACATTTGCACCCTTCAACTAATAAAAAATATGGGCTATTCAAAGGATACTATTAAAAAAGAAAATAGTACCACCATTAGAGCATATGACGACCAATAACGGGTATCACAAGGTGTCATTGCACTTCCCATCCAAGTGGGGCCTCTCATTGCAAAAATACATGCAAAGTACTAGATCTTGATCTTCCCTATAACATCCTACTTTTCTGACCATGGATCCATGCCTTAAAAGTTATAGCCTTGACCTATCATCAATGTGTAAAGTTTCCTTTCGAAGGCAGAGAGATTACTATCCATGGAGATCCTGAGCCTTTTTACTATTGCAAGAATCTTGAGGAAAATTTCTTTAATATACCCCAAATACCCAAGAATGACGAAGGGCCCACACCATCTACCTCATTTTTTGACCCAACATCCTTTGCATCTACCTCAACAATAAAAATATCCATTGTACAGAACATTCTTGACATCAAGGAAGTAATCCAGGATGATGGTTGTGGGAATTACAAGCTAATGAAGAATACCTTTGTCTTGGGAGAGTTTCCCATTTCTCCTCAATCTCATGGGAAACCACATCTAGCAATAGAGAGCCCGAAACAATCAAGATGGTAGCTACCACCTTCACTAAGTGGGGGATTTGAATCAAGAAGATGTCAATGAGGAAGATATCTCCAAACTCCTTTATCAGGATGAACGAACCATCTCTACTCTTCCCATGGATGATGAAAACAAAGGCTTGCTATTGATGAAGGTAATGGGCTATAATAAGAATAAGAAGTTAGGACAAAATGATAATGGTTTGCTAGAACCCATCGTTCCTGAGAAACAACTAAAGAATCTTGGCCTGATTTGTACTACTAGCAAGGTCACCCTTATTGGAAAAGGTACTTCCGCTAAACGGGCTCAGGCTTCCTCTTGGTTACCTCCATCGTGTGATACAACCTTAGATGACCTGCCCCTTGATGTTGCTGACCTATTTGAAAACAACTCCCTCTTCATGATATATGTTACATCATTTTCTCCAATCCATCAACTGACTGAAATACGCCTAGTATACCCACAACTCATTGCCTTGGACCAACAAGGACCACTAATTCTTGATTTATTTGAAAACAATGAAGTGGTCTCAAAATTCATGGGACTTCATGACAGCTTACCATGGGAAAATCACAAAGCAGGTTTCGACATAGAGCTCGACACAGGAGCATACTATGGGGAGATGATTGAATCCTTCAATCACAAAATAGACAAAATGCAACTAACATTCAGATCCTTAATTAAAACCACACTATGGCACTTTTTGATCCTAAAAAATAAAAAAAAGGACACATCCGACAGTGAAAACCTCTCTAAGGTTCCCAAGGATGAGGGATTCAATCTCCCCCTTAGTGCAATGCATCTAGAGAAGTCAGCAGTACTAGCAAAAAAGGCCACACCAGTCAATGTGGGTACCGAAGGAGCACCTAAGATCACTTTTTATGATGAATCCTTGTTGGATGAAGAAAAAAAGAACCTGGAAGGATTATTGAAAGAGTGTAGAGATAACTTTGCATGGTCATACATAGATATGCCAAGCCTAGATTCTGAAGTAGTTGTGCATCACTTGGAAGTCTATCTTGAAGCCAAGCCAGTCAAGCAAAAATTATGGAAGATGCATCCTCATATAGCACTGTTGGTGAAACTAGAGTTACAAAAGCTTCTTGACGTTGGATTCATCCGACTGATAGATTATCCTGAGTGGGTTTCAAACCTGGTACCAGTCTCAAAACCCACAGGGGGCATCAAAATCTGTACTAATTTTAGAGACTTAAACAAGGCATGCCCGAAGGATGATTTCCCTCTTCCTAACACCGACATCATCATGGACTTAACAACAAGGCATGAAATGTTGTCACTCATAGACAATTTTTCATGCTATAATCAAATCATGATCGCCAAGGAGGATCAACACAAAACTACATTTACTTGTCCATGGGGAACATATTGCTGGAATGTAATGCCATTCAATTTAAAGAATGCAGGAGAAAGCTATCAAAGAGAAATGACCCTCATATTTCATGACATGATCCACAAAATAATTGAAGATTATGTGGATGATAATTTGGAAAAATCAAAGAAAATAAGTGAGCACATAGGAGTCTTAGGACCTATCTTTGATAGACTTGAAGAGTACAAGGTACGACTGAATCCAAAAAAAGTGTGCCTTTGGGGTTACATTAGGGAAACTTCTTGGCTTTATCATCTCGCAAAGAGGGATAGAAATTGATCTAGCAAAGGTAAAATCCATTCTTGACATGGAACCACCACAAACACTGAAGCGGATGAGAGGATTACAAGGAAGATTGTAGTCCATCAGAAGGTTCATAGCACAACTATTAGACAAGATACACCCCTTTTCGCATCTTCTCCTTAAAGGAATAACCTACAAGTGGGATGGGAAGTGTGATAAAGATTTCCAATAGATCAAAGACTACCTACTAACACCTCCAGTGCTCATGCCACAAATACCAAACAAACCTTTGATCCTATATATCTTAGCAACACTAGCAACACTAGGAGCTCTTCTGGCACAACATGATGAAAACAGAAAGGAAAGGGTTATCTATTACATCAAAAAGACCTTGGTGGGCTATGAAATTAACTATTCACCCATTGAGAAATCATGCCTAGTAGTATTTTTTGCTTCACAAAAGTTCGTACATTACATGCTATCACATCAAATCAAGCTCATTGCAAAGATCGACCCACTCAAATACCTGTTATCTAAAACAACTCTTATGGAATGGATGGAAAAATGGGTAAGATCTTAACCAAATTTGACATAGAGAATGTGGAGTGCAAGGAAATCAAAGGACAAGTGATCACAGACCAACTAGTAGAGGCACCCATCTATGTAGAGAACCCATTAATATATGAGTTCCCTAGTGAATTAGTGTTCCTTATCAATCTCACAACTCAATGGAAGATGTACTTTGATGGATCATTCACCCAACATGGATCCAAAGCAGGAATTATTTTCATCACCCCTCAAGGTGATTGTATTCCAAATTCATACAAGCTATCATTTCCCTATACTAAAAATATTGTTGAGTATGAAGCCCTAATCACAGGTCTAAGGATATAAGTTTAGTGGCAGATACAAGAGATGAAAGTCTACGGAGACTCACAGCTAGTTATCAACCAAGTCAATGATGAATATCAAACTTAGGATGAAAAGCTCACTCCTTACAAGAAAATGGTAGATAATATCAAAGACCTTTTCATTGACATAAATTTTGAGCAGATTCCTCGCAGAAACAACAAAGCAACATATGTCATGGCAACAATCAAATCACTACTAGACATGTCGAATAATGTCCTCCAAAGCGAATTCTTGGTAGAGCAACTTCTCATACTAACTTTCAAAATCCATGAATTTGAATTTGTGTGTGTCATTGTTGGTCTTGGATCCCCATGGTATCATGGCATATTTATCTACCTTAGTAGAGGAGCTCTCCCGTTCGATATCACCTCAAACCTTAAAAAGACCTTTGTCAAAAGGGAATCTCGATTCGTGATCCTAGGTGATACCCATTACCGTTGAAGCATCAAAGGGACATTACTATGATGTCTGAACCAAGAGGAAGCCTTGACTGCTTTAACAGAAGTACATGATGGCATATGTGGTTCCCATTCTAGTGATATGAAATTAGCTAGGAAACTATTGAGGACGAGGTAATACTGGTCAACCATGGAAAGAGAAGCTCATTAGTATGAGCAGAAATGTGTCCAATATCAATAGCATGGAGATCTAATCCATGCACCATCTTAGGAATTGCGACCAATGATCACACTATATCCTTTCTCGTAGTGGGGGCTTGACCTCATAGGAAAGATCACTCAAACCTCATCCAATGGCCACAAGTTTATCATAACATCCACTGAGTATTTTACCAAGTGGGTTGAAGCCATTCCTATGACCTACATAACGAGGAAGAAAATTGCCAAGTTTATTTTAAATTACCTAATCTTCCATCATGGTGTTCCACAAACCCTTATCTCAGACAACAAAACATCCTTCAAAAATTAGGATGTGAAAGAGCTATTCCAAAAATTCTACATCCAACACCGATTCTCTACCCTATATTATCCCCAGGGATATGGTCAAGATGAGGCTACAAACAAGACCATTCTAAAAATCCTAAAGAAAATTGTCAATGAAGTTGGTCATGACTGACATCTTCAGTTGAATCCCACTCTTTGGGCGTATCAAACCAATATCCACACGCCAACAGGTGCAACCCCTTTCTCCTTGGTCTATGGATCATAAGCCATCCTGTGTATTGAGGTTGAGCTTCCATCATTGTGAGTGTCACTACAAAACCTGATCACCGATGAAGAATACATAGTATCTCGACTGAATGAGCTAGTATTCCTAAACAAGCGTCATCTTGATGCCCTCAATCACTTGTAAGTATATAAAAACCGATTGAAATAGAGCTATAACAAGAAGAGAAAATGTCAGTCTTTCTAGGTAGAGGGTCTTGTTCTCAAATAGAATCAGATGAGTTTTCTAGATTAGGATAGTAAAGGAAAATTTGATCCTAACTAGTTGGGTTCCTTTTTCGTCATAACAAGCTATGGATTAGGAGCATACCAATTGTCAACGCCTAAAGATGAACCCTTGCATGAACCAACTAAAAACTTGCATCTTAAAATTTTTTATGCCTAGTTTTGAAGGGTGTAAATCTAAAAATACAAAAAAATTAAAAAATGAGAAAAAGGATTGAAAAAAGTAAAGAAAAAAATTGTCCTCTAATGAAAACCACTTTGGTGGCACTTTGGGTAAGTACCTTAGTGAAAACATAGCAAACAGGTTCCTCGTGTAAATAAAGGAACCTCCATCTATTCTTTGGCTCCTTATCCTATCATTCTTTGCATCATCATCCATCACATCCTTTCTCCTATTTGTTCATCCATCTCCTATTTGCGTCCTTATCATAGCTTGATGTTGTGAAGTATCACAAACCCTTTAGTACTACTTGGTATATTCCAAAGGTCAGTTTGTCCTGCCTATATCGAAGTAGTCTCACATGTCATGATGGGGGAAATTCGTTATGGATCGTATCAGGTTCTTGTATATATTGAGGTTATTGAATATCTCATCAAAAACACCAAAAAAATTTGTAAAACTTCATCAAAATCCAAAAACATCCAAATATTGTATAGACAAAAATCCAAAAACATTTGCAAATTCTTGTACAACTAAAATCCAAAAACATTAAGAAAATTGTAAAGTGAAAATCCAAAACATCTAAAACACATCAAAAACCCTAAAAAGGTCGAACATCGAAAATCCAAAAATAGTACCTTGTCAAACTACATTGTCTCTAAGCTTGAACATAGGAAATTCCATCACTGATGCACCCTCGAGACACCCTAGGTCAGTCCTTTAGGAGTTCGTCACAATAAACTGACATTCCATCAACTGTCCATATCTCATCTTCAATAAGTTGATTCAATCGAACTACGTTGTCTCTGCGTGTATAACGTAGGAAACACTTATCTTTGATCAGCCCCCGATACCCCTAGGATAGGTCTTTTAGGTTAGGTTCTCGGTCAAAATCTCAAAAATCCCAAAAAAATCCAAATAATCTTTGAAAATAAAAAAAAATTAAAAATTGAAAACACAAAAAAACATTAGAAAACATTCAAAACTCCTAAACAACCTCAAATGTCTTGGGAAACCCTAAACAACCTCAGAAAAGCGAAAACCAAAACATTCACATAAACTTGCGAAAAGATTAAAAAAAACCTCAAAACATCTTCAAAATACCAAAAGCATTGAAATATCCCAGAAAAATACAAAACCATCCATCCCATCTCGCTTTTAGCGGTAATAAATTTCACCCATAATAAATTGATCGTCACCTTCAACCTTTGGCAAAACAAATGGAAAGCAAGTAAAACAAGTTGTAAAGTGAGACCCTAATCATCAAAATCTAATTCTAAATCATAGGTAAATGCATCAGTGAAGTTTATATCAATGGCTTATTATAAAGATGATCATCATCCTACATCAAACAACCACCTAATCAACATGTCCTAGGATGTATCCTTCCTGTGATGGACATTAGTATCAGGCATCAACTTAGCTAAGTTAAACTTGTAAGATATATAGATAACACTGACTGTTTGTCTTTGATCTTTTCTTATGATTTATCTTAACGACCCACTCTGAGGACCTCTTGATGATGTCTATCAAAATTATTTAGAGATAAAGGAATGGGGCATCAATCATTATCTTTCATTTGTTGTGCTTGTGGATACTCTTGTAAAATAATATTGGCACATACTTTCTTAGTTGTGTGTAGGAAGGTTGTTTGGAGTATGTTGTTGACTCTTGTGTATGCTTTGGTCCAATGTATTCTAAGCTTCTAGCTTACATTCCAATGAGGTTTCCGTATATCAAGATGTGAACAAGAACTATCCTATCTATTTGCAAAGTCAAAGTCCATTACACTAGATACAATTCCATCTTGGTTATCAATAACTTGATGCATTGTGTCTATGTGTTATATCAAACAATAAGGAATGACAAAAAATACCAATCCCCAAATTTGAACAAATCATCATCATGCATTTCTCATCACCATCTCTAATAAAGTCTTAGTGGATTATAGACTTGTTGGATCTTTTGAGGAAATCATCAAAATCAATGGTTGATCATCTTGTTTCTTCTATCTTCTCTCCGTGCTAACCTGGTATCATGAAAGTCAACAAAAACATCATCAAATGCATCCATCCTACATCCACAAATCATCAACATACATTTATCTCACAATCATAGCATATCATAAAAAATCCATCCTACATACTCATTATCATTTAAGTTAAGACGAATATTATAGATTTATTATTCTAAAGCATCTTAAATCCTTGCATATCATAAGCATAAACATTTTTATTATCCATCCATACATCCACATGCATACATCACATCCTAAAACTGCATAGAAAATACAAAAAAGAAGAAGAAATACATCCATATCATTTGCATAAGTATAAAAATCTGCATATCATATCATTCATCACATGGCATCTCATGAAAAGATAATGAAAAAGAATGTAACATTGCATCCATTCATATAAGCATATCACATATCACATCCAATGTATCCATACAATCATAAGCATGAAATAAGATGAACACATCATATCGAATCTGTATATGTATCATATATATATCAAAAAATGAATGTCATGGTACAATATCTGGATCAATGTATGTATATCGATCATGAATAAAATATCCACAAGGCTATCAAAAAGGATCCCATGAATGTATATTTGTATCAAAGAATGGGGCAACAAAATAAAAATGTGTCTGTACACTCGAGCTAGCCCTAATGGTTGCTCCCATCTCTGATCTATCTCTCTGGCTGATCGTCAGCCCAAGGCCGTGCATCACTGCTCTGCGAGTAATTAGGCTATCTAAGTGGTGCTGGATCATCTCTATGATAATCCATCCTGTAATAGGCTTCCTCGGTCACAACCTCTCTATACAGCCTGGAAAATATGGTCCTACCCTGAGTGACTAATGCCATTGCCTCTAATTGTTTTCAGCGACCGATCTCTTAATCTCTCTCAGTAGTCATAGTTTGTACCTACTGCCTTGTGTGATCTCTCTCCACTGTAATTGCCACAACCTGCTATCTGGCCTGGTACCACTGAGCAGTAATCACCAAAATCTGTTAGCAGGCCTGATCCTGCTCACCTATGAGAACTTGCACTTGCTGTTGTAGCTGTTGAATCTATATATCTCTAGGATCCAATGGTGGTGGTTACGCTGCCTAATACTACACTAGCTACTACTAAACATGAGACTGCTATGGAAGCTACTATCCAACTAGTGGAGCCCCCAGAATCTGTCCATCTTGTCCATCTTGGTCACCCTATCCTTATCCTTTGCCCCTACCTACTCCCCTCCTTCTAGGTCTCCCTCATGGAGGAGCACCCGTTGGATCTATCAACCTTCAAGGGTTGTAATCCATGCATCATAAGTAGGCATCATCCACGCGACCGCCTGACCCTAGTCATATGCCCATGGCTGCGCCACCAACTGTCAGAAAACCTTGACCACCTCAAGAGCTAGAATAGTGGGTCCCCATATCATAACCTCTCGAGCTAATCTCACAAATATAGCTCTATAGGCATCATCAAACCTATCCTGCCACTCATCGAACTGCCGGGCCACTCTATCTGGCAGGTATCACTCTATGATGGTGTGCTCCTAACCCTGCATATAACGGGTATGTCTGGCGAAGAACAACTGTTGCACATCATTGTACCACATTGGCATTTGTAGCTAGGGTTGCCATCTAAACACTATCATATCATCCAGTACATGCCACAAGTATAGAAGCTCAATCTCCCCTGTGTGTCATAGGGTGATGGTGCCTCTATACTATTAAACCACAGGATCATCTAGCTCAACATCAGCCATCTGCACGATCAATCAGAGCACAGTGATATGCTCCCAAGCCCAAATGTGAAGCAAGGTTACCCTTGCGCCAATGGCTCTACCGTCGAAGTAGACAAAGTCGTACATATCATGATATAACAAGGCCAACATCACTAGCCCCCATGCAAATAGAGTGATCTTGTGGAGAATCTTGTGCCATGCTAAGCCCCATCCTGGGCTAAACCCTCTGCTCTGTCAGTCTGGAGTGACCAAACCTGAAATGATCGCAACGATAATCAACCTGAATGTGGTACACGACCTTTGTATGCCTTGAGGTCAATCTGCGAGGTGACTAGAATGATGGCCTCCATCTCCATCTCCTCATGATAGGCATAGTATCCGACATCGACATCATAAATCACCCGCTCGCCATGTATTGAAAAATGTAGAATTTTCCATACATCCTCTAATGTCACCATCGCCTCGCCAGTGGGAAGGTGAAATGATGAAGTCTCATTGTGCCATCGCTCACACAACGCGGTCATCATAGCTAGATGTGTTAGGATGACGGGAACATATGTAACGTACCATAAGTCGATCTCTCCCAAGTGCTCCTGGTGCAACTCAGATAAATTACCCATTCTCTCCAAAACTATGGGCTGGTGCTCTTGCAACATCAAGGGTGGAATGATCTCCTACACCCACGAAGTGCACGACGTAAAAAATATAAAAAAAATTGACTCGATTTGAAATTTTTAGCTCAAAAATCACAATAGCGTCGCTATATTTCAAATTCCAAATTGCGACGCCCGAAGGAAGGCATTTCAAATTGCAAATTGCAAATCATGTCACTATAAACATATGCATTGCGATTTAAAATTTGGAAACCCTAGCCCTAATTTTCAAATCAAAATGTGTGTCACCATACACATATGCGTCACAATTTAAAATTGGAAACCCTAATTCTAAATTGTGAACTATGTCGCAATATACATATGTGTCACTAAAAATCATTTTAGTATCGTTGAGTCTCAAATGGGTGTCGCTATATAGTGATGCCACCAAATTTTAAAATTTAAAGTGCAATAAATGGATCAAAAAGTCAAATTTCAAATCAAGTTTTGAGTTACATATTGGTGGTCCTGAGCATGGAAGCCACTGGTACTCTCAAACTCAATCAGAAATGTGTCATGGGAGCTGTCATCTTGCCATTTCGTCAAGAGGGTCAGAGCTCAAAACAACATGAATTATCCATAGTGTGAATGCACAAATGAATTGAAAGTGACCCTTCTTGGCTTATTTATGCTATAAAATTAGGGTTTTTTTCCCTAATTTAACGTTCAAGCTAGGGTTTATCATCATTTTCACCATTTTTGAAAATATGGAGCTTAATTTGTATCATTTTTGGCATATTTCTTGCATCCTAGAGCCTTTTTGGACCCCTAGGGAAGCTTTTAACCTTTGACGAGAAATTAGCCCAAAATTCAAAATTTTCGCCTGATTTCTTGAGGGGGCAAGGAATCAACTTAATCCTTCTGTCGGGGCATCTAAAAATCAGAAATTTTTTATTTTTTGATTTAAGTAGGGCGAGTGCATGAAGATGGGTAGCCAATTTGTGGCCAACTTTTTAAAAAAGTTTTGTAAAGTTATAACGCGGTCGCGTTATGGCTTGGTGTGCCGAGCCTGAGGCTCGGCCACAACGATCCCATAACATGAGCATGTTATAACGCACTAGCGTTATAACACACTCACGTTATGACTTATTAAAAGCAAAAAAAAAGCAAATCAAGTTCATTCTTTCATTCAACTGTGTTTTTTCTCTTCCCCGTGGCCAAAACCCCCATTTTCCGCGCTTGCGTTCTAGGAGGAGGTATTTTGCAAAATTCTTCATCAACGGTTGTTGTTTCATCATGAGGATGCTGCCACGTTGACAAGGAGGTGTGAGAGGTAAGGATTGTTTGTTTTTTGTTTTGAATTTGTTGGTTTTAGGTTGTTTTTTATATTTTTTTTAAAATTTGTAGGAGAAATTAATCAACCTACAAACCCTCCTCAAAATCCTCAATAAGAACAACAACAAGAGGGACAAAATCCTGGACAAGCACAATAAGAACAACAACAAAAAAATACTCAAGTTAATCAATCACAACAACAACATCCTCCACCAATCCCTCAACACCCTCCTAACACAACAAAATTTAATGATTGAAATTGAGAACAATAAAAAACAAATTGAGGATTTAATCAGGAGGTTGAGTGATCCAAACAGTTCAACCATGAAAATAATGACCCTAGAAACTTCATTGAAGGATATGTTAAAAAATGTAGATTCAATTAGCAAACAATTAACTCGATTACAAGATAGGAGGCAGGCGACTAGGGCTTATTACACAGATAAATTATCATATAAATATGTAAAAGATTTAAAAATTGCAAAAGGTGATTTGTGCGCATTATTTACTGACCCACGGTCAAATGAAAATCTCTTCCTCAATGCAAAGAGGTTTCCTATTCATTGGTGCCACCACCAACAAATTAGGAACTTTTTTTTATGATAAGTGGTACATGGTTTTTGATTACCCACCGTGCAACAATTGTGAAGTCCCACAGTATTTCCTTACGAAACTATACTGTGAGTTCATATTGAACAAAATCCCAAATTATTTTGATATGAGGGACTTATAGGGGAGAGGTGGGGGGTCGGCTTAGGATAGACCCGGTGCATAAAAGGATCCTACGTAGCAAGGGAGACGACCTCTCGCTAGGCCGCCTCATGAGCACTTCGTTATCTCATCCATCTCGAAGGAGAGTGTCGATGTAGAGACTTTGTAGGCGATTAGATCTTTGACCCAAAGTGTCATCCAACATGCCAGCCCTATTCTACAACACCATTTAGGGGAGTCTTTGAGTGGTGGCGTTCGAACCCATTTGTGTCAATCTTGCGGGATGACTTATTCATATGACCCCACTGACACTTAGGAGGCTACTACGTAGGATCCGTCTATAGCTATGGAGATGGAGAGGTCAACTGACATTTTGCATGAGGCGTATGGAATTGATACTCAGGTAAAAGTTAGCATGTTCATTGAATTGAATTTATTAAATTTTGATTTTGAAATGCAAGATTAACTAATTTATTTTTATGATTTTAATAAAATTGCAGGGCCATAGTGTTGATATTGGATACACCAACCCTACACCTGCTTATGTCTCCACTACATCTATTGTTGAGGTATGTAACTAGTAAACAATTATAAATTTATTACATGTTAATAACATTGTTTGATGAATGGCATTTTAAAATGTGATTTTCAATGTTGAATAGGCTAATATTGGAGGTTTTGTGGGAACACCTCCCAGTGCCAGTGGATTTAGTCATTTACCTACACATAGGTAATAGAATAAAGATTTTAACTAATGAATTATACTTAATAGACTTGTGTAGTTTATATTCATATCGTTGATTACGTTGCATTGCACATCTTTCAAACTCAAAGCATTACTTCACATTCCATAACTAATAACTAGTTGTGGATAGATGAAAAAATTTCAACTACAATATAGTTGTTTAGAAAGTCAACATAAGAAGTGATGCAATTACTTCACATAGAATAAGCAATAAGTAGGAGCATACTTCAATTGCATTTACTTGTCATGGCATTCCATGAGACCACTTTTTACTGAGGCATCTTTTGAAAGAGTTCACTGCCTTGCCTATGCTATGGATGCTTGGAAGGAATATACAAAAGAATAATAGTAGGCAATAGCATAGACAAGGCAATGAGTTGTTTGAAAAAATTCCTCAAAGAAATACAATCTCATGGTGATTTCCATCACCATGAGACCCAATTTCTTTGAGGTACTTTTTCAAACAACTCACCACCTTTTCTATGCTACCACATTTTCCATACATGTCTACCAAAGCATTTTATCAAACAGTTCATTTCCTCACTTCTATGGCTAAAAGGTTAAAAAAGGTGCTTTCCAACAAACTATGGATGATTGGAAAAAATCTATCAAAGCATAATAGTAAGCAATAGCATAGACAAGATAGTTAGTATTTTGAAAAAATCCCTTGAAGAAATGCAGTCTCATGGTGATGGAATGCCATTCCATCACCATGAGACCACATTTATTTGAAGAATTTCTTCAAAAAACTCACCACCTTTTCTATGATACCACAATTTACATACATCTGTACCAAAGCATTTGATCAAACTACTCACTTCCTTGCTGCTATGGCTAAAAGCCTAAAATAGGTTCTTTCCAATAAACTATGGATGCTTGGAAAAATTTCATCAAAGCATAATAGTAAGTATTGACATTACGAGAAGGAAATGAATCGGCTCTAGTGGTCGCCTAAAGAAATGTACTTGGTGATGGATACCATGACATGCCTTGTTTGTAATGGCATTCCATCACCACGAGACCCCTATTTCTTTGAGGTATTTTTCAAATGCTTCACTTCCTTTCTCTATGCCACACCTAATTATCGCATATGTTCAATAAAAGTATTTTATCAAATAGTTTACCGGGCTTGTTGCTATGGGTAAAATCCTAAAAACATGTGCTTTCTAACAAGATATGGATAGGGAAAATAGTAAGCATGATAGGAAAAAATATATAGTTTAATAAGTACTCAAAATTTTGTTCATTATCTCATACATTATAAGTCATGACGTGGATCGCTATTGTAGTTTTTGTGATTGAATAATTTGTTGTTTCATTTTCAGATGTTGCAAGCGGAAACACCTCTGAATGTGATGAGGGAAATGGAGATTGGTGTTTCATCTGCTATAGAATCCTTGATGGCTCTGACAGGGGAGGTATGAGGAAAATTGCTAAATTTCAATTTACATTCGTTATTATAGATGTTAGTTAGTGAAAAATAAAACCATTATTGATTCATAGTTTAATTTCTATTTGGATGGTTTATACAGGGCTTCAACATGCCTCAACATGGGAATTTCAATATTTCCCTTGTGGAGAGTGATCATCAGATGGCGGTAAGTGATTATTTTGTTAAATATATAATTTTTTATAATGTAATTTCTATATATTATTTTTTTTACTTCTTATTGTAACATATAAGACTTGACCAAGAACTAAAACCTAGGAGGAGCACCAGGAGCACTCCTCGACCGTAGCATAAACAAGTGACAAACATATCACCATCTGATCAACAAGCAAAGGGAAAGAGTTTATTTCAAGAGCTTGGAGAGAAATGACTTTTGATTCCAGAGCCATTTGTTGTATGCCTATATGGCAATTTTGTACATATTTTGTATTGGATTATTTGACATTGTATGCCTATATGGCATTCTTGTAAGGCTATATGGCTATTTTGTACCTATATTTTATACTTATATCGACATATATTGATGTATGCCTACATGGATATTTGGTTCATACAAATCTATATTATCAATGGTGTCCATATCTACATTATAAATCCATGGTTCAATAGATATGAGTTACATGTATTCAAGTGTATGTTTTACAACTTATGTGTATGCTTTGTGACTTACGTGTATTCCAATGTATACTTTGCGACTTATGTGTTTTCATGAGTATACCTTGTATTCATGCATATACTTTGTATTAATTTGTGTATACTATGTATTCATGTGTATACTTCAAGGCTTACATGTTTTTGAGTACTTGTGCTTCCCTTATTCACATGTACATGTTTGACTTATTCACGTGTATACTTATTAATTGGTTAGTCCTTGCATCAATCATTGTTGTCCTTCATGGTTTGTCTTGAATATTAATTGATTGATTCTAAACAACTTTATCTAAAAGAAAAAAACACACTTTCAATTGGTATTCCATGAAATGATTCATAAAACTATTCCAATATATTTAATCCTTTCATTGGAACAACTCAATTAAGCAAAGGATACATAATCTTCACAACACTTGCAAAACATAATATTCATAGTAGATGAAGTAGTTAACTTCTTGACACATTATCATACAAACATTTATCTTGAATAGTCTTTAAACATTTACACAGCATAGTCCTCATAGTGCAGAATCAATTGTTATGTTTTTGATCCATCACCACATAAACACGTCAAAATATTTATATGTCAACTTTTTGCAATATTATTATTTTTATAGGAAATGGACTCAAGAGAAAGCAAGTTATAATTTATAATACAAATAAGAAATGGACACAACAGTGGAAACTTTATTTATCACACCAAATAATAAATGTACGTGAGAGCATCACTTGTTTCTCTTAGACTCCAATTTTCAAGCATAGAAAATAATTTCAAATGAAAATGACAAAATGCTTCACAACCAAAGTTGTTAATTGAGGAAAAATAAAATGTTTTGAAGTTCCACCATTGTACACATTTACAATTGGTTCTATATTGTTGTAAGGGCAAGGAGGATAATTGAAAAATGTCTTGCGCTTGCTAGACTTGAGGATGATTGATGCGATGACAGGGAGGCCTTCAATTCGCTTTCACCATACAAAGAACTTCCAACCACTTTTCTTCCCCCAAATCACTATCTTGGCTTGTTTTCAGTTTTTCACCTAGTCTCTCTAGTAGGTTAGCAAACCTACCTTTCTTGACATAACTTTCAAATTTTCTAAACAATCTCTCCAACCCTCATTCTTTAAAGACACCCTTTAACACATACGTTTGCATGCCTCAAAATCCCATGAGACTCTTTTGAAACAAAAACCTCAACCTAGTGCTTCAACGATGTCCTAAACCCCCAAATAGGTCTATTTAACAAAGTAACACCCTCTCAATCACTCTTCCAATTGAAAAAAACCATTGGAAAACATTTACCAGTCTGCAAATCCACAAAATCCACAATTTTTAGGGTGTGATTGGCTGTCTAACCCCACTATCCTCTAAACCCTCACTTTTCTCAAATTTCACTAGGGTTTATTGAAAACCCCATATCCAAACCTCATACAACCTCAAAAACTCTTCCAACACTCTTCATTCTTCCAACAAAAACTTAATTGACCACCAAATTATGCTTCTCCCTGACTTTACCCACTTTTACTCCCTCAAACCTCTCTTTTTCATTCAAAACCCCTCTTTTCCCAACTAGGGCATCATGCCATAACATACTTTTGACCTCCCCTGTCCTTGCGGGCCTTTTGAACACATCAAACTCCAAAACTTCACCCTATTTCCAACCTATTCTAACTTATTCTCAAGCAATTTCTTCTTTTCACCTCTTCTAGAAGCTTTGCTTTTAAGGCCTAAATTTTGAATTTTCAGCAAGGGTAGCATTAGTAATCTCTTCTAATGCCTTTACCAATGCTATTTTCTTATTCCTACTCCCTATCCTACTTACATCAGGCCCATTCCACCAAGACACAACCTGGACAATAGGTGGAATGACCTATTTCAACATATTACACTCAAACCCTTGTATGAGAAAGTTCAGACTAGTTTCAGAAATCTACTTCTAAGTTTCTTGGAAATTAATAGAATTCCACAAGAATGGATTAAAATCAAAGCTAAAACCATTCTACAACAAATTCATATCATTTTAGAGAAAACTCTTGCTGTACGGATCAAGCCATCATAAGGGATCAAGCCAGTTGAACATAGCTCAGAGCAATTCCGTGTGTTTGGGTGCGAAAGAGGACCATTCCTAGCGTAAACATACCTATTGGGACACGTTGGAGTAGTTTTTTTGGTCACACGAATTGCAAAACAAAAGTTGCACCACTTTGCAACTTTACACTGCATGCATTTGACACTTTTTCCATCAAGTGAAAACTGGACACCACAGGAAAACAACTCTGAGATAAAAAAACCAAGAGAGGTTATTGTAGAGGGTCCCAACATGATCGCATAGGCTCAGATAGAGAGTTTGTAAGCATCACGGTTTTCGAGTAATATCCTGTCAAAGATTGCTTCCCTTTTGCACTTTAGACTCTTGAGGGATCGAGTCGGTTGAACATAGCTCAGAGCGATTCCGCATGTTTGGGTGAAAAAGAAGACCATTCCTTGTGTAAATGTACCCATACAAATGCATTGGAATAGTTCGTTTGGTCACACGAGTTGCAGAACGAAAGTTGCACCACTTTGCAACTTTCAACTACTTGCATTTGATAACTTTTTCCCCAAGTGAAAATTCGCCACTACAGGAAAATGCCTCCGAGATAACAAAAAATGAGAGAGGTTATTGTAGAGGGGCCCAATGCAATCTCATAGGATTAGACAAGAAGTTTCTAAGAATCACGATATCCGAGTAACAACATGCTAAAGTTTGCAGCCATTTTGCACTTTGGACTCTTAAGGGATCGATCCGGTTGAACGTAGCTCAGAGCGATTCCACATTTTTGGGTGCAAAAGAGGACCATACCTAGTGTAAACATACCTATTCAGACGTGTTGGAACAGTCCATTTGGTCACACAAGTTGCAGAATGAAAGTTGCACCACTTTGCAACTTTACACTGCTTGCATTTGACACTTTTTCCATCAAGTGAAAATTCGCCACGACCTGAAAACCACTCCGAGATAGAAAAAACTGAGAGATATTATTATAGAGAGGCCCAATACAATCCCATAGAATCCGATGAGAAGTTTCTAAGCATCACAGTATTAGAGTAACAACATGTTAAAGTTTGTAGCCATTTTGCACTTTGGACTCTTAAGGGATCGATCTAGTTAAACGTAGCTCAGAGTGATTCCGCATGTTTGGGTGTGACAGAGGACCACGCCTAGCATAAAAATACCTATTTGGATACATTGGAACAGTCCATTTGGTCACACGAGTTGCATAACGAAAGTTGCACCACTTTGCAACTTTTCACTGCTTGCATTTGACACTTTTTCCATTAAGTAAAAATTTTCCACCACAGGAAAACCACTCTGAGATAGCGAAAACTGAGAGAGGTTATTTTAGAGAGGCCCAACACAATTCCATAAGATCATACGAGAATTTTCTAAGCATCACGGTATCTGAGTAAAAACATGCTAAAGTTTGCAGTCATTTTGCACTTTGGACTCTAAAGGGATTGATTCAGTTGAACGTAGCTCAGAGTGATTCCACGTGTTTGGGTGTGAAAGAGGACCATGCCTAGCGTAAAAATACCTATTCAGATGCATTGGAATAGTCTGGTTGGTCACATGATTTACAGAACGAAAGTTGCACCACTTTGCAACTTTGCACTGCTTGCATTTGACACTTTTTCTATCAAGTGAAAATTTGCCACCATAGGAAAACCACTTCGAGATAGTGAAAACTGAGAGAGGTTATTGTAGAGGGGACCAACATGATCCCATAGGATTAGGAAATAATTTTTGAATCATCACGGTATATGAGTAACAACATGCTGAAGTTTGCATCCATTTTGCACTTTGGACTCTTAAGGGATCGATTCGGTTGAATGTAGCTCGAAGTGATTCTGCGTGTTTGGGTGTGAAAGAAGAAAATTCCTATCATAAACATAGCTATTTAGATGCATTGGAGTAGTTTTTTTGGTCACACGAGTTGCAGAACAAAAGTTGCACCACTTTGCAACTTTGCACTGCTTGCATTTGACATTTTTTCCATCAAGTAAAAATTTTCCACCATAGGAAAACCAATCCGAAATAGAAAAAATAGAGAAAGGTTATTGTAGAGGGTCCCAACGCAATCCCATAGGATCATATGAGAATTTTATAAGCATCACAATATCCAAGTAATAACATGTTGAAGTTTGTAGCCATTTTGCACTTTGGACTCTTAAGGGATCGATCCGGTTGAATGTAGCTCAAAGCGATTCCACGTGTTTGGGTACAAAAGAGGACCATGAATAGCATAAACATACCTATTCGGATGCATTGGAATAGTCTATTTGGTCACACGAGTTGTAGAACGAAAGTTGCACCACTTTGCAACTTTGCACTGCTTGCATTTGACTTTTTCCATAAAGTGAAAACTAGACACCACGAGAAAACCACTCCAAGATAGAGAAAACTGAGAGAGGTTATTGTAGAGGGTCCCAACATGATCTCGTAGGCTTAAATAAGAAGTTTATAAGCACCACGGTATCCAAGTAGCAACATGTTGAAGTTTGTAGCCATTTTGCACTTTGGACTCTTAAGGGATTGATATGGTTGAATGCAGTTCAAAGTGATTCCATGTGTTTTGGTACAAAAGAGGACCATGCCTAGCATAAACATACCTATTAAGACACGTTGGAATAGTCTGTTTGGTCACACAAGTTGCAAAATGAGAGTTGCACCACTTTGCAACTTTTCATTGCTTGCATTTGACACTTTTTCCATCAAGTGAAAACTGGACACCACGGGAAAACTATTCTGAGATAACAAAAACTGAGAGAGGTTATTGTAGATGGGTCCAATTTGATCTCGTAGGCTTAGAAGAGGATTTCTTAAGTGCCACGGTTTCTGAGTAATACCCCGTCAAAGATTGTTGCTCTTTTGCACTTTGGACCCTTAAGGGATCGACCTGGTTGAACGTAGCTCAAAGTGTTTCTGAATGTTTGGGTGCAAAAGAGGATCATGCCTAGCACAAATGTACCATTCCTAGCGTAAATGTACCATTTACTTAGAAGATCAATAAAATTCATTGTTTCCTTGCAATTTTCTATATTTTTACCAGAAATATGATGTTTCCTTGAACTGTACGGTTCTGTATAGGGTGATTGTGCTCTCTTTTGGATGGAATTCGGTGGGAAAAAAAATTAACTCCATTTTTTTTTTGTTTGGTTGGATTTCAAGTGATTTTGTGCATTTTAGAAGCCAATTACTGAGGGTCGGTCTGTATACCCTTTTTTAAGGATTTTAAGTGCATTAAATGTCATATTAAGCCTTCCACCCACTGTATGCTTCTATAACTCGGTGGAAATGCTTAGTTAGGGTTATAAAACATGTGCACAAAATTTTGTGTGGAAGGGAGGCGAATAGAGGGGTTTTAGGTGATGCCCTAGATGTCAAATGGTGCATTTTTTAGTGGAAAATGGTGGTTTAGTGCTAGGGTTTGAAGAAATATTTGGGGGGAGCAATATCTTTTGAAATTTTAAGCTTGTGCAGACCTTTTTGAAGGTGTTTTAGGCTTTGGTTAGCTATGGGAAGGTTTGGAGTATGGGTTTTCAATAAACCCTTGCCTAACTTGTGAAAGAAGAGGGTTTTGGGGTTTGTTATGTTAGAGGGTTTATCATGCCCTAAAAGTGGAGGAATTGGTGGTTTGGTAGAATTTTTAATGCTTCCTAATGGTGGTTTTCATTTTATAGAAAGAATAAAAGGGGGTTACTTTGTTAATTTTTTCTAATTGGCCTTTTGGACAACGTAGTTTGCTTGTTTTGTCAAAGCTGATCCAAAAGAGTCTTATGAGGGTTTGATCAAAATCACCATTATAAACAAATGAATAACTCACCTTCATGACACTGATCTATCATATCCTTTGAATCTTGCAGACAAAACACCATTTTACACATAGAGTTAACCTTGCTCAAATCAACAAATTCAACAAGTTTTCTTTCTAAACCTTATCCAAACATAGAGACATCTATAAGAACATCAATAAGACAGTTTCCAAACATTAATCACTTAATGGAATCTCAAAACCCTTATTGATGGTTACAAACCAATTATGATAAAATTATTCTTATTTCCTCAAATCTGAGTTAAAAGACTTCAAAACACTTTTAAAAGTAACCCAACTCCTTGCTCTGAAGAAAAATAATCAAGAATCAAACTATAAGGTGTTGTACAATCTGCACATGCTTGAAACAAAAAAGGAAAAGTGTTGCAAATACAGAAAACAGGGTCCTTTATTTCCTAATTTCTTCAAAAATACAAGTTCTGCTCTTTTCCACTCCTTTACAATGCTTTATATAGTTATTCCAATTAATATGACTTATTACATTATAAATTGGTCTAATATGACCTTATTCAATTGACAAAACTCAAAACACAAAACTAACTTCAGACTTCCATGAACCCAATTTGCTTAATAACTTTGGTGCCCCTGCACCAAATTTCAATATTTGAGTAAATCTCATTACAATGCCTTAGGTACCCCGTTCTCATAGATCTTTTACAATCTCACTCATACATTTGAGATTCTCTTATAATGTCTACATCATAGGTGCTCATTATGAGGTTAACTTCAAATGAGTAACTTGAGATTCCCTTGCTAAGCTTCACACGCTGTTTTATAATGGCTTCAAATCAGAATTGAGATTTGTCAAGATCATCAAAATATGGATGTTGCATTGCTTTTCTGGCTGAGATTCTCTTGGATGGCTCATAAATCTGCATTTTCTACAAGGGGACACCAATCAATTTTTAGTAGGTTACTTACAAATACGCAAAGTAAAAGAATAAAAATAAAGAGAATCCAAAATGGAAATGAAGTGAAAATAAATGGAAGACACATACAGATAGGCATGCCAATCTTTCAACTTAGTCACTCCTGGTCACACATCTTCACAGGGAGTTCCAAGATACCTATTGCACACAACACCTCTCATGAATAAAATAATTTGAAATTTGAGATGCTCTTAAATAATGTCTACATCATAGGTGCTCATGACAAGGTTAACTTTAAATGAATAACTTGAAATTCCCTCACCAAGCTTCACACACACTTTTGTAATGGCTTAAAATCATAATTGATATTTTTCAAGATCATCAAAATAAGGATGTTGCATTGCTTTTCTGGTTGAGATTCTCTTGGATGGCTCATAAATTTGCATTTTCTGCAAGGGGACACCAATCAATTTTTAGTAGGTTACTTACAAATAGGAAAAGTAAAAGAAGGTGATAGAATTGGAAACAAATAAATGAATGTGAATACAAGTATAAATTAATAAGAAGTAATGTGCATACTTACAAATTAATCCAACAAATCATTTGGGTCTACTCTAGTCTTTATTGTGTCATGTATTGCCTCATGGTCAGACTCACGGACCTTCCACAAGGTATTGTTCAAAGGTCTACACCCATATTTGGTCAAATGAACATTGGATGCCATGACAAGGTTCAAGTAATGAAGAATCTTATGATGCGTGTCAAATTCCTGAAACAACCAATGTTTAACACTCTTATGTGGGTACCTTCTAAGCCACGTTCCAGTAATAACAACTGAGTCTGTAGGGTATTCGATGTTTTCTCCATCTATAACTGGGGCCTCCAATTTATTTTTGGCCTCAACACAATGACACAAGTAATATTTTGTTCCCTCTTTGTTGTCTTTATCTGCAATAACTTCATAAACATACCCTGCATTGATATGTGCAACAAATCTCTTGAAATTAGTCAACATTACAAATACACTACACAGTAAGATCATCAAAATGAAGTTTCAAAAACTAAGCAAGTAGATATATTACTTGGTTGAACTAGATCTGATACGTGGTCAAATTCGACTGATGATTCTATCTGTGTTAGTTCCAATGCCGTCAGAGGGTGATAAGTGTGAAGTGGGCTAAGATAACTTGCCAACCATTTGTCAACCCACTCCCCTGACTCACAATTATTCTGGGCTTGCATTGTACATGAAGAAAAAAAGCATGCCATCTTCCGTGTATCAATACTCCATGAACCTACATTTGAGCTAAGGAAAGAGTGTAGCTCACTCGATCCTGTTAGTGTACAAGAATCTTCATATGGTGCAATGTTAGTATCATCCATCAACCAAAAAAATCTACAAACTGAAGATGTAACTTCATTACCTGGACCCATCAAAGCATTACACCACTCGACGATTGATCTTGCATCTATCAACTTTGCACTATCTTTATACTTTAACTCTTCTTGTGCTAATGCTCTTTTCACGCATGCTCTTGCACCATTATGCTCCCCCTTTCCTTGCCCAACCTCACAAAAGTTCCACATATGTTGAACACCTGTAATGACATGCATCCTGCTCAACTAGTAGAACATGCGCAAGTTATTGAACTGTTCTACACAGTTATCTGACCATATTATATGCTGACCGTATGCTATGCCCCTCTGAGCCAAATTACTATAAAAAATCTGGAATCAACCTTGTACAAACTTTGGAGAATGTGTGCGATCATCACTGATATAAAAGTGATACTCCCTCAATACCTTCCTTTGGTCCTCTATACTATCAGTTGCATGAATGAATGCTATGTGCACAAATATTGAAACTTGTGTGGAGTTGTAATATTGTGATTGCACCTCACATTGTGGCTGTAGAGTGTAGTTCTCTGCAAATTCAACCACTGATATTATGCTGCCAACTAGAAAGGTGTCTTTGTATAGCTTGAATTGTGTGTCGATCCATCGGGCTCTATGGGTATGCCTTGCATACTCATACACTATATTGTCACAAAACATGGACATAAACTGATACACTGGAATATTCTGAATAACCAAATCACACCTTTTTGCTTGAGACCCATCTTTTGTAGTGTATGTCACTGTTTTATACTTCCTAAAATCTACTACTTTCTATCCCACCTCATCTGTGCTTTCCATATGTTGACATACTGGCATACGTTACAAGCCACCACAACACTCACATGAACCATCCAAGCATGTTGTCCTATAGAATATTTGGCCATCCTCTATTTCACATAATTTTTATGATAAAAAATCTCTTAAAGATTTTGGTGGGGCTTCTATTCCACAATCTTGCAAAACATCGTTAGTATGCAAATCTAAACATATAGAACGATAAACATCATAATGGTTAGAGAATTCAATATGTAGTCTACAACAAAAAGTAGTGCATGTATGATTTATCTTGACATAAAAAGGTTTAAGAATTTCAAAAAATCTTTGACAAATACTAATTTGAGGATAATCCTTTTGAAATTTACAAAAAAATTGGGTTTGAGTCGTATAAAAAAAAATGCTTTGGATGTGGCTCATGGTAAGGACTACCGATTCTCCTTCTTACCACATGCCTTTGATTCAGAGATGGCCTTGTGTTATTCTTCCAATACTATTCAATTAGTGTTCTCAATGCTTCAAAAACTTTTTATCTTTTGTGGTAGTCTCCCCAAGAATTCCCATAATTCATTTGAATCGGTGCGCTTAATTCTTTTGTCGCCTTTTGAACAAATTTTGATAAAGTTTTTCTACTAATTCTCATTTGTTCACTTATCTTTCTAATGAGACGAGCTCTCTTTGTTTGACTACTTACCAAAGTCAATGTAATGACACATCGGGTGATATTACTATCCTTTGAGCACGAGGTCTTACCCACACTCTCATAAGCATCCATTAGATTCTCCAAAAATAGTGTTTTCACTTGATGCATTTGATGCTCTCAACCCAAGAGTCTTCATGATTCCTCTTTACTTTATGCCCCGCATCATTTCAACAAATAGTTGACATCTTGCGGTCTCATTTATCCTTTCAAAGAATAATTTCCAAATGTTATCAACATATCTTCTACAAGCGTGTGCTGGAATCTTACCTTCCACGTGCTGCAAAATATCCTCATCAATATTAATCAAATACTTTGGCTTTCTACACAAAATTCTAGGTGGTGTTCTCTTAGGTACATACATCTCAACATTAGGAATTTCATCAATGTTTAATTGAGTGGGCTCGATTGCATACCTTTGATTGAGGGTGGAGGAGAAGACATACCTTGAGGTCATGTGGGGATGATGGCATACCTTCTTTATCAAATCCAAGTGATGATGTACTCTCAAATTGAGATGTGGTGGATGGTTTCCAACCATATTCACTTGCAGTAGATGGTGTCCCTCCATATTCACTTATGGTAGATGGTGTCCCTCCATATTTTCTAGTGCTTAAATAGTCCTCTGGTATTCACTTCTATGCAGCTGGAGTGTTCCAACTATGGTGCATTCAATTCTGCCCTACTCACTTTAATTTTTTCATCCAATATACCTTTTAGTCAGCCATAATGCTTATTCTCTTTTTGATGGTTGAGGTTCCTTTCTTTCACTCCGTCTGTTTTTTCATCAATCATATCCAATTTCTTCTTTTCAAGTGATAGCCACCAATCTTTTCCTCTCTCCTTTTCTTTGAAGGTTTCATACTCTTCTTCTTGTAGTTTATTCATTCTTCATTTCTTTGGCATGGTAGATAATTTTACCTATAGCATGGTAATGAGATGAATATTATTTCTTTAAAAAATTATTCATTCAAATAAATGAAATATATGTCATTCAAGGCTTCATAAAAAATACTTACAATCATCTTGTAGAAGATTATTTCTAGCATAGACAAGCATGGACAAGGCATGTGAGTTCAAATTCCTTGGCAAGCTTGTGGAGCATTGGCAAGCTAGCTCACTCACTAGCCTACCAATGTGGTAGGGTTGAGAAGGTAGGGGCAGGGTATGCCTCATAGAAATGGGGTCTCGCGGTGATATACATCACTATGAGACCCCATTTCTATGAGGCATACACTGCACCTACCTTCTCAAACATCACCATGAGACCCCATTTATATGAGGCATACACTGTACCTACCTTCTTAACCCACGAGACCCCATTTCTATGAGGCATACGCTGCCCCTACCATCTCAACCCTACCGAATTGGTAGGCTAGTGAGTGAGCTCACTATCTTGCCAAGCTCACTAGCTTATCAATGCTACCACATTTTGCATACATTTATACAAAAACATTATTGTCAAACAATTCAAATGCTTTGTCCATGATTTGTAGGTAGACTAATCAAGGAAACATTTAAAATATATCACAACATAAGTGATGAGGTAGGTTTAGTGGTGCAGGTGCACCAAGTTCTAGTCCTTGAGTTAGGAAGGTTCAAGTTTGTGTTTTTGTGAGAATGGGTCATTTTAATGTAATAAGGCCATTCCAAGGCCATTTTAGTGCTATAGGAGTCATTTTTGTGTCAATTAGGTGATTAGAGAGTTTATAGATCAATAAAGAGTTAAAAAGTGAAAAGTTGTCAAATTTGTAAGTTGCAAAATTGCAACAAATTTGAAAGGCAACGGTTAGCTTTTTTGAAAATTTGTTGTTTTTTGGTTGGAGTCGATTGAGGGATGGTAGTTGGTGTCTTTTTTTTTAAAAAAGACCTCATATGTTCGATTTTGAGGTTAGATAAACTAAGTTTGAAAGAAAATCAATAAAATCATATTGTTTCCTTGTAATTTTCTGAGCTTTTCTAGAATTACTGAAGTTTCTTTGTACTGTATGGTTCCGTATTGGGAAATATTGCACTCAAATGGATTGAATTCAATGGGAAACAGGGTTAACTTCACCACAAACTTGGTTTGAAGTAATTTCATTTGTTTTTGTGCATTTGAGAGGCAATTTACTAAGGGTCGATCTGTATACCCTGTTTAAGGGTTTTGAGAGAATTTAAAATGGAATGTTAAGCCTTCCACCCATTGTATGCATCTATAACTTGCTGGATAGGCTTAGTTATGGTTAATAAACATGTTTGCATCATTTCCTATGTAGGGGAGGTCAGGATCATGATTTTTGGTGATGCCCTAGATGGCATTTTAGACATTTTTGCATGAAAAGGAGAGGTTAGAGAGGGTAAATGTGAGAAATATTTGAGGGAAGTCAATTTTTATGTTCTTTTACATTTTTTAAGGTTATTTGGAAGGTGTTTATTGCATTGAGAAGGTCTGGTTGGGTCTGCAAGTGGGTTTTTCAATAAACCCTTGCCTAAATTGAGCAAATTGAGAGTTTTGTGGAATGAGGTCTTAGAGGGCGAGTTCCTGAAGATAAGTTGGAAAATTTGTCATTTTTTCACCTGGTGAATGCTTCCCCATTGTTTTATTTGGTTGGTTACAAGATTAGAGAGGGTTCTCTCTGTAAAATTGGCCTAATTCATGGCCTAGGATAGCGTTATTCTATGTTTTGAAAGGGTTGATCCAATTTTTTAGAGACATGTATGGAAAATTTGGTAGCATAGACAAGGAAATCAACTGCTTGGTATAACTATTTGACAAAATACCTCAATGAAAGCTTTTGAGAGTGGTATGCACATCCATTATAAAGGATTGAGAAATGATGTTTTATTTTACTTCCTTAAAACTTATGTCATATATATGTGTATACGAAATGTGGAAGCATACACAAAGTAAGTCAATTGTTAAATAACAAAATGCCTCAAAGAGATGTGGTTTAAAAATGTAATTGGAAAGTTTATAGAATTGTGTAATTTAAAATGTGCATTGACAACCTAAGGTTATAATGAAAAACAAACAATGATCAACATGGAATATGCAAAATAACAAAAATTAAAGCAAGCCATAATAGAATGAAATAAAATTTGTAAAGACTTCACATACCTAAAAAACTAGAGTTTCAACCCTTAACCCTTATACCCTCAACCCTTAAACCCTAATTCTATCTC
>VDFB02047397.1:98430741-98471427 GCA_007258455.2 Sequoia sempervirens | reverse complement strand
AAGTACCTTTTCCAATAAGGGTGACCTTGCTAGTAGTACAAATCAGGCCAAGATTCTTTAGTTGTTTCTGAGGAACGATGGATTCTAGCAAACCATTATCATTTTGTCCTAACTTCTTATTCTTATTATAGCCCATTACCTTCATCAATAGCAAGCCTTTGTTTTCATCATCCATGGGAAGAGTAGAGATGGTTCGTTCATCCTGATAAAGGAGTTTGGAGATATCTTCCTCATTGACATCTTCTTGATTCAAATCCCCCACTTAGTGAAGGTGGTAGCTACCATCTTGATTGTTTCGGGCTCTCTATTGCTAGATGTGGTTTCCCATGAGATTGAGGAGAAATGGGAAACTCTCCCAAGACAAAGGTATTATTCATTAGCTTGTAATTCCCACAACCATCATCCTGGATTACTTCCTTGATGTCAAGAATGTTCTGTACAATGGATATTTTTATTGTTGAGGTAGATGCAAAGGATGTTGGGTCAAAAAATGAGGTAGATGGTGTAGGCCCTTTGTCATTCTTGGGTATTTGGGGTATCTTAAAGAAATTTTCCTCAAGATTCTTGCAATAGTAAAAAGGCTCAGGATCTCCATGGATAGTAATCTCTCTTCCTTCGAAAGGAAACTTTACACATTGATGATAGGTCGAGGCTATAACTTTTAAGGCATGGATCCATGGTCAGAAAAGTAGGATGTTATAGGGAAGATCAAGATCTAGTACTTTGCATGTAGTTTTGCAATGAGAGGCCCCACTTGGATGGGAAGTGCAATGACACCTTGTGATACCCGTTATTGGTCGTCATATGCTCTGATGGTGGTACTCTTTTCTTTTTTAATAGTATCCTTTGAATAGCCCAAATTTTTTATTAGTTGAAGGGTGCAAATGTTCAATTTACCACCTCCATCTACTAAGACTCTTTTGACCTTGTTCTTATGAATTATAACCTCAAGGTGTAAAGCACGGTTATGAGATGGTTGTGATGGTAGGTCTTTCTCAGAGAAGGTGAGAAGATGATTAGCGATCTATGGCCTACCATAGCTTGAAACTGATCGGTATCAATATCCTTGGGAACAATGACTGATACATATTTCTCCAAGATTTCCCTATGCACAGGTGATAGCCTCAATAGTTCTAGGATTTATATTTGTGTGGGGCTCTTCTTAAACTGCTCTAAGAGATTATACTTGTTGGTACTTGTTGCTGGCTGAGTAGGTTGTGCCCTAGATTGGGGTGGGACTCCTTGGATGGTGGATTTACCACTTCATGTGGTGACTCCACACTCTGCACTATGCCCTTTTATGGTGATGACAAGTGATGATGCTATCATAGGAAGCAAATGACATTGGAATAGGTATGTTGTACGTTTGTGTAATCCTTAGCTTTGTCATTGGTTTTTTCTTTGTTATGATCTAGCATAGGGTTCTTATATATCTTAAGATCACGATTCCCAGTTGGTACTTCAACAGATATGGTGTCATTCTCTATGAGGTATTGGATGATATTCTTGAGTCTCATGCAGTTTGCTATTTTGTGTCCTTTGATTTTGTGAAAGTTACAGAGATCATTCTCATTGTACCAGGATGGTTTCTCTTGTGGTTCTTGGTAGTTTTCAAAGTTTGGAAGTGTTATCAGATTTGACTCCACCAACTTCTTAATGATGATTTTGATAGGTTCAAATAACTATGTGTAATTACATTTAGGATAGTTGTTCTTGTTGGTGGTTCACCTTTGTTGCATGTCGGAGTTGTTGATTTGATTGTTCTAAGGAGGTGTTGTTTGCTACACAATCAGTTGGATGTTAGCAACTTGATAGTTGTTTGGCCTAGGAGCACTTAGGACTAGTTTAGCATCTACCAAACCATCATTTGTTACATTCTTGTTCCTAGCCCAAACACGAGGCTTCTCATTTGAACTAATTGATGGACAATTATCTCTGTAAGCTTAAGTATTTCCCTATGAAATTAGAGCTCTCTCAATGTTAAGGGCTCTAGGGAAAAGCTCATCATAAGATGTGATGCACTACATTTTCAAGTGGAAAGATAGATCAGGGTCTATATTTTCTATGATGATTCCCACTTATTGTTCATTAGGAAGAGACCACTTTCTCTTACTAGGTCTTTGTCTCCACCATTGCAAGAAATTGAAAAAAGTTTCTCCTTTTTTTGTCTAAGAGTGTACAATTCTTCTAGACTTATGTCCATGTCAAGATTAAAGGAGAAGTGATCGATGAATTTATCAGTAATTTCTTGGAAATTTTTTATGCCAGGAGGTAGATCAGAAAACCAATCCATAGCAAGACCTGTTAAACTTCGAGGGAAGAGACACATTAAATAAGAATCATTATATGCCACCTCCATACACATGACATTAAGTTCTTTGACATGGTCCATAGGATTTCCTCTCCCTTTGCATTTATTGAATTTGGGGATTTCAAAGCCGAGAGAGAATGGTACCATTGCAATGTTTTGATCAAATGGATAAGGACATAGATTCTATGTATGGGGCTTCTTTGTCTTGCCCATTCGAAGATCTTGCATTTCTTGTAATAGCACTTTAAATTGCAATGCTAGATCGTCTTGCAGGTTTGGTGGAGGAACATATGGTGGTATGACAAATGAGTTATATGCATGATTTTGATATGATAAGGTGTTATATGGGGTGTATGGTGGTGTGAGATTATGTGAGGGTGATTGTGGTGTTGATGTATATGTTCCCAATGCATTTGTATTGATGATGTTTTGTTGATGGTTATAGTAGGAACCTTGTTGTTGCGCAATCAATTGCTATTGTTGGGCATACCGCTAGGCTTGTTGGGCTGCTAGGGCTTCTTGTTGTTGTTGACCTTGCTATTGTTGATGTGCTACTAAGGCTTCTTGATGAGCTTGAGGTTGTTGTTGTACTAAGGCTTCTTGTTGAGCTTGTTGTTGTGTTGCTTGTTGTGTTGCTAAGGTTGCTTCTTGTTGTTGTTGTTGTGTTGCTTGTTGTGCTACTAAGGTTGTGTCTTCTTGTTGTTTTTATGCTGCTAGGGATGCTTGTTGTTGTTGCTATTGTTGGATGGCTTGCTATTTTTGTTGTTGTTGAGCTACTAGGGCTGCTTGTTGTTGTTGCTGCTATTGGATGAATTGTTGATAAGCTTGTTGTTCTTTCTGTAAAACTAGGGCATGCACTTGTAATGTAGGTTCATGTGTTTGTTGGGATATCTGAGATGGATTGTGAGTGTTGATGTTTTGATTGGGTAGCAGATTGTTGATGAGAGGTGGAGGATTCGCTTGGTTTAACATCCCTTGTAAGATGGTAGATGGAGGTGGAGGAATGTAAGTTTGAGGTCCCAATTGATTTTGCATGATAAAGGGGACTGTGGGGAATGATGAGGATGATGCCATTAGATTTTGCAATGGTAATTATATGGTAGGACCTTGACGCCATTGTTTAAAAATATTCCCTTGTCCCATGTCTTGGGGATTTCCTTGTGCTAGAGATGTAAATAGGGTATTACCTGGGCTGATGGGATTCGTGACCAAGGGATTGTTTTGAGATGGATTTATAATGGACGGGATGGATGTGGTTTGTGAAACCATTGGTGTGGATGAACCAATTGGAGGATTGGGTAAAGATGTCCCTATCGGCATGAATGGTTTACTTTGTGGTATGGTATTGACATGCCCTTGTGTGTTGTTTTGAGATACTTGGTCTATACTGCTTTGCGTGATGGTGGGCACACTCGTGACACTCATGGATATGGATGAAGAAGGGTGTCCCCAATATGTTGAAGTGGTTGTGTAGTAATTAAGTTCAAGAGGTGTGTATGGCTATTTAGGATCTTCAAGAATGGGAGGAGCACCAAAGGTAGGTGTCCAAGTGGTTGTTTGGGATGGAGGATTGGTATCAAGGGTACCCACAAGCGTGTTGCTTTCAAATGGAAGAGTTAGACCAAATTTTTTGGAAAGGATAGTTGCAATAATAGGAGTGGATGTTTGATTTAGCCCTAGTGATGGAGTGGTGAAGCCTTGTGTCACTTTTTGTGCAACAAAAGATGGGGAAATAGGAGCTACATTTTCAAAGGCTTGATGTTCCATGATTTCCTCCCTAGTAAGCTCAAATGAATTGTTCTTGATGTCTTTTATCTCATATGGTCTTGATGGAGATGATGGTTGTTGTAATGAGGTAACTTGACTTCTTGGATCAAATTCTAGAGGATTCAGATCACTTGAGGTAAATGTTACTTTGGTTTTTTCCATGATTCTCTTGTGTTGTGATCTTGTCTTTACCATAAATTTTGTCACCTTTGGGAGATTGGTGTTGTGATTTGTGATGTTTGAACTCTCTAGTTGACTCAAATCTATGTAAAAGAGAGGCTCTAAGTATTTTTGGAGCAATGATGATAGTGGGGGATGAAAAGATGGGTGATGTGGAGAGTGATCTTTGCAACCGTTTTGGGACAACACTTTTGACTTGAGTTTGATGTATTGATGTTAGGATAAAAGATGTGTATGAACTTGGAAATATTTAGGGTAGACTCGTGACTGTCAATATGAACTAGTTCAAAGATGATAACTAACTCAACCAAATGCATGGAAAATGATTCATTTCACAAAATAGCTAAGTTAGGGGTTTGGGTTGATTGATGTTTTAGTCAAAAAGTGTTGGTGTTTTCAAAAAATTTGCGAAGTTTGGTTAGATGAAGGATGAATTTTGATGGAGGGATGAGTGAAATGTTTGACCCAATGTTGACTTAGAATGAACCTTTGTTTTCCAAGACCAAGGTAGTGAGAAACATGCTAGACCTCTAAAGTTTTCAAATCCTAAAGACTTAATGATTTGTGAGAAATTAAAAATGTTGGAAAAGACCATGATTCTGACAGTAATAAAAGGAATACAAGTTTGGATTGTTCCTTCAAATATGTTTGTAGAAGTTGTATACCAACCTAGTTATAGTTTTGTGAAGTGCTAAAAGGTGTTTCTTGAGAGCTTTGGGACTAAGGTGTCCAAGTTTGAAATGACGACTTGTAGACCTTACTTTAGGGATCTTGACTTTGCGTGAGATCATTTAGAAAAATGTTCAAGTTTATGGAAGAAAGAAAGATATTTATTGCCACATGGGTGGTTGTAATATGGGCCTTCTAGCCTCAATATCAGTTTGTTCCTCTTCTTTGTCTAAGATTTTTGTTGTGTTTCTCCACTGGGTAGGTGTTTCATTTGTTTCAAAAGTGAAGTTTCTCGAACTACTAATGAGATTGGTTTTTTCTCCGTTAATGAGCTCAAAGTTTGGTTGAATGATAACACCTTCAAGATCAGGATGTTCAATGGGAGAAATCGGTCTCCAAATAGTCATGTGGGTTTCAATTGTGTTAAGTTTATCTTGCTTAAATGAATTTATTTTACCACAAAAACTTGTCATGATTTAAGTTTTCAAACTAAATGTTTATGTAAAAAACATCATAACTTTCACAATGTCCATTTTGTGAGAACCATGAGGTTGAAGCCATAATTTACTATGTTGTCTTTGGGAAATATGGATTGAGATATAATTCAAGATATTTAGAAATATCTAAGGATAAATCCTTGGGATAAGTAGTAATATCAAGGCTATTTCAAGAGGTATCCATATTTAGGCCAAAGTGTTCGAAATTTTTAGGAAGATTGTGGATGTTTGTTTTTTTTTTAACGTTTTGGAACCAAGCAAAGTATTAGAAGTGACTCCTCAAGGGCAGCCCTGGGCTCAAAGATACCACTTTTGGGTCCCATAGGTTTCTCCAAACACAGACATTTACAAACAATTCCAGGATTTGGCGGCATTTGGCTCCCTCCATGACACACCTTCACGGACCACCAAATCTCAAATCCTAGCAAAATCAGAGATCTAAAAGGTTTTGCAACCAGCAATGAGATTATTACAAATGGCAGGCAACCGAATGACTAATCTTACCAACAAGCATGCAGTTTTTGGCTTTCCTAAACAAAGGGTTTTAATAAGGAACTCATTAAAGGTGGTCATTTACGCCAAAAAGGAATGAGCTCAAGATTATGGAGAATCAAGAGGCTTTTGGGTCCCTTCCTAAGAAGATATTTTGATGTATCACATGGATACTAGGGGTGGCACTTGTCGGCATGACACATTCACACCTGTTGTTTATGACTTTCGTCACAAACACATTTTTATATAGTGACTCGAAAGAGCTTGGATTTAGCTCGTTACCGCTTGGGTCGATCCCTCCTTTTGAAGTGGGGAGGAAGGCCCTCTAAAGATAAACAATAGCAAGGAAGTATGTTCGTAGTTTGATCATCCCCGTTCATATGAACAAAGAGAAAAAAAACACCACACCTTTTCCCTACACTAGCAAGGGGTTCAGTTTTAATCCAAATTGAAAGATGTAGGTGATTATACAAAGTGTTAAGGAATGTTTCTATTTCTCAAGGTCACTGAATGATGCGAGAGAATTGCATAAAGCATTCAATAAAAATTTATAAATCAAGGCACCTTAGTACTCATTAATTTATACAAAGCTAGATTAAACACAATTTTGTACACCAACCAGAATATTAGTTTTGCTTGTTCAAGATTTAAAGGCAAAAGACAATGATAAAATGAGGGTTCAATTTTAGTCCCGTTTGAGTGTTCGTTTTAAACCCAAATTAAATTTAGTGAGGTCCTAGAGAAAAAATTAAAAAAGCATAAGAAATTGGGTTATAATTTCCCCAAAGCATCAAACGCTTGTTACAATAATAAAATTTTAAGATGAGAATGCTTTCTTCATTTTAGCTCCATGTCATCCAACTTACAAAACCCTGCTAGTCTAACAATTAGAACAATGTTAGAAGTGCATTAGTAATTTGAAAAATTGAGAAAACTAAAGCACATGTTGAAAAAAAGATTGTTAAACTTCTTACCCAAGTTGGGCATTTCTATTTGTGATAGCATCGCTCTGGTGAATAAGGGTGTCACTCTGCAGAAAAACCAGAGAGCACGATAGCGTTGCGATTTAATCGGGCATCATCGTTTGTAAATATTTGATACCTCTATATATAGTATTAGCATTGTTATTTTTTTAATCAGCATTGGTGCATTTAATAGGCGTCACTATTTGAAATGATGATAGTGTCGCTGAAATTGAGTTGGGCATCACTATTTCCTACAAAAGTCAAAACGAACAAAATTTGAGATAGAAATTGATTAAATTGATGGTTTGTCCCTCCTCCTAGCCCCAAAATGTCGACCGAGGATTATCAGTATGGTTCAATCACACTTGATCCATGATGAACCGAAGCATAACATAGCCGCTAATACTCAATCTTAAACAAGATCATTTAAATGAAAGTTAAACTAAGCATTTATTTAAAAAAGAACACTACAAACTATGAAAACAATTAAATTCCTACTCTAATCCATTAAAAACTTATCTCATTTTGGAATTGGTTTCGTGTTGATGTGGAACAATGACCCTTTCCTAATCCCGTGATCAGTGAGCCTATTTCAATTGATTCTATTGAAGAGAATCAATGAAACTATTGTGATATGTGGATGAAAACATGATTTATGCTAAATTGAACATGATGCAAGCTAAATTAACATGATTTTATGCTAAAAATGTTCTCAATATGCAATTGCTAAGCTAATCTAAGCTAAAAGATTCAAACCCTAATTTATAAACAAGCTAAGATGGGTGTAAGGAAGCCATTAATGGAAGCTTAAAACTAATATGCAACTAAAAACGAACTAAAATATGCTAAATGTGAGTAAAGTATGAGTGTGAGCGTGAGTGAATTCAACAATATAAGTTTGCAATTGAAAGATGGATCCACTTGTCTCCAAATAGTGTTCTATTTATAGGAGAGCAAATGAGAAATGGAAGGTTGAGATCAAAAGGATTAACCAACGGTCAAGGATGGAGGAAATAGGAGACATGGATCATGGATTCTCATCAATAGGTGAGAATGCAAAATGAGATTTAATCAAGGGTTCTCATTCCTTGCAAACAAACACACTTTTGACCTGTTCTAAGAGGTCAAAAGTTAACTTGCTCAAGAGGTCATAAGCTTAACTTGCTCAAGAAGCTAAGTGAGAATATCCCTTTTTCAAATGATTGGAGGAGAGAGAATATTCTTTGGAATATTCTCACGGGTGAGGGAAAAATGATATTTTTGCAAATTAAAACAAAGTTTTAATTGTGCAAAAGGGGGTAAGAAATATTCCCCTTTCGAAAGAAAATTAGATTAATTGTTAATTAAACGAGGTTTAATCATACAATTAGGGGATTTTAGAGGAATAGAAGTAGTTTTCACATTAAATTAAATGGTTTAATAGATGGGAGAGAGGGTGAAGAATAACATTTAATTAAAATAACTTGGGGTTGTTAGCCTAAATAAAGAAGAGTTAAGGAGTTAGGAGGTGAAATAGTTTAGTTTATTTAGTTTAATGAGATGAAATATTAAGTAGAGAATTAACAGTTAAGATGAACTAGGTTAATATAGAATTGAAATGAAACATAATTAATTAAATAAACAAACTAGAACGTCAATTAAAAGCGAAAGAGGAGGTGGGAGTTTCAGGAGAAATGAAGTATTTAGGCCATGCCTATAATTGAGGTGCTTGAAAGTATCATTTGGGAGATTTTCAATATCTACAGAGAGAATAATCAAAAGTTGGAACTACCTTTTTTCCTAACATTTCTCTCCCACTTGCGGGCTGCCCAAGAGCCAATGGAAAACAAAGTTTGGCTACTGGGGAGTTGTGAGGTTATAGACTTTAGATACCATCTAAACTTATCAGTGATCACTAAATTTGTTAATGCATCTGCAACATTCACCAAACTATCAACCTTATCCAACTTCACCTTTCCATCTTCCACCATATCACGAACAAAATGAAATTGAACATCAATGTGCTTTGTTTTGGAATGGAAAGCATGATTCTTTGCTAAGAAAATGCCACTCTAACAATCACAACAGATAGTAATCTATCCTACATCAAAACCAATATCAGAACACAATATCTTAAGCCAAATGGCTTCCATGCAAGCATGAGTAGCTGCCATGTAATATGCTTCTATAGTGGACAAAGCAACTATAGCCTACTATTTACTCATCCAACTGATAGCACCTCCAAACATCATGAACACATAGCCACTGGTGGATCTTCTACTATCAATGTCACCTACCCAATTTGAATCCACATGTCCATGAATACTCACTGAGTGCCAAGGTCTAGTAGGATAACCATGAAAACATAGGGAATACTATGAAGTACCCCACAAATATATTTAAATGCTCTCTTCACTGCATCCCAATGTATCTATCCAAGATTAGTTGTAAATAAAACGAGGACTCCCACTGCTTGGGAAATTTCCAGCCTCATAAAAACTATTGCATACATAAGAATGCAAACAACACTTGCATATGGTGCTCGGGTTATGTCCTCCATCTTAGTATGAGATTTTGTACAATCCTCCATAGAAAGCTTCATCCCTTGCATTATAGGAATAACTAACTGTATGCAATCTATCATGTTAAATCTTTCCAACACTGAATTCACATACTTTCTCTAGCTTAACCAAATATTTTTCTTAACTCTGTCTCTTCTTATTCCATCCCCAAAATATACCCTGATGCACCTAGATCCTTCATCTCCTTCATCTCAAATTGTGTTGACAACCGAGACTTCAAATATGAAATCAAACTTTACTATTCCCAAAAAATAACATATTATCTATGTATAATGTGATTATGATAATAGGATCATTATAAAATTTGTAATAAACACAATGATCAGATTTAGATCTCAAAAATCCCAAAGATAACACATACATGTCAAATTGTTGGTACCACATCCTAAGAGATTTCTTAAGATATGCGAGACTTTTTTCAACGCATACCAAATTTTTTCTTTATCTGTACAAAATGCTCTAGTTGTGACATATAAATTTCTTCCTCCGGGTCACCATGAAGGAATGATATCTTCACATTCATATGTTCCACTTCTAGATCATACACTACTAATAGTGATAATAGAAACTGAATAGATGTCAGCTTCACAACATGAGAGAATATCTCACCATAGTCAATTTCCTCCACCTAAGAATACCCCTTAGCAACCAACCATTCCTTATGCTTCTCAGTATTGCCATCAGGACCACATTTCTTCTTGAACACCCATTTACAAGCAATGGGTTTATATCCGTTAGGAAAGGGTACTTGATCCCAAGTATCATTTTTCTCTAGAGCAACCATTTCTTCATCCATGGATTTCATCGGAAGTGAATCCACTCAATACCCGCCATAACCTTTCCAGCAGTCCTAGGCTCATTGGGGTTAGCAAATCAGGCCAAAATGCCTTCTGAGAGATCAACCATTGGATAGCCAAAGATTTTTGGGTAGATATCCAAACTTATTAGGTTGTTTCCTATCTTTGCTTAAGGGCCACGTTGTTGAGGGTTGAGGTTCTTCTTCTTCTTCAAAACTTTCAAAGCTACCTAATCTCTCCTGATCATCAAGTCCAATAGGAGTGTGTAGTTCATCTTTCTTTGGAGTAGGTGGAATCTAAACTACCTCCTTTTGTTTCTCCTCTTTCTCTAGTTATCGCTCAATAGTGGAAGGTTTCATCTCTTGAAAAATCACACTTCTGCTATAAAGAACCTTTTGGCCCATTGGATCCCAAAGCTTGTACCCCTTCACACCAACACCATAACTAATGAATATACATTTAACCACCTTTTTCTCCAACTTAGACCTCTTCTCAATTGAAACATGAGCGTAAGCTTCACAATCAAATACTCTAAGATGTATCATCAAAGTATTTTTAATAGACCACACCTCCATGGGTGTCTTATCAACACAAGCCGATGTAAGAGATTTGTTGATTAAATAACATGCAGTGGCTACAACTTCAATCCATAACTTTTTCTCAAGGCCAACACCACTCAACATACTCCTAGCCCTCTCCATCACGTCTTGTTCATCCTCTATGTAACTCCATTTTATTATGGGGTGTATGGAGTTGTCTTATGTCTCTCAATCTTGTGCTCTTTATAGAACTTGTTGAATTATGTTGAACAAAACTCGTTGCCATTGTCAGTCCTCAAACACTTCATTTTTCTACTAGTTTTATTTCCAACAAGAGCCTTAAACTCCTTAAACTGACTAAAGACTTCAGATTTAGTTATGAGAAAATAATCAAATGTCCTACTGTAATTATCTATGAATGAGACAAAGTACATAGATCTAGATAATGAAGGAACATTCACATAACCAAACAAATTTGCATGCACATAATCCAAACCCCAGAAGACATGAGAAATGGAATAGAAAGAAACGTGATGTTTCTTTCCATATGCACAATGTTCACAAAAGTCAAACTCAAGATTACAATCATTAAGGCCTTCAACAAGGCTCTTAGATTTTAGGTCTCTAAGACCCTTCTCACCAATGTGACCAAGTTGTTGATGCCACAACAATGTATTCTTTGTAGAAAGGTTCATTTCCAAGGAATGAACACCCTTAGGTACCCAAAATGCATGACCATTAGATGTAGATGTCATAGAATCCTTTGTTCAATCCAACGGTGAGGATGAAGAATCCAAAGGTCTATTCTTCAGCTTGTCAGAAGAACTATTGCATTGAACCATGCATGCATGCAACTTGTACAAGGTGTTGATCCGAACAACCTTAGGCAACACCATGTCTCCTCTCGTCATCTTACATCCTTCACTTGAGAAAACAACCTACACACTTGAATCATTCAATTTAATCACTAAGATTAGGTTTCATGCCAAACCTAGGATATGCAAGACACAATCAACCTCGGGCTCACTCTACCACGACCAACAATATTCAAATGAGATTCATCACCTAGATACACCTTCCCATAAACATATTCTTCATACTTCGAGAACCAACCCTTGTGCAAGGTTATGTGGAAAAAAGCACTCGAGTCTATTGACCACACATATTTTGATGCATGGGTTGCCAAGGTTGTGACAAAAGAATCTGCATCACTCAATTTACTCATTGAGAGTAAATCATTCAATTTACTCAAGTTAAGAGTAGGTTTCATGCCAAACTCGAGATATGCAAGACACCATCAAACCCATTCACTCTACCACGACCAACAATCTTCAAATGAGAGTCATCACCCAGATACACCTTCCCATCACCATATTCTTCATACTTTGAGAACCAACCCTTGTGCAAGGTCATGTGGAAAGAAGCGCTTAAGTCTATTGACCACATATATTTTGATGCATGGGTTGACAAGGTTGTGACAAAATAATCTACATCATCTTGATTGGATTTGTCAAAGTCAGAGTCTGAAAATTTATTTTTACCTTTCTTTTTCTTCTCCTCCTTGCACTCTTCGCAAAAACGAATAGATTTGCTGCAATTCCAACATTTTTCCTCGGACTTTCTAGGAGACTTAAATCTCCTTAGAGATTTGGATTTTGAATTCTTTTCCTTTTTCTTTCCTTTCTCTTTAGATCTACCACAAACAACAAGAGCCTCCTTATCCATCTTAAAAATCTCCTCCACATCTCTCCAAATAATAGTGATGCAACCACCTCATCCATCTTGAAATTGGTGGCAGTACTCTCAATGACCATTACCAAGTGATCCCACAAGTTTGACAAAGAACATAAGTATGCAACGATCTTGGTATTTAATTTTGTCACCAACAAAACCCAATTTTTCTATTAGCATGTTAAAGGCATTCAAGTGATCTGCAATAGACCCTCCATCTTTCATCTTCAAAAGAATATAATTTATTCCCTTGTTTGTACCAAGGATTTAGTTTGATGAACATCTCCAAGATTCTTCTAAAGGGATTTTTCAATCTTCTATGAACATGGACATTCAAGAGCACATAATCAGCCAAACAGAGTCTTATCAAACCCTTGGATTTTTGATCCATCAGATCCCACTCTTCTTGGGTTGTGCTAGTTGGTTTTATACCAGATATTGCAACCCACATATCTCTATCCACGAGCATATCCTCCATTTTCAACTTTCATAAATTGAAGTTTCCGCCATTAAACTTATCCATTTTAATTCTACTGGATGTGCTTGCCATATTTTTCCTGCAACAAGGTCATGAAATATTCTTCTGCAAAAATCCCACTGAAACAAAAATTAGCTCAAAAAACCCTTCAAACCCAATAAGAGAATCAATGATGGCTAGACTCTAATACCAGCTGAAAGAAAGTTGAATGCATGGAAGATGCTTCCTACACTAGTCTAAGCATGAGAGAGTTGCAAAAAAATCTTAAACACCTTTACAGTTATAGATTTAGATGCACATATATACCATAAATAGATAAAACAATGAAAAAACATAACACATAATTTACGTGGGAAAACCCTTTCAGGAGAAAAACCCCACACTCCAAAACACAACTCAATTATATTATTCAACAACAACAAACAAGTTACAATATAATTGTGGAGCTATGCTCTTGTAGGAGTCTTCACACTTCACAATTCTGGAGTAATGCTAACAACATAACGGTACTTCAACAAAACAACAATCTACAACTCCAAAATATAAGTGCTCAATATATAGGAGCTTACAATGCATTAATTTGACATTTCTAAAATTGAATGCCAAAGGCTGAAGATGCAACATGGAAAATTCCAAAATCACTACACGTGCACAATGGTAAGTTTCCACATGTCACCACATGCAATATTGCAACTACCAATTGTCACTAAACCTACACATGCAAAACCTGCACTTGCCAAAATATGACTCAACCTCCAAAGCTCACATTCCATGCAAACTCAACATGAAATAGAAATTTCCTTTATGCACAACTCCACCTGTAAACGGTAACTTCCAACTTGACTCCTTGGAAATAGAAACTGCAAGTTGCAACTCACAAAGCAACATGGGATAATTATCAAATATAATTTCAACATTAAATAATTAAACATGCTAAGAATAATCAAAGGTTGAGACACCTTTTTCCTAATAGGAATGTAAGGCCCAAGTCCATGAAATGGAGGTATGTTTAACTACTTAGTGTGAGAGGGTAATCCACTCTTTACCATTACTTTGCAGATATAAATTTCCTTGTAAGCTTAGCCAAAAATTATATATATCTCTCAATTGGAGAGTCTTTCGATTTTCTTAAATTTCTATACCTTGTTAGGACACAAGGGTTTAGGTTTCCACCTGGTGGTGAAATCCAAGCCAAGCCCACTAAAAGGAAAAATAAAAAGGTGACACTTATTTTGATCTCCAAGATTGGCCTAGGGTGTGGGAAAATAACATACAAAATGTCTCTTGGGTGAGGCAAGAGGGGAATGATGTTTTTTATTCTCAAGTTCTTCTTGTGACATGAAAGGAGAGCATACACACCTTTAGCTATAAACACACAAAAAAATAAACTAAAGAAAACATGTCAAAAAAGGTTAATTTACTTTATTGAAAAGAAAATTTGTGAAAATGGTTTTGATTTTTAGTCTTAGCAATTGAACCCACAATCAAGAAACATTAGTAGTTTTATTGTTTTTAATTCAACACACAAATATCTCCTATACCAAAAAAGATTAGCAATTAAAATCCCTACAAGATTAAACACGAAATATAATAAAATGATCGTGAAATATGCACAACTTACCATATAGTAATTTTTTTTTTCTTTTTTTACTGAAAGAGGGGTAAAAATTTATTCAATCCAAAAAAGAGCAGTACAAAGCAAGGGAATTACACATCTCTATCAATCTCCACTAATTGGTCCAACTTTTGTGACAAATCGAGGGGTAGTTGACCCCTTTCCACAATATTCCAATCATGCAAATGATCAGAAGCCCATTTAGCCAAACAATCCGCAACCCCATTCCATTCATGTAAAATATAGTAAAATGCTTTTCACTCATAATAATTTTATAATATATTATATGATCATATGGGCATACACTAAAATCTTTCAAATGTTGTATGATCGTATGAGTATACACTAAAATCTTTCAAATTATGACGTGTAACAATGCTCATGGTAATTGCGCATTTGGGAACTAGTTGGATTAATGCTCCTGGTAAATGCGCATATGGGAACTAGTTGGATCAGACCTTCCATTTTGATTTTTCATTCGTGGAGTTTGAAAAGGTGCTTCCAGTTAGACTAAGCTCGTTTGTTGAGAATTGATTATACCAAATCATCACAATCCATCAGCTTTACAAAGGCACAATATGTATCTTTTTCAAACATAATAAAGACATACATAGTGGCTGCTAGTGCCTAGATAAAAATAGAGTTTCCAGCTTCTACACAGAGCTTTCTAAGTACACGAGTCTTCATTAACATGATTTGCAAAAAGATGTTTCTGTTCTTGTTCATGAAGGTATATTTTCTAGTGGAAGAAAAAGTAGATTTTCTTGAAATCCACATGACATTGAAATAAAATTACTTGACAACAGAGATTAAACCCAGTGGGCTAGAATTTCATTTGATTGTGAAGCTAGTAAAAGATAAAAAGTCCTTGTCTTGGCAATGGCATCTTCTGTATTGTGATGTTCTAGTGGGTTCCAATTGTGCATCTAACCATAGCTATAATGGTGGACTGAATTCTAAAAGTGTAAAGATGGGATGAATGCTGGAGAGCACTTACAACGCTTCCAGGAATGTGCATTTGGGATTTGTGGTGTCATTACAGCTGCTCTATGGATGTTCCAATAGCCTTCGGAATTATTTGCTAAACTATATAGCAGCAACATTACTCATAGTACGCTTTGTACTTTGTGGGAAATGTTAGAATATTAATGATAGTAAGTTTCCACAATCTATATCATCGATTTGTATTGCTTCTGGATTCGATTGTGTCAAAAGTTTTTAGCATCAACGTTTCGAATCACACTCTGTGATCCATCATCAAGATGAAAGAGAGCAAGGGGAGAAAGTGATTTGAAATGTTGATGCTAAAAACTTTTGACACAATCAAATCCAGAAGCAATACAAATCAATGTTAGAATAGTCAGTCACATGGAGATCGAGAGATTTATACGTGGAGGGAATATGCTTAAGCCAATGTGCACTTCTCAGTTCATGGGTATCAATTGAATAGGTGAAAAAGGCATCCTATCTCTGGAGCTAATCATAGAATGATTCATAATGAACAAATTATAGGGATAGGAAATGGGTTAGGAAGGGGATAAGTGGGATACCTCAATCTTGGTAGAGCAATTTACTTTAACTTTGATAATAAATTTGAGTTGTTTCAATATAGCTATTTGAGCACATCTCTCAAGCTTGTATGTATTTTGCTTTAAATTTTTGTTAAACCATCTTCAAGATTTAATCCATGCAACTAGTAAGATGCAAGGGCTCATCATCGAAGATTGGACTTGATAGTTATGTCTATTGTTTTAGATTTTTGAATGCCATCCCCATGACCTAATCTTATGCAACTAGTAAGATGCAAGGGCTCATCACCAACAACTAGATCAAGTGGTTATAGATTTTTTTCTTACTTATTGAATACTAACATACTTTTAATTTATCTCTATAGACAATCAAGGAATGGAGAAACGGGTTGTCCAATATTGAGGTTATAAGAGTTGTATCTAAGTTTCAAATATCGAGATAAATACTACTTATGAACCTGATTATACACATTATGCTTAGCATATGGGTTGAAGGCCAAAAGTGGACAGCTGATAAATGGTTTGTATGTGGAGGGTTCAAATGGCATACGTTTAGATGTGTGAGGCTAGAAACACAATCATGGTAAGTGTTGGTACAAATATGTGCTTAAATATGAATGTGTAATGTGGCATGGATAGTGGGTGGTCAATGTGGGGCAAGCGAGCATATGTGTAAGAGTAGATCTACTAAATTTTTGGTCATTCTTGGTATAGGAGGCCACTACTAGAATCAATTGCTCATAATCCTAGGTCTTGTATGCATTTGGAAAAAAGGATGACAAAAGATCAATCAATGCAAACAAGTGGTGGGGATAAACAATTTTGGATTAGCATGACTAAGGTTTATGGGTTCTTGGCACTTTGTAGTCCCTAAATTGTATAGATACACAAAATATGACAAGAATAGGAGGCAACATGCAACTAATATATATTTCCTGGGAACATCATGACATGTATCAAATGCTGGCTCCACTTAATGCATAGCAACATAAGACGAGACAATGACACGTGAAAAGAAAAGGAAAAAGGCATATGTGCAAGGTAAGCCTATGGTCTGAGGATCTAAGGTGGAAGTTCATCTATTATTAGACCATCTTAGGAGAACAAGGTGTCAAATAAATCATCCATTGTAGTGTGTGGGGCAAATGTAGTATTGATTGGTAGGACATTAGAGATGGTATTGAACATGGTGTAAGATGGAGGTGGGACATTATGAAGCAAAGGTGTTAATGGAAGGAATGGCAAAGGGCCACTAGGAGAAGAAGTTGTTGATGAGGTTGGTGTAGGACCTAGGTTGAGAGGCTCAAGAGAGAATGTATCATCAATGCTTATGTCTTGGGATGTAGGTTGGTAGGTGCATTCATGAGGTGGGGCACATGGATCTAGTTCAACTAATTTGACCCATGGATTAGAGCTCATGTTTTTAGTCTCATAGTTTTGAAATCATTCTTAGTCTTATGGTTTGCTTCTTGCCTATAAATCCAATGTTTAGTTATTGGTCCGAGTTTGGTTTTTCATTGACAAGTACATACAATTTGAATTACACTAGGCACAGGTTTGAAGTCTTTATTTAAGATGAATTCAAATTTTCTATTTATTCTAATCTCTTGTTCAAATGAAATAATATACTAGAATAGTGTTGTTTTTTGCTAGTATTTTTCTCATACTAATTTCCTAACGTAAAACTTATGTTCATTATGTTATTTGTTGTTACTCTATTGATATTAATTTAGTTTTTGTAATCTAACTAGCAGTGTTCTTCTGTTAAGATTATCTCTAATATATACTAATTTGTAATCTAACTAAAACGTTCTTCCTTTAAGATTATCTCTAATTGATATTAATTTGGATTATGTAACCTAACTAGCACTATTATTCTCTTAAGGTTATCTCTATTCCTTTCATACAATTGACTGATTGAGGTGCTTTTGGATGTGTTTGGCTTTGTCAAGCTAACGTTTGTCCCTATCCTTGTAGATCTAGTAACTGTGCTAATTAAGAGCATACATCATCAATTTTGCTGCTATCTTGTGTCTTTGTCTAAAGTTGTCTGCATTTTCTTACTTATTTTTCCAATGGGAGTTCTTCCTAGCTAGACCATTGCCATAAGTTAAAGAAGATTATCGCTTCTACTGCTTTTGTTTTGGTATGATGAATGGAATAAGTTGACATGCTACCAGCAAGGATCTGGGAAATGGTGCTTGGGGAAAATGAGTGTCTTCCAATTCCAAGAGGTCTAGAGTTTAAGACCTCAAGTGCGATAGGAAAGAGAATATAACACTGATCAGGATAAATGTTGCCTATGAAAACCTCAAAGATTTAACTCAGTAGTATATTTGATAATCTCTAATGATGGATTAAGCACCTCAGCCAAACATTTAACATGCTAACAGAGAGTTATCTAAAAATAAATCAATTAAGAAAACATTAAGATTTTATATTTTGTGATTGTAAGTTGGTACGCCTTGCACAAGGAAATAGATTAATACCAATTATGAGCTTGGTTTGGTTGAGATGTATGTCAAGAAGAATTGATGAATAGACCCAATTGTTGACTACTTTAGCTACTTGTGAATGTGATGGGATGATTGCACTAGTTTAGTTGTTCATAGGTAATCAGGAAAAGAATCGCCTGTCATATGATTGAAATTGCTTCAATAATTTGCTCTCCAAGAATTTCAAGGACAAATTCTGTATATTACTGATGGAGAAATCATGTATTTTCTGATTTCAATTAAGAACTTGCAGCATCTAGGTAAAAATTCTTATGAATCCCCATAACTTATGCATAACCCTGTTGAAGAATTTTTCAGCACTCATGCGAAGCACATGTTAGCTTTTGAACCCTAAGCCTCATCAGTCCAAAATAGAAACTAAACGTATGCTAGTATATGACACATTGAAAAGATGGTGCTATTTTGTCATTACATTTTAGTCTCAGCTCAAACACACATCATGATGAAATGTATTACCAAATCTGATACTATTCCCAAGCCAAAAACAATCATACAATATTTTTAAGATAAGGGCAATGTGCTTCCATTGAAGGTTGTGGCTATATGACAAAACAGTCTCAGCATCTGTAAAGAACATATTTACATATCAAAGTGAGAAATTACACTAAAGTAGCAGCCATTAAACACTGCCAAGACAACCATACCTCACACACTTTAGCTAGTGAAGTTCATACAATATTTGACAGGGACTGCTAAGTTTGCTGTTTTAGCAAGTGAGAAGCTAGTTGAAGGAAGTTACATATAGCATAAATTACCACACTTCATAGCAAGGTACTTCTAGACTTAGTAAGCTGCTATTTGGAGTCTATCATCTCAACTTTTTGATTCAACAACTGATTATGTGCTAACAATCTTCCAATAACACATATAAACTAGAATAGTTACTAAGTGATGCCTGCAGCCGTCTTGTTCAGGTGCTGTACGAGAAATTTCTTCTGCTGAGCAATGATCGGAAAATGGTCATGCAATGTGAAAATCCCACCTCTCTCAATTTGAGAATTACATACAGAGCAAGTCCAAAACCAAATCCCAGGGCAGCACTGGAACCAGTGATTGAAACTGCTGTGCACATGAGCATGACAAATGAATCCTTCTTAGAATTCATGTCTCTGCAGGCCATGGCGAGCTCAATACCTGAGAAGAGTAACAACACACCCAACAAACCAATGGGGAATTGGGTCAGTATTTTAACCAAGGACTTCCCTACAAGAAGACTCAAAATCAGTTTTCCAGATCCTAAAAATGCCACAGATGCCCCGCTTCTAGCCCCAAATTTGTACTGCCCTGCAAGGCCACCTGCTCCGTGACAGACAGGCATGACCCCAAACCAACACCCCACCATATTCATCAGCCCGACACTCACAGACACCCAAGTTGCAGTCACTTCCTTGTTGGGAAACAAATCTGTGGATAATTTACAGACAGCAATCACCGAGTTGAGGACAGAGAGAGGTATTTGGGGTATTGCAGCCCTGACAAATCCTGTCTTCCACTCATGCCTTGAGATTTTTATCAAATGAGGTTTGGATGGGCCCAATTTCAACTGCCTAAGAACCTCAGACTTTCTAGCAATGGCAAGTACAATACCAAGCAGAAAAACTATGAGCGCAGATGGAATTGCATGTAAAACCCTGAAGTTCCAGACTGATTTCCTTACTTGGGCGTTCTCGGACTCATCCGTTGGGATTGAAACCTGTGGAATTTCCCCAGTCTTTTGACTTGAGTTATCATCATCATCACCAGAGCCGTTTACAAGCAGTATGAAGACAAGACACACAAGGGCCAATAAAAGTCCATCCCAGCCCAACCAAGGCCTTGCACCCCCAGCTTTTGCCTTAGCAAAATCCTGCTCTTTTCTTATGTATTTTACAGCTGTGAATGCAAAGGCCAAGCCCTGTGAGAGTTGCACCCCTCTGACCACAGGCAGGGGAATAAGCCAATAAGCTAGCCTCATTAGCCCTGTAATTCCAAGCCCAAACAATATTCCTGCAGTGCAGATTCCTGCTGCCATTATCTCTGGAATGCTCAAAAGCTTCCCTTCACTAATTGCCACTGCAGCAATGGATTTCATGGGCTGTACTGGCATGGGAACACCAAAAAACAAACCTGTTATGATGTTGTACATCCCTGTGAACAAGAGAGTGGTGCCTAAATCCAGCCCATTCACCAATGTGAGGGCAATTACAATGGGAATGAAGGTGCCCAAGTCCCCCATTGATCCATTGACTTCTGCCCATTTGGCTTTACATTGCAGATTGCTCTTGAATCTTCTCCATAAACTATGGGACCTGACCTTGAATCTTCCTTCCGATCGAGATCCAAAAGTGCTTATTGCAGTGTCTTGTCTATCACTGGGCTCCCTTTCCCAATCTCCATGCTGTGGGATTTCTGTTGGCATATCTGGGTTGCTAAAAAATCTTCAATTGCAAAAAGAAGACGATTCAATTGAACAGCTAGTACTACACACCACCGCCTTTGTAAAATTTATTTTTCTTATTTTGAATTCAAAATAACATGTATGGAGCAAAGTGGGTAATGATCTAATGCGAGATGTTGTTGGCGTGCTTACTGTGACAAAAGTGGGCTAGGGTCTGTAATTGCAAGAGATGGGTTGAATGATGCTAGCTGCAAGTCCTAAAGCAAGTTTTGACAAAATAACAAAGAAAAAACTGGAGCGTTTCTTCTAAAGTCCACAGTTAGCCAAAAAGCTATTCGGAGCTTGAAATGCAGCTTTTCTGGTGTCCAGTCTATTGTGTCAATTAGTTCATATGTGGTTCTGGAGGCATCTTTTGGGTGGCTCCTGTGTTGTTAGAGTGCTCTTTTGGCTTCCGATACCCCTCAAAGGCCAATAAATGCTTTCTCTGGAATCTAGGAATAATAACTATTTACCAATTTACATTAATAGAACTCTGATGTGCGCAGTAAAATCGGCATCTATGAAATGCATGCAGTTGCACCCGAACAAAATATCAGGTATCTTATCTCTTTTGACGATTCAGGGGTTTAGTATTATATATTTCTTTTGACTTTTTTCAGGCGTTTATTATTATATTTTTATATTTTAATATGGTGTATTTAAATAATGTAAATTGTGTATTATATTTTTATATTTTAATTTAGAAGTGCAGTTTTACCATTAATTTTTTATTATATTAATATACATTGGTATTGTAGACTTTTTTTGAGTGTGATTGATTGTAATTTATTTTGTTTATTTAGTATCTTTGAATATGACCCTTTATTTTAACTAGCAATCCCACCTTGGTGTGCAATGGGTACACCAAAGAAGTGTGAAAGGTCAATTAGGGAATATTTTGGTCTATTTTTTACATACATTTGTGTAGTATACTTGAGGTCAATTGGTAGGCCATTTAGAAGATGATGTTGTTTGTGCAACAAAGGTCCCAATGGAGAAGTGATAGCTTCAAATCAACTATGCATTTGCTTCCAAGGATCCAAACTCAACTAAAACAAAACCTCTGAATCAGGAAGATAATAAGGCTCCATTACCAATAGGCTCATGTTATGTTTGCAATAGGGAGACAGGGAGAGAAAGGGAGATATAAGGATAGAAAGAGGGAGAGAGAGAGGGGGAGAGAGAGAGGGGTAAGGAGATAGAGATAGAGAGGAAGTTAGAGATAGAGATGGAGATAGAAATGGAGATGTAGATGGATATGGAGGAGAGGGATATGGAGAGAAGGAGAGGGAGAGAATGAGAGAGGGAGAGATAGAAATATAAAGATAGAGATAGGAAGTGATATATAAAGAAGGGTAGAGAGAGAGAAAGATATAGGGGTAGAGAGAGATGGATAGATAATGAGATAGTGATAGAGGGAGATATGTAAGAATTTAAATATTGAGAAATAGAGACAAAGATAGAAATAGGGAGGGAGAAACAAGGAGTGTGTGTGTGTGTGTGTGTGTATAAGAGATAGATATGGAGAGAGATAGAGAGGGACATAGATATGTATAAATAGATAGAGAGGGGGGGAGATGGAGGGAGAGAAATAGAGATAGGAGAGAGAAGTAGAGAGATAGAAAGAGGAAATGATAGGGAGAGGGAGAGAGGGGGAGATATGGATATAAAGGAGAGATAGAGAGATAAATATAACTTGGGAAAGATAGAGAGGGAGAGAGGAAGAGATAGGGATATAAAGGGGAGATAGAGAGATAAATATAGCTTGGGAAATGTAGAGAGGGTGAGAGAGAGAGAGACAAGGACAAAGAGATAAATATATAAAGGGAGAGATGGAAGGAGAGAGGGAGAGGTAGAGATAGAGATAGATAGAGTGAGACAATGAAAGAGGGGGGGATGGAGAGAAATATAAAGATATAGAAAGTGATATATAGAGAGAGGGATATATATAAAGAGAGAGAGTAGGAGGGATGGAGTAAATAAGAGAGAGAGAGAGAGAGAGAGAGAGAGAGATAATGAGATATAAATAGAGAGGGAGAGAGAGAAATGAGAAGATAGAAATAGAGGGGAAAAGAGTAAGAGATAAATGAGGTGATAGGGATAATTAATAGAGATAGAGGTCTAGAGATAAATATAGGGAGGGAGAAATAATGAGTGTACGTGTGAGTGAAAGAGATATAGAGATAGAGATAGGGAAGGAGAAACAAGGAGTGTGTGTGTGTCTGAGTGAGAGAGATATAGAAAGGGATAGATAAATATAAATAGTCGATAGAGAGGGAGGGAGAGAGGGAGAGAAATAGAGAGAGGATAGAGAAGCTGAGAGATATAGAAAGAGAGAGTAGTAGGGAGAGAGGGAGAGAAATGTTTAGAAAGAGGGAGAGATAGAGAGATATATATAGTGGGAAAGATAGAGAGGAAAGAGAGAAAGTAATGTAAGGAGAGGTAAGGAGATAGAGATAGGGAAAGAGATAGAGAGGAAGATAAAGATGGAGATGAAGATGGAGATGGAGAGAGAGAGAGAGGGAGAGAGAAATAGAGATAGAAAGAAGGGGAGACAAAGAGAGAGAGAGAGAGAGAGAGAGAGAGAGAGAGAATAAGAGAGGGAGGGATAGAAAGATAGAGAGGAAGTTATATAGAGAGAGCTAGAGAGAGGGAGATATTATAGAGAGAGGTAGGGAGAGGTACATATGGGGAGATATATATAGAGATATATGGGAAGAGAAAGAGAAAGATCTCTTTATATCTCTCTCTCCCTCTCTATCTTTATATTTTTTATTATCTCTCAATCTCTCTATTCCTCTCTTCCCTATTTTTCTCTATATTTTTCTTCCCTTCTCTTTTCCTCTTTCTATCTTTCTCTCATTTCTTCTCTCTATCTATTTCCCTCTCCCTATATTTCTCCCCTTACTATCTTTTTCTATCCCTATTTATCTCCCCCTCTCTCTCCCTTTACCTCTTTATCTTTTGATCTCTCTACCTCCATATATATCTTTGTCTCCTATTTTTGGTTATCTCTCTATCTCTCTCTTTATGTGACTATAGATATCTATGTCTCTCCCCTTCTCTCTTTTCTTCTCTCTTTCTTTATCTCTCTTCCTATCTCTATCTCTTTGTCTCTCCATATTTATTCCTTTATATCTATACCTCTATTTTTGTATCTCTATCTCTCCTTTTATCTCTTCTATATCTTTCTCTCTCTCTCTCTCTATTTCTCTCTTTGTATTTTATCTCTTTCTCTCACTATCTATTTTCCTCCTAAGTGTGCAATGGGTACACTAAAGAGGTTTTAAAGGTGAATTATCATATCCTTAATCAAATGGCATGCTACCCTGAGTATAACTCCCTAGGGGTGTGCTATCCTTGGATTTTTTGCATGAAACAACTAATCAAAATTTACCTTCCCTCTCTCTATAAATTTTAATTTATATTTTAAGTTTGAAATTCATTTTATTATATAGATTATAAAAAAAATCCAAAATAGAATTATTCTACAATAACTATTTTAATAAAATGAATAATTATAAATTAAATTAATTCTAATAATTTTTAATTATTATTTGTAATTTCATAAACAAATAAATAATAAAAATAAATTTCAAACTTAAATCTAAATTAAAAACTAAAGTAAAATAAACTAAATGGAAAGTCAAAATATATCAAAATCCAAATATTAACTAGATCAATCACGCCTTGTTGTGCAATGGGTATGTCGAAGAGGTGTGGAAGGTCAATTAGGGGAAATTCTAGTATATTTTTTGTAAACATTTGTATAGTACATGAGTTCAATTGGTAGGCAATTTATAAAATGATGTTGTTTGTGCAATGAAGGTCTCAATGGAGAAGTGATAGCTTCAAATCAACTATGCATCCACTTACAAGGATCCAAACATAACTGAAAAAACCTTTGAATCATGAAGATAATCAGAATCCATTACTAATAGGCTCATGTTATGTTTACAATAGGGAGAGAGGTAGAGAGAGAGAGAGGGTTAGAAAGAGGGAGAGATAGAGGGGGAAAGTGAGAGAGAGAGGGGGGGGGGAATAAGATAGAGATAGAGACATAGATAGAGATGAAAATGGAGATGGAGAACTTGAGAAGGAGATGGATATAGAGGAGAGGGAGATATAAAGAGAGATATGAGAGAGGGATAGAAAAAGATGGAAGAGATAAATCCATAGAGAGGGAGAGAATGAGATACAAAGAGATATTGAAAGGAATTCAGGTGAGCGAAAACAACTTCCTACACTAATCTAAGTAGGGGAGAGTTACAAAAAAATTCCTTTTTAGCACCTTATACAAATACAATAATAGAAACACATAGAGAAGATAATGAAACAAGTACACAAATACAAGAAACACCAAATATACGTGGGGAAAACCATTTTGGGTAAAAAACCCCACCCTTCAAAAGCACAATACTATTGTATTACTTCAAATAAGAGTTGCAATACAACCCCAAGTACAAAGCTTTCTTCAACAAGTGTTTTGTCACAAACACCTATCTTGGAGTGAATCTGATAGAGCTTTGTTACCTGCAACAAAACTATACATTCTACAATGCAAGGCGCTCAATATATAGAGAGATGCAAGCTTGAAGAAGCATCTAGAAGGAGAGGGGCATCCAAATACACATGGCATAATATTTCATGCCATAAACATGCATTTGGACACATGTACAACATTCCCTTACACCCCTTACAAGTGTCATTACATGTAATATTCTTTCTCCAAGTTTAGGCACCTAGAATATGCTAAAAATAGGTTATGAAAGATGCCTTACAACTATCATAAAATCTATCATAGCATCTGTCATAAAATTTTCCATACTTACAACACTTATAGTTGTAAGAGAATCTGTCATAAATGACATGAAATACCTGATTCTCTTACACCTTGTCATAACCAATCTTGGGTGCCAACTTCCTCCATGCAAAAAGATGCCTTATGCCACGTCATAGAATCTGTCATAGGTAAAATTCCAAAGTGGGATGCCTATGTCCACTTGGGATGATTATGTGTCATCTAGTCACCTCCAACGAGGATGCCACCTAGCGGGTGGGTCCCAATTTATAACATGACACCATAGGCAATTAAATAATACAAATAAATACAATAATACATTAATTAAATCAATATTAGGACTCTAAGGTTGAGACACCTTAATCCCAACATTCTCCCACTTGTCGAAGACCTACCGGAGTCATATGGAATCATTTGTTCAAGGCCCCAAGGTCCATTGAATCTGAACACCATCTGAACTTATCTATACTCACTAGTTTTGTTAGTGCATCTCCAACATTCAACAAAGTGTTAACCTTCTCCAAGTTCACCTTTCCATCTTCTACCATATCATGAACAAAATGATATTAAACATTGATGTGCTTTCTTTTGGCATGGAAGGTAGGATTCTTTGCTAGGAAAATCGCACTTTGACTATCACAACAAATCATAATTTATCTTGTGTCAAAACCAATATCAGAACATAATATCTTAAGCCAAATAGCTTCCTTATATTCATGAGTGGCTACCATATACTCTGCCTCTATTGTGGAAAATGCAACTATAGCTTGCCGCTTACTCATCCAACTGATAGCACCAACAAACATCATAAACGTGTAACCACTAGTGGATCTTCTAATGTCAATGTCACCTGCCCAATCTGAATCCACATATCCACAAATACTCATAGAATGTTGAGGTCCAATAGGATAACCAGGAAAACATAAGGCATATTTGGAAGTACCCTGTAAATATCTGAACACTCTCTTAACTACATCCAAATCCACCTGTCCAAAATTAACCATAAAACGAATAAGGACTTCCACTGCTTGGGCAATGTCTAGTATCGTACACACCATCACATACATCAGACTACCAATTGCAGTCACATATGGTACTCTGGTCATGTCCTTCATTTCAGTAGGAGATTTTAAACAATCATTCACAAAAAGCTTCGTCCTGTGCATCACAAGAACTAACTGTCTGCAATCTACCATGCTGAATCTCTCCAACATCAAGTTCACATACTTGCTCTCACTTAACCAAAGCTTTTTGTTAGCTCTGTCTCTCGTGATCTCCATTCCTAGAATGTACCTAGCTGTACCTAGGTCTTTCATCTCAAAGTGTGCTGACAACTGAAACTTCAAATATGAAATCATACTTTTACCATTCCCAATAAACAACATATCATCTATGTATAAGACAATAATGAGAATGTGACCATTATTAGATTTAAAATATATGCAATGGTTAGATTTAGATCTCTAAAATACCAATGACAACACATAGGTATCAAACTTCTGGTACCACATTCTAGAAGATTGTTTCAAACCATAAAGATACTTTTTCAGTTTGCAAACCAAATTTTATTTACCTTTTTCAATGAAATTCTTTGGCTGTGACATGTAAATCTCTTCCTCCAAATCACCATGAAGGAACATTGTCTCTACATCCATCTGTTCCACTTCTAAGTCATATGCTATTGTAAGTGACAACATAAGTTGGATAAATGTTAGCTTCACTACAGGAGAGAATATCTCCCCATAATCAATTCCCTCCACCCGAGAAAACCCCTTAGCGACCAACCATGCCTTATACTTCTCAACACTGCCATCAGGACCACACTTCTTCTTGAAAAAACCATTTACAACCAACAAGTTTATGTCCACTAGGCAAAGGTACCAGATCCCAAGTCTTATTTTCTTTAATTCAACCATCTTCTTGTCCATGGCTTTTATCTAGGAATGTGCATCACTCACACCCATAGCCTCTCTAATAATCCTTGGCTCATCAATGTTAGCAATCAAAGCAAAAATGCAACTGGAATCCAATAATGAACAACCAAACCTTTCTGGTTACCACCTAACTTGCATAGACCTCCTCAAAGGATAACTTTGAGGTTCTTCTTCTTTAGCACTTTTTGAGCTACTTGAGCTCTCCTCATTGCCAGGTCCAATATGAGTGTGTAGTTCATCTTTCTTTAGAGTAGGTGGAAATTGAACTACTTCCTTATTTTGTTTCTCCTCTTTCTCTGGTTGTAGCTCAATAATGGAAGGTTTCATCTCTCTGAAAATTACACTTCTACTATAGAGAACCTTCTAAACTTATGGATCCCAAAGCTTGTACCCTTTCACACTAACACCATAGCCAATAAAGATACACTTAACAACCTTGTTCTCCAAATTTGACCTCTTCTCAATCAGAACATGAGTGTAAGCTTCACAACCAAATACTCTAAGATGTCTCATTGAGGGATTTTTACCAGACCATGCCTCCATGGGTATCTTTCCAACAAGCCCTAATGTAGGAGATCTATTGATCAAATAAAATGCAGTGGCTACCACTTTAGCCCAAAATTTTTGTTCAAGACTGGCACTACTCAACATACTCCTAGCCCTCTCCATCAACATTTTGTTCATCCTCTCTGTAACTCCATTTTGTTGTGGAGTGTAGGGATTTGTCTTATGTCTCTCAATCCCATGCTCTTTATAGAACTTGTCAAACTCAACAAAAAAAACTCACCACCATTGTTAGTCCTCAAACACTTAATCTTTCTACTAGTTTGATTTTCTACCAAGGCCTTAAACTCCTTAAACTGACTAAAGACTTCACCTTTACTTCTGAGAAAATAAATGAATGTATTTCTACTGTAATCATCTATAAAAGAAACAAAATATATAATTTTTTATAACAAAGGAACATTCATAGAACCAAAAACATCTAAATGAAAATAGTTCAAAACCCTAGAAGACTTGTGAGAACTAGAATAAAAAGAAACATGGTGTTTTTTTCCATATACAAAATATTCGCAAAAGTCAAACTTGAGATTACAATCATCAAGGCCTTCAACAAGGCTCTTACTTTTTAGGGTTCTAAGACCCTTCTCACTAATGTGACCTAGTTGTTGGTGTCATAACATTGTCTTCTCTACATGAAGCTTCATTTCCATGGAATGAGCACCCTTAGGTACCCAAAATTCATGACTATCAGATGTAGCTACAACATACTTCTCTGCATGATTTGATGGTGAGGATGAATAATCCAAAGGTCTCTTCTTCGGTACATTAGAAGAACTATCGCATTGTACAATGCATGCATCAAGCTGAAATAGAGTGCCAATACAAACCCTTAGGTAACACCATAGCTCCTCTTGTCATCTTGCATCCTCTACCAGAGAAAAAAACTCGTACTCCTAAATCATTTAGTTTACTTACAAAAAGAAAGTTTCATGCCAAACTTGGGATATGCAAAACACCATCAATCCCCTTCACTCATCCACTAGGAAATCTAATTTTGACTTTTCCATGGCCAACAATCTTTAGGTGAGAGTCATCACTTAGGTACACCTCTTTTCCATTGTATTCTTCATACTTCGAGAACCAACCTCTATGAGAGGTCATGTGAAAAGATGCACCTAAATCTATCAACAATAAATCATACAATGCATGGGTTTCCAAGGTTGCAATAAATGCTTCTCCTTCATCTTGGGATGATTTCTCATATTCAAAATCAGAGAAATAATTTTTTTTCTTCTTCTTCTCCTTCATGCAATATTTATGAAAGTGATTAGTTTCACCACAGTTCTAATATTTTTCTTTGGTCTTCTTACTAGGAGACTTAGATCTCCCTAGAAAATTTGACGTAGATTTCTTGTCGTTATTTTTGCCTCTATCCTTTGGTCTTCTATGAACAACAAGGGCCTCCTTGGCCATCTCAGAAGACTTCCTTCACATCTCTTCAAATAATAATGAGGCAACCACCTCATCCATCTTGAAGGTGGAAGTAGTGCTTCCAATAGCTATCACCAGGTGAACCCAAGAGTCTGACAATGAACACAATTGGGGCATACAACGGTATTTTTCGTCAATCTTGTCTCCAACAAAACCCAGCTGAGAAATCAACATGTTGAATGCATTTAGATGGTCTTCCATGGATCCTCCATCTTCCATTTTCAAAGAATACATCTTTCTCAGGAAAAACTTGTTTACCAGGGATTTAGCCTAATAGACATCACCAAGCTTCTTCCATAGAGAAGTAGAAGTCTTCTCTTCATGAACATTTAGGAGGAAAAAATCAGCCAAACAGAGTTTAATAAGACCCTTGGCTTTCCGATCCATGAGATCCCAATCTTCTTGTTTCATGTCTGTCAGTTTGGTTCCAGAAATAGCAACCCATAGATCACGATCTATGAGCATGTTTTCCATTTTGAGCTTCCAAAGTTCAAAATTGCCACCATTAAACTTCTCCATCTCAATCCTCCCAAATGTGCCTACCATCTCTTTCCAACAACAATGTCACGAAATACACTTCTACAAAACTCCCACTAAAACAAAGACCAGCTCAAAAAATCCTTCTAACCCAACAAAGGAATCAAGGTTGGGAAGGCTCTAATACCAGCTGAAAGGAAGTCAGGTGAGCGAAAATAACTTCCTACACTAATCTAAGTAGGGGAGAGTTACAAAAAATTTCCCTTTTAACACCTTATACAAATCAAATAAGAGAAACACATAGAGAAGATAAGGAAAGAAGTACACAAATACAACAAACACCAGATATACGTGGGGAAAACCCTTTCGGGTAAAAAACCCCACCCTCCAAAAGCACAATACTATTGTATTACTTCAAATAAAACTTACAATTTACAACCCCAAGTACAAATATTTTTGCAACAAGTGTTTCATCACAAACACCTATCTTGGAGTGAATTCGACAACACTTCGTTACCTACAACAAAACTATACATTCTACAATGCAAGGCACTCAATATATAAAGAGATGCAAGCTTGATGAAGCATCTAGAAGGAGAGCAACATCCAAATCCACATGGAATAATATTCCATGCCATAAACATGCATTTGGACACATGTACAACATTCCCTTACACCCCTTACAAGTGTCATTACATGCAATATTCTTTATCCAAGATTGGGCACCTAAAATATGCTAAAAATAGGCTATGATAGATGCCTTACAAATTTCATAGAATCGATCATAGCATCTATCATAAAAATTTCTATACTTACAACACTTAGAAATGTAAGAGAATCTCACATAAATGACCTGAAATACCTTATTCTCTTACACCTTGTCATTACCCATCTTGGGCACCAACTTCCTCCATGCATAAAGATGCCTTATGATGTGCAATAGAATCTATCATAGGTCAAAGATTCCAAAGTGGGATGCCTATTTCCACTTGGCATGATTATGTGTTGTTGATGGTCAATGTAACACAACAATGTTAAACAAAATATCTCTACTCTATTTCTCCTGAAAAAGATAAACCTAAAGCTACCTATCTTCCAAGTTCTCTGTAGTTGGTTCTCAATTGTGCTAATGTTGTTCAATGGCCTATGCAACTATAATGTTCAAGGGGTTTGCTGGTAAAGGGATACAAACTGCAAAGTACAAATTAATCTAATGTTTGGGGGTGTAAATAAATATCAAAAGATAGAACATAGCTCAGGACAACAAACCATAAATGTAGATTTCCTTCAATTTAGACATACAAACTTCATAATGAGCCTTCCTTTCAAACAACTAAACCATAAAATGATACAATCCACAAAACAATATGTTGTTCTCACTCCTCAGTTGTTTTCCCTTGATGAAAAAGAAACAAATTGTGCGTTGGTATTCACAATACAGGTTCAGGTTGATGGTTGTTTCCTATCATGCTTTAGAGATCATAGGCTTGGCTTGGTATCTTGGTGATTGGTATTGGTTACATGGCATACACGGTTTCATTTGGACATGTCTTGCATATATAGGTGTTGAGTTATGGCATTGTCTTTTAGGTGATATCATTTATATGGTTGATCATGGAACAGTTGGTTTCATTTGGACAGGTTGTCCCTTCTTTATTGCACATCAAGTATATTATTTCAATTGCTCATTATCAGGTTGATCATGGCATCATTGAAAAGATTCATTTGATTATGTCTTCATGGCATTCTATTGATGATCTTCATGGCTGTCACACAATTATTTGGTGTCAACAGTTATGATACGTTACTTGATACATGACACATTGGATCAGAATTCTATTAATGCTCTTCTTGACACTTGAGTTTGATATTTCATTTGGCATCATTGGTATATATATACTCTTCAGTTGGTTTTTTCATTTCCTATCTTCATGGCCAGATTATTTTGGTGCATATGTATACTTGCTATACATATAGCTTCACAAGGGTTATTGCATTATACATGAGGTGGAGATTATTGCTTAAAATGTTTATATTGATACACAATATATGTATTGTGATCGGGTATTATTTCGTTGTATCCCACCTTACATATTGTATATATGTATTTAATTGGTCATTGGGCTTTATATGACCTCAGCCTAAATGATGAATCAGTCTTGACTTATTTGGGACAATTGATCATATGAATTATTATGTTTATTTGGCAGCCAACAGGGTATTATCATTGTATAGTTGTGAGCTCATGTGGACTTTGAACAACATTATCATTTTGTTGCATTCTTGTCACTTCGTGACATGGATAGTTGGCAAGTGAGTTATCATAACTCACGTGGACTTTGACATGGCATATCATTATATTGGTTTCTTGGACCTCAAATTCATTACATTGCACTTTATGGATTTCAAAAATTATGTGTTATGATTTGGTGCTCGATGAAAGTGGAAATAGGGCAAAACAAATGTTTGTTTTTTGGTAGAACCCTAGCTGCCATGATGCATTTTCAATTATAGTTCAAGTTTGATAAAGGAAGCATTTCAAGTTGGTTTTCTGGTATGATAGAATATGGAGGTTGGTGGTTTCTTTGGTGGACTCTCCATGAGCTTGACAATTTTTGAAGGTCTTCAACAACTTTTTCTGGTATTTGTTCTATTGTTTCTTACTGTAACAGGTATTTGTTCTCGAATCTAGAAAAATATTAGCACATAACTGAAGTTGGTTAAAGTTTATGGTAAGTAGTTGCTTAACCCAAGTTCTTCATTCAAGGGTTTCATTTCTCTAGTGATATTCATTGACATATTGTTGTATTCCTATGATTATACTTAAAAAACCCTTGATGGGTATCATGATTAAAAACAAAAACAACATTGTTCATAAAAAACCATAGTTATTGGATACGGGTCTTGAAAGGAATAACTATTTGTAAATCATTGTATAAATTGTTGGAAAAATCATGTGACACAGTGATGAGAAGATAAAGTCTAAACAGTATATTGATTAACATTGTGATATCATTCTGAAAAAAAGAGAAGAGGGGTTTATATTGATTTGTATCTCTGATTTGATCACAGAGATTTCATGAAATTATTTTGTATTGTTTCATTCAGTACACGTTTAGTGGGCATTGTTGAAAATCATACATTATTATCTAAAACTCTAAAATAGAGGAGTTGATGCTCCTATGAAGTTGGTGCTTCAGAAATCATTATTGGAGTTGGTGCTCTTTTGAATGAATAAAAGGATCAGTTGGTGAGTGGTTTTTTATACCCCAAGAGGGTTTTTCCACTCAGGAAATCTTTGTGTTATGTGATGTTATTTTTGTCTTTCATTCTGCTTCAAGTTGATATGTTTAGCTAGTCAATGCTCTGATACTTTTAGTTTGTTTAAAATACAAAGTTTAGTTTGTTCAAAAATCTTCCATTAAGCAAGTTAAACTTGTATTGTGTAAAGTTGAAGTCATGTTTCAAAAAGCATAAATAAGATTGTTCACAATTTGATGGAACAATGCTACATGATGCTTTTAATATAAGTTGATTTTCTTGCATATCTTTTTGCAAAGGTTAAGTGTTCATTTGTTTGGTTAAATCTACCACATTGTTTCAAGGTCAAAACTTTTAAGTTGTGCATTCAAATCAAAGAGTTCAAAAATTATATCACTCTGATTCACCCCCCCTCTTAGAGTGAATCCACTTCCAACACAATCTATACCATTGCATTCATTCATAGTGAAAATTCAAGACATACAAATCATTCACCATTCATAAACTTCAAAATCAAACAAGAACATATCACGGACTCATCATTGAAATTAATAGATCAATAAACACAAAGAAATCTCATTCACATATAATTCAATGGAAAGAGTCTTAGATTCATAATCTTCTATTGAATTTCATCAAATAAGAGACATTTATGCACAACATTCATTGGCATATGAATGACCATTTGTTCATTGACATCATCATTAAAACTAGTTATGGAAAATAACATAAATTGTATTGAAAACTATAAAAATGTCTAAGTATCTTGCATAAAAACTGTAAAAGTTTATAATCATTGTAAAAATTCTCCTAAATTTCTCCTTTAGGTAGGTAATCCTTCTTCAATTAGCTGACCTTTACAACATGGAGAGAAAAAATGCATATAGACAAGTTTAACACTAATTTGAGATCCACCAATCATGGAACAACTAGAGTTGCATGAGATGACTGCCCATCATGATCTTCAATTCAATTTTTGATGACTCTATATCAAAATATGATGCATAAGGAGAAGGTCGAGATGCTAAGGAATCCTTAGTTGAACTTGTGTTATGATCTTGAAAAATAGGGGAGAGCTGCCCAGTTGGTCATACCATCTGATGCTTCATTAAAAAAAAAAGAATATTCCATACACTTCACTCCCATGTCTTCTATTCAAGTAAATATTCATCATAATTATCCAACACTTGTCTAAGCATGTCCACATCTGACCCATCTACCCAGCTATCCTCAAACTTTATTCTTTTTAATTCAGCAGAGGTGAACTTCTGCATATCATCCAATTTGGAAAGCTCCTTCCGAGCAATGTTCACTACCTCTTTGATGTCCATGAACCTGTCAATTAATAAGTCATCACCATCATCGTTCTTCTACATTTCCTCTTGAAATCTATTATCCCATTTATTCCTTAACTCATCAAGAGGGAAACCATCCTTGATAGGGACATCTTCTTTCACCATCATAGCTATGATTGCTTCTAACTCCACAATTTGGTCTATCAAATCCTTGCCAGCCTATTGTACCTCATTTCTATGGGAAAAAATAAATGAAGTCCTGAATCTAATAATGTTGATAGTTTTATCAATGAAATATTCATTACCTTCTTCAAGGATAGATTTTTCCAAGAGTGTTTTGTTGAGGCAGTTTAGTAATTTATTTCAATTTCTTTACATGCTCTCTATATTCTTCTTCTTGCTTCCAAAGGACCTCAGCATATGTAGTCATATCATCAGATGATTCGAATTCTTCTTTATGAACCTTGTGGGATTCAATAAGTAGTTCCTCCACCTCTTGGTTCAACCTATCAATCCATCTATCCAACATCTTTACCTTGCTTCTCATCACAACAAAATCATTAGCTTCTTTCTTGCTTAACAAAATTGGTGTCTATGGAGTAGTAGATTGTATAGAAACATGAGAAGATAGGTCCTTTAAGAACCTATGCAATTGATCTAATTGATCCTTGAGCTCATCTTTCCTTTGTTTATCCTTTATCATCTTGGACTTGGTGGAGAATGCTACAATATCAATCAGGTCCATTTGTTGGTTTCTAGTAGGCCTTCCCAAGTTTACAATACCCAGTTGATAACCAATCAATTGCATCTCCTATTTTTCCTTGTCCACCATAGGAATGACACATTCAACCACAATCTCTCCAACATTTTTTAGTTTGGTGGAGTGAAGGACTCGAGCCTTTTTCTTGAGCCTTTCCTTCTAAATATCTTTCATCATATCATCCTAGTTTAGGCGATGGGGTTGGATCATCTGTTTCTTCTCTAGGTTAAGCTTCAACCATGTTGGGGTAGTAAGAGGAGTAACCACTTGTTGTGAAGAAGTGGTAGAGGAGAGAGGTTGCAGAATTGTTACCTTAAGTTGGGAATCAACCTCTTGTTGTTTCTCCTTTTCTGCCATTTCCTTTGCAAGCCTATCAGCTCCAGCTTTCTGTCTTTCCTCCTCCAATCTCCTCTTCTCTAACATGTCATCTCTTTGTTTCTCTAATTGCTTAACTTTCTCCCAAATTTTGGTTGCTTCTTGCTCATGCTTGGCTTGTTTTTCTGCCTCCAACTTCTTTAGAAAGACCTCTTCTTCATCCTTTTTCCTTTGAGCCTCCTTTGCAGCCTTGAATTCAAGGTCTTCCTTCTCTCTCCTTTGTCAGGCCTTTTCCTCTTCAAGGTCATGAATTTTCTGCAAGAGGGCCAACTTCTCCCTTTCTACATTGGCTTTCCATTCACTTTGTTTTTGTTGCTACAGGAGGTCTTCCTTTTCCTTATGTTTCCTTGCAAGCTCTTCAGTCTTTGTTATAGCTTCAGCCTCTTGTTGCTTTGCAAGTGCCTCATCTTGTGCTTTGGCATCAACCTCATTCTTTGCATCCTCAAACAATTTCCATTGGTCTTCTATAGGTAAAACATGCTCAGTTACAACATCTTGAATGTACTCAGCAGATGCAGTTATAAGAGGCTCATGGTATGATTGTGTGGCCTCTGAATCGGTGTCCACATCATGGATCTCAACCTCTTTTTGTTTGTTTTTCTCAGCCTTCTCATGAAGGCTACCTACAGGTACTTCCCTAGTAGACTCCTCTGGGAGGGATGGTTGAGATGAAGCCCCTTCTCTAGCAGTACTAGCTTCTACACCTTGTGATTCATGAGTTTCTTGAGTAGTCATTCCATGATCAACATCTCCTCTAGAGTTAGTAGGAAAGTAATCCAATTTTTCTTTAGGAGATGTCCTCCTCTTTGTTCTTTTGTATCCTTGGGTGCCTGTTGCTTTCCTCTTCTTTGAGGATTGAGCTTATGGATCCTTTTTCCTCATGACCACCCATTGGATGCTTCTATCCATCACTATCTTGGAAATTTGTTTAATGTCAATGAATTATTCCTCATCCCAATTTATTGGGTCCAAGCCTTTGGTACCTATATTTTCAGCTTCATACCCGGGGTCCAAAACTACACCATCATCTTATAGTGTATCAGGAATATCTTCCTTTACCCCATACTCAATCATCTGTGGGATGGTAAGCCTTTCATAATTTCTTTTCCTAACATTATAATCATCTTGCAAATCCATCCAAAAATCTTCTAACAAGTTAAAATGCTTATAAAAAATGGTAGGGGCTATTCCATTCATCTTATGCTTGGGGTCAAAATGTTTCCTTGATGTATACAATCCTAGGTTTGGATATCTTAACTCTTTTCATACTGCCTTTGTAGCCAAATTGTGAGCACAATAGTATTCCCCCAACTTCATGGGGAATTTGTGGCATCCATTCTTGTGTTTGTTTTCAAATTTTGTATTAACCCCTATAGCCTAATAAATGAACTCCATAAACACAACTCTATCACTACAACATCTTGTCAGTTGATGAGGATGTCCATCAAATCTTGTCAACCTAAAATAAGATAACTTGGGGTATTGGATGTACCAATGTCCCCATTCAGTAATGAAAGTCATGGCCTCCTACTCATCTTGTATCCAACATCTCCTATCAACTGATTGATGATGACATAGAGGAATGCATCATTGACCCTTGTATAGTGCAACTTTGAGGTTTGCAAGGTCAGTTGATCATAATCCTCCCATGCCTTATTTTTCCCAAGAGCCTCTCCTAATGTGCCCATTGCATTTAATCCAAGGAATATGCCCCTCCTTGCAGTTGAATATATGACATAAGAGGTCATGAAGAAATTTTTGGTTTGTCCCACCTTTAACATCTGGTTGTGCAAGTTGTCTGAAAAAATCATGCCCCAATCAAAATTTTTCCTACCATCCAAAATGGTTTGAATAAATGTAAACATCCATTCCTTGAAGCATGCAAAGTCCTTTCCAAATACCATGGAAAGCATCATGATTAGGTCATCTACCTCCTTCTTGAAGTCTCCACTCTTGGCTTGTTCAAAAACCTTGGTTAAGGACTTCTTCTTAGTTCTCAACCACTTCTTGTTCATGTGGGACCTATTAGCTTCCTTGTCCCTATTAAACAACTCCAATGCCTCTGCCTCAGTCAATTCCTTGGGTTTCTTTGGGGTAGGTACATTAAACATGAACCTCATCATCTGAGGGGATAGATCAATTATCACATTCCCTTGGAGGCCATACACTGTCTAGATAAGGGATTGTAAGCCCCTGCTGCTGTGAGTATAAGTTCTAGGCATTGGACTGATAGAGGGAAGAGTGTGACATGTGCTATCCCAGATTGAGCTATTCTAACAGTCCTCCCAATCACATCATCGAAGAAAGTATCTACAATCATCTCCTCACAATTGAATGGGCCTAAATTAGTATCAGTGATTTCTTCCCACTCCGAATTTAGCTTACTAGTTGTAAGAGTACCATCTTGGTGTTTGTACCTCAAGGTGTAAGGTAATTGCTCCACCTTTATCTTCTTGGGTTTCACCCCCTTAGAGATTTTTGCAACTTTCCCTTCTTTTTTTGAAACTTCCTCTGATGCTCCTGACATTGTTTATTCTTGCAAGACAAGCTTGAATTAGACCAATAGAAGGTATGAAAAACATCATTACAAATATTATCCTTTCACACTTCTCTATTCTTCCCTAGGTAACCCTCCATACTTAGTGAAATTTTAAACCTGTCGGGAGCAAGATCGGGAGAAAATTGGGAACCAAAGAGGTGAAACAAATAACATTAATCAAAACCAAGACCAGGACTGGATCATAAACTAAAACTTTCAAGGTTTCAATACCTTGATAGGTTCAATGACCCAACCCTACCTAGTTCATGGAATCGGGTTCGGGATTGGAATAAGAACCCATCAGAGGTAGACTCATTTTTGAAACTGAACTCTTATGCGAAATTTCAATGGACAAATTCATTTTCAGCTCTGGTTCTGCTGTGTATTATTAGAATTAAGTGAATTATCCCTGCACACCGACACCAATTTGGACATGAGTTAAAAGGATGTAGGGAGGTATAAATCAAGCTTGACTCTTCCTAGACAAAAGGGACCGGATCGAGCGAGCTAGGGAAATGACATAAAAAGGGCGCGTAACACAAAACCCTAACTCGTACAACCCGTTGACTTACATCAAAACTAGGGCATCAAAAACCCTACAACCAAAACCCATAAGATTGACAAAAACAAGATCAGAGGGGTTCGAGAAAGGTTTTTAAAACAATTATAAAGCACCAGAACCCCTCAAAAAGGAAATCCCTAATCTAAACTAGGGTACAGTGGAACAAAAATGCCACCGAAAATGATGAAAATGACAGATGAAAAACAAAAACAATGGGGAGCACAAAAATACAAACATAAAATGGAAGGAAAACACAAAGAAAACAAAGAATGACAAATGAAAACACCAACAACAAGAAAGGAAACAAGAAAAGATTCACGAGAAAATTCTGCGAACACGTGAAGAACAACAGGCGAACAAAATGAACGGGAAATAGAATGAGAGAAACCACCTACCTCAAAACGCAACCAAAAAAGGTTGAAATCAGCAGGGATCCACTATTGAATGCCCACCTGTAGCCAAATCACGCTCTTAGAGTTCTCTCGCCTCTTTATTCGTTAAAACGCTTTGAGTAAGTGTAATGAGCCAAATAATCTTGATTAAGGTTTTAAAAACCATTTCGTGCATGTGAGGAGATTGCAATCAATGCATTTAATGCAGTTGCTCAAGGGTGGAATTGCAGCAAAAGCGAGTACACAACCAACATGTACGTTAGAGGTAAAACGAGAGCGGAAGCAGAGTCTAGATAGAACCAAGAACTTTTTCAAAGTTCCATACTTCATTTTGGATCCGGCTCCGGTCCTGCAGCAAGGAAAGGACAACGAAGAAATGGGGCGAGATCGAAACCGAATCCGGATCTGGAACTTGGCAAAGTTCCAAGTTCAGATCCAACTCCGGTTCTACTACAAAGGAGAGCGGGACCGGGGCAAAGCCCATCTCAAAACAAAACAAAAAATGAGACAAAACAAAAGATAAAGAAATGGGAGTAGGATCGAAATGAAATCCAAACTCAAAAATTTTGCAAAGTTTCGAGTCCAATTTCTGTCCTAGTTCTGCTTCGGCAAAAGGGAAAAGAAAATGCACAAAAAACAAAAGAAACCGAAGGGAGAAAACAAACCTAAGAGCACAAGACAAACAAGACAACAAAGAAAATGAAAAGAAAAGAGATGGGGCCGAGACCGAACCAAGAACTTTGCAAAATTTCTAAGTTTAGTTTTGTCCCGTGTTCCAAACCTGTAAAAACAAAAAGGAACAAGGTCTTAGGAAGAAAAATAACAACTCCTAAGACACAAACAAAAACACCAAGGGAAAACAAACACAAGGGTGACCCATTTTGACCAAAAACAAAAATGGGGTGTTTATGTAAGGCATAACATGTGTCATCCAATCACCTCCAATGGTGATGACACCCAACCGATGGGTCCCAATTTATAACATGAAACCATAGGAAATTAAATAATACAAATAAATACAATAATACATTAATTAAATCAATACTAGAACTCTAAGGTTGAGACACCTTAATCCCAACATATATATATTTATATGATATAGAGAGAGGGAGAGCTATAGGGTTAGAGAGATGGAGAAATAACAAGATAGAGATAGAGTGAGAGATGGAAGAAGAAATATGGAGAGATAGAGATAGAGATGCAAAGGGATATAGATATATAGGTCTAGGAAG
>VDFB02047397.1:98404105-98430119 GCA_007258455.2 Sequoia sempervirens | reverse complement strand
AAGATAGAGATAGAGATGGATGTGAAGATGGAGATGGATCATATCTTTCACATCTATAGTTGCGGATTAGCCTTCCTCCCACTGAGGCTACATCTACTACTTATGATATGTTTATTCGTGTTGATCTACCATCTCCATCAGATGTTGCCCATATGAGTGACACAATTGTGTGTAATGTGTGTGTAGTCTATGTTACTGATCTACTAGCAGCTTACCAGTTCATCAACAAGGAGCATGGGATCCCTCTTGATCATGTATCAGCCCTTATTAGACATCAACATCTTACTACACATATGAGCTAAGGTGTGGTAACTTCATAGGATATTCCACACCATCCTACAGGCTCCCATGTGTAGCATGTTTCTATTGATCTAGCAAATTGTGCAGGTTCTCAACATGTTCCAGATCATGTTGAGGTTACTATGCCACCTAATCTTGTTTGTGGCACATATAGTGCTCTTCATTTTGGCACTGATACTGTACCACCTACAAATGTCCCTAAGGTTTCTTTGTGTTCTTTTGATGTCAATGGGATTGGTAGAGCCCTCAATGATGCACGACAGGTACTTGAATAATTTTTATATAAATTTCATTCTAAAATTTACATGTGCATATATTTTAAATAAAATTTATTTTAAAGTAGTTATAACTCCTTATTGGAATCATGTATTTGAAAATTTCTAGCAATATGGTGATTTTTCAAAGTTTGGAGATTTGGAGCATGATGGTGATCCCATGCATTATACACCTGAGGTACATTTAAATAATAAAAATTTAAATTACTTGATATGTTTGAACACTTTGAACTTGTACATTGTAATTTTTAGATAATTTTAAAAATATGCACATATGTATTAAATTAAATTACATATACTTGAACTTGTGTAGGGCTTGCGATAGGGCATGAGGCAGGGATCGAGATAGGTTGGATCAAGATAGGGATCGAGACAAGTTGGATCATGAGAGGAATCGAGACAACCTAGATTAGGACATAGATCAAGAGAGGGATTAGGCTAGGGATCAAATTACTCTATCCATACTAGATATCCTTCTATTTGAGTTTTTACATGTCATTATATATACATTTTACATTATGGTTTATACATCACATTATGGTTTGTCATGTCATGAACCATACAATATTATGGTTTGAACTCTTATTATCATTTGGACCATATTACATACATTTTACATTATAGTTTACATCACATTATGGTTTGAAAACTTGTTATGATTTACATCACATTACATGGTTTTTCATGCCACATTATATACAAATTAAATACATTATGGTTTACATCACATTATGGTTTTATTTATTTAGCACTTGTACCTTTTTTTTTTTCCTTAAATATATTCAATCAAAAGTAGAGTTGCACATATTAATTTTTTAGTCAATATTGATTGATATTCAAATCATCCTTTGAGGTTTAGATTATATATATTGTAAGAATTGAACCTTTTGCAACCTAGTTTAAGTTATGATCTTCAGTACATTTGAAAATGCATAAGGGTGATGACAAATTGGTATGTGTAGGTCCTAGTTTACCCCCTTGTTGGATTGAATTTATGACTTTGCCTAAATGTTGGATGAATTTCATATGTGAAGCATGCAAATGACATATTTATATATAAATTTTTTGAGACAATATAGGTCTTCATTTTACATGATCTAAATAAAAATGTCCCTAGAATGGTTGTTTTTTGTAACTTTAAAAAGATGGATGTAATTAATTATAGAAATGAATGTCTTTAAATAGGTCAAGAAATAGAGATAATTTTAATGAAAATATGTAAGTTAGGTCAATTCCTTTAAAGAGATGATGTTATAAGTGGAGTTGAACAAATAAAATCAAAGATTCTTGAAATTAAGAATTCCATGGAACAAATGCAATTGGAAATAGATTATCAGGAATTTAGGAAAAATGAATTTAAAGTCACTAGGTTTTGTATTGCATATGAATTTACATACTTGCAAAGAAAGTGAGAGATCCAATGCTATAAGTGGATTTGAACAAATGAAATCAAATATTCTTGAACGTAAGAATTCCATGGAACAAATACAATTGGAAATAGATGATAAGGAATTTAGGAAAAAACGAATTTAAAGTCACTAGGTTTCAAGTATTGGATATGAATTTACATGCAAGCAAAAAAAGTGAGAGATGATGCTATAAGTGGAGTTGAACAAATGAAATCAAAGATTCTTGAACTTTATAATTCCATTGAACAAATACAATTGGAAATAGATGATAAGGAATTGAGGCAAAATGAATTTAAAGTCACTAGGTTTCAAGTATTGCATATGAATTTACATGCAAGCAAAAAAAGTGAGAGATGATGCTATAAGTGGAGTTGAACAAATGAAATCAAAGATTCTTGAACTTAAGAATTCCATGGAACAAATGAAATTGGAAATAGATCAATAAGGAATTTTAGGAAAAATAAATTTAAAATCACTAGGTTTTGTATTGCATAAGAATTTACATGCAAGCAAAGAAAGTGAAAGATGATGCTATAAGTGGAGTTGAACAAATGAAATCAAATATTCTTGAACTTAAGAATTCCATGGAACAAATGCAATTGGAAATAGATGATAAGGAATTTAGGTAAAATGAATTTAAAGTCACCTGGTTTTATATTGCATATGAATTTACATGCTTGAGAAAAGAAAGTGGGAGATTCAATGCTATAAGTGGAGTTGAACAAATGAAATCAAAGATTCTTGAACTTAAGAATTCCATGGAACAAATATAATTGGAAATGGATGATAAATAATTTAGGTAAAATGAATTTAAAGTCACTAGGTTTCAAGTATTGCATATGAATTTACATGCAAGCAAATAAAGTGAGAGATGATGCTATAAGTGGAGTTGAAAAAATGAAATAAAATATTCTTGAACTTAAGAATTCCATGTAACAAATACAAGTGGAAATAGATGATAAGGAATTTAGGAAAAATGAATTTTTAAAGTCACTAGGTTTCAAGTATTGCATATGAATTTACATGCAAGCAAAAAGGGTGAGAGATGATGCTATGAGTGGAGTTGAACAAATGAAATAAAAGATTCTTGAACTTAAGAATTCCATGGAACAAATGCAATTGGAAATAGATTCAATAAGGAACTTTAGGAAAAATGAATTTAAAGTCACTAGATTTTGTATTGCATAAGAATTTACATGTAAGAAAAGAAAGTGAGAGATGATGCTATAAGCGGAGTTGAACAAATGAAATCAAATATTCTTGAACTTAAGAATTCCATGGATCAAATTTAATTGGAAATAGATGATAAGGTGTAGTGTCGAAAAATGTCATCAGGGACATTTTCACACTTGTTTGGGCCCTCCTTGTTGAATTAGGCTTAATGTTGCCTTGATTTAGCGTTGTAATGTGGTTGACACATTCACATTAGGTCTTAGGCCCTTGTGAACTAATTGGTTTAAATGGTACCTTGCTAAAGTGTTGTGAAGTGTTGTAACTCACTTTCACACTTTTTTAAGGTTTTATTAATTAATTACACCTAATAAACCTCTTTTCAACATTAATCTTTCCTTATTTGAAGTGTTGTAACACACTTTCACACTTTTCTAGGATTTTCATTAATAACTGGGCTTTCTTATGCTTTAATTGATCCTATTTTGCATCCACAAGCCTCATTTATTGCATCTTTTCAAGGATAATCCTGACACCAATCATTAACCAATCATAATTTAGGTGTTTATGGCTTGTGTGGCCCAGATTTAGTGATTTGGGACTCATTCACAACCTTGGGAGAATGGGTCCCACCTAGGTTTTTGGGTCTCCAACCGAATTTCATACATTTCTAAGCGCTTTTGGTTTTTGGTCCTATACATTATGCCTAATGGGACTAATTCACCACCTTGGGCAAATGAGTCTCGTGTTGCCCAAAATCAAATTTAATTCAAATTTGTGGCAGTATTTTATTCTCCTAGATCTAATGTCGTCTTGTAGTGTTGTAATTTCGGGAATTCTTGCATAATTGAGAATAAATATAAGGTTCTTTTACTCATTTTCACCCCATTCATTCAAGTGTTCATTCTCATAGAAAGTTTGTGTTCACAAGTATTTTCAAGAGCATTCAAGAGCATCCAAGGGTAGATTATCAAGCATTTTAGAGCATTCTTCAAGCATCAATCATCATGTCAAAGATTTCATGCATCATGTTTGCTATCGTGCTAACAATTGTGGTGTAGGGTTTTGTGATTCAAGCAATTGTTTCAAGCAAGATCAACATCATTCAAGAAAGATTCAAGAACCACATCCATTGCAGCCATTTCAAACATATTTACAGCACCTTATTGTTAGGGTTTGGTGAGTTGCAACATTGTTATTTTTTCATTCATCATTCTCCATTCATATTTGATTTCATTTCAAGGATTGATCAAACAAGGGGTTTGACCAAGGAAAACCTCTATCCACTTACCCAACAAAATTTTTCCCTCTCCTTTGTGTGTGATTTGTAGGTTGAGGTTGAAGATTTCCTAAGGAGCAATATTGGAGAAAAAGTTGCAAATCATTCATAAGTTGTCAAAGTTGTCATCAAGTCTTGGAGAGCATTGGAGATCACCTACAGGTTACAAATCAGAGATTCAGATCCATAAATCAATTAAGAAGGACAAAGCAAATATAGAAGAGCATGATCAACCTTTGAAGTTGTAGAAAATCCCAACTAGACTGATTCGCCACTTCTAGCGAATGAGTCCTAGTTCCAGTCAGTTTTCAAGATCTTGCAGATTTGGATACCCTTTTGGAAAAATTTTGTTCCTGCACAGTTTCTCAAAAATAAGACTTATTCGCCTAGCTTGGAAAATGAGTCCCAGTCAATAGTAAGAGCAACTTTTCCAGTGTTCCAGATCTCCATTCAGCCTTCTCCAGATTTCCAAGTGCACACTTTCTATTTTGCAATTTTCTATGTTGTTTCATTCACTTTTTTAGGTCATTTAGAGTTAGTTTGCATTCAATTAGGGTTTTGCATTGCATCTTTCATTTCATTGTCTTTTCCAAGTTTAAACTTGGTGGTGAACCTCTCATTAGATCATTTTCAGTCCCTAGAACAACCCTCTTTCTAGATCTCTTTCTCCTTTGCAAAGAGATCTCAAGGGTTTGTTCTTGAGTGAAAGTTAGTGAAAGTTGTCTTTTCTAGGCCCCAAATCCTAGGGTGAAGAGAGCAAAAAAATTTTCCATCTTTCATAAGGAATTTAGGAAAAATTAATTTAAAGTCACTATGTTTTGTATTGCATATGAATTTACATGCTTGAGCAAAGAAAGTGAGAGATTCAATGCTATAAGTGGAGTTGAACAAATGAAATCAAAGATTCTTGAACTTAAGAATTCCATGGAACAAATACAATTGGAAATAGATGATAAGGAATTTAGGAAAATGAATTTTTAAAGTAACTAGGTTTTGTATTGCATATGATGCTATGATGCTATAAGTGGAGTTGAACAAATGAAATCAAGTATTCTTGAACTTAAGAATTCCATGGAACAAATGCAATTGGAAATAGATGATAAGGAATTTAGGCAAAATGAACTTTTAAAGTCACTAGGTTTTGTATTGCATAATTTATGATGTTATAAGTGGAGTTGAACAAATGAAATTAAAGATTCTTGAACTTAAGAATTCCATGGAACAAATGCAATTGGAAATAGATGATAAGGAATTTAGGCAAAATGAAATTTTAAAGTCACTAGGTTTTGTATTGCATATATGATGAGCTATAAGTGGATTTGAACAAATGAAATCAAAGATTATTGAACTTAAGAATTTCATGGAACAAATACAATTGGAAATAGATGATAAGGAATTTATTTAGTCAAGAGGTTTTGTATTACATCAAATAAATGAATTTACATGTGCAAGAAAAGAAAGTGATCTAGACAATGCTATAAGTGGAGTTGAACAAATGAAATCAAAGATTCTTAAACTTAAGAATTCCACATGGAACATTTATACAATTGGAAATAGATGACCAAAACTTTGAAAAAAAACCATTCTAAATCATGTCACATGTCCAATCAATATAGATATCTAGATCTATAATTTTTTTGAATAGATATCTAGTCATGTATCTAAAAAATATGTCATGTACAATGTATAAATTTAAATAACTTAAAGCTCTTGGTACATATAATATGGATCCTCTCTATCTTTAATTATCTCTAAAGTCTTTTCATGATCTTCAATAGGAAACCTCCACTTTTGTTTGGCATGTCCTCTTTTAGGTAAAGTTTCAAAATTTATTTTTGTTGCTATAAATAAGTGACTATAATGTAGAACCTTTTGTCCTAACATATAATCAAAAAATATAATACCATTTTATCTATCTTTATTTTTTGATAATATGTTCCTTCAATAACGACTGATCTAGTGAGATACTCTTGTCCATCACCATCTGACATCAATTCCACCATTTTACATTTTGGCTGCATGCATCTTAGTAGATAGTAATCTTCACCTTCCACGTTGTCAAGAACTGCAACAATAGTGAAAATATCTCTTGTACACACCATGTAGTACAAACAAATATAAATATTTATATAAACATGCTTGAAACTTAAGTAAAATATATAAATCAATTTTAAGTTAAAATAAACAAATTAAGTAAATATAATTTATATGCCTGTAACAATTAAATCAAATACACATTCATAATTAGTTGAATATAGAGATCATAGACATCGACATTGTCATTTTTTTCAAAAGGAGGCATTGATACTAATTGTTTCATTTGCCATTGTGAAACATACCCATCTCTAACATTCTCACATTGAACAATATTTACATTGTCCTCAATACAATCAACACAAAAACATGATTTTTCTCACATTAATTACATAAGGCAAGTGCTAAGTCACGTTGTCATGATTTCATGCAAACTTCTAATACCATTAATTGTTTGACAATTATAAGGATTTGATCGATCAATATCTATAAATTACAAATGTCCAAGTGATTAAAAAGTGAATATTACACACACTTTGAAATTCAAATAACAAGTTCTTGACTATGTACCTTTAACTTCCCAAAAATTTTGTGTGTTGTATATTGAGTCGTGAGTGGAAAAATGACTTTTGCACCATTCAACAATTTCATTTGCATTCCATATGGCATTACCTGCAAGTACATGTTGGAAAAATTTGTCAGGTTAAGAGGTTTACAAATTTAATTTAGTTTAAATAGATTTTTTTTTAAATTCTATTCCATATATGACATTACCTACAAGTTCATGTTGACGAAGTGCATGCTTCACACATACTCTTGCTCCATCATGCTCTCCTTTTCCATATCCACTCTCATAAAAATTACACAAAAATTTGGTGCCATGTCTAGCATGTTGTTGGCTACCAATTAAAAGCTTTTGCAGACTTAAATTGTCCTATGAAGTTACAAATAATTTCATTCAAACCAAATTAGTTGAAAAAACTAGATATATACATATATACATGTATGCATACACAACATATTATATAAGTAATTGAACAATTTAAGTCTCAAAGTTAATTAAATAAATTTAATTTAAAAAAATCAACACTTACCAACACATCCATCATATCATATCTAGTGTTGTTCAGCACTTATGGCACATCGTGTCAGATCTTCAAAACACATTCTGAAACAACGGGCTACATAGTTTCTATCATGACCTATATCATCATTGATATAAAAGTGAGCCTCTTTGATGATAATTTGGCCATCTTTGCTACTTTGTAAACCATCTACATGTAACGCAACATGCCTATAGAAAACTTGCACAAAGATTGCAACTTGCTTTGAATGATAATATTGACTTTGAATCTCAGTTTGATGACTAAATGTATATTTCTTTGAGAAATCTACAATTGAGAGAATACAACCTAGTGGAAAGCAATTCTTTGAGTCACAAAATTTCTTAGCTTGCCATTTTGCACCATGAAAATGTTGGATATGTGGATATATGATATTACAAAATTTATCCATAAATTCATTGTAAGACAATCAATTCTCTTTGAGAACAATTTTTTTGGCCTCGAATCTTGACTTCGTGGAGTATTTATCATATTCAAATCTCTTCCAAATAGCTTGCATTGAATGATCAATATTGACAACTTGTAAAAGATTCTTCAAATTTTCACAATCATTACATATATTTTTTATATATTGTACATTGAATTCTTCTGAATCTTCTAATTTTTTGCATACAAGAGACTTCACAAATTGTGTTGTGATTCCAAGGATGGCTATATTTTGATCAATTACTGCCATAATTTTTTTATATGTCTATAGGTGTAGATCAAATTCAACATGATTTCGACAAAAAAAGTTTCACGTACTTTATTTATATGTACAAACAATGGTCGTAGTGTCTTAAACATCCTTTGAAAAATATTCACATCTAAAAATTCTTGCTTGAATGCTTCAAAAAGTTCACTTTGTGTTGTATCTATATAAAATGTTTTGGATGAGAAATTTTTGTACCATCTTCACCTATTATTTGTATAGTGTCCCTTTTATTGGAAGAAACACAAGAGTGGTTGGTCCAATACTCAACCACCTGTTTCTTTACATCTTCTGAAATTCTATCTTTTCGGGGAACCCTACAAATATTTACCCATTTTTTCTCAATATTTTCATTTGATTTATCTCTCTTTTCAATATAACTTTAAACAATTCTCCTAGAAACATTTAGTAATTCAGAAATTTCTTGAACTTTTCTTCTATGTGATAATTTCTTACTAGAAATTACAGTCATCAATGCTCTACATGTAGCTCTTGGATCACTAGCTCAACTCTTGTTTTTAATATGCAATTCAATGCTTCTTGCAAGTTTTCAATAATTGTTTGTTTTAATGAACCTGATGACTTTTTACTATTATCAACCCCTAACAACTCCAAAACATGGGTCATTTCTTTTCACCTAAATAACTTTGCAAATAATTGTGCTCTTCCAATTAGAGATTTTTCTTCAAAAAATTCATCCCATATTCTTTTAGAGTGTATTTTTATTGTGCTTTCAGATAACATATCTTCAAATGAAATATTATTGAAAAGAGAATCCACATCCATCTCCATCAGATTTTCCATACCATAGAAAAAATTTCTATTGTTAGTTTCAATTTGTTCTTGTACCTATACGTCACATTGGTCATCAATAATTTCCATGGGTTGTTCTTGAGTTGATGTTCATTCAATCACTTTTCTCTTCTCTCTTTCTCAATCATACTTCCTCTTTCTATTCCTTTGATTCCCCATCACAAATTGTACTCAAATTCGAATTCACCTGCATACAAATGTACACACATGCTTTCAATGAATGTAGTTAATATTGCATAAATAGAAAACTAAATATTGTTCATTTGTTAAATTCAAAGTAAATAAAATAAAATAAAGTATAACATTGGTTTTCAAAACATCATGAGCTTGTATAAATACTATAAGAACTCTATAACCTCAAGCATCATCTAAAATTCATATATAGGGAAAATTCATGTGTACACAACATGTAAGAAATAATTAACATGAGCCAAACACTAGATTATTGTCTAGTATCTTTGTATTGACATAAAAAAAATAACAAAAACATTTAAATAAAAATAAAGAAAATACAAACAAAACAGGTCTTAATTAATGATATTGAAAGAATTCAAGTCCCCAAGAAGATTACAACCATATTATCATCATACTCAAATTTTGAATTTGTTTGAACTTGAATAGAAGGGTCCTACATGTTGCTTATGTTACATTTCTCTAGTGATATATAGGATGATAAGGTTAATCAATTAAAATTTCTTTAAATACATGTATAAATTGTACAATAAAGGTTCATCAATTAAAATTTCTTTAAATACATAAATTGCAACATATCATGAGCATATTTGGTATATATCACTTGAAAATACTTAGCATATAACTAGATGTACACTAGATCATGATATCACTTACTATTGTATACACCTAAAAATTGTCTAGATAATCTAATTAATTAAATATGACTTATTTGATTAATTAATCTTAATTTCATCTACTATTAAATAAATAGAAATATTTATTTACATAGTTCACATTTAATTCTTCTAAATTCTTCTATTATTTCATCTTAATTAAATAAAAAAATTTAATACTTTTTTTTATTTAATTATCAAATTCTTCTATTTTAAATCACATCACTCTATCATAATTAAATAAACAGGTTCACATACTCTGTTTTATTTAATTGTTCATTTCTTCCATATTTAATTTAATAAATAGACTTCTATAGTTGTTTTATTAAATTTAATATCTTATTTCTTCTTAAATTTGAATAAATCCAAAATATTCAAATCCTATAGCTCATCATATCTCACCAATAAAATTAGATATTCTATGTCTAATTAATTCAACTGGTATTCATGGGAAAGTTGTGGAGACAAACTTGTAGGCAATCCTCTTCAATCTCCTTCCTTTGATTCTTCCTATCATCTGGCTTGATGTTTTCATGGGGAGGAACCATTCCCATGATCAGCTCAAGCTTTTTCATCTCATACCATTCAATCCTCTAGATCAAATCCAAACCTTTGTTGTGTTGCCCCATCACAAAATTGCTGCCGTAAATCTATAAATATAACCTTCTTCTACAGGAAATGGATCCCGAATCCCAACTTTGTGCAAACTTATTGTACAGAAATAACAATCAAGAAATTGAGCAATTAAGCATTTAGCAATAGCATCTTAGCATTATAGCAATCATAACATATGTAGAATCATAATCATGGGTGCATCTTAGTTTTACTATAGCTTCCAACCATCAGGTTTCATGTCAGCATAGATTACAATAGCATTAATATCATTTAGAAATCACCATATAGAAGTAGATCATTGCATTTAGCATCATTCCATTCTCTAGATTGGAATTTTAATAGTCACAGTGCTTACCAAATCTGAGAGCCCTCTATGATTTAATAAATTTTTGGAGATAGAAAACAATGAGACGCTTTCAAGTTTTCTGTGCTTTAAATTAGTTAATTGTTGTTAAATCTTGATATGATGTTTCATTAAGAAGTGTTTTTAGTTGTTTTACTTATTTACTTATTTCACACTTACATTTTGGTGCCCACCGTGGGGCATAACCCCATGTTTTAACAATTTTTTCTGAAAAGTGTTCTGGCATGTTTCTTTTAGTGCAATCAAAAGATTTTGTAGCGCATCTGACACAAACTATAGCGCTTCTGACTATTTTATCACTTCTGATAAAAAACTATAGCGCTTTTGAAGACTATTTTAGCACTTCAACCAAAAACTTTCAGCACAGTCTGACTGTTCGTGTTCAAATATGTTTTAGCGCATCCGACGAATTCTACAGTGCTTCTGACAAATTTTGTAGTGCTTCCAACAATTTCTATAGCGCATCTGAGAATTTAAGTGGTGCTTATGACCGCTGTTATAGTTACGCATCTGTAATTGTTGTCTAGATTTGATGCAACTGTGGCTAGAAATTTCATTGATACATTTAGACTAAAATGATCCAATCCTAGGGTAGTCACTTGATTTAAAATATCTAAATCCTAGGGTAGTCACCATACATTTCTATTTGGGATTAAAATTGACATCATTTCTTTTGTGAAGCAACATCTTCACATAGATAGAAAATTTTGGTTTGGGTTCTAAAAATTGAACAATTGATTACTGTGATTGTGTAGTGATAGGCATATTCTCTCCCCTTAACTGGGTGATCAAAATGCCAGACTCATCCTTTATTTTCATGCATTTACTGCTTTATTAAATCCTTTAGAAGGCATATCGTAGTAAGAAAAAGTACTCACCTTACAGGAACGGCTTGAGTGGGAACAACCAAAGCTAGGTTTTCCAACCCACTATAAAATAAAAGTAAATCTGGGCAAACCCTCATTTACCAAAAGTGTGCAAGATAACCATCCCCAAAATATTTGTTCTAAAGATTGGGAGGTCTCCTGAGGGAGTTTATCATTTGTCATTCTGAATAGAAACCCTATCTATGAACCATAGTGTAGTATCCAACTTGTCAGTTTCTAAACATTGTAATACTCAGTGGTGCAAGGGGAGGGAAGAATCCTCCCCCAATAAACTCACCATATAATTGCCAAAGACTGTTTGCTCAAGGGATTGAGAAATCTAACTTCGAGTAAGTGCCTAGAAAATTAAAAAATGTGGGCGCCCTCTAGGGGGTGACATGGTTGTGTGAGTCGATGCAATTTTAAGATGTGGGTTGTTTGAGTATAATGATGACCTATTTTTCCTTAAGATTAAGTTTGTTTGAAAGTGTATTTCTTGTCAAAAACCTGTGAAAATCAAGAAGGATTTGTTTGATCCTTGAACATACACTTACTGTTTAGATTCTAGGATTTAAAAACACTTGTTCTGTAATTGCTTGTTGTGTCTTCAAATCATTAAATCAGATAAAGATCATCCAAAAGAAAAAAAATAGTTGACAAGTCAGTCTATGAAAACTTATGATTAGGGATTGGAAATCCACAAACTTTGTTAAGAAATCCCTTGCAAAAAGAGTCAAGAAACAAAAGAAACAACTTAGTCACAAGAAACTTTTGGAAAGAAGAAATTTTTTATATCAAAGTAGGAAAGTCTTTCTTCAACATAGAACCTTCATCCATAGATTTCACAATTTTTCTAGGGGATACACTGATGATTATGCCTTAGAGCCCTTATATTCACAAGCCTATTTCCAAAGAAGAGCTCTTTCACAGAAACATAATCATAGTCAACCTATTCGTCAGTCTTCCATTCCACAACTAGCGATAGAGTATTCTAATAGGCCAAATCAATTCATACAATAGAGGAAACATTTGAAAACATTATGCTTGTTATTAGAATAAAAAATTTACCAGTAAAAATACCCTATCAAAATACCCCAGATTTTGTCCAAAAAAAATAATTAGTCCCTTCATTGAGAAAAATCAGACAAACACTGACAAGTCATGAAATAGCACATCCACAGTCTATTTTAGCTAGTGCTTCTTCCCATTGTAATAGTGCATCTACAGTCTATCATAAACACCCATCAGTGTCAGAAAAATACCAAATACTTTAGCGCATCTATGGTCTATCTTAGCGCATACACATTTTTTGTTAGTGCATCCATAGTCTGTCTTAGCGCTTACACAGTCTGTTTCAGCACATTTGACAAACATCACAGTCCATCTACAGTCTGTCAACAAAATCCAACAGTGTAAAAAATACCAGATACTTTAGCACTTACACAATCTTTTTTAGCGCATCTATTTTGTTGGACAACGCTTTAACCATATCTTCTAGCACATACAGAGTCTATTTTAGTGCTTCTGCCCTCTGTAATAGAGCTTCTGCAGAACAAGAAAATAGAGAGCTATTAAAAACATCTGTTAGACTATTCACATTAGAAACTCAGGTTTTTATCATACATAAACCTTTTCCATAGTCTCGATAGTGTCTTAAACCTGAAACAAATATGATCGTACAAATCAAACATTTTCAAATTAAACTTAGATCTTGCAAACTTTAAAGTGTCCACAAAATTGAATATAAAATCTTGGTTATTAGGTTAAGCTTCTTCATCAGGATATTATCATCCTACCATCATGAAACAAAACATTATAATCAGAGTTTTTAACCTAGTCTCATCAATAGGATATATCATCCTATTTGACTTTGTTAAAATCCATTTGACACTCATCCAAACATAGAAGATTAAATTTTAGTAAGAAAAACAAACATTTGTATGCCAATTTTAACAAGGTCACAAAGACAAAAAAATAGAGAAAAGGAAATTGAAACACCAAACGTCATGGCTGAAGAAAACCCTTTTCACAGATTCCAAAAAAATGATCCAAATGAAATAACCCAAGAAGATGTCAACACAGCACAACAGGATCCAAATTTCCACAAATTCATGGAAAAGGTTTTAGAACAGGATATGGAGAAATATCTTCTAATGCTAGTTGAGCTAGGTACAAAACTTCCAAAAGACTTCGACATCAATCAACTGAAGGAAACACCTAAAGCAGTTGAAACCAAACCACACAACACACAAAGCATAGATCAAGTGGTTGCCTTAACATGTCAAATGAAAAACTTGCAACAACTTCATGATATGCAAAAGGGAACCACAGAGAGGTACTCATTATAGGACATTTGTCCTTACCCTTTTCATCTAAGTGTAGACATGATACCATTTCCAAGACATTGTGAATTTCCCAAATATGACAAGTGCAATGACAAAACATATCCAATTGACCATGTAAGGGAATTCAGAACAATGAGTTTAGAGTTTGCACAGGAAGACACTTACCTAATGAGGTTGTTTCCTAGAAGTTTGGGAGCACACTGTATGGAATGGTTCTCCAAATTACAACTGAGGATTCGATCCTTTGAAGAACTAGTCAACAGATTTATCACATAGTTCTCCTTCAACATTCAACATGATGTAACCATAAAATATCTATACAACATGAAACAAAAGAAGGGAGAGACATTCCTATCATTCTCACAACATTGGCGAAAGTTGTTCGCTAGATATCCTCGATCTATATACCTGAAGAGGAAAAAATCAAAATTATTTATCGACAACTTAAATGATGACATGAGTTATAGACTGGAATTGCAATGTCCCCCAACATTTGAAAAGGTGATTGAAAATGGGCTAAAAATCGAAGAAGCCTTAGTCAAAAGAGGAGTGATTAAACATTACAATGACACATCGAATAATGCCAATTCCTCAAATCACTATGGAAATAATGACAAGCCTAAATTTTGGCAAAAAAACAAAAATACTAGAAACAATGATACTACAACTGACACACACAATACAAAACTAGTCTAAATTTAATGGCAACAACTATGAAAAAAATCAAAATGACAACCAAAACAACAATCAAGGTACCACTCAAAACAATAACCCAAATAATGGAGAATTTTGGCCACCATCATACCAAAGACAATCCAATCGACAAAGATTTACACCATTAGGAAAAACTTTGGAATCAATAATGAGAGAGCATATTACAAATAAACTTATTACTCTACCAAAAGCAAGAAATTGGGAGCCGAAACTGAAACCATCTTGGTGGAATGATGCTGACTATTGCAACTTTCATAAAAATAAAGGACATGAAACAAATGACTGTATGCAATTAAAACATCTGATACAAGACTTGATTGAAGCAAAAAAGGTGTTTGTCGAAGGACATCAAACAAACAATGATCACAGTGTGTTTACAAATCCTTTACCCAACTACGAAAAAGGAGAATCTTCTTCAAACAGTAAAGGAAAAAGTGTAAACTATATCTATGACACCACCATTCTTTGCATTTCTGAGGTTGAGAAAAACAATGTCATTGATAATCAAACAGATAACATAAGCATCAATGACATTGAGTTCCTGAACGTGATACCAAACATAAACACATATGACAACCAAATCAATGTACTAAAAATAAGGGAAACAAAAGACTATCAACCAGTCAATGTAATGACAAGGGGGCAGTCCAAAGTGATACTGAAAGGAGTTTCACCTAAAATCACTACTCCCCCATCACATCAATACAACATTGTGGATCAACTATAAAAGATACCTGCATAGATATCCATACTGGAACTTCTAAAAATTTCACCATCACATAAAGAGGTTCTAGAACAGGCTCTGGTAGCCACTACAGTACCCAATAATTTGGATGTCTATCAATTTCAAGCTATGGTGGGACATCTAACCATGCCTCATTGTCTTTCATTCTCTGAACAAGATGATGTGTCACTAAATCATCCACACAATGTAGCCTTACATATAGAGGTTCTAATCCATAAACACCATGTCAAGCGTGTCTTAATAGATGGCGAAGCTGGATTAAATATTTGTACTTTAAAACTAATTCATGCACTAGGCTATTCCGACAACACCATTGATGCCAGGAGAAAGATAACAATAAAAGCATATGATGAAGAGGAAAGGTCTTCCAAGGGGCTTATTGTACTACCAATTCAAGTGGGACCGATTGTCAAAAATATTGTTTGCCAAGTGTTAGACAAGGAGCTAACATATAACATACTCTTGGGACGTCCATGGATCCATGAAATGCAAGTAGTACCTTCGACATATCATCAATGTTTGAAATTTCCTATCAATGGACAAAAGGTCACAATTTCAGCTGACAACAATAATCCCCAGACTTGTAACATGCTTAAGGAAAATCAAGACACTCTGGTACCCCACAATAGAGAAGCTAGCACATCTACTTCATCCAATGGTGAAAATAAACTCAATTTTATATCCAAATGGGTCGAGAGAAAGGACCAGGAAAAGGAAACAACTATTGCTGACTCAACTTTATCAAACAACAATGGTCCCCTGAATAATCTATCACAACAATTTACAGACAAGATCCAGTTAAAGGAAAAAGGCTTGGGAGAATATTCCATTGAGCAATCTTTGTGTCTTTCACAATTGTTTCCATCTCCAAAATCATATGGACAGCCCACAACCAACAAACAACAATCATCACAACCCATCACGGTTCTGGATGAAAGATTTGTAAAAGCAGGAACTCTAGAAAATGAATCAGAAGACAAGGCCATTCTAAATTGGCTCTACAAAGACAAAGAAGCCTCAACATCAACAAATATCAGCATAAGGATAAATCGGTATGGAAAAGGAAAGGCTATCTTAGAAAAAATGGGCTATGAAGGACAAGGACCAATTGGCAAGAGAAAAGATGGCATTATAGAACCTATTCAACCTCTACCACTTCAGCCTAAAGACAAAACAAGATTAGGCTATATAGGGGAATCAAAAGAAGAAGTAACTCAACAAGTGGTAGAAAGGATTCTTCAAATGAGGGATAGTTCTAAAACATATTCCAATGAGTATGAATGGGATCATTTATCTGCAACATCATACACTGACAAAAAAATTGATGTCATCCAAGCATATACACCCACATGAGAGGAGGGACAAAGTTCAGGAACTAGACCACTTGTATTGGGATCACCAAATATTGATGAATCAAGTGAGGATGAACAGACATTGAGTGAGATAGATGACTTGGAGGAGAGGAACATCATAGACCTTGACATTCCCACTAACAACTTTGACCACATGGATATTAGAACACTTACAGTCATCGTCCTTACTCAACCTAATGACTTATTACCCTTGATGCATCCCAAACTTATTGACTGGGAACCAACCTAACCTATTAATATACTAGTCTTTTCAAATGATGATGCCATCGTAAATTTTCTTTGCAGTGATGAACCTGATGTAAGTTCTTCCCATAACACTCATAATGACACTTCAAATCATGAGGGTGCCAAATCTTCCAGTTGCAAAAATAACAACAGAAAAAAAGGATCGAATGGTGAAAACCTTTCTGAGGCAACATTAGATTTTGAAAAAGAAAAAATAAAGAACATATCTAACAGTGAAAACCTTTATAAGGAACTGAAAGATGGGAGATTTGACACCCTTCCAGAGCATTACCATGACAGATCATCAATGTTGGTGGAGCCTACATAGTCCATAAATCTTGGAACAATAGAAAGGACAAAGATTCTACATCTAGCAACATCTATGACAGAATCGAAGAAGCCCACATTCACCAAATTATTTGAAGAGCGACATATCAATTTTGCTTGGTCTTATTCTGATATGCCAGGATTAGATCCAAATCTTTGGATGCATCATCTGTCTCTACCATCTAGAATCAAACTAGTAAAGAAAAAATTGAGAAAAATGCATCCCCACATTGCCCTGATGCTAAAAGTTGAGCTGAAGAAGTTGTTGGATGCAGGATTTATTAGTTCTATCGATTATGCAGAGTGGATCTCCAATATTGTACCTATATCTAAACCAGACAATAGTATCAGAACATGCACAGATTTCAGAGATCTAAATAAGGCATTCCCAAAGGATGATTTTCCTTTACCAAGTATTGACATCATTGTTGATTTAACAACGGGACATGCCATGTTGTCATTAATGGATGAATTCTCAAGGTACAACCAAATAAAGATATCACCTGAAGATCAGGAAAAGACAACATTCACTTGTCCTTGGGGTACATTCTATTGGAATGTAATGCCCTTTGGGTTGAAAAATGCAGGTGCAACATATCAACGGGCGATGACCACTATTTTCCATGACATGATGCATACTTTTATGGAAGATTATGTGGATTACATCTTAGCAAAATCATACACCAGAGAAGGACATCTGGAGATCCTCGACAAAATATTTACTAGACTGGAAAAGCTCAATGTCAAATTGAACCCTAAGAAATGTGTGTTTGGGATAACATCAACAAAGCTCCTTGGATACATAGTGTAAGAAAAAGGAATCAAAGTGGATTCAGCTAAGGTCAAAGAAATAATGGAGATGCCACCACCTAAAAATATCAGTCAATTACAGTCTCTACAAGGTAGGCTACAATCCATCAGGAGATTTATCTCCCAATTGGCAGAAAAAAGCCATCCATTCAATCATCTACTTCATAAGAATGTCTCATTCAATTGGGATCATGACTGTGAAACAACTTCTAACCAGATAAAGCAATATTTAATGTCACCTCCCATACTCATGCCACCTGCAGCAAAAAGACCATTATTACTATATATCACAACAACTGACATTTCTTTTGGAGCTCTATTAGCACAAGAAGATTTTGAGGGAAAGGAACAAGCTATTTACTACATCAATAGGAATCTCAGTGGTTATGAAATAAATTACACATTCATAGAAAAAGCTTGTTTGGAAGTGGTATTTGCAACCCAACAATTGCGGTACTACATGTTGAATCATACAGTCAAACTAATCGCAAAAATAGATCCATTAAAATATCTACTTAGCAAAGTTTCTCTAATAGGGAGACTAGCAAAATAGGTTATGATCTTAAGTGAGTTTGACATCCAGTATATAGACCAGAAAGCCATCAAAGGACAGGTGATAGCTGATCAATTGGCTGAAACTCCATTATAGGATAATCATCCAATGAACATTGAATTTCTGGATGCGGACATTTTGAATATTACCACACAACAATGGAGACTTTATTTTGATGGATCATACACATAAAGGGGGTCTGGTATGAGAATTTTATTTGTTACACCTCAAGGACACACCATCCCAAGGTCCTATAGACTAATGTTTCCATGTACCAATAATGTGGCTAAGTATGAGGCATTGATTATTGGCATCAAAGTGGCTATTGAATGGAACATCATAGAACTACAAGTGTATGGGGACTCACAACTTGTCATTTATCAGGTAAATGACGAGTATCAAAAAAAGGATGAAAAACTCATGCCATATAAGAAAATGATAGATGATCTTAAAAAGTACTTTGTGGAGATCAAGTTCGAATAGATACCAAGGGAAGAGAACAAAACTTTAGATGTTATAGCAACAATTGCTTCTCTCTTGCAATTACCAAAAAAGCAAGGTCGTTATGATTTTATGGTAGAACAAGTATCTAACATGGCCTATGAAAATCCTGAATAACAAACCATATGCCAAATAACTGACATTCAAACCTCACTCTATGAAGAGATCTATGCTTACCTCAAGGATAGTATCCTTCCTCTTGATCTTTCTAGAAACCAAAAACATAACTTTATCCACCAATCTGCATGACATACATTGATTATTGACATACTTTACTGTCAAGGTCTAGATGGTACTCTTCTTCGGTGTCTAGAACATCATGAATCTGAAACAACCTTACATGAGGTTCATGAAGGTATTTGTGGAACTCACTCAAGTGGGATAACCCTAGCAAATAAACTCCTCTATTTGGGGTATTACTAGCCGAATATGGAGGAGTCTTATCAATTTGTTAAAAAGTGTCAGAAATTCCAAATTCATGGTAACTTAATCCATGCGCCAACACAAGAATTGCAACCATTTACATCAACATGGCACTTTTTTCAGTGGGGACTAGACGTATTAGGAAAGATAAATCCATCTTCATCCAATGAACACAAGTTCATAATCACAGCAACAAAGTACTTTACAAAATGGATAGAAGTGGTTCCCTTAACAACAATCACAGGGAAACAAATATCATCTTTCATACTGAGCTACCTCATCTGTCGATATGGCATACCTCAATCCATTGTAACAGACAATGGTAGACCTTTTAAGAACCAGGATGTCTAGGAATTATTTGAAAATTTTCATATCCAACATCAAACATTTCTCAACACCATACTATCCTCAAGGAAATGGCCAAGCAGAGGCCTCAAACAAGACATATTTGAAAATACTAAAGAAAACGGTTAACGATGTTGGACATGATTGACATGTTCAGCTAAATTCTACATTATGGGCCTATAGAACTAGCATCATAACACCCACAAGAGCTACACCATATGCTTTGGTATATGGATCAGAAGCTATACTACCCATTGAGGTTAAGATTCCATCACTCTATGTCTCACTAAGAGGTATCATTACAGATGAGGATTATAGAGTCTCTAGACTATGGGAACTGGAATTGTTGGATGAACATCGTCAACAAGTTGTCAATCATTTGAAGGCATACCAACAAAGAGTGTCCAAAAGCTACAATCACAGGGTAAAACCTAGAGTCCTTCAGGTTGGTGACTTGGTCCTAAAAGAAAACCCTAGAAGTCAGCAAGACAAATAAAAGAAAGGGAAGTTTGAACCTAACTGGCTAGGTCCCTTTTTCATCGTATCAGTTTATGGATCTAGAGCATATCAATTGTCGACACCTGAAGGGGATTTTTTTGATGAACCTATAAATAGTGTCCATCTACAAAAGTTCTACACCTGAATAACCTAGTGCACGAGTCAAGATCTGAAAAATGTTTACCTTGATGAAAACCTAGAAAACAAGCATCTTGGTGATGAAAAAGTACAAAAAAAAAAACAAAAATACTGAAAAAGTGCAATAAAAACATATAGTGAAAACCTAGAAATAGGCACTATTTGAGATTTGAACCAACTTTTCCATCTATAGGACTCATGTCATGGTCGTTACTTTCACAATCATTTTACATCCATTATCATATCATTACGAGTGGTCGTGTCTCACCCTAGCTTGGGGGAAAACTCTGGACTTCACCAGGGGCAATAAAATTGAACTTAATCAAATGGACAAACAACAGTATGTCAAACATAGCAAAAAAAATAATCGAAACACAACCCAACATGAAACATTATTCAACATCGAAAACACATTGGGCATCCATATCACAACATAAAATCCAAAAATAGGTCAAAAAGTCAATATCAAAAAGTCAAAAACATGAGTCCGTGTTAGTCAAACTATGTGGTCTCTCCGTGTGTAATGTAGGCAAGGATAATCTTTGATCAGCCCCTGAGGCCCCTAGGATAGGTCTTTAGGTTAGGTTTTTGGTCAAAACTCTCAAAAATCACAAAAAAATCATAAAATCGGGATGGATGATCTAATCTGAATAATAATTGAAATACTTTAATTAAAAGTTGGATAGATGTACTTTGATCATTGTTATCATTTCTTTGGAGCAACTTAATAATGTATTGAACTAGAGAAGCTAGGAAGGAGAATGGTATTTTCTTTGTCTATTGTTTGTGAATTAGTCATTATTATTGTGTGAATTTTCATGAGACGTGCTCTACAAAGTATCACTAATGACATTCCAATTCACATGGGAAAGTGATAAATTCTTGTTTGTTTACGTAAAAAATGCTCAGGTCATCTCGATTTAATTATACCTAGATGCTTGTGTTCACTTGCAATATCAAAAATCATGAAAGTAATATGTAGGTCATCATTGGTTTACATTATACCATTGATGCTTGAACTCACTTTCAACATTCTAAAAGCTCCATGATGATACAAAGCAGAATAAAAGGACTGTTAAGATGCCAATGTTTGTATGTAGATCAACATAATAAAATACACTGCATTCATAATAGTGTTACATCTACAGAGTATTTGTTACAAATGGGTGAATCATTCAATGACGATGTTATCTTTTCTCATTAATGGATTGAGTATACTTGACATTAACAAAAGCATCTTCATTATCATGTAGCTACATAATCATTTGCATTACATACATTTAGAAACAATTATTTATCATTTCATCTTTATCATTTAAATCATATAATTGGAATTAATAATGTCATTTCTTCATTTTATGTATTGCATCATAAAATGTCATGAGAAAACTATCAAAATAAATCACTATGTAGGTGCATCTTCATTTATCTATTCATCACATCATTATCATACATTCAAAATATCATCATATATATCATTCATTATTTTCATCATTCATTCATCACATCATAATTTGCATTTGATATCACAAGAAGAAAAATGCACATATCCCATTTACATTATATTTTATTTAGCATTAAAACATCCATACATCATGCATCCATACATCATCATAATACACATCATAGATAGAACATCATAAATCATAAAGCATGTCATCATGATTATAAATTGCATCCATAACATCATAATATAAAGATCATCACATGGCATATGGAACATAGAAAATAAATGCATCCATCATATAATCATATAGAACACATAATAGATCGATAAAGTCCACTTCATATCATATAGATCTCAAAATCATAATGTCAAGTATATAATGATGTATAAAATGAAAAAAGATATATCATCAAAAATGGCTGTAAATCAAAATAATCAAAGTGTACATCACATCTCAAATACAACGAAGGGTACAATCATGTGTTGTTGGCTCCAAACAGTGCAGGAATCATAGGACAAGTCCCTCCACCACCACCAGATGTACCAAGATCTCTTGGGTCTCTCAGGATAGGTTGTGTCACACCCACACTGACAGTCCTAGAATGAGTCCTGCCAAATCAGGACTGCCTATAGCTCACTCTCTGCTATGAACGGACGACATCATAGAATTTACCATTGTAATACTCTACCTCCCCACCAATACGAACAACCTCTCGCATATAATCTGCTACAGTGGTACCATCCACCAATCTCTGCAATCTCTCAACTATGACTTGAACCCCCTTTGCAGTAAATCTGGTGGCATCCTCTCGGATGTCAATGATGCAATCTGAGCCTAAGCTGCCCCTATAGTATGCCTATCAGTATCCCTCTCAGCTGTCAATGCTATAATCTATGTCTGCGCTGCAACCAACTAAGCCTGTACCTGGGCTAAATACTGTGCATGTGACTGGGCTTGTGCCTACATCTAAGCCTCAGTCTGTGACAATAAACCCTAATCCTGAACAAGCTGAGCCTGTACAGTCTCTAACTGCACCTGAAGGCTCGTAATCTACATTTTTTCTGTAGGTGTGATATCCTTGAGTTTTACCTATTCTAAATGTTCAAAAACAACTAAAATGCAATGGAAAAACACAAAGAACACCTCAAAAATATTAGCCTAAGGAATGATAAAGCAAAGAAATAAGCTAAAATGAAGATTGTAGAATGATTATACCTTCTTTACTATTGAAATTCCTTGGTTGGCCTATGATTTTTATTGCTTTGTATGCTCCTTAGATGGCTATTGATGTAGCTAAATGCAAGATCAACTATATGGTGGGATGCAAATGCAAATGGCTAAAATGGGTGGCTAGATGAGAGAAAATTCTTGTAAAATGAGTGCACAAAATGGCAGCATAAGGTTGCTCAAATGACTAAGTGTTGAAATTCCTTAAAGGAGGGGGTATTTATAGAGAAATTTTAATTCTTTAGAGAATTCAATGGTTGAAATTTATCCAAAAATGCAAAGATGAAGGGCTGAGGTGAGTTGAACGAGCTACCCAAGCGGAGGGAAAAAGGAGGGAAATTCCCCAATGACTGCCACGAAGGGATGGAGAGAAAATGGTAGGGTGTGCCCCCTCGAGAGGGTGGTTGGGGAAGAAAAGAAGCCCTGAATGACATCTCAATATGAAGAAATAGAAGAAACCATTGGATAGAGCTCGAAAAACTAAGCAACTTTGAATTTTGAACGGAGTCGATCAAAGACACGGTTTGCAAATGGCGGCCCCAGCAAAGTAGGGAATTAGTTGGAGGAGAAAAAAGTTAAATAAAAGGTAAAAAATACCTTTTATTTTAAAAGGGGGAAAAGAGGGGTTAAAAGGTAATTTTAAAAATTACCTTAGCTCATTGTGACTATAGCAGTTGAGAGAAGAGGAGAGGAGAGGAAGAGGAGAAAGAGCAACAATGCCGCAGGATTATGACTCTGATATCATTCACCGGGCAGATGAGGTACAGAGGTTCCACACCCACTACGCGGTGCCCCACTAGGTTAGTAATAAAAATCCGCTTGTGTATTTTAAACATTTATAGCACTTTTTTAATGTTAAAAGAAAATGTAAAATATAGGTTTTATTTGCAGGATAAAATATAAAAAAGGGGTAGATTTAGTTTTTTGCAAATAAATAGAGAAAAAATGACATTTGAGAGGGGCCGGGGAGACTGGCATGGCCTAGGAGGGGCGAATCTGCCCCACGACGGGACATATCTTCCCTGACTCAGGGCGCATCTACCCGACTTGGGGTGGAGTTGCCCCGGCTCGGGGCGGAGTCGCCCTAGGTCAGGGTGCATCCGCCCTAGCTCAGGGGGCAGTCGCCTTGGGGCTAGGGCGCATCCACCCCGGCTTAGGGCAGAGTCGGCCCAGTGCTGGGGCGCATCCACCCCAGCTCGGGGCGGAGTCGCCCTGATGTTGGGGCGCATTTGCCTCAGCTTGGGGCAGAGTTTCCCGGGCCTGAGGTGAAGTCGCCCTAGTGGGGGGTGCATCCACCCCGACGTGGGGGCGGATCTTCCCCAGAGCAGGGGCGCTGTCACCCTAGCACTGGGACCAGGGCAGGTCCGCCCCGACACAGGAGCACATTCGCCCTGGTGTGGGTGCATCCACCTCGGTGCAGGAGTGTATCCAGCTTGGTTAGGAAGATGGGTTTGTCTTGACTAGGGTAAAGCAGAAAGAAGAAGAGAGAAAAAAAAAGAGGAAAACGAGCGATGTCCTAGGGCTAAGAATATGGTGTACTGACAATCGGGTAAAATGGATGCAGGGTTTCGGGCGATATCGGACACGTGAGCGATGGTCGGAGGTACTAACATCGACGATAGCGGCCATGACCAGAGTAGATCACGCAACATTGGATCATGTGGGGTTATTGCACATTTTACAGGTTCCGGTGATGCTGACAACATTGATAGAGAGATGGAGTTCAGAGACATCAAAATTTCATGCATCTTCCGATGGGGGAGATGATGGTGACACTGGAGGATGTATGGCGCATCTAGAAGCTACCGATACCGAGGCTGTTAGTTAGTGATGTGGTATCCAGAGGGGCGGAGTTAGATCACACTATTTCAATGTTATTTGGACATGAGGATCTACCCATACAAGGTGGGCAGTTGGACCTAGACAGATGTTTGTCAGTGGGGGTACCACCCCTACCATTATTTCTGTGTGGATTAATTAGTGGGATATTTTTATCGGATCGTAGTAGGCGGTTTTGCAATCTACGATACATGGAGGTGATTCTACATATTGTCGAGTGGTGCGAGGAACAGATCTCATGGGGTACCTATGTATTAGTGCAGTTATACAGGGATATGCATGTGATCTACTACCGGAGGTCAATGAGTTTGACACACTTGACCCTACTATAGGTGTGGGCATAGGAGAATATTATGGTGACAAGACCCGTAGTGGTTAGGGAGGAAGAGGAGGATGATAGGGAGCCTATGGCCTGGGGTTATGGGGAGGCGAGGGGCTTGGTTTTGTAGTACGAGATGCAGGGGGTATGGATGGTTGAGGAGAGCGATAGATGGTCTATAGGAGAGAGACATATTATGGCATCCTTATATGTATCGATGGTTCAGGGGATGGAGGGGGGAGGAGGATAGACAGAAGGGCTATTATATGAGCCGATGCCTCTTGATTGGGAGTCAACCATGCATAGTGGAGATGCATCATCTAGGAAAAGTGTTGAGGCAGTTAGGGCTGGTACAGGATATTCTGAAGGTGCCCGTTAGGTTTCATCAACTCACCA
>VDFB02047397.1:98290163-98399358 GCA_007258455.2 Sequoia sempervirens | reverse complement strand
TGATTAAAAAAATAGACAATAGTTGATGTCAAATGAAAATTGTCAAATTCTGACAAATTTGACTTTAAAACATAATTATGAGAAAAATATACATAAAAATTTGATTTTTTTTTCACTTTTTCCTAAAATTTTCAGCATTCCAAAATCTATTCTTAAGTTAAAAAAAATAATGAAAACAATTTTTAAAAAGTCTAAAAAATTACAGGAATAAACTTCATCAAGAGTTCTACATTTTATTAGTTTACATCATTTTGAAATTCAAAATATAAAGACCACTTTTATCTGGTCGAAGTTCATAATTTTTTTTGTTGTTGGTTGATTCCTTTATAAAGAGTGACACATGTTTGTGCTTTTACCCTGTGACTATTATCAAGGAAGTCATTGGTCTTCCCTATTTTTATAGTAACACCCAAAATATGCTTTTTAGCATTCCTAGTTTCTTAAATGTATGTATAGGTGTAGGTGAATTAATATTTCAAATCCCAAAGGTGAAATATGTAGTGGACAGAACCACATGGAAGTAAAATGTCCAAAGAAAAAATTGTGGTTGTGACTTAATTCTATACCTTTAAAATCTCAAAATTCATGGCATGTGCCCTTCTTCACTAGTCTAGTACAATTTTTAATTTATAGACCTTTTTCTCACAACACCTATGCCAATCAAAGCAATCAAATTCAATATCTAACTACACACTAGATGAACACTTTATTTATGTCTCAACCCTTTAGATCTTTATTTAAATTTATCATTATCAACTTCTTTAATAATTAAGGATTGGTCTAAAATTACAAATTGTAAAACCACTTTATTTATGTATCAACCTTTTAGATATTAATCTAAATTTATTACTATCAAGTTCTTCAATAACTCAAGATTGATCTAGAATTATAAATTATACCTTTTATAATTATAATTGTAGGGTGTTATTTATTCGTGTTCGTTCTTGGAAAATGACTTGAGAAGGAGTTCTAAGAGTGAATGGTCCACTCCTAGCTTATATAGATGAGAAGATGTTGGTAAACCCATCTCTTGTCCATTAACATTGTTTGTTCCAAAATTTTCATATGAAAAAGAAAATAAAAATATTTTCTTAGAGAGAGCATAAAATGTTTTCTACATAAATTTGGGAAAAATAAATAATAATCAATATCTATTTTATATTAAAGTGTTGTGACAATCTATACATGTAAATGAATTAAATGTTTAGAAATTGAATAAAATGATAAATATGTTTAATTAGGAAATTATGATAGATGATCAAATTTGATTTTTCAATATGGTAAAAATGTTAGTGAAGATTAGATGAATTTTTTGAAACAAATGAATGTTGTATGCCTCTCTCTGTCATTTATGCGACTACAAATTCAATACCATAAGTGTAGAGTTGATCCATGTCACGGGTTTTATTTAGGAACACGGATTCAATTGTAACAAATTTTTAGAGCATCACTTTCAACTAGCTTTAATGTTCTTAGTATGTCCCTGCCTAAAATTAGGTCTCAATTTAGATTTGGATGTTATGAGATAATTTATTCACTTGTTTCAAACCATATTAGGATACCGATTTAAGGATTAGATAAACAATTCAAAACATCACTCTTGAACATATAAGATGCACTAGACAATAATACACAAAGTAGTAAATAATAACTCTTCAAATACAAAAGATCTACATATATGTTGATAATCTCAAATTAATTAGGACTACTCCTTTAATACAACACAAAATGTTAAAGAAAAAAATTACACTTTAAATTAACACATAATAGTTAGAAAGAAATATAAAATTGTTCGTATATTTAAATAATAAATAAATAAAAATTAACTTATACATCCACAAAAACACATACTATTTATAAATTTATTATTAAAAAAAAATCAAAATGAAATGATTCCAAAACAAATGTGATTATTTTCTTTACAGCTAATTTGTAAAGGGTTTTAGGTCCCTCGAAAACCTTGTTGTAACAGATTTATGATCCCATCAAAATCTGTGTTAATCACAAACAAATGTGAAAAGAGAAAGGTATACATTTGTCACCATTACAGAATGCAAAAAAATGGAAACGAATTAGTCACTTCACAACGCGGGGAAGGCACAATGGTGATAGGGCCCCATGGGGACAACAAATACAAGTGACGGGCACCTTTATATTCTTAAACCTCTATAAGAAAAGCCATCCCCAATCATACAACCATGTGAACATACGGTACCTGGTCATGCCACCTTTACATTACCAAGCAATTGCATTCTCCCAACGGAACATTACTGGGGTTGGCCCCACAACAGTTTCTGCATCTCCGCCTCTTTTGTAATGTAGTCTTCTTGGTTGCCCATTTATTGTATATAAATAGCCCTTTCCCCTCTCAATCCCTTCATTCCATTCCCAGTGCCCACTCTACAGCGTGTTACTTTTCCCAAAGCTGCACATCTTGTTGTAGGTATTTGCGATCTTTGATAGAAAGGTGTGGAGATGGCTGGAGCAGCACACAGCAACATTTACGCCCTGAATTTGGCACTCATAATGATAATGATGGGGATATCAGTAGTATTTGGTGCGGGGGAGGCAGAGGCGCCTAGTCCATCTCCGATTACAGGCGCTGCTTATATGGCGGTGGTGCCTTCTCTAGCACCTGCTCTTCTTGGATCTCTCTTGGCATGTTTTGCCTGCTTTTTTAACTGAGGGTTTCTGCTAATCCGATCTCCGTTATTATCTATGGCTTGTCATTTTCGGTCAGTGCGTGAGACATTGTACATCTTCTTTGATGGCCGAGCTAGAGTCACTTTGTTTAGTGGTTTGTACAGAATTTTTTTTCCGCGGGTTATTGTTTAGCCATTCAGAAAATAAATGTATCTTCTCAAGATTCTTGCGCAGATATAGTGTTGTATGAATCTTGTCCCTCTTTCTTAATATGATGAATCTACTTTGGAAACCCTTGGCTTGGGCTATTAAGGTTCTGTTTCATTTTGTATATCTATTTTTGGTGTTAAGAAAAGTATGGTTTTTACAGTTTCTAAATATCGGAAAACTAATTTTTGAGATAAAAAAAATTGGATAATAGGTCAATAGGCCTTTTAATCTAATGCTTTCGATCATAGTGTCAATCTTCTGTATAATTTGTTACACAGGTTTTCAGAAGTTTGTTTTTCTGACCTTTTTCTGGGGGCTATTTCTTGCCTTTTACAAACGCTTACACTATGCTGATAACGATCTAGTGGCTTTTCTTATACTTCTTACTGATGATTTTGTTAATCACATAGACAGCTCTGTCACGCATACTTAAAGATAGGATAGCACTAACATCAGTTATTGAGAGGCGTAGATGCTTGGGCATCATTTAAAATCAATTAGTCTTGAAGCAGATAGGACCTGTGTTCGCTGCAAGCAACTCTAAGTAACGCGGTCAGATTTAGGTTTGTCAAGAAACTCCGTTAATTCTTCATTTAAATTCATCAGAAGAATTTATTAGGCCTAGAGACGTTCTACAGAGTCAGTTCATAGACTAATGATTTCATTATCAGCTAAAAAGGATTTTTGCAGCTCTTCCCATGAAAATCGTTTAATCAGCAAAACAGAAGGCATTGGTCAGATGGAAAATGACAGTAAAACAGAAGCCATTGTAGATGGAAAACGATTACTTTACAAAGTTGCTGCAGCCGATGTTGTAAATAACAGTCATGGCGTTATGTAGGGGAGTAACTCAAAAAGTGTTTTCGGGATAATTTTGAAGAAGATATTGTGTTCTGCAACATATGTTTTATGTTGCAGTGTATGTGGGGCCTGGGCACGACCGGGAAAACAGTATAATAAGCTCAGACTCATATGAGGTTGTAATGCCTGCAACAATTTCTGGATAATTCTGCAGAGGCAGTGGTGGCAGGGGACATGCTCTCCTTCCAAAGGGGCAGAGTCACGAAATGATTATCGGTGATTAAGCGGACTTTGTTATAATGTTTGGGTTCTTATATAGCTCTGCACAAACAACGGTTTATTTTGACCGGGCATTTTGGTGGCTTATGATCATAGGCCGGGCTTAAAAGAGCAGACACCTAAGCATCGACTGGTTAGGTGGCTCATGTGGGCCCATTCAAGCTGTTCCTTTCACCAAAGCCTGTTTCGGTTCCTCTGATCAGTCCATTAACCTTACAGGCAGTAGTCAGCCGCCCAGTTCCCGCGCAATAGCCAAACAAAACTCAATCTTACCCATCGTTCCCACCCTGGAGTACTTCACGAGGCAGTTTACGTTTCCCAGCGTACTTCCAGCCTGTGCTAAAATGGGAGCTTTGGAACAAGGTATAAGTATCTATAGAAGCATAAAGGATAGAGGAATTTTGTCTAAGTGTTGTAGTTGGAAATGCTCTGATCGACCTGTATCCAAAATGTGGAAGCATAGACAATACACGTGAGCTGTTTGGCTGAATGCCTCAAACAAATGTGGTCACATCGAATGCCATATTTGCAGGATATACGCAAAATTGATTTGTTGAAAAGGTTTCAGGAACTTTCAAGCAAATGCAATTGGCAGGCGTAAAGCCAAACTCCACTGCCTTTGCCGTCAGCCTCCCCCGCCTGTGCCAAAATGGGAGCTTTGAATAGAGCAATTTTGTCAGATGTTGTAGTGGCAACTGCTCCGATAGGCATGTATGCAAAATGTGGAAGCATAGACAAGGGGCGGGAAAAGTTTGACAAGATGCCTCCAAAAAATATGGTTCCATGGAATGGAAGATATGCAGAAAATGGATTTATTGACAAGACTTTAAAAATTTTCAAGCAAAACAAATTGGCAGCGTACTCTCCGACTATGCCAATATGAGAGCTTAAGAAAAGGGTACGGACATCCATCAAAGATTTTTGTCAGATATTTTTGTTGGAAATGCTTTGCAGACATGTATGGAAAATGTGGAAGCATAGACAAGGCATGAAACTGTTTGACAAAATGCCTCAAAGAAATGTGGTCTCATGGAATGCAGTTTTTGTGGGATATGCACAAAATAGAATTTGTAAAGACGCTCTCGAAATATTTGAATTAATGAAGCACTCTAGAACATATCTTTACATAAGCTTTGCTTGTGTTATATGTGCATGCAATCAGGTAGATTTAGTGCATCTAGGTCATATATACTTCAATCGCATGGGTAACCCTTATTGCATCACATCTACAATTGACCATTATGTGTGCATGGTTGACCTACTTGTTTGTGATGGGTATTTTGAGGATACTCTAAACTTTATTATTAAATTGCTAGTTAAATCTATGGTGGTTGTGTGGATCCTTTTTTTTATGCTTACATATCACATATGAATATAGGCTCAAGAGTATTTAAGTGATGCTACTTTTCTATTTGGATCCTAAAAAAGATGACTTATGTTCTTTTTTTAAACATATATATAGAAGTGGGTAGGTGGTGTAAGCAAATGGTAACGAGAATGATGAAAAATAAGAAATTAAAAAGGTTGCAGGATGCAATTGGGTTGGAAGCCACAAAATGTTACGTGTTTCAATATTGGGTATTCATTTCCCTAATCCTTGCTCCTATTTGCCTCTTTTTCTTTCAAACTCCTAATATTCTTTATACAACCTTCCTTAAAAGTAAGTTAGCATGTAGTAAGTCTAAAACCTAGTTCCCAACTACTCAATGTAACTTAGACTTCTATAGATTCTACAAACCAATTAAAACCCATCACAAGATAATCTTTTAATAACCAAGCCAGTGCCAATATTGATAGTGATATTTTCCTATGTGTCACCTAGTCACTTTCTTGGACTAGTTACAACATGATACATGCCTTATCTACACCTAACCACCCAAAGCAACTGGAAAAGTGCATTTTCATATGATTAAATTTGACAACCTCCCTATCTAAGCAATGATTTCCCTATGAATTCCTTTCTAAAAATCAAAAGAGTGACCAATGAAAAGGCCTCCATATCCAAGCAACCTCTATGCATTACATATTCCCCCCGCCTCCCCCACAAATAGCTTTAGGGTTATCCTTAAATAGATGGGGAATCTACCCTCAATTCCTAGAGAATGTCTTTTAAGGACCACCCTCATTAATGATCTAGAATGCTACCAATAAGATTTTCCATGTCCTTAGTCCTATGCAACGCATCAACCCTTGAAAAAGGATTTTAGACCAAGTCACGATGTCCCTGTGAATTTCTTTCTAAAAATTATGAAGTGTAATTGGATCTATACCTATTAATTTGAAAAATAAGAAGAGTGGCCTAATTGACACTAATGATGAAAACCCATAAGTGCACTAGAAGGTAAGTCTTGTAAAATTACCCTGCTAGAATATAAAACAATATAGAGACCATTATAGGTATTAAAAATCAAGTTGTGGTAGTGTTAAGTGTTTTGTACTACCCCTTGGCAAATTAAGGCATTAAAAAGAAAGGAGTTGAGGATGGATAAATTAAATCAATTAAATATTTATGGAAAATTTTGATTACAATATAATAAAATAAATTATTGGTGAGATCAAGATAGGTTTTGAAGAGGATTTAAAGGTCATGATAGAAAAGAAGCAAGAAGAAAGATTATTGAAACAATCTTAGGACTGAGAGGAAAGAAAATGGAAAAGCTTAGAAAGGTGTGAGAAGCATTAAGGGACTATATCAAGAGGGATGCAACTGGTAAAAACCCTAGTATTGAGATAGGTAGATCCTCAATGGATATGGTGTTCATGAATATTATAGAATAGAGATTTATAAAATAAATTAGAACTATAGAGAAAAATCTACCTAAAATGATAAGACATTTGAAATAATATAAGGCAACAATGAACTTAGAGAAGTTTGACCTTATTTGTAGGGATACTATAGATGTGGTTGCTAAGGGGAAGAACATGAAGTAAATAAGGGAGGAAGTAAAGAAGTTGATAATTGGTGATGAAGAGGAGATAATATTTAGCAATATAATAAAAAGTCACCAAAAAATTTGTTTTCCAAGGAAACTTTGGAGATGATAGATGAGAGCAATTCTTAAGTTGAGGAAGAAAACAACTCAAAGAATAATAAAGATAAATCAATTACTAATGATGTGTTATCAACAAACACATTCCCCATGCTAAATAGACACTATGAGGATATGAATCTCATGGACTAAGAGTCACCTCTCATGTTAAAATTAATGAGTTTCTAATGAATCTATATAAGTAGTGAGTCCTTAACTGAATTAGTGAAAACAATATCAAGAAGAAATTGTGTATGAGATTTGTGGCAAATATTAGGAAGTATTTATTAGATGTTTAATTGCCAAGAGATAATGGCATATCAAGGACTTTGGTCAAGTAGAAAAGGAGTGAAACTAGACAAAGGAGCAATGATAATTAAAAGAGAGAAAGAGATCCAAGAGTAGAGAATATATTGGGAGAAAGGATAATCCCTTAGAACCATACAAAATAAATCAAGAACTCCTTTACCTCCTCCAAATATAGATGCACATATTATTAAGCTTGTTATTTTAGGTAAATACACCAAGGATTCTAGCAAACATCTCTTTACCTTGGACTTTCATTAGAGTGGGGTTAGCATTAATGATGACTAGACCCAATTATATGATTTTGTGAAGACCCTCAATGATGAGGCACTAAGATTGTGCATTAAAAAATGGTCCAAGCATGATAAAGCATGGAAAGAATTGAGTGACATTTATGAAAAATTTCCATTTGCCTAATGTATGAACAAAAAACAAAAAAAAGGGAAATATGAACTAAGGAGGAATCAATAAAATATTATGCAATGATTTAAAAGTATGGTTAGAAAACTAGAAGAAACCTTGACATAAAATAAATGAATTGAGTGGTTTATTCTAGGGTTAATCCCTCACATTAAAGCAAAGGTAAATGAGAATATTTAAACTGCGTATAAAGATGCAATAAAATTGATCACCAAAATAGAATCCTAGTCAAAAATATGTGAGAATGATTTATTAGGAAAGGATAAAATTGATAATTTTAAATTAGAGGTTGGAAACGTAATGCTGAAGTAAGAAATTATAATGAAAGGTGAGAAGGTTGATACTTCTACCCGACCTAGAAGAAGTAAAACTTGGTTTAAAAAAATTACAATAGGGAAGAACATCTAAAGAATGAGTGTTTGATAATCAAAGGCACCAAGAGGGCCACCACTATAAGAGGGGAACTTAAGAAATCATATAGAAATATTGTACAAGTATATATTATAAAATATAAAGTGGGACAAACATGACACAAATAGGTGTCCAATGTTACTTCATAAAGAAAATGAATATGAACCAATGGTTCATGGATTGACTAGGGAAGCATTTTTTTTAATATGGGTATGGATAAAACATAGGGTTTAGCTATAAAAGAATTGAATACATTTATTTGGCACATGGCTAGTGGGAACTTCAATTAAAAGAAAGTATAAGACCACTTAACAATATACACTATGTGGTACCACAAATTCACTTGAGGTGCAAAACTCTCCATGAGTTACCAAGATAACTATTGAGAAGGAGGTCATAGTAGAGACCACCATAGTAAGAATACACCTATACTAGGGAAAGATGATGGACCAAAATAAAAAAAAATACTTTAACTATTAGAACTAGGACATTATGCTATTGAGTGTAGAAGAAAAAGGAGAAAAGTTGACATGCACTTTTTGTAGTTATAAATCACATGATATTTCTAGTTATCCAAAATTCAATAGTTTTATAAGAATGTGTTGGCACCATGAATAGAAAGTGAATAATTGTCCAGTTTTAATTTAACCTATCATGCTAAAGTAGTAATGAATAACTAAATTAGAGGAGCAAATGTTAGACAATCTAAGAAATAAAATATTAAAAAAAATGCAGAATAGGAGAATACTCATTGAAAAGGAGAAATTGGAAAAGTAATACAAAGAAAAAAATGAAAAACTCAAGAAAAAGACCATGTAGAAACTTAAGAAAAAGAGAAAAAGAACTCCAATAATTACCCAGGGTTGGATTACTAGAAGCATATCCTAAGATAATCTTATGAAAGTGAAGAAGAAAAATATTTAGGTGAGGAGGAGCATGATTTGTTGATAAAGAAGTCAAAAGAGCTAATTAAGAAAAATGAAAAGGATAGGATGATAACGAGATGTGTTTCATATCAAAATAGGTGATGAGCCTAGTTTTTGGTCTATTTTTGGGTGGAATCTATAGTTTATTTGCTCATAGATGTAATGGAATTTAATGCTTAAGTGTTGGTATTGGCTTAATGTTTCCCTCAAACCATTAACATTTGACATTATCCTATCTTTGCAACCTTTAATGATATTTGGCATAATATGTGGGTCATCTATATTGATTTTGCATGTGATTAATGTATGTTTCTTTGAGTGGTTATTGATGTGCAGTTATTATGCGTACTAACCTTGGCCTGCAGATTTAATACGCCAAGTTAAGGAAGACACAACCAGCTGGGCATGCACCATAATGTCTAGCTAAGAAATCACTCCAAGTCAAAGGCAGTTGGTAGCAAAAATTCTCCATGCAACTTAATGTAACCACCTTGCAATGGACCTTAATGATTGAGCATGCATGAGCGTTACTGTTGTGCGGGATCTATGCTTGACTTGCATGCCTGGACAGATTCCATGCATGTGTAACTACCATTGCTCCACTTTCCCCTGTTTTCCCTGAATAGCGTCCTCCCAGTCATGGAGTTGATTGCCTTGTTTAGCTGTAGTATAAATAATGATTTGATGCTCCTTCTTTAGGAGGTTGCGTGATTTGACATTGTACTCTCATTCTCCAATTTTAGTAATATAGACATATTACTCTTTGTATGCATGATTTATAGTGAATTAAATAAAGTTTTGAGTTCGAGCATATGAGTTCTTGTTAGTTTAGAGGATAATTATCCAAGGGGGCCCACTTGGTGAGTAATCCATCTTCTTAGTTTAGTATTAGTTTAGTATTACTTTTTGTTTGGTACTTAGTTACAAATCTAGTATTGACTGTTCCTGCAGCCACTAGGATTCCATTATGTGGTTGTTCCTGCAACCAAAGTAGACAGAGTAGTCCCTGTTTGTCGCATAGATTTTCATTCTTTCTCTACATTTTAGCTTAAGCATAGCTGTTGGTTGATGTTAACATTTTCTTTATTTCCTTTCAGCAATTTACTTTCAGTATTGTGTTTCTTAGTTGTAGAATGGAATGACTACTTGAGCCCCTAGTGCACATACAGTGCTGACCCATTTCAAGTTCATGTTCTTGGGTTGACAAGTTAAAAGCACCTTCATGATGATTGAATGGCTATTTAGGTTAGATATCCAGTCTCTGAATCAAGGCTATAAAGGCTTAGTTATGAGATCATAGTAGAAGACCAACATTTTTGGCATCGTTGTTGGGTATGGTGTCAAGCTAGGAAGTCTTTTGGAGTCATTGGTAGTTTTTGTTGTAGTGCTTTTTAAAGTTGTTCTTAGCATATCCTCATTTAGGAAGTAATGACCCCCTGATTCTTTACCAATTCTTTGTGTGAGCTAACTGATAGTGAGTGATACTGCATGCATAGAGGAAGGAGAATGGATGCTTATGGGAGATTCCTTCCTAACAATCCTCGTCCATTCTAGCTAGTTGAGTACCAGAACCTACGAGAAGAGAAGAAGATCCACACCCCTTTGCAAATGCATATCCTTATTTGACCAGCTCTGAAGTCTCCTTGGAAGATCAAAATCAGCTCGAGAACCCCTTTGTCTTAGAACCACATCAAGTAGTAATGGGTGATGAAAATAGGAACAGACAAAATCAACTATCCTTTCCTTTCCCCATTGCTCATCAAAATGAAGTTGACAACATCAAGAACATTCCTGCCTCAGCACTCCCCAAGTTTTATGGACTTGTGACAGAATATCCTAATACCTTCTTATTTGAGTTTGACACACTCTGCAGGAGTTATGAATATACTACTGATGCCCATAGGCTTAAGTTATTCCCCACCACTTTGATAGAGGTTGCATTACAATGGTTCATGAGCCTAGGCAGAGATACTATGGAAACTTAGGAAGACATGCAAACAAAACTCCTTGAGAAGTACAAGGAATACTGCAAGGGTAGTGACATGAGAGGAGGAGACATTTTTAGGATGCAGCAGAAGGAAGATGAGAGCTTGGAAGATTACATTGCAAGGTTTTTGTTTTTCTTGCAAAAATCTCCACACCATGTACAAAAGTTGTTTTTCCTGAGAGGAATCAACGACAGCTACATTGATGCTTTGGACCTCATGACAGGGGGGGATATGATATCAAGAAAATATGCCAGAAGCACTCTAGGGTAGCTTCAAAGAAAGGGAGAGCTTATCAATCTTCCATGCATAATTCAACTACCGATGGAGTTTCAAGAATGGAGATCAGACATTTGCTAGCAAACTTCAAGCAAGAAATTATCAACAATCTAGCTACTTAGCTGGATACACTTCAGGCCAAAAAGAAGCAAGAGGAGGCAAAGATGGTGTTGATAGAGTACTATCCCAACTGTAGACAAAAGAAGAAGGACTACAAATGTAAGATGGTAGCTAACTTGCAAAGCAAGCAGATTCCACTTGAGTTCAAGATAATTCAAATTGAAGAAGACCATGTCTACTATGTTACACAAAGGAAGCCTTGGGCTCCAAGACAAGGTATGCCACCAGATCCACTATATCTTATGTTGGACCATATTTGAACTCTTATTCAACTGGTAACCAATGGAAACCCCCATATCCACCCAGTTATGGAGGATATCCACCACAAACTTGGAGTAACCCTTCGAACGATTAGCCTAGCTATCATAGTCCTCCAGCTCAGTGGCAACAACCTCAAGGGAATTGGCAATTGTAGAACCCTAATTCAAATACCTGCAAAACATAATAAACAAACATATTAGGAGATCATATCCAAGTAAGAACAAGGATTCCCCATGAAATCCATCAACAAAGCTTCGAATAGGCAATAAAACAAGAATGAAATGAAAGAACAAGAAAATAAGCTAAATCCTATTGAAAGCAATGCAAACTCTTGATCCCATGGGGGAATTAGTGCCAATTTGATGTGAAAATTGACCCTTTCACAACTCCAATGCTAGCTTTGATGATTTGATGAAGGTTGTGATCCACTTTTATGAAGAATGATGAGTGCTTCAAGAAAAAAATTTGCATAACCTAGCTACAAATTCAAAAATATGGATGAAGATTGCTAAATATTTGAGCATAGTAAGTTTACTCAAATTGTGGATGATAGAATGAGGAGATTAGCCTCTTATTTATAGAATTTTTCAAGTTGCAGAGATGTCCAAAGTAGAGAAATGTGGGACTAAATTTCATCCAATGGCAAAGTGCCACTTGTCAACTTGTGAGTGGATGGAGGATGTGCAAGTTTTGAAGAATGTGTCAATAAATGCATATATTTGAATTTTGAATTTGTTGAAATGACATGTAAGAGGGAAAGAAGGTGCATTGAATGCCACTTGGCTCAAGGAAAAAGGACTTTATAGGTGGAGTAAATGCCTTGTTGGAAGGACAAAGCCCATTTGGATTTTGAATTCAAACTTGAAGAATATTCCTTAAAAGATGCCCTGTTGAAGAAAATAGAGATTTAATAAATAAAATAACTCTATTTTCATGTGCAAGTGGCAAAAGATGGAGGATGGGACATGAGAAGAGATTGAATTAATCAATGTTAATTCATTTAATGAAGGGATTAAATGATGGGACCTATTTGACTTAAATTTGTGGATTTATTTAAATCAAATATGAGAAGAATATGATAAAAGATTAATTAAATAAGGAATTTTGATTTATTTAATTAAAAGAGATGATGTTAGATTAAACTAAATAAGGTTTTAATTTATTTAATTTAATAGATAGACTTTTAGAGATTTAATCAAATAAAATTAATTATTTAATTAAATAGGGATAGTTAGATCAAACTGGTTAATTAAATTATCGAGAAAGGATGACTTAATTAGATAACTGATTTATTTAATTAAGAGAGGAATATTGATGAATTTAATCAAATAACGGTATTTGATTAAATGGTTAGACCGAAGGATGTTTTAGGATGAAGTGATGTTAGTGGTCAGGATCATATGTCTAATGTCAATCAGTACGTTTTACGTGTTTACATTTTGCCCGTCTTTGAAGCAATGCACTCGTTGCGTTGATTCAAAGAATAAATGGTCTCGATCAAAGCCAAAAAAAATCATTTTCAAAATCTTGCCCCACTGCTGCCCCGACAAGAGAAAATATGCCAATATTTGCCCCCTCGAGAGATTGGATGAAAATTTTGATTTTTGGGTGATCTTGCAAAAAAAGAGGACAAGGTGCCTGACAGGTCTAAAAAGGCTCCCAAAGGCCAAAAACATGTCTAAACGCAATAAAATGATGTAAAATAGGCCTCAACTGGACAAAAATAGGTTCAAGAGTTCAAAACCCTAGCAGGATAGCCAAACAGGATGAAAAAACCCTAATTTTCAGGCTTAAGAAGGCTTTGAGGGGTCACTTTCAATTCATTTTCACACATAGCCTTCTGACGAATCTGCGATTTGAGCTTTGACATTTTGACGATATGACACAACGATAGCTCCCGATGCACATTTGCGACTGAGTCCGGACATACCAACTACCACCCAACATTGGGGCACCAGTAAGTGATCCTTACTTGAGCTTACTTTTTCATTTTTTCGTGTTCATTTAATGCTTTCAAACTTAGTTCTTCTACAACTATGCTATATAGCGCCGCTCAAAAAACAAACTGAACTGCTCGGTAGGTCAAACTGACCCGACATCATAGAATGCACTACGGCAGTGGAGTTTGGAGTTTGGAGTTTCGAAACAAACTTCAAAATTTGACACTCATACCATTTCCAACAGGGTCATTTAAAATTCTGATGCGGCAGTTCATTTTTAAACTGGAATCTTGCCAAATTGTGTCGCTCAGAAGAAAAGTGCACCATAGCGGTGCTCTTTTAGAGTTTAGTCCTCCAGCATCGCAGTTTGAAATTCTCAAATTGCGACGCCTTCACAAATAGTGACGTTGGGATGGTTTTTTGTACACTCGAAATAAAATTTCTCAAAATTTTTAACATGGGGACCTTTCCTGATGCAGGACACAGTGAGGGAACTCTATTCTCGAGAGCACAAATAATGAGAGATTTTCAGTTACTTGCGAGACCTTAGCGACAGGGAGCAGGATCAGCTGCAGGACATGGGATTGTGGTATATTGCATACATAGCGCTCGTGCGCACCCACCTTGGGATGATGTCAGTGCTTGCGGAGGGATGGCACAGTGATACCTCATCCTTCCACCTTCCTACTAGCAAGGCCACTATCACTTTAGAGGATGTGCGGCACATCCTTAGATTGTTGATTCATGGTCGGTGAGTAATTTTTGATATGGATTCCAGGCGGGATGCTTGTCATTTAGTCCTCGCCACAGATGAGGTCATGTTTTGCGAGGGCTAGATAGAGCTGGAGCACCATAGGACACTCACATCACCATTTCGTCTAGTGGCTGTAATGATCATCTCAAGTCTTGTTGCCCCGGATCGATGAGGTCAATACTTTAGTTCTAGTTGAGGACTTTGCTGGGAGCAGATGGTTCGCGATAGACCAGTCCGTTTTGGTTGGGGGCTTGTTCTTCTTGCCTGGCTCTATATGGACTTACACGAGTATGTCTTCCTTGACGACAGACCACTCAGGGTAGGTGTTACACTTCTCCATGTGTGGGCGTGGGAGCACATCATCGTTCTTCAGCCGCGAGTCGTTGCAGTGCCGAAGGGGCTTGATTATCCCCTAGTGTGGCATTACAAAGGTGGTGTGTCCTTTACACACATGGGTGAGAACAAGATTCCTCACTGGAGGAGGGTCCTGGATGAGATGTAGGTTTTTACATGGTGCCCATACCTTGGTTGCCCCAAATGGGCCGAGGATATAGCGCAGATCTTCTTTACCCGTTAGGACCGCTTTATGTAGGGGTGAGAGAATACAATGGTGGAGAGATACCTACCCAGGCATGTCCAACGTCAGTTAGGTGAGGCACAAGACCGGCCAGATGATGACTACGTGGCCATATTTTCCTACACTATGTCACAGGGTTTGTGGGGGCAATATATTCCTTCCTTGGAGGTCGTAGATAGCTTCAGACAGTCGGTGGCCCTGCCTTGGGTATATGATCAGGGACCCGCAGATCCAGGCATGACATAGGCCTATAGAGATTGGTTTTAGCCACCCTTGCAATTGATAGTTCCAGGAGAACCCTCTGCTCAGCAGAGATCAAGGGGAAGAGGGGGAGGATGAGGACAGAGAAATGGTGCACGGTAGGATCAGCCAGTTAGGGTTCCACTTCAGCCGGTCTAGGCTGATGTTTAGATGCAGGACTAGGAGCAGGTGCTAGCCAGGCAGCAGGATCAGGCAGAGGCACCACCACAAGCTGAGCGTGAGGATTAGCCTCACATCCAGCCTGCACAAGCACAGCTAGCAGGGTTGCCAGATCCCCATGATGCACTGATTACACAGCTACAGGCCTAGGTTCAAACCTTGACGACGGAGAGGGATCAGGCCAGGGCCGAGAGTGACCAGGCCATTTTGTAGAGGTAGGCCGCAGAGCTACAAGCGGTCGTAGAGATGGGCTAGAGATAGCAGCTAGAGAGCATGGTAGCCTCCTCCTCTCAAAGCATAGTGTCCCTTTGTTCTTACAAGGAGTTCATCTGGAAGGTGGACTATTATTACATGCATTATCATCAGTCTATACCCAGAGCAAAGTGGGCCCCAAATTACTCGCAGCGGACTAGCCATAGACCAACAAAGGGTCATGGTGACAGAGGTGAGGGCAGTAGATAGGAGGGATATGCTTCATTTTGATCGAGATGATATACTTTCGTACCATATGGGCTCATTTTTGATAGCCCGTTGGGCCTTTTTGTACTTATTGATATACATGTACAGTGATCCGATTATTTTTTACTATGGCAGTTATCCAATGATGATATATATATGAGATGATGATTTTGATATGATGTGATGTGTATCATTTATTTATGCATGTATGGATGGTTTTATTTCTATATGCTATGCAATCATGTTATGGTGTTATGCGATGTATAGATGGATGCATTTCGTTTCTGATGATGTATGCATTATTAATATATCTATATTATGTTGTTTAATACATGATATGCAAATGGATTTATATGATATGTGATGTGGATGGATGATGATGTAATCTATATGATGATTTGTGTATGTTGATGCAAATGATATGATATGTGATATGAAATGGATGATGTAATATGCAAAATGATATGGAGATGATTTATGGTGTATACTCGAAATGATATGTGAAAAATGATTATGGATGGATGTACGCTTTTAATGTAATGGATTTTTATGTTCCTATTATGCTTTGAATGCTTATAATGATATGGAATGATTTATGCAATGAAATGCAAAAATGATTGCTATGTGGTTATTTATGAGGTGTTCTATATGATATGGATGACTGATGGACGATATGTATGTTTTTATGATTATGTATGATGCAATGTGAATGCAATGGTCATGTTTTATATGATATGTATTGATGATGTAAATGAGATGGTTTTACAATGCTAAGAATAACAAATATATATTATCCTAAACATGTTTAATGATTTTGAGATGTATGTGATGCATTTATTGTGATGTGATGTGATATATGAAATGATATGTGAATGCAAAGTGATATGGTGATGCAAAATGAATGTAATGTGAGAGATGAATTTATGATGTTTATGTGATGTGAATATGTATGCTTATAATGCAATGGATTATCTATAATGCTCTCGTACCTACTATGTTTATTTTGTAGGTGGTAGTATGAAATGGTTATGAAATGTTTCATGCAAATGAATGTTATGCGATGGTTTATGTGATGGTGCAATATGATGGAAAATAGATGTAATGTGATGAAAAATGGACGTGCTTATTTATGAAAAATGCTTATAATAACACATTTATATGGAGATGCAATGCATATGTTTCCTATATGATATGTTTATGCAATATGCTAAAGATTTGTGGATGTAGGATCAATGATGATGATTGATGATGACTAACTGTCATAGTACCTTGTTAGCGTGAAGAGAAAGAAGGGATGAAAGAGAAGAAGACATTCCAACAAGACATAAGATGATGCATATGCAAATGATGATGACTACTTGCCAAGGAGTTAGGATTTTCAAAGGGTCAATTTCCTTATGTTTGATAACACACGTGATACGATGCATCAAGGTATAGAGAACCAGGATGGTGTTGTACCTAGTGTGATGGACTTTGACTTGAAAAACAAATAGGAGTATTCTTGTTCACACCTGACATACGGAAACCTTGCTAGGATGCACTTTAGAAGTTTCAAACATCTCAGACCAAAACACAAAAAGGTATAACCTATCAATGCAATAGTCAACAAGCTATCCAAAACATCCTCCATACATACCTAATAGAGCAAGTATTCACCAAGGTTATTTTACAAGAATATCCAACAAGCACAGTAGACAAAAGATAATGATCATTGCCCATTCCTATTTCTCTAAATCCTCAGTTTGAATATCATCGAGAGGTCCTTGGAATGAGCACAATAAGATAAGTCAAAAGACCAAGATAAAGTAAACAGACAAGCTGATGTTCTTCAATACCACTAACCAAAAGGAAATAGGTTTTTAAGGATAAGAACTAAAACTATTTCCAAAAGATAATGCCCATTGTAGGAAGGATACATCCTAGGACATGTTAGTGGATGGCGACATGTCATTTTGTTTATCTAAAGTGCTATTTCTGATAAATAATGGCCATTGTAGGAAGGATACATCCTAGGACATGATGTTATCAAATGTTTGAAATGTGATTGATTAGATGATAGGTTATCGACACAAAGATTTGACCAACTTGTTTACGTACTGACTTAAACCTAAGACTTGATGTTTTGAGGTTTCACTTTTAACCTGCTAGACTTGTTTTTGATTGTTTCACCAAAGGTTGAGGATGACGATCGTTTATTATGAGTGATGTTATTGCAGGTGCAAGTGAGATGAGACAGATGGATTTTTTCAAATATTTGGATGTTTTTGGAGTTTTGCAATGTTTTGATGCTTTTTTTGGTATTTTTCAAGGTTTTCAAATGTTTTGATTTTTTTATTTTCCAATGTTTTGGAGTTTTCTGAGATTTTGACCAGGAGACTAACCTAAGGACCTATCCTAGGGGCCTCAGGGGTTGATCAACAAATTAGCCTTGCCTATGTTATACACGCAAAGACCACATAGTTCGACTGATGACTTGACCAATTTACAAATGACGATATACATGATGAAATGTCAGTTTATTATGACAGACTCTTAAAGGATTAACCTAAGTGTCTCAGGGGATGATCAAAGATCAACCTTGCCTACGTTCAAGGCTTAGAGAGCCGTAGTTCAACTAATTACTTTGTTTTTGACTTTTTGACTGACTTTTTGACCTATTTTTGGATTTTGATATTTTTTGAATGTTTTTGGATTTTTTGATGTTTTGACCTCAAGAATATACATGAATCCGATCTGATGATAACATGCCCCCAGCGTGATGCAATAGACTACTCCAATCAAGGGGGGACCAACTAACCTTGAGAATGGGTTGAGTAGTACCAAGAGGGATCATGATACGAGCACAAGACCAAGCTATGGTGCGGATGTGGGTGGATGATGGATGGAGATATGGAATGCGATGGAAGATGGAAACATAATGAATGGATGATGCAGAACAAGACGTGAAGATCTTGGTGGATGGAGAGTGCTTATTTACACAAGGCGCCTATTTTCCAAGTTTTCACCAAGGTACTTGTCCAAAGTGCCACCGAAGTGGTTTTCACTAGAGGACGATTTTTCTCTTTACTGTTTTTTATCCTTTTTTTGATTTTTTTGGACTTTTTGCTTTTTTTATTTTTTGTTTTCACCAAGATGCCTGTTTGCTAGGTTTTCACCAAAGTAACCATTTTTTTCAGGACATTTTCTATTTTTTTGATTTTTTGGGTTCTATACCTTGAAAGATTAGGCATAAAACTTTTTGAGATGAGACTTGTTCATGGGCTCTTGCAGAGGTTCCCCTTCGAGTGTTGATAATTGATATGCCCTTGACTTATAGCTCGTTGTGATAAAAAATGGTCCCAACTAGTTGGGTTCAAATTTTCCTTTATTGTTTGCGTTTGGGACGTTCTTCTTATTCTCCTTTAGTACTAGTTCTCCAACTTGGAATGTTCTTTTTATTTTCTTGTTATAGCTCCTTTTGAGTTTGTTTTGATAGACTTGCAAATGATTTAAAGCATCTATATGCCACTCATCTAGTAGCTCCAGCTCATTCAATCTTGATACTTGGTACTCTTCATCTGTGATGAGGTTTTGCAGTGATATTCTTAGTGATGGGAGCTCATGGGGAGTATTGCTTCTGATCCATAGACCAGAGAGAAAGGGGTGGCATCGGTGGGTGTGTGGATATTGGTTCGGTAGGCCTAGAGGGCGGGATTGAGTTGTAGATGCCAATCATGACCTGCATCATTGACTATTTTCTTGAGGATTTTCAAAACGGTTTTATTTGTGGCTTTTGCTTGGCCATTTCCTTGGGGATAGTATGGGATGGAGAAGTGATGTTGGATTTTGAATTCTTCACACAAGTTGTAGACATCCTAATTCTTGAATGGTGTCCCATTATCTGAGATAATGGCTTGTGGGACACCGTAGCGGCAAATGAGATAGTTCAGGATGAACTTTGATATCTGCTTCCCGGTTATATATGTCATAGGTATGGCTTCCACCCACTTGGTAAAGTACTCAGTGGTGGTTATGATGAACATGTGGCCATTAGATGAAGTGGGAGTGATTTTTCCAATGAGATCAAGTCCCCATTACAAAAAGGGCCATGGTGTGATGATGGGATGAAGTTCTTGAGTTGGACCATGGATGAGGTCCCCATGTTGCTGAAATTGTAGACACCTTCTAATGTAGTCATGTGCCTCTCTTTCCATTGTAGGCCAATAATAACCCATCCTCACCAATTTCTTGGCTAGGGTCATTCCACTCGAGTGTGAACCATAGATACCATTATGTACTTCAGTTAAAGTGGTCAATGCCTCCTTAGCGTTTAAACAATATAATAAGGTTCCCTCTATGCTACTATGGTATAAGGTATTTCCTAGGATGATGAATCAAGATGCCTTTTTGACAAAGGTTCATTTTAAGGTTGAGGGTAAATCAGTAGGTATGACCCCTATTCGTAGGTAAGTATAAATGTCATGGTACCAGGGATCACCAAGACCAACAATTTCACACACAAATTCTGATTTTGGTACCTTGAATGCAAGCACGAGAAGTTGATCTACCAAGAATTCATGTTTTAGGATGTTACGAGGAATGTCTAGTAGGGATCCAATTGTTGCCATGATCTTGATAAAGGATTCCTTGAGAGTCTCCACTAATTTCTTGTATGGAGTGAGCTTATCATCCTTAGTCTAGTATTCACCGTTCACTTGGTTTATTATCAACTAGGAGTCTCCATATACTCTGAGGGCCATGATGTGCCACTGCACTACTATTCTGAGACCTATGGTTAAAGCCTCGTATTCTGTAATGTTATTGGTGCAAGGAAATGCCAATTTATAAGACCTTGGTATGTATTCCCCTTGTGGGGTGATAAAGAAGACATCGGCTCCTGATCCATGTTGCATGTATGAGCCATCAAAGTAAAGTTTCTAGTGGTCTGCTATGTTGAGGTTGAAGATGGATTCATCTAGAAACTTTAAGATAAGAGGATTCTCTGAATAGATTGGTGCTTTCACAAACGGATATGCAATGACTTGGCCTTTAATTTATTTCCACTCCACATATTCAATATCATATTCTAATAATATCATGACCCATTTAGCCATCCTTGTAGTGAGCATTTCCTTTGATATTAAGTACTTGAGGGGATCAATTTTGGTGATGAGTTTTATTTTGTGTGCCAACATGTAATGTATGCTTTTTTGTGAAGCAAACACTACTGCTAAACATGATTTTTTTATAAATGGGTAATTTAACTCATGCCCAACCATTGTTCTGCTAATATAATAGATGGCCCTTTCTATTCCATTTTCATTGTGTTGAGCTAGAAGAGCTCCAAGGGCTGCTACTATTGTTGACACATAGAGAATTAATGGCTTTCTTGGGATTGGTGGCATTAGGATGGGTGGTGTAAGTAGATATTCTTTGATCTTATTGAAGGATTCTTCACACTTGTTATCCCATTTGTAAGCTACTCCCTTGTGAAGTAGGTGAGAATATGGATTATGTTTATCTACTAATTGTGCTATGAACCTCAGATGGACTGAAGCCTACCTTGGAGACCTCTCAATTGTTTCAATGTTTTGGGTGCCTCTATCTCAAGGATTTATTTTACCTTTACTGGATCTACCTCAATACCTCTCACTAATACTATGTATCCTAGAAACTTTCTTGATTGTATGTCGAAGATGTACTTCTTTGGATTTAATCGGACCTTGTATTCTTCTAGCCTATCAAAAATGGCACTTAAGGTTGCTATGTGATCCTTCCTCCTTTTGGATTTGGCTAGTATGTCATTGACATAATCTTCAACAGTTTTATGGATCATGTCATGGAAGATTAAGGTCATGGCTCTTTGGTATGTTGCTCCTACATTCTTCAAGCTAAATGGCATCATATTCCAGCAGTAAATCCCCCATGGACAAGTGAAGGTCATTTTGTGTTGGTCTTCTTTAGCAATTATTAGCTAGTTATATCTTGAGAAACCATCCATCAAGGAAAGAATTTTGTGTCCCTTTGTCATATCTATGATCATGTCAGTGTTGGGCAACAGGAAATCATCTTTTGGATAGGCCTTTTTCAAGTCCCTGAAATTTGTGTAGATTTTGATGCCCCCATCAGGTTTTGAGACAAGAACCAGGTTTGAGACCCATTCTGGATAATCTATTGGTCGAATGAATCTTGCATCCAATAGCTTCTTTAGTTCCATTTTGACTAGCAGGGCGATCTAAGGGTGCATTTTTCTGAGTTTTTGTCTAATGGGTTTTGCTTCAGGATATACTACTAGGTGATGAACTACAATTTCTAGATTGAGCCTTGGCATGTCGGATTAGCTCCATGCAAAGTTAACATGTCTTTCCCTCAAGAAGGTTTCTAAGAGATCTTGTTCTTTTGATAGTAATAATTCTATATAAAATGTGATGTGTGGGGTCTCCTCTATTCCTAGATTAACTAGATTGCACTTTTTTGCTAGGACTATTGATTTTTCTTGATCAAGAGCTCTGAAAGGAAGATTGAATCCCCCATCCTCAGGTGCCTCAAAGAGGTTTTCACTGGTGGATGCATCCTTTCTTTTTACTTTTTTCATGTCATAGAGTGCCACAGTGTGGTTTTCACTCAAGGACTTAGATATTATTCTTAATTTCTCACTTTTGTGACTGAGGGATTCAATCATTTCCCCATAGTATGCATTTGTATCTAACTCAATGATGAATCTTTCTTTGTGATCCCCACATGGAATTTTATCCAGTAGTACCATGAATTCTATAGTCCCATGAATTCTAAGAGTGCATCATCATTTTTGAATGTGTCAAGAATTGGTGGTCCTTGTTGGTCATAATCGATGAGTTAGGGGTAAACTAGGTGAATTTCATGATTTTGATGGTCTGACTCAAATGATAAGGTGCTAATCTTGAGAAGGGTGGTATCCTCAAAAACCCTATAAGGTAGGTTGGTTATGGGATCCTCGTCATCACTACTACTACAGATGTCAGTTATGTCAAATGTGAAGTTGTCTATGACTCGACCTGTAGATAGGGGTAAGCAAAGTTCAGTTGTGGATTGTTGAGGAGGATTATTGACCTTTCTAAATGGAGGACTTCGGCCACGTATGGTTATACTCAGAGGGGTACATCCAAGGCCCAGATTTCTCATTCGCGTCTCTAGAATGATAGGTATTATAAGCCCATTGTCATTTTTTCCAAGTCTCTGGTTTCTATCATAGCCCATTGTGAGCATCATTTACAAACCTTTGCTTCGGTCATCCATTGGTAGATTGGCTATTGGTCTATCATCTTGATATAGGAGACAAGATGGGTCCTCCTCTATGACTTCTTGGCTGAGATCTCCCCAACTTCTGAACTTGGGATAGTCTTAAGAAGATGTTTGAGATGTGGAGGCTTCATTTTCTTGCGGACATCCTCATGATCTGGGAGATTGTGGTAACTCTCCTACCACAAAAGCAGTTTTTGGAATCGTGTAGTTTCCACAACCATTATCCTAGATGATGAGTTTGATATTAGAGATGGTGGGGATGGCAGGAGTGGCAGGTGTCTTTGTCACAGAAGTGGATGCGAGAGTGGCTGGATCAATGTACGGTGTTGATGGGCCTTCATCATTTTTAGGCACTTGAGGGATTTTGTAGTATTTTTCCTCAAGGTTCTTATAGTAGGAGAATGGTTCAGCATCTCCATGGATGGTGACCTCTTGTCCTTCATATGTGAATTTAACACATTGATGGAAATTTGATGCTACCGCTTGCATTGCATGTATCCATGGAAGTCCTAGGAGAATGTTATAGGGTAGGTCAAGGTATAGGACCTGACAGGTGGTTTCCATGGTAGCTTACCCTACTTGAATAGGGATTTTGATTGTGCCTTGGGACACTCTTTCTTGATCATCATATGCTCTTATTGTAATACCATTTCCTTTGTTGATGGAATCCTCTGAGATTTTTAACTACTTAATGAGCTTGAGGGAATAAATATTCAAGCTTGCACCTCCATCCACCAAGACTCGCTTGACTTTACTTTTTTGTACTAGGACCTCTAAGTGGAGTGCATGGTTATGAGATGGTTGAGTGGGAAAGTCCTGATCAGAGAACGTAAGGAGGTTCGGGGTGATGATGTTTCTGACCATAGCTTGGAATTGTTGTGAATCAAGATCTGCGGGGATGGTGGATGAAGCCAATGCTTCCTCAAGGATTTTCTTGTGGGTGGATGAGATTTTTAATAACTCCATGATGGAGATTTGTGTTGGCATTCTTTTTAACTGAGCAAGGAAATTATAACCATTGGGAACGAATCTTGAATTGGACATGAAAGTTCTGTTTGGTTGGGATGATCCTGCTTTGTTAGTGATTATTGTGCAATATTCATCTAGGGAGGCAATGACAGTTTTATACACATGATTCACATTTTTGAAGGTGCCTTTCCCCTTATCGGTGTTATTGTTCCCTTTATTATTATGGCTAGGCATCAGATTCATGTATATTTTGAGATTTTGGTTTCCTGTTGGCTATTCCACATTTATAATCCTTTGATCAATGAGGTCTTGGACTATGTTCTTTAGTCTCATGCAGTTGTCCGTGGTGTGACCTTTGATTTTGTGGAAACCACAGAGTTGATTTTCGTTGTACCAAGGAGGTTTAACATTTGGTTCTTGGTAGTTCTCATAGGTGGGAATCTTGATAAGGTTTTCATTTAGTAATTTCTTCATGATGACTTCAAGTGGTTCCCCAAGAGTAGTGTATTTCTATTTGGTGAAGTTCATGTTTTGCTGGGGAGGTCCTCTTTGTTCATTGACATTATTGATTGCTTGGTTGTTTGGTTGTTGTGTTGTTGTGCTCACTTGATGATGGTTTTGGATTTGTTGTTGTGGTGCGGGTGTGTTTTTCCAAGGGGCACTGATGAAAACTTTGGCATCAATGACACCATCGTTGGTAATATTGTTGTTTCTTGCCCATGTGCAAGGTTTTTCATTGTAATTGGTGGGTGGGTGATTGTTCTATTTTTCAGGATATGAAGTTGATCCTCTAGGTTGTGTCATAAGGGCCCGTTCGATGCTGAGTGCCTTGGAAATCAGCTAGTCATATGTGGTGATCCCTTGGACCTTGAAATGGAATGCTCAGAGGTCGTCAAGGTTGGATATGATAGTACATAATTGTTGTTCCTTAGGCATGACACATTTGCTCTGATTGGCCTTGTATCACCATCATTGTAGAAATGAAGCGAATGATTCATTCTTACCTTGTTTCAAAGCCGATAGTTCTTCAAGACTAACATCCATGGCGATATTGCATGTGTAGTTTTTGATGAATGCGTCTATGATTTCTTGGAATGTCTTGATGTCTGTGGGTAGGCGAGAGAACCATTCCATGGTGTGGCCATCCAAACTCCTAGGAAATAGTTGCATCAGATAGGTATCGTCATACATGACTTCCATGCAATGAACCTGGAATTCCTTGATGTGATCTTCGGGGTTTCTCGTCCCACAATACTTGTCAAACTTTGGGATATCAAATCCCTTCAGGAATGGTTTCATCACAAGGATCATGTTGAATGGATAAGGACACAAGTTACTAGATGTTCTTGTGGTTCGCCCTAATTAAAGATCGAGCACTTGTTCCTAGAGAAAACTAATTTGTGTTGTCACATCATTTTACGAATTAGGAGGTGGGATGAAAGTGTTATGAGGTGGTTCGTTGGTAGGTGTGATGGGTTGATTAGTTGATGGTATTTGCACATTCTATTGAGCCATGTATGCTTTCACTTGTTGTATGAACAACACTTATTGTTGGTTTTGTTGTTGTTGTGCTAGGATTGCCTGTTGTTGAGCCTGTTGTTGTGCGTGTTGTTGAGCTACTAATTGGGCTACTTCTTGCTGCTCTTGGTATTGTTTTATTGCTTGTTGATATGCTTGTAGTTGTGTTGCTTATTTTTGTGCGAGATACTTTGCTTGTTCCTATGCTTGTTATGCTTGATATTGAGCATGCGACTAAGCTTGAGCTTGAGCTTGAGCTCATGCTTGTGCTACTTGTGTTGCAGCTTGAGTGGCTTGTTGTTTTTGTTGTTCCAATAAGGTTTGTGTTTGTGCAGCCTGCTGCACTTGTTGTGTAATTTGGGTAGCTTGAACATCTTGTGCTATTTGAGCAGCTTGTTGGGCAGCTAGTTGTGTGGCTTGTTGAGTAGCTAATTGTGTGGCTTGTTGAGCAGCTAATTGCACAACTTTTTTTTTTGTACTTGCAAGAATTCCTTTTGATAAGCAGCTTGTTGAGCTGCTTGTAATTCCATGCTATATTGGCTTGATATGCTAGAGCTTGGTGGTGGTGGAGGTGGTGGTGGTGGGAGGTGATGTCATGTTGTTGATTAGGGTTTGGTTGGTGGATGTTGCGATTGATGTGTTTGGTCCTTGAGAGACCATACTTTGAGATGTTAGGGGGGTTGATGATGTTGTGATTGCTTGTGTAGTTTTCATCTATTGTTGTGATGTCGATGACAAGTTTTGAGAGTTTGGCTTGATTTTTTGATTGATTTTTGGGATGTTGGTTTGATTTTGATTGATATTTGGTAAAGGTGGAAGCCCCAAGCCAAGTAGTGGTGGGGATAATGGTGGTAATGGTGGAAGAGGTGAAAATGTGAGGGATGTGATCTCTTGAGAAAATGGTGTAGTGTCGAAAAAGCCCCCTGGTCCGAATATGTCACCCTCTCCTTGTGAAGTTATGGGGAGAGAGGTTTTGGGTGTTGTGTGAAAGGATGATGATGATGGATCATTAGGATCATGGAAATTGAGAGGGGTAGACTTATGTAATGGATTTTGGGGTATGTTTTGTTCCAGAATGGTGTTTGCATCCAAGTCTTGATTATTGACAAGAGGGTGTGTTTGAATGGCATTAAGAAATGCACTTCCCTTATTAACATTAGGTTAGGTTGGAGCAAAATATGTTGTGATTTGCAGGATGCTTTGAGTGATGCTTTGGGATGGGAGTGTAGATGAGATGGGGAGTGTGGATGAAATTGGAGGCATGATCTCCAAAGATGGTTCCACTATAGAGCTCACGTCGAAATCCAAAGGTAGTTTGGCCCCTTGTTTTGCTAGTTCGAGCATGTATAGTGAAGGGTTGAGCCTCATCATGATATTGATGATCTTATGGTTCTCCGGATTTTGGATCATTTCAGTGATTTCCTTGTGTGACATCCAAAAGGTAAGATCTTCTTCTTGGTTTTCCTCTTGTGGATTTTGTGAGAGAAATTTAGTCAAAGGACTGCTTGATTCAACGGGATTCATTTCGGCATTTGTTTGGCTTAGGTCACTTGAAGGGGGTGTTTCTTTGTTGGCTTCCATGTTCTTCTTGTGTTGAGATCTAGTCTGCACCATAAAATATGGATCAATTTTTCAAGAATATGGGAGATGAACCTCTAATTCTTTGGATTGATATATCTTTAGGCACAAAAAGAGAGAAATTTAGGATGATTCCAAGATCAAAGGATGATAAAGATATGGATGTAAGATGGATGTTTGATAGATGATTGGAACTCTTTGAGAAAATATTGAAGGGTATGTTAAACTTTTAGGACTTGATTTAGGATTGATTTGTTTTGGATTCAGATTTTGGTGAACTCATGAACTCTAAGAGGTTGGATGTTGTCCTAGAGTTAAATTGTTCATAAGATGATAATTTGTCTAGGTGTGAGAAGAAGAATTCATCTAAACACTCCTATCCAAACAAGATGATTTTGATAATGAACTACTAATTCCCAAGACGTTGGATGTTATCAAGGGATGAATTTTTTCACAATTTTTGATAATTTGGTCAAATATGTCGAGAAGGATGCATCTACACACATTCAATCAAACAAGGTGATTTTGGATTGATTTCAAATGATTCTCCCAAAGTTTAACATGAAGGATTTTTTTCAAGACTTTCGATGAGATGATTTTTGGTTTTGATGTTCAAGGATGGGTGACGGTTTGATTTTGATCCTAGCATGTACCTAAAAATATGCTTTATTTACTAGACCTCGGTATTGAAGAACATACAATACTTCTAAGGACCTCTATAACTAAGAAGTGGTTCAAATTGAGCATACATTTCTGGATTGTTCAAAGGGATGAGTCTACAGAACCTTGTGAATTTTTTGCTTATCTTGATATGTTGCTTTTGATTGCACTTCCTAATGTATTTCTTGATGGCTTTTCGAGTGTGACTCAATTTTGAACTTTGACTCAAGGACTTTTGTTTTTGGAAATTTTCTTTCTTGGAAATCATGAGGTTTCAACACATGTGAGAGTCAATTTTGTTATCTTTTCTTAGTGACTTTGTTTTACCACAAACACTTCTTGACTAAGTTTCCAAACTAGATGTCCAATGTCTTAATTTCTTCGAATCCCACAAAGTATGTTATGTGGAAATTTGATGAATTCAAGGCAAGGGTTACCTATTTTTTATCTTTAGTAGGAAAATTGAGATGTAGATTCAAGTGTTTAGAAACCTCTAAGGATGTGAATCCCAAGGGAAAGCAATAACACATGAATTTGGTCAATGGTATTTGCCTCCTAAAGGGTTTGAAATTTTGATGATGATGTTAAGTGTTTGTTTCCAAATGTTTTCAAACAAGCAAAGCATTTTGTAACCAAGAGCAAGTAGAACCTTATGGATATGGAAGACAATATTTGTTGAGTCTCCACTTGGACAACTCTAGCTATGCTTATCTTTAGTGAATGGTTAGATGCTTGACCCCGCTAGCTCCCCTCCATGACACTCACTTATACGGGGCAACCAAGCATAAATACCCATGAAACTCCCATGGCATGCTTTCCATTTCTACTAAAAGATCGTAAAAGTGTGGGGCAGCTTCAGAACGACCGTTCTTGCACCAACAAATAGATCAAGGATTTTGGCAATTCTAAAACAAGGGTTGTAATTCAAACTTTATGTTCGTAGGAGTTGACCAAACATGGCAAGATACCATTGTTTCCCTTCTCGTTAGAGCCAACTGCATGATATTTACGTTTACTCCAATACCCACATTTCTATCCCAGCTGGAAATACTCTTGGCTTTAGAGTGTTACCGGTTGAGTCGTTCCCTTGGGTGAGTACTTTTTCCCCAAGGCAGACCCTCTAAGATAAAAAAAATAGCAAGTAAATGCATTCATAGTTCGATCAACCTTTGTTTAGAAACAAAGGGATAACACATGCAATAGATTTACTCACACTCGCACAATTTGTTCATTTTTAAAGCCAAATTGAAGTGTGTATGGGCAATTATTTACGCAACTTAATATCACAAAAATCCTTTTGATTCTCAAGATTTCCATGAGGCGCGAGAGAAGCTCATATGTATTTTGATGATATTAATTTGTGTACTTAATTGCAAAACAATGCAAACACTTGTTTATTTTAAATCCTCAAAGCAAAAGTGATTTCATTTTAAAGCACCAAAGTAAGTGTGACAATTTTCCTTGTTCAATTTTTAATTCCAAAACAAACTTTAGTAAATTTGAGTCCTAATGTTCTTTTTAGGCCTTTCTTTTTGTAACAAGAATTCAAAAGTTTTTTTTAAAGCCCAAACGAAATTAGAAAATCCTAAGCATAAAAAGATGACAAATTTTTCCTTAAGAGGAATAATGAATCATCCAAGAGTGTTAAACAAACACTAGAGTGTTTAAAAACACTTGTTTTTGTGAAATGACATCATCATGTTTCTCTTCCTTTTCGTACTTAATCGATCCAACCTACAAGAAAAATCAGTTATATTTTGCAAAAAGAAGGTCAAAAAGGAAGAAAACAAACAAAAGTACCATAATTTAAAAAGAAGCACGTGCTATAAATAAAAATTTCACTTCATACTCCCCTCCAGCAGTGCAATCCATGAAGGCATCATAGTTTGATTTCCCCAGTGGTGCTACATAGCGTCGCTTGCCAGTTAGCGTTGCTCTATAACCAGACCAATGAGTATGAATACGTCACACTTTTGGCTAGTGGTGCAGTTTCAATTTTTGAAAGATTCCCGCAGCAACAACGTAGTTTGGAATTCAAATTTCTAGGCGGGAAGACTAAGGCATCACAGTTTCAATTGTCAGCGGTTCCATATAGCGACACTGAAGAACCAATGGTACTGAACAATGACACTAAGCTTCCAGCGACAGAGTTTTCCTGTAAATAAAGAAAAATGCAAAAAATTTGACAAAAATGTGATTAAAAGATGAGATTGCCCTCCTTCTAGCACCAAATGTAGAACCCCAATCCAAATACCCACAAAACACAATAAACAAACATATTAGGAGATCATATGCAAGTAAGAACAAGGATTCCCCATGAAATCCATCAATAAAGCTTCAAATAGGAAATAAAACAAGAATGAAATGAAAGAACAAGAAAATAAGCTAAATCCTATTGAAAGCAATGCAAACTCTTGATCCCATGGGGAAATTGGTGCCAATTTGATGTGAAAATTGGCCCTTTCCCAACTTCAATGCTAGCTTTGATGATTTGATGAAGGTTGTGATCCACTTTGATGAAGAATGATGAGTGCTTCAAGACAAAAATCTGCATAACCTAGCTACAAATATGAAAATATGGATGAAGATTTCTAAATATTTGAGCATAGTAAATTTACTCAAATTAGTTGAAGAGATATCCAAAATAGAGAAATGTGGGACTAAATTTCATCCAATGGCAAAGTGCCACTTGTCAACTTGTGAGTGGAAGGAGGATGTGCAAGTTTTGAAGAATGTGTCAATAAATGCATATATTTGAATTTTGAATTTGTTGAAATGGCATGTAAGACAGAAAGAAGGTGCATTGAATGCCACTTGGCTCAAGGAAAAAGGACTTGTAGGTGAAGTAAATGCCTTGTTGGAAGGACAAAGCCCACTTGGATTTTGAATTCAAACTTGAGGAATATTCCTTAAAAGATGCCTTGTTGAAGAAAATAGAGATTTAATAAATCAAATAATTCTATTTTCATGTGCAAGTGGAAAAAGATGGAGGATGGGACATGAGAAGAGATTAAATTAATCAAGGTTAATTAATTTAATGAAGGGATTAAATGATGTGACCTATTTGACTTAAATTTGTGGATTTATTTAAATCAAATATGAGAAGAATATGATAAAGGATTAATTAAATAAGGACTTTTGATTTATTTAATTAAAAGAGATGATGTTAGATTAAACTAAATAAGGTTTTAATTTATATAATTTAATAGATATAATTTTAAATATTTAATCAAATAAAATTAATTATTTAATTAAATAGGGATAATTGGATCAGACTGGTTAATTTAATTATTGAGAAAGGATGACTTAATTAGATAACTAATTTATTTAATTAAGAGAGGATTATTCATGAATTTAATCAGATAACGGTATTTGATTAAATGGTTAGACCGAAGGATGTTTTAGAATGAAGTGATGTTATTGGTCAGGATCAAATGTCCAATGTCAATCAGTACATTTTACATGTCTACAACAACAATTTCAAAGGCACTGACAACTACGTCCACGAAATTAGCAGTAAACAAATCAATGGAGAGGAGGATAGCAATGGCCTACTCAAAAAACTAGCTACATGCATCCACCTTCTCAGCCCCAACAACCTTCTATAATGCCTCCACCTACTAATCCAAGCTCAAATGCACCTAAACCAACTCAGCTACCAACTCATCCCACACCCAATCCTAATAAAAAACCACAGCAACAGTCTGCATATTCTACGAATTCAAATCAATTCCTTACATATATTGTGAGTGTAATTGATATCCACTTGCGTTTAGGAACCAAGCTACCAACCCCTTCCAAGCCCATCATTACTGAGCATCCTGTGGAAGAGGAGGAGGAGCCTCTGAATGATCCTATTTAGCCAAATGCTCCTAAAAAATCCTAAACTAGTCCAAGCTAAGTAGACCAAGCAAGAACCACCATTTCCTCAGAGACTGGAAGTTTCCAAGAAGAAAGAAGAAAAGGAGGATGCCACTTTTGACATCCTGGATCAAATAAAGCATATATGTGTTTAGATACCCCTATTTTAGGACATAAAAGATGTTTCAATCTATGAAAAAGCTATCAAGAAAGCTTGTCTTAAGAAGCCAGGAAGGAAGAAGAGAGACCCAACTATAGTTCATGTGGTGGGTCAACTAGCTGATATTATGTTGGGAAAAGTGACTATTCCCAAGTATAATGACCCAAGCAATCCTGTGATAGCAATTATCATAAACGAGATTCAACTGAAGAATGCTCTGATTGATTTAGGGGCAACAATCAATGTAATGACCAAAGATATCCTGCAACAACTAAATATTGCAAGTATGAGATCTACTCCTACTGTCTTACAGCTTGCTGATAGCTCTACTGTTAAGCCTGATCATGTAGTGGAGGATCTTGTGGTAGTTCTAGGCTCCTGAGAATATCTAGCATATTTTATGATTCTTTCTCCTAAGGCTACACTAGGCAAGTATCCCATCATTCTTGGAAGTCCTTGGTTGGAAACTGCAGATGCCTACATTGGATTTTGGTCAGGTGACATGACCATTTTAGATGGAAGGAGTACTAAATCTTTTGTTCTTTATCCACCTGCTCAACCATCTCATGATCAAGAAGATTTTGTATGGCCACAAGTTGGTGAAGAGGCTAAGGAAGTCAATTCTGTGGCGCAACTTATGATACTAGGCAGAAGCTCTTTCATGCAGCTCCAAGATGAGGATGAAGTGTTGACTAACATCATTCTGAACCATTATGAGTGGAGGAAGCATCATCTTCTACTTCGGTTAGGACACTTCTACCTGTTCTTCCTGCAACCACTGTTCCTGCAAACATTCTTCCTACAGATGACCTTCTTGCAGCCACTCTTCCTACAGACATTGTTCCTATAGACAGTCTTCCTACAACAACAAGTACGTTCCATACATTTTTTTCATATGAACTAAAGGTACCGTGTGTTAATGAAGCAACCGTGATAGAATTAACTACACAATTATAGGTGTCAGAGGGAAAATATCTAAATGTTAATAGTAAATTGAATGAAGGGCAGCAACTGTTATTGGTAAATCTATTAAGGGCCCATCAACATGCATTTGTGTGGGATTATCATGACATGAAGGGACTAGATCCTAAACTTTGTACCCACATAATTTATATCAGAGATGATTGCACTCCAGTAAGACAACCACAAAGAATGATTAACCCTACACTAAGAGAAATTGTGAAAGGAGAACTGCAAAAATTGTTGGATGCAGGATTTATCTACCCCATTTCAAATAGTCAGTGGGTGTCTCCATTAGTGATTGTTCCCAAGAAAGGAGGGAAGTGGCGAGTTTGTGTCGATTATAGGGAACTTAATGCTGCCACCAAGAAGGATCACTTTCCTTTACCCTTCATTGATCAATTTTTGGACACACTTGCAAGAAAGCAATACTTCTCTTTTCTAGATGGATTCAGTGGCTACAACCAAATTCAAATTGCACCAGAAGACCAAGAGAAGACCACATTCACCTATCCATGGGGGACCTATTCCTATTCGGTACTCCCATTTGGCTTGTGCAATGCACTTGCAACTTTCCAGAGGGCAGTCATTAGTATATTTTTAGACATTTCTCATGATTGCATGGAGATTTATATGGATGACTTCGCCACTTATGTATTGATTTTGATCAAACATTGGAGAATCTCAAGAGAGTCCTACAGAGGTGTGAGGATCAAATTTTTTCCTTAAATAGTGAAAAATGCTTCATGATGATGCAAGAGGGTGTAGTTCTTAGCCACTACATCTCCCACAAGGGAATTCAAGTAGATCCTACAAAAAATGAGGTAATCACAAATCTTCCTACACCTGCAAAATAGAAGGATGTTAGGATTTTCTTGGGTCGTCCAGGATATTATAGGTGATTCATCAAGGATTTCAGCAAGGTAGCAGCACCATTATATACCCTTCTCACTAAGGATGTTGAATTTCAGTGCACTGAAGCTTGTGACAAGGCATTTTCTACCTTGAAGGCAGCTTTGACTCATGATCTTGTACTTAAGGGACCCAATTGGGAGCTTCCTTTCCACATTCACACTGATGCATCAGATTATGCCATAGGAGCAGTCTTAGGATAGAAAGAGGGAGTTGTTGAAAATGCTATTTACTTTGTCAACAAAAATTTGCAAGGAGCTGAATTCAATTATACAGTGACAAAGAAAGAGATGTTGGCAATAGTCTATGCACTAGACAAATTCAGACATTACATAATGAGCTACCAAGTCTTTGTGCACACTGATCATGCAGCCATTAAATATCTCGTGAATAAACCCTTGATCACAGGTAGATTTGCAAGATGGTTATTGTTGATGCAGGAGTTCGATATAACCATTGTAGATAAGCTAGGGAAGGCTAATTTTGTTGCATATTTTCTTTCATGGCTAATTACATCAGAAGACAATCAACCCATAGATGACTCTTTTCCTGATGAGCATTTATTTTCTCTCAGTGTACAAATTCCTTGGTATGCTGACATACACAATTATTTGGTTACAGGTAGAGTTCCTTCTCACTTCTCCCCAAAGAGAAAAGGGCACTCATTGAAAAATATTCTCCTTTCTCTTGGATTGCTAGATGTTTGTTTTATACCAAACCTAACCATGTCATGAGAAGATGTGTGAGATAAGATGAGACATATGACATTTTGCATGCATGTCATAATGAACCATGTGGAGGACACTTTGCGGCCAAAAAGACAACAATGAATATTTTGAACACAGGGTATTACTAGCCAACACTCCACAAGGATGCAGGAAGGTATACTAGAAAATGTGATAGATGTCAAAGAATGGGAAGACCAACCAGATCCGATGAGATTTTATTGTGCCCTCAAGTAGTACTTACTCCCTTTGACAAGTGGGGATTGGATTTTGTGGGACCAATTGACCCTCCATCAAATGGTAAGTCCTATATATTGGTATGCACTAATTATGTAACACAATGGGTAGAAGTTAAATCCATGAAGCATGCAAGAGATAACAAGGTTGCAAAATTTCTTTATGAGGGTATTTTCACAAGATATGGAGTTCCAAGAGAAATAGTGACTGATCAAGGGCCACAATTCACATTAACTCTTGTTGCAGCACTAGTGAATGAGTACAATATAAGGCACAAAAAGTATACACCTTATCACCCCCAGGCTAATGGCCAAGTTGAGGTGACAAATAGAGAAATTGAAGTCATTCTGACTAAAATAGTAGCTATCCATAGGAAATATTGGGAAAACAGATTACCTAAAGCTATTTAGGCCTACAGGACAACATGGAAAACAACTACAAGTTTCCCCCATTTGAGTTGATGTACGAAAAGACAACTATGATGCCAATTGAATTTGAACATAAAACTCTACAAACTATAGTGGATTTAGGGATGTATATTTTTGAAGCATAGAGAGAAAGAATCATGCAACTAAATACTTTGGATGAAATAAGGAGAGCAACCCTGCAACATACAAAAGTAGTGTAGAATCAGAGAATCAAGTGGCATGAAAAATTTATCAAGGACAAGAAGTTCAAACCAGGAGATTGGGCCTTTCTCTATGATTCAAGATACCAGGACAATGCAGGAAAATTGTAGATAAGGTGGTTAGGACCATTCAAAGTTGTTGAGGTCTTTCCCAATGGAGTCATTCATCTTACCACCATTGACCCTGTCAGGTTTTAATTACTTGCCAACGATAATCACCTCATATTATATCATAAGCCAGCTTCTAAAGAAGACTTCCTACAGTAATTCACGCAGCACTTAGAGCTTCCTATAGCTGAAGGCGGTGGACCTAGTGTCCCTCCTTCAACCTAATTGAGGTACATACTTTCCATAATAAATACTTTCACTTACGTGGAATTCCATTTCCTCATCATCCGCCCATCCACCCATCCATCACCACCTTTCTCTCTCTTCCATCACTTCATTCCACCTCACCTCATTCCGCCTCATCTTCATTTATTGCTCAATTCATTTTCCAACAAGGTGAGCGTTACTTTAGTCATGATCTCTGTAGTAAATCTTCCACACATTCAGGTGTGTGTGCATTAATTGCTATATTTAATCATCTTTTAAGTATGATCATTTAATCATTGTAAGTTAGTATAGACATTCACATAAATGCCATCATTTCCTATCAATCGTCACTCCCATCTCACATGTGTGGACACATGTCCAAATTTAGGTTGGGGGGAGGGGAACGAAAAAGATGCAAATATTTTATTGTCCATGTGTCAAATCATATTAGGTTGCGTTAGAAATTTTAAAATGAGTTGATTTGAAATCCAAGTATGAGAATGGATTGCATGCATGAAGTGATAATAACTACAACCACCATTTCTACCTATCATAATTTCCCTTTATTACTCCTTTTCTTTCCATTATTTCCTTGTCGTAATCTTGAGTTGCAAGCAAAAAGGAAAAACAAAAGAAAGGAAATCCAGTCGACGCTAACACTAGAATTTAGCAAGCACTGCAGGGAAGTGCATTTGATTTTCAGAAGGGGAATTGCAGGAAAAGAAGTTGCAGTGCATTTGTTTGATTGCAAACAATGGGAGGTGGATTAATTCGAAACGAACCCATGGTGCATGATATTTTATTGTAGGATGCACAATGCCTGGCCGAACTTCAAAACTGTGGATGGATAGATTACTTTTTGAAGTTGGATGGCTTTGATGAAGGCATTGCCCTTGAATTTGCCCAAAAATTTTTAGAAGGAAAAGCCACAGTAAAAGGGTTAGAAGTTGTGGCAACAGAGGAAAGAATTGCAGAGGTTACAGGGTTGTTGATTGTGAAAATTACCCTATTTCCAGAGACACCAGGTCAGCCAAGGCTGAATTCATAGAGACAAATGATGCCCCATTGAGCATAGACAAGCAGGGTGCAAAAAGAATGTCTCTACCCAAGCTGTGGAAGCAGATAGTTGTGTATGTCATCAAATACATCACTTGTGAGGGTCGCCAGTCAAATTTGCATTTTTTCCACTTCAAGCTTTTGAATCACATGAGGTACGAGAGGAGAATGAATGTGCCCAATGTGTTGTACAATCTTCTCTCAATCATGGCAGCCGAGACCTAGAAAGGTAGAGATAATTTTACTTCCCACCATTGCTTGATTAAATTTCTTGTTGAAAAATCACTGCGTGATGTTTCTGGAATATCTTGGGAAGATTTTATTAAAGTGGATCAAGATTATCGCCAGGAAGAGTTTGTTAATATCGAGCATTTTCCACTTAGGGCTATACCTCGATCACGTAGATCTAGTAGGAGAGTAACCACGACTGAAGCCATTCCTAGTGCTTCAACCTCCAGTGTTGGCTCTAGCATGAATCCTCCTGCAGCAGAGGAAACCATAGAAATTAGTTTTGAAGCAAAGCACTCAGAAAAAGAAAGCTCTTCCTCGAGGTTCTGATGATGAAATTCCACTTGAAACCCTTATGAAAACTAGGGCATAATAGAGAGAGGTAGAAATGAGAAAAGGGAAGGCTAAAACATAGCCTATAGACATAAAAGTGTCAAGTTCTAAGAAGATGAAGGCTGATACTGTTCATCCTACAGCCAAAGGAAAACATGACAGACCTCCCAAGAAATCAACACCAGCCAAGCCTGTGAATGGTATGCCTCTGCGAGAAACCCCTAAACCTGGCGAGACCTCACATGAGAACCCTGAAGCTCCAATGGAGTAGGAGCATGTTGAAGAAGAAGAAGAAATATTTAAGAGAGCAACAAACATAACATTGGTTGATCTTGCTAGCATTGCAGAAGGATTGGAAGAAAATCAATACTTCCTGCAGCATGAGCAAGAGGTTCTGCAATGTGAAGTCATGCAGCAATAGCCATAACCAGAACAAGAGTCCCTACAACAAAAGGAAGAAGAAACAACACCCTTACAGCTAGAGATAATCGGGCAACCTGAGTCCATGCAAATAGTACCATATGAGGAGCAGCCATCAACAAAAAGACTAGTAGGAATTCATAATCCTCCTAGTTTTACAATACAAGCAACAATTTTGAATCTATACAAAGAAGAGAGGAAGAATGGAAAAATGAAAAATGGAAGTTGAAGGAAGAAATTCAAGAGAAGGATGAAGAGATTAAGGAAAAATATGCAGAAATTGCTACCCTAAAGCAGAGGGTAGATGATATGGCAGCTTTAGCGCCAAAGATTCTGGAATGTAGAGAACCCCCGAGGGTCTATGCTCTGCTCCTGAAAGAGAAGTATCTCTCTTTTAATATTTCAAGACTTGCCTCAGGTTTGAATCCTTCTATTGATACCCCTATGGAATTTTTCAATGCTTATAGGATTGCCTCCCCTAAAATGAAGAATTTGCTATGTGAATTTTATCTCCATAATTATCTTGTCACAAAGAACCATGAATGGAACCTGTTGTTGTATGTTGTAGATGTTCAATTGATAGCATTCATGTCTTGGGTGAAAAATGAGATTAGTTGGGGACAACAACATGGTGCTTATAAACAATTGGAGTATGATATCCCTCTGCCTATTAGAGCTAAATCAAGCAACCCAAGGGATATTTATAGAGAATGGCATAGAATGTTTCTTAGAACAAGTTATGGCAATAGGATTATGCCTTGGATTGAGGTAGTTTACACTGAGTATGAGGTAAAAACAACAAAAAAAGAGGAAACCGTGAGGAGATGTTTATCCCAAAGATGGAATAGTTTGATTGATGAGCTGAAACAAGTTGAGCCTCATTCCATCCACAATTATGTTGCAACATTAAAAAGAATTGAGAGACATATTTATATTGAGAAAACTTAGGGATGACATTGGCTTCCCCTAACTTTTTAGCTACCCATGCTCATGCGGCCCATGCCAAATTTTAGATTCTACCAGTGTGATATTGCTGCAAAAAGGAAGAGATGGGATAGGTTTGACAAATTGGGAGGATTCTATTGGGATCCTGACTCATGTACTATAGCCATTGATGTTAGACAAATCTTAGTTGCAAATTTTAGAGCTTTGACCAGGTAGAAGAACAACTCTTCCCTTGTTAGAGGACCATTAAGACATTAGGTTGGGGGGAGTGATGAGCCTATTTTTTTGTCTAGTTTTGGGTGGAATCTATAGTCTATTTGCTCATAGATTGCATGGACTTTAATACTTAAGTGTTGGTATTGGCTTAATTTTTCCCTCAAACCATTGACATTTGACATTATCTTATCTCTGCAACCTTTAATGATATTTGGCATAATATGTGGATCATCTATATTGATTTTGCATGTGATTAATGAATTTTTCTTTGAGTGGTTATTGATGTGCAATTATTATCTGTACTAACCTTGGCCTACAGATTTAATACGCCAAGTTAAGGAAGACACCGCTAGCTGGGCATCCACCATAATGTACAACTGAGAAATCACTCCAAGTCAAAGGCAACCAACAACAAAGATTCTCTATACAAATGAATGTAACCACCTTGTAGTGGACCTTAATGATCGAGCATGCATGGGCGTTACTATTGTGCTAGATCTATGCTTGACTTGCATGTCTGACCAGATTCCATGCATGCATAACTGCCATCACTCCTCTTTCCCCTATTTTCCCTAAATGGTATCCTCCCAATCATGGAGTTGATTGCCTTGTTTAGCTGTAGTATAAATAATGATTTGATGCTCCTTCTTCAGGAGGTTGTTCGATTTGACATTGTACTCTCATTCTTTAGTTTTAGTAATACGTACACGTTACTCTTTGTATGCATAATTTACAATGAATAAAATAAAGTTATGAGCTCGAGCATCTGAGTTCTTGTTATTTTAGAGGATACTTATCCAAGGGGGCTCACCTGGCGAGTAATATGTCTTCTTAGTTTAGCATTAGTTTAGTATTACTTGTTTGGTACTTAGTTCAAAATTTGGCATTGATTATTCCTGTAGCCACTAGAATTCCATTCTATGACTATTCCTACAGCCAAAGTAGACAGAGTAGTCCCTATTTGTTGCACAGATTTTCATTCTTGTTTTACATTTCAGCTTCAGCATAGTTGTTGGTTGATGTTCATCATTTTCTTTATTTCCTTTTAGCAATTTACTTTCATTATTGTGTTTCTTAGTTTATGGAGATAGTAAGTTTGGAAAAGGAAGAGGAATAAGGTAGTTTTAATTAGTTTATTTAATTGTTTGATTAGGGTTAGGTTCAGGAGAAAAATATGTTATTAGTTCTCTTCTTTTAAGAATTTTTGGTTTCTTGAGAAGAGAATGGGGCTAAAGAAATAGAGGCATCAAATTTCAAATAGGGGATGGCCTTAAAATTATTTATCACCTATGTATATAATCATACAAGGTGATACAAATTGTTATAAAATTTAGATATTTATGCAAAATATTTTGATTGTGAAGCTTTCAGGAAAGATTCCTACTAAATATCCTCTTGATATTAAATTCAAGAAGAAGATATAGGAGATCTACAAAAGAATGCATAAATAATAGAATATAAAATTCACCACCTTCTCATTTGCACCTTGAATGCAATGTATAGCATTGATGAAAATGACTTTCAATCGTATGTTGACTTGAATGTGTTTCATGAATAGATAAGTGATCTATATATGAAGGAGCCTGTAAAATAAGTAGATAAAGTGTAGATCTATTTTAAGGTTCTTTCCTTAATAAATAAAAAAATAGCTTAGTTATGAATTGATCATCAAGTAATAATCAATGTGCACATTGATCTATAAAGGATTCTACATGTATCTTAGGATCAATTATCCAATTATACATTTATGTCAATGTTTAGCATAATGAACTATGGTTCTTGTGGGTGATTTATTATAGCCAAACATAGTATGTGGTGGAGGAGGCTTAAGCTTTCATCCCCTAGGGTATATGATGGTGGGAGAATAGATAGCTAGCATTGTATTATTGAAATTTATTGAAGTAGGAGGTAAATGATAGGGTTAGGGGCATAGGTTGGGGCATCAAGGGTAGGATATGTATTTTTTTTCATGTTTTAATAATCATGTGGCAAGGGTTGTGAGGTTAATAGTAAGATAGGAGAGAGAGTAACAATAGTGGTAAGAGAGGATCAAAAAAGATAAGTGAAGGGTAAGGGTTGAAAGGGTGGCACACAAAGGTAGGAGGTAAAGTGGTTGCCTAAAGGGACATGATCATAGTTGAAAGGAGGAATGGAGAGAGAAAAAATGGTAGGAATGTGGGTTGGATGAGAAGGAGTAAGCTCATTGAAATTTTGGTGAAGGAATATTGAGAGGTAGGAAAAATAAAATAGGTTGGCTAGAAGAGAGGGATTAAGGTAGGAGAAATATACTATTAAGGGACATGAGTGTGCGTAGTAAATAATATACCACATAATATTTCTATCCCCTCAAGATGGGTGATGATGATATTTGGTAAGGAGTATGTGAGTGAAGAGACTTAGGATTAGGTGACATCATCGAGTACCCTACTTTAGAGGAGAGACAAGTGGTGGTCAATTTTGGTGAGTGAAAAACTAAACATCATCTAATAGGGGTTCATTATCAAAGTGTTCATCATTGTGAGACATGTAAAGTGGGACATCATGTGGGATGGATGAAAATGGGGGAAGGAACTTAAGTACTGAAAGAAGGAAGATGAAGGAAAATATATGGATATGTTTAGATGGAGATTCCTATAATATTAGGAAGGGATAGTCAAAGAAGGATAATAATTTATATCAATGAACAACCAAAATGGTTCATCCTTATATACAATAGGAAATTTGAGTAGAAAAATGTAGAGTTTTTATTTTTTGGTGAAAATAAAAGACAAAGACAATATTTTTGTAGATGGACACTAACCTAATAGTGATAAGGTATATATGTTGTGAATATGTTTATGTTTACTCAAAAATAAAGTTTTTTTGAATGATGAAAAATTAAAAAACCAAAGTAGAACTAACTAATTTCCAGACATTAGAATGAAATTTCGCTGTTTAAAGAGAAAATTTCTTCTAAGGATGAAGAAAGGAATAAATAATGAAGGTTAGGATTCACATCAAGTTCACCACAAATGTAGATAGAGAATAGATTATAGCCTTCATAATTTAAAAGTAGGAAAGCCTTTAAATAATTATCTATCTTAGGATTCAATTAGTGATCTATCTTAAATGGGTTTTACTTAAGTTAACACAAACACACAAAAAATATCTACCAAATAAATTAAAAATATTTTTATTTTTAGTTAGATTGTTTAACATGTCTTACTTAAACTAAATTTCTTAATCTAAATGGGACTCAATTGGGAAATGATTACAAAATTTAAGAAATTGATTTATATACTAGCAATTCAATTTATGATAGATAGTATTGTTTAAAGACATTTACAAAGTAATAAGAATGAAGTATTGAAACTAAATAAGCTAGTTGATGGAAAATAATAGGAGGGCCCTATTGAAAAAAATCAAGTTGGTTTAATAGGAGGAACAAAGTCTAATTTTGGTATAGGTATGTTGGCACACCTATAGAGAGCAACCATATAATATTTTAGAAAAAAGGTGCCCAAGATAGATAACAACAAACAAAAAGAATGCTAAATGTTTGGAGAAATAAAGAATAGAATAAGGATGCAAAATTTCTTGTAAATGAGTAAGAAATGTGGTCTCAAAATAGTTTCCACCACTTGTCTATGGTTCCACATTTTGCATTCATGTCTACTAGGGTAGTTGTAACTACATCTGACAAAATTTATCTTTCCTTTATTTTTTGATGGATTTTCATACCTTGTTCCAAAGTACCATTTTTTCATAGGCTAGGAGGATGTTGGCATATATTGTAGATTCTAACTTTACAAATTTCAATTAAAATTTCTAAAAATTTCCTTTAATGCCTTTATAAAAAACCAATTTTATGAATAATATGCAATCAAGGCATTCCATTAGAACATGCTCATTCGATGCATTTTGTTAAATAATTTGCATGTCTTGTCTATGCTTCTGCATTCTACATATTCTGCAATCACGGTAATCCATGAAACAACATTTTATTGAGGTATTATGTCAAATACTTCGCATGTGTTGGTGTAAGTTTTTATTTTCCTAGTGGGTTAATTTACTTTTCCCTCAATCCTAGGTGTTTCCTACACTTAATTAAGCTTTCTTAGGATAATAAAGTGAGTTTATTATTTAATAACTAGGAGATAAGTGATGAGGTGTCCCCTTCCTTAAAGGTTGGAACCACTTTCCACTTTTGGTGGTCCATCTCCACTTTTTGTGGTTGATTCCTATTGGTTGGATTTTCCACCTACCTCCTCTCCTAAGTTCTATATAAATTCACTACCTAGCTTATATTTTCATTCATTCATGCATATTTGCATTATATCTTTTCATCTTGGAAGCTCTTAATGCATTTTTTTCATATTGACATTGCATAATCTCCCAGAGTTCTTGTGTGCATTCTTTATGCTTGTCCAGTGTCTGTAGCTTTGATTTTCTCTTATAAAGTTCCTAGGTTATTCAATCTATTTCAGATTTCTAACATGATATGAAAGCTTTTGTTTTGAGAAATCTAAGTTCTTAGATTCTTGATTAAGAGATTGAGTTTCTTGTAAAAATATTGTAAACACTCGTATGCTCTTCTCCTGTATTCTTCAATGATCTGGAGAATCAGAAAGGATTTGCAAATATTTAATTACCTTTTTTTATTTTGCATGTGTTTTGTGAGACCCAAGTGATTGCAGCATTTATGATTATACTAGAAGCATTTTTTACTGTTCCAATGTGTTCAAAAGGCTCGAGAAAGTCAGATTTGGCTTTTGTTTCATCCAAATTGGAGATCATTTGACAAAGTTGCAAGCGGTGGTTTGAAGAAATCCATTTTTCATTGGAGTCATTTTGTTTTTTGCTTCAAAAATGCAGCTTCCACTTATTTTTGAGAAAAATGATTTATGGGTTTTGTAGCCAGGGTTGAAATCTCAACTAAGTACCTTTCAGATTTTTCAAATCTTGCATAGATCTAAAGAAAATTGATGTACAAAAAGCGTCGCGCGTCATTTTTCTCCTAGCTGAAGATTTTTAAAAAATCATTTTTTTATCTTCTACTTGATGGATCAAAAAACAATTTATGGTTTTTGTACTTCACATCAAAATATTTTGGTTTCTGTTATTTTCTACAAACAGTGAGTAGATTTTTCAAAAATCAAATTAGAAATAAAAGTTTTTGCTAGAAAAATTGTTTCCTCCAAGCTAAATTCAGCCAAATTTTAAAAAATTAATATCTTTAGCTTTGAGCATTGGATTTTAGCAAATAAGATATCATTGGAAAGTTGGAGATGAGCACTTTCCATCCATATAGGTATTGAGAATATTTTCTGCCATTTTGTACCAAATATTTCAAGTTGAAGTTGTCTTGTGCTAATTTCTTCAACAGGCCATAACTTTCACCCTAGCACTCCATTTTTCGGAAACAAATAGGCATTGGAAAAGTCTTGAAGAGCACTGCATAGTCATAAGACTAATTTTTCCATATTTTTTCGCAGGTTCATGTTGTATCAAAATTTGTAATTTTGGTTATTTTGAGCTTATTGAGTATTGTATCTTGGAAAAGGCTTTGTAAATGCACTAAATTATAAAGTGCCAACCTTATAATTTATTTGGGGGGGGGTGATCTTCGATACTAGTGAAAAGGGTGGGGATGTTCTTGGTGTTCTTTTGTTCACTTTCTTTCCGCATTTCCTTTTGCATTTCTTCATCATGGCATCAACAACAGCTCCTATTCTAACTATATACAAATATTTTGAGCAAAAAAAACAAATGGAAATTCATGTAAGAAGACTTGGTTTGCATAGAGTAGTAATGGGACTAGAAATTGAACCAATTGAAGATGAAAAAAGGTCTAAGTGGTTTAACAAATGTGATAGAGAATATGGAGAATTGTGTGTGTCTATATCTCCTAATTTACTATTCCATGTTGAATCTTTGAATACTCCAAATGAAATATGGAAAAAGATAGATTCTCTTTTTGGTGCAAAAGATTCTATCAAGGGTCATATGTTGGAGAATGAACTAATCAATTTAAATCAAAGCAATTTCAACACAATTCAAGATTTATTCAGTAAAATGAAATCACTAAGGCTACAACTACAACAATGTGGAATTGATAAGAAAGATGAACAATTTTATTCTAAGCATTCTCTCAAAGCTAAGTTCTGAATATTTAGTATTTGTTTCTACCTTTTATGCTACTAAGGATGTACTTGGATCTCAATTCAAGATGCCATATTTGGATGATTTTTCTACTTCTCTCACACATGAGCAAGATAAGCTAATTTAGATGGGCACTCTTAAGTCTTCTAAGTCTCATGCCTTAGCTACCAACCTTGGCACAAATGAAAAAAGAGGACAAAGTAGTAATAAGGATAAGAAACAAAATAATAGAAAAGAGAAGAAGAAATAGAAATTGGCTACTCCAAAAGCACGTAATGAGACCTCATCTTCAAAAGGTGACAAGCCTAAGAAAGAGAGGGTCAAATTTTCCAATTGTAAGAAACCCAGTCATGACACTCGCAAAAATGTTTAAAGAAATAGGTTGATCATTTAACACACATTCTTGAGAAGAATAATCTAAGTGTTTCTGATTCCATCAGATAGAGTTTAGAAGAGGGTCCTCACAAGGCCAAAGAGAACAACAAGGGGAAAGGAAGGGCAAGGCCCTTGTAGTAGTTGCTTCTCCACCATCCACATGGGTTCTTGATTCAGGTGCTTCACACCACATGGCTTCAACTAAAGATGAAATTGAATCTATGGAGCCATGTTCTATGCCTTCCATTTTGATGGGTGATGACACTCCACTTGAGGTGTGTGGGGGAGGGTCTATTGATATGGGGGATGAAACATTCTAGGATGTTCTTGATGTGCCCTCATTATCAACTAATCTCCTATCTATCTATCAAATCACTCACACAGGAATAGGAAAGAGAGTTAAGTTTTCTCCTGATTTAGTGGTGATTTGTAAGATGAAGAATGATTCTACAATTGCAATTTGGGAGAGTAGATCACCAATCTCAAATTTATTTGTTCTCTCACTTTGTTCCTGATCCTCCTTCGAATGTTCTACTCACTCATTCAAATGATATGAGTAACTTGTGGCATCAACAGTTTGGTCACTTGAACTACCGCTATCTACAATAGCTCAACAAAGAGGACATGGTTATAGGATTGCCTACAATTTTATTTTCTAAAGGTGTTTGTCATGGTTTCATTCTTAGCAAGCATCTTGAAGAGAAGTTTGACAAAGAAAAATATTGGAGAGCCTCACATCTTTTGGAGTTGGTATATAGTGATTTGGCAGGGCCATTTCCACAACCATCTTTCAATAGAGCCCAATATGTTTTGACATTCATTGATGATTTGTCCAAATACACCATTGTGTACTTTCTCAAATAGAAGTCTGAAATCTTCAATTCATTCTTGGAGTATAAGGATTTTGCAGAGAAACAAACTAGAAAATCTATCAAAGTTCTGTATATAGATAATGGGGGGGAATATGTCAACCACAGGTTTGTGAAGTATTGTGCTTTAGAGGGCATTGATTTGTAGCATACAATCCCCTATAGTCCTCAACAAAATGGAGTTGTAGAATGGAAGAATCGGTCCTTGAAAGAGATGGCTAATTGTATGATTCACTCTAAGTCTTTGGCACCATATTTCTGGGCAAAAGCCATTAACTGTGCATGTTATATCCAGAATCGTGTTCCCCACAAAGTTGTGAAGGGGGTAAATCCTTTTCAAGCTTGGACTGGTTAGAAACCATCAATTAAGCACTTTCAAGTGTTTGGATCTAATGCATGGGCTCACATTCCAGCAGAGAAACGCAAGGCTATGGATCCATAGAGCAAGCCTTGCATTTTTTTGGTTACCCAGATGATATCAAAGGCTATAGGCTTCTTCATCCTACCACACATGATTTTTTCATTGAGAGGAGTGTTCACTTTGAGGAGAGTACTTCCAGTCCTTCTCACGACACTTCTCCTACCACCATCAACTTGGAGTACTTGTATCATGGTGATAGTTCTTCAAAGGTTCATAATACTTTAGATCATGAGGAGGAGTCTTCTTCCTCCACTTCAAGTGATGATAGTGATCATGAGGATGCACATAGTTCATCTTTAGAGGATGATGATTTTCCTCCAGATTCTCTTCCTTCTCCAATTGTAGGGCCTCTTTGGGCTCGTCAAACTTTGCAACCAACAAGTGATTGGGTAGGGGATCCATTAGATCACAGGAGAACAAGATCACAATTTCAGGATGCTCCACATTCCTTCCTTGCTTCAGCTTCCAATCCAAACACTTTTTGAGAAGCTTATGGTGTCCTCGAGTGGAATGCAACAAACAAGAAGAGTTTAGTTCCTTGGAGAGGAACCACACCTAGGATCTTGTCCCACTTCCTAAGGGAAGAAAAAATGTTCAATGTAAGTGGGTCTATCAAACAAAATATGCAGTAGATGGGTCGGTTGACAAACATTTAAGGCTCCCTTGGTTGCCAAAGGATTCTCCCAAGTTATAGGGATTGACTACTTTGATACTTTTGCACCAGTCACCAAAATGAATTCCATCCAACTTGTTCTTTCCATAGCTACAACACATAGATGGGATGCTCATCAAATGGATGTAAAGAGCACTTTGCTTTTCTTCATGGTGATCTTCAAGAGGAAATATAATGGAGAAGTCACAAGGGTTTGTTTGGGATTCTTCACTTGTGTGTCATCTTCAGAAGTCTCTTTATGGCCTCAAATAGGCCCCTCGGGGTTGGTACGCCAAGATGTACTCCTTCCTTCTGAAAATGGGGTTCACTTGATGCCATTTTGGTCCTAATGTCTACATATTATAGCAGGATAATAGTTGTGAATTGTGATCCCAGACCTATACAAACACAATATTAGTCCACTATGCAAGTTCGAAACGCCATTCCCCATAAGATTCATTTGAAATGCAAAGAACAAGAAATAACATGAAGAACAAAAATAAAAGCTATTAAATCCTATTCAATACTCAAACTCTTAATCCCATGGGGGAATTGGTGCTATTTTGATGTGGAAAATATCCCTTTCCCAATTCCTAATCAAGCTTGATGATGAACTTTGAAGATTGATGCTCCTTGATGAAATTTTGCCATAACCTAGCTAGGAAATGATGAAAAACTATGAAAATGGATGATAATGGATGAAGATTGCTCAAAATAATGAAGACGATAACTTTACATAATTTGTGGATGAAAATTCCTAAGATTGTGGATCCCAATTAGTAAAAGAGCTCTCTATTTATAGAAGAGAATGATGGAGGAATAGGAAAAATGGATGAATGTGGGATCAAACACTAACCAATAGCACAATGCCACTTGTCAACATGTGAGTGGACAAAGGTGGATCACATTTTGATGAATGTGCACATTAATGCAATTAGGTGGAAATTTAAAATTGGAGAAATGACATGTTGGAGGGAGATGAAAGATGAATTAAATGCCACTTGGCTTAAGAAAATGACATGTAAGAGGCCTTTAATGCCTTGTTGGATGGACAAGTCCTTTTGGGGGGAGGTTTTCAAATTTGAGGAATATTCCATCTTTGATGCCTTTTTGAATGAAAATAGAGATTTAATAAATCAATTAAATGGATTTTCATGAGCAACCTGCAAAAGCTAGAGGATTTGAGGGATTAGTGTTAGCATTAATCAAGATTTGATTAACTTAGATGGAGATTAGCTGATTTGACATTTTGATTTAGATTTTAGGATTCAAATAAATCAAAATGAGAGGAATAATAATTTTAGACTTAATTAAATAAAGTTTGATTTATTTAATTAAAGAGGATGATGTTAGATTTAAATTAAATAAAAATAAATTTATTTAATTTAAAGGAGATGACCTTAGAGCTTAATTAAATAAAATGAATTATTTAATTAAAAGAGAGACTATAGGATTAACTAAACAAAATGATTTATTTAATTAATAGGAGATGATGATTTAATTAGATAAAATTGATTTATTTAATTAAAAGACAAAATATGATGAATTTAATCAAATAAAGATTATTCAACTAAATGGTTAGTAAAGGAGATGATTCAGGATGAACTAATGTTAGTGAATCAAGATCAGGTGTATAGGATCAATCGGTATATTTTACATGTCTACAATAGTCACACCTTGGTTCTCTACATTGATGACTTGTTGATCATAGGGAGTCACTCATCCACCATTCAGGCAGTGAAAACCGCCCTTCATGACAAGTTTTCAATGTCAAACTTGGGCTTGTTGCACTACTTCTTGGGGATTCATATTACTCAATCTTCCTCAGGTATCACTCTTACACAGTCTAAGTATGCACTTGACATGCTCCAGCTTAGTTTCACATGGTTGATTGTAAGCCTGCACTAACTCTATTTTTATTAGGGGTCAAACTTGAGGCTAAGTGTAACTCTTCACCCTTGGTTGATGGCACTTTGTATCAATAGCTTGTTGGTAGTCTCATCTATCTGACTCATACAAGGCCCTATATTTCATATGCAATAGGCATGGTCTCTCGATTCATGTAGGAGCCACATGAGCTGCACTGGAAAGTAGTTAAGCAGATTCTTCACTACATCAAGGGAACTCACAATTATGGTATTCATTATGTAGCAGGCATGGATTTTGACTTGGTGGGACACACATATTCAGATTGGACAGGCGATTCTTGAGATCACAAGTCTACTTCAATATATTGCTTCTCTCTTTGTTCTGGTCCAATTTGTTGGTCGAGCAAGAAGCTCAGTCTGCTATTACTCTTTCATCTACAGAGGCTGAGTATCGAGGAGTAGCCAATGCTACTACTGAGTCCATCTGGTTTCAAAACATTCTCACTAAGTTTGGAATTCCCTTCCGGAAGCCCACAGTCATCCATTGTGACAACTAGAGTATGATTCAGATCTCTCACAATCTGGCCCTTCATCAATGGACCAAGCACATTGAGATCCATATGCACTACATTCGGGAGCTGATTCATAGTGGGATCATTGATCTCAAGTATTGTCTGACATCATATCAGGTTGCTGACATCTTCACCAAAACCTTCACTAAGAGCAAGTTCCTTCATTTGTGAGCTTTGCTTGGGGTGTGATTAATGTCATCCATGGGGGGGGCTACTTAGTCCTTCTTTTCTTTTTTCCATCTCTCTTTTGGGGAGGATTTTTTTCCCGCCGAGTTTTCTCCCTGTCTCCAATTGTGAGAGATTTCTATGCATTTCATTTGTACATGGGCACCTAACATGGCCTCATTTTTTGGGACCCATCATCTTTTACATCCTCCTAAGCTATGCTTAAGGGGGTGTTGGTGTAGGTTTTTATTTTACTAGTGGGTTAATTTATTTTTCCCTTAGTCCTAGGTTTTTCCTACACTTAATTAAGCTTGCTTAGGATAATAAAGTAAGTTTATTATTTAATAACTAGGAGATAAGTGGTGAGGTGTCCCCTTCCTTAAAGGGTGGAACCACTTTCCACTTTTTGTAGTCCATCTCCACTTTTTGTGATTGATTCCTATTGGTTAGATTTGCCACCTACCTCCTCTCCTAAGTTCTATATAAACTCACTACCTAGCTTGTATTATTATTCATTCATGCATATTTGCCTTGTATCTTTTTAGCTTGGAAGCTCTTAATACAATTTTTTCATATTGACATTGCGTAATCTCTCAAAGTTCTGGGGTGCATTCTTTATGCTTTTCCAATTTATGTAGCTTTGATTTTCTCTTATAAATTTCTTGGGTTATTCAATCTATTTCATATTTCTAACAACATGCCTTGTCTATGATTCTATATTTTGTACATACATGTCTAATAGGATAGTTACAACTACAACATCTCACCAAATATCTCTATCCTTTATACTTTGATGGATTCCATACCTTATTCCAAAGTTCCCATATTTGGATAGGTAGGGAGGTTGATGGCAAAGGTTGCAAAGTCTATCTTTACAACTACCAATTATATTTGCTTGAAATTTCCTAAATCTTTTTCAACAAATACATTTTTTGTATATCCTATAATCATGGCATTCTATGAGACCACACTTCTTTAAGGAATTTGGTCAACCAATTCACGACTTGTCTCTGCTTCTACATTTTGCATATATTTCTATCAAAGCATATCCAACTACTATGCCTAATAAAATTTCTAGATATTCTTTATGCTTCTATGGATACATATACCCTATTCCAAAGCTCCCATTTTAGAACAGACTAGAAATACGTTGGAAAATGTAAATTGATCTAGTTGGAAACCTATTTGTTGTATATGAAGAAACAATGTGAGTACCTCATGAAGTGTTGTAGCACAAGAATGGTGGATAAGTTTGAGTTTGCTTCAGCTTATGTATAGGATCTAGGTGGTTGAATATTGACTAAAATGATTAATAAGAATATTCAGTGGAACAAAAATAGATGTTGGTAAAAGAAACAATTTAAACAAGCCCACATGAACCACTTGAGCAGTCAATACTTAGGGTGCGCTCTTTGAGCCCAACCATGATCATATAGCTTTCCAACCCAAGCTTGACAACAAAGTGCAAAGAATTTCTACAATTAGGGATAAAAAAAAACATGTCATGTGCAATATTTATCTAATAGTTGTTATTTTAGCTATTTATTTGGCTTTGGCTTAGCTTTTTTTTTCATCAAATCAAAGAGTATGAAGGAAAATGACCTGATAAGCACAAATGAAGTCTGATAAGGAGTAAAGAGATTTTATAGTTAAGCAAGAGAATCCTTGATATGAAACACTTTGTTTTTCATATTATTTTATAGGTTTTTGGTTGGTTTTGTGTTAGCTACATTTTTTTAGAGTTGGAACTTTAGATTTTAATTCATGCTATCCATTTTCAAAGAATTTATGTTCAATAGATCAAATTTTAAATAGATGGATTGTAATTTAAATCATGTATCAAATTGGGGAGGTTTGTTCTTATCTTAAAGGATTGTAAAAGGTATTATTTTGAACCAAGATGCATATGAGTATGTTTCCTAAGATTTTATTGTAGGGATCTTTACCTCTAAAATTGTTCCATCTTTAAAATAGATTATGACCATTGTGATCAATTGGGATTCAACCTTTGTGTCTTGTTGTTTTATGTTTATATTACTAGAATTTATATTTTAGTGTGTATGCTAAAGAGGTCTTAAAGGTGAATTATCGAGTCCATAAGCAAATGACAATGGGCTACCTTGAGCATAGCTCCCCATGGACACATGACATCTTTGGATCATTGGCATGAAATGGTTATCAAAACTCTCTCTCTCTCTAAATTAAAGTCCCATCATGTATAACTTCAAATTCACCAAATTAATGATCCATAATTTAATTGGAAAAATTAACCTATACATATATTTCAATTGTATGCTATAGAAAATAGAAACACAAAAATAGGACTTAAAATTACAAAAAAACTAGGTCCTAGTCCAATAGCAAACACCCAAATTGAGCGCACTAAAATGACTTGCAAATGCAAATTATTAGTAGCATAACATTATAATATTTTGCTAATAAAAGCAATAGAGTAATATTGCATAAAAGACTTGATATTCAAATGATGAAAGAAATGTTGAATTTATAAATTTTTGAAAGATCAGATGGGGGATGAGGATTTGATCAAGATATAAGAGATAACTCAATTGATAATATTATTTAATTGATTGATTAATAATGTATAATATACTCATAATTGATGGTAATAAATTAGATAATGATTAATAGTAAAATGATAAATGGTAAAGATAAATAAGTAATCAATATCCATTTTATATTAAACAATTGTGACAATCTATAAATGTAAATGAATTAAATGTTTGAAAAGTGAATAAAACAATCAATATGTTTAGCTAAGAAATTATGATAGATGATCAAATTTCATTTATCAATATTGTAAAAATGTTAGTAAAGATTAGATGAATATTTTGGAACTAATGAATATTGTATGTTTTTCTTTGTCATTTTTGTAATTACAAATTCAATCTCAAGAGTGTAGATCTTATCTATGTCACAGATTTGATTTGGAAACGTGGATTCAATCGTTACAAATTTTTAGAACATCACTTTTGAATAGCTTTGATGTTCTTAATACATCCTTGAATAAAAACTTGTTCTCACATTTGATTTGAATGTTTAGAAATAATTATTTCCCTTGTGTCAAATCATATAAGAATACCTTAAACAAGATAAACAATTGAATATTTTGATTCCAAAACAAATAATAAGAAATGAAAGAAATACTTTTTCACCATTATACAATGCAAAAAGGGTAACTGAATTGTAATCATTGTGGACAACGCGATGAAGGTACAATCAGGCCTGGAATTTGATGCCACCCCTACCTGTCATATGAAAAATTTGTGACGGTTTGTTTATTTAAATGCCTGTCACTTTATGTTTTATGAAAAAATTAACTGTCAAAAAATATTTAATTTATATTTTTTTTATATAAAATCTTTAATATTAAAATATTATTGATTTTATTAATCATACATATTAAATATGATCTTTTTTTTTATAAATTTCTATTTTTAATAACACAAGTAATTTGATTTTTTTAAATATTATGTATCATATAAATTAATTAAGTATTTTTTATAGGAATCATACTTCTTAAAAATACCAAATAAACAATAAAAAAATAATAATTTGATACAAACCTTCATTATATAATTTGCATATATTTAAACACAAAAAAAAACTTTTGGAAAGAAAGGAACTATTTTCTTTTATTATTTTTAAATTGAGATGCAAAAATTAATGATGCATTACATAGAAAATAAACAAAAACAAATGTTATCAAAGGTCAAGAACTCTTCTTGACTTTGTATTCTTCCATATTTGATATACTTTATTCCAATTTACATCATTTTCTTGAGGTCCATTTAAAGACACTCTCATTAATGCATCCAATGTATCCAAACCCAACTTTGACTTTCTAACATCTTTGATGATGTTTTGTTTTGAAAATCCTTGCCAATATTGTGTTACAAAAGACTCTCCATGCATCTTTCATCTTGAAACCCTCACAACTCAAATGCAGTGAATCAACAAAAGAGTTTAACTCCCTTTTACAACCGGTAACATCAAATATGGATACAAATTCATTTACATTAAAAATTAAAAATAGTTTAATCCTTATTCAACTCATTATCTAAAATTTCAACATGCTCATCAATAAAACAGCTATTGTATTATCTTGAAAAAAATCAAAGCCGATGAATCGCTTGTAAAAAAAAATTCTTTAAGGAAGTTGTATTATCTTGAAAAAAATCAAAGCTGGTGAATCACCTGTAAAAAAAATTCTTTAAGGAATCTGCTGTATTATCTTGAAAAAAATCAAAGCTGGTGAATCGCCTATAAAAAAAATTCTTTAAGGAATCAAAGCCTGTGAATCACCTGTAAAAAAAAATGCTTAATCCTTAAATGTTGTATTATGTTGAAAAAAATCAAAGCTGAGAATAATTATTTGTAAAAGGAAAATAAAATTTCAACATGCTTATTGCTCACCAATAAGTTTGATGCTATATTATCTTGAAAAAATTCAAAGTTGGGAATCACTGCAAACAAAATGCTGCTGAAAAAACAAGTTACAATGCTATAAAATAAATGCTTTCAACAGTGAAAATTTGTGTTATGTAATTATTCATAAGGATATCCTATATATATTAAAAAAATTGTAAAATTAGAAAATATTGATAATTAGAAATAAATCTAAAAATCTTAAATTTAATGTTAAAGTTTCTAAATTATATAGAAAATAAATCTTGTTAAAATATTCAAAAAGTTAAAAATCAATTATATTATATTATGAAAAGATTTTGAATTAATATAATTTTTATAATAAATGTTATAAATCATCTATATTAATAAAAAGCAATGATAACTATTAGTAAAAATGTCAAAATCTTTAAAAAATTAGAAAAAACTATATTTAATTTTGAAAATATTCTATTTTCAACAGATTTTGAATTAGTAAATATATTTATAATAGATTATATATATTAATATAAAGTGAAATTAGAAATAATTATTCCAAATCTAAACTAATTTATACTTTTATTATAAAAATTATTTTATTATTATATATATATACAATAATTTTTTACGGTTTAATAATAATTTTAAGTGTCAATTTTACGGTTATATAAAAATATAGTAAGTCAAATGATATGGTCTAATAAAATTTTAGGTTGTAATATACGGTCCAAAATGCAAAAAACGATCAAATAGACCATCAAATTCCACCCCTGGGTACAATGATGATAGGGCCCATGAAGACACAGATAGAAGCGATGGGCACCTTTATATTCTTAAATCTAAATTAAATCTCAGAATTACAAGAAAAGCCTGTCTACCATGTGAACATTAACATACCTGGTTATGCCACCTTTACATTACCAAGCAATTGCACTCTTCCAACGGAAAATTACTGGACGTGGCCCCACAACAACTTTTTAGGAGAAAAACTAGATTACAGAACTGTCGGCATCTCCGCCTCTTTTGCAGTGTAGTCTTCTTGGTTGCCTATTTGTTGTATATAAATATCCCTTTCCCCTCTCAATCCCTTCATTCAATTGCAAGTGCCCACTCTACAGCGTGTTACTTTTTCGTCTCTCTGCATTTCGGTGGGAGGTTTCCCAAACCTGCATATCTTCGTGTTAGGCATTTGCGATCTTTGACAAAAGGGTGTGAAGATGTCTGGAGCACACAGCAACCCTTATACCCTAAATTTGGCCTTAATAATGATAATTTTGATGATATCAGCAGTATTTGGTGCAGAGGAGGCAGAGGCGCCCAGTCCATCTCCGATTACAGGCACTGCTTATATGGCGGTGGAGCCTTCTCTGGCACCTGCTCTTGTTGGATCTCTCTTGGCATTTTTTGCCTTCTTTTTTCACTGAGGGTTTTCTCCAATCCGATCTCTGTTATTGTCTATGGCTTGTCATTTTTGGTCAGCGCGTGAGATATTGTGCATCTTCTTTGATGGTCGAACTCGGCCACTTTGTTTAGTGGTTTGTACAGAATTTTTTTCCCGCGGATTATTGTTTAGCCATTCAGAAAATAAATGTATCTTCTCAAGATTCTTGCGCAGATATACTGCTGTACGAATCTTGAGCCTCTTTCTTAATATGAAGAATCTATTTTGGAAACCCTTGGCTTAGGCTATTAAGGTTCTGTTTCATTTTGTATATCTATTTTTTGTGTAAAGAGATGTAAGGATTTTACACTTGTTGAATATCGTAAGACTCATATGAGGTTGTAATGCCTGCAACAATTTATGGAAAAGCTGCAGAGGACATGCTCTGCTTCAAAAAGGGGCGGAGTCACAAAATGATTATCGGTGATTAAGGCGGACTTTGTTAACATGTTTGGGTTCTTATATGTCTCTGCACAAATAATGATTTATTTTGAACGGGCATTTTCGTTGCTTATTATAATAGCCTAATAGGCTGGGCTTAAAGAACGCACTAAGCTTTGGAACAGAGCTTTGGCATCCATCAAAGCATAAAGGCATGTTGTAGTTGCCATCTGATTTGGTAAAAATATATGCAAAAATGTGCAAGCATAGACAAAGGGACGGGAACTGTTATACAGAATGCCTCCAAAATGGTTTCATGGAATGCCATGGTTACAGGATATGTAGAAAATGGATTTGTTGACAAGGCTTTAAAATATTTCGAGAAAAACAAATTAGCAGCATACTCCCTGCCTATGCCATCATGACAGTTTAATGGAAGGGGGATTTTTGTCAGATATTTTCGTTGGAAATGCTCGGGTAGACATGTATGGAAAATGTGGAAGCATATAGAAGTTACGTAATATGTTTGACAAGATGCCTCAAAGAAATGTGGTCTCATTGCATGCAATGTTTGTGAGATATCGATAAAATGGATTTTGCAGCACTTTGGAACATATCCTTAACTAAACTTTGCTTGTGTTATATGTGCATGCGGCCGGGTGGGTTGTACATACTTTAATCACATGGGTGACTCTTAATGCATTACACTTACAATGGATCATTATGTGTGCATGGTTGATCTACTAGCTCGTGATGGCTATGGCTATTTTGAGGACACTCTAAACTTTGTCATTAAGATGTTAGTTAAACTTGTGGTGGTTACATGGATCTGTTTTCTTCCTATTGAGATCCCATATGAATATAGGTTTAGGAGTATTTAAAACAACGCTACTTTTTTATTTGGATCTCAAAAAAGATGTGACTTGTTCTCTAAAAACATCCATGTAGAATTGGGCAAAGTGGAGTGAGCAAATGGTAAAGAGATTGATGAAGATAAGGAACTAAAAAGATCCCCACATTTAGTTAGATTGAAGGCCATAAAATGGTACATGATGCTTGTGTAGGAGACAAATCACACCCACAAATATAGTAGATTTATGCAAAGCTAGATAAATTGGCTAGGGAGATGAAGGCAGTAAGATATTTTCCAAATGTAAGACATAAATACTTAGTAGTGTGGAAAAGGAAGATTTTTTTTATTTCTTTATTATGATAGTGAAAACTTGACAATTTCTTTTGGTTTTCTAGGAATTCTTCATATAACAATTGTTAGTTGTCAAGAATCTTTGAGTATGTGTTGATTACCACATCGCAATGAAATTTGTCTCCAAGATTATTGCAATTACTACTTCTAATCATTACTTTAATTGATTTCATGAAGAAGAAATTAACTCACTTGCACACATTTTTCCATAGATTACTCCAAGGCATGTTTAATTCATGAGGATTAATTTCCTATATGAAAATTATTTTGAAAATCTTTAATTGTGATAAAACTTAATATATATGTTCCTAAGTTGGTTTGCTTAACCTAGAATGTTTAGGAACAATCTCTAATAAAGTTCCACTTATTTATGTCTTGCATTAGAAAAAATTAGGGAACCCCTTAGTTAATATTTGTCCTTTTGAGCCTTTACCTTGCATATCATTCTTAGTGAAAGGAATATAGTGTACTTCTAATTCTTTTTTAGTTTGATTTTGTTTCCTATAAAGTCCTCATTCATATATGATCAAAGATTTATATTTTTGTCCCTATTAAATTTTAGAGTGATATCTTTGTCTCACCCCTTTGTAGGTGATGTTGGGGTCTATATTAGTGAGTGCAAATTTATTTAAGTCTAGTGCTTCCTTTCTTAATAGAGCCATGTTTTGGCTACCATCTATAACTAATCTAAGAATTCCTTCAATGGACCCCTTATTCAAAAAATTTCATGGTGTATTGTTTTGTCATTCATTATACTTGTCACATGCCTAAATATCTCAAACTATAGAAATTTCTAAGTTAGGGGTGATTGTGTCTATTTATAGCCTTTGTTGGGTTTATAGGTTTCCTCTTGCCAATATTCTTTCCCTCCATTCCGTGAAACCTAACATTTCCATTTTTTTTTAAACCTTTGACTATTTTAGTCTTTTAGATTTCTCATTATCTAGGCACTTTTTCATGGCTTTCCCCATGCTTCTACTCCTTACTTTGACTTTTCCTTTGGCCCTAAGATTTGGGTCTCCATATAATCTTGTAGTTTTTAAGCTATATGACTAATCTATGAACCTCAATTATTCAAAAATTAATCTTTTCCATGCTTCCTCTCCTTTAGCATTAAGTATTCAACATCTCCAATTCCAAATTTGACATTTCACTTTTCCTTTGTCTCAAACTCTTGGGATTTTAGTATTTTTCCTACTCATTTCCCTCACTGCACTTCTCATCTTCCTTCCTCTTTGTGAGATCCATACCTTGTAGTATTAATCATACCATCATACCCAAAAGGTATAAAATAGGTGGTAAAACCAATGATGAAACCAAAAAAACCATTAATAGTATTTTTTCATTATTGCTAAAAGAAACCTAGTAAACAGAGAATTGATTCAAATCCACACTGTTGCATTATTCCTCCTTTTCACCTACAATGAAAGAAAAGTTCCCTTATATCTAAAAATATGAAAAGAAACAAAAAAAAAACTCAAAAATTACCATTTTTGGTAGTTTTTGACAATTGTCATAATTTGCCATTTTTGGTAATTTTGCATGCCTATCCGTTTAAGCCTGAATTTTTCCAATTTCATCCTTCCACTATGGTTACACGAAAATGTCAAATTACAATTCAAACTGGAAATGCAAGTTCCGAATTATTTAGAAAAATAACTTTGTAAAAATAAAAATAAAACACTTAAAGCTTATTTTGAGGGCTCAAATGAAACATTTCGGCCTCAAGAAAGTGTCAAAATTGCCACCCAAACAACTCCTTATAACACATCTTCCCATAAAATTTGAGCTCAAATGGACTTCCAAGTCAAAAGTTATGACTCCCAGAAGCCCCTGTATCAACCAATCTCTAAACCTTGAAAGTATTCCACCCTATTTCCATTGCTCTTCTTTCTTCTAGCATTAGGCACACCACATTAGTGATCCCTAACCCATTTATCTTGAGTCATATATTTTTGGACTTGTATGTTTCCTTTACCAAAAAGTGCATCTGGCACTCTACATCGTGATCCCTTGTCCCTTTCCTTTACCTTTTTCCCCATGTTTATTAGTGGTATTAGATTTTCCACCACCATGATCCTTTCTTCTCTTTGCATCTTTTCCTTTCAAAATCCTAAGATTCTTGATACAACCTTCCCTAGAAGTAAGTCAACATGCGGTAAGCCTAAGCCCTAGTTCCCAACTACTCCATGCAACTTAGACTTCTATAGTTTCTACCAGCTAATTAAAACACAAGATAATTCTTAATGACCAAGCCAATGCCAATGTTGATAGTGATATTTTCCTATGTGTCACTTAGTCACTTTCTTGGACTAATCACAACATAACACACATCTTACTTGCACCTAATCACCCAAAGCAAGTGGGAAAGTGCACTTTGATATGATTAAATTTGACAACCTCCCTATCCAAGAAATTATTTCCCTATGAATGCCTTTCTAAAATTAGAAAGAGTGACCAATGAAAATTCCTCCATATTAAGCAACTTCTATGCATATGCAAGCAACCTCTAAACATATCCAAGCAAATTCAATATGTTTTTCACACGGTCCCCCATAACACAAATAGCTTTAGGGTTAGCTTTAGATAGATGGGGTATCTATCCTCAATTCTCAAAGATTGTCTTATAGGGACCACCCTCATTAACGATCTAGATTGCTACCAATAAGATTTTCCACGTCCTTAGAACTATACAACATATTATCCCTTGAAAAGGGATTTTAGACTAAGCCATGATGTCTATATGAATGTATTTCTAAAAATTCTAAAGGGTAGTTGGATCTATTCCTATTAAGCTGAAAAATAAAAAGAGTGACCTAATGGAGACTAATGATGAAAACCCTCAAGTGCACTATACGACAAGTCATGTAAAATTACCTTGCTAGAATATAAAATAAGATAGAGGTCATTTGCTTTAGTGCACCAAATTGAATTGTTCTTCTAATAATTTATCCTTGGATTCAATTTAGGTTGACAAAGGATACGAGGATGTGAAATGAAAATAATTGAATGCCTTTAATAGTAAGAAATAACAATATTTAATGCAAACTTGTGTTTGGTCAATTCATTATACTTAGTAGAAAGGGTAGGAGACAACCATATTTGAATTTAAAATTTGGAAATTCATGGGTCAAATTTGTGGTCACAATATTTTTCCTACACATGGTAATAAACCATGATGATGAACAATAAAGTCTACTCTCAAAATAAATGCATGCCCATGAATGTTGAAATACATGTGGAATATGTAAGAAAGTGTGCAAAATTGGATAAGGTGTGGAGAAATGTATGGGAATGTGCATGAATGGGGATAGGCAAAGGTCAAGGAATGAGCCCAACTCCATACAATATTATATACAATACTATCTCATTTGTCAATATCTAATTGCATTAATACATTCTCTCAATATGAGCATAAAACTATATAGGAATGATATGTAATTGTATTAAAAACTCTTAATGAGAAATTAGAGATCAAGCCTTCAAATGAGATATTATTATGTAATGAAAAAGAATCTAAAGATCCAATAAATACCTTAATATTCAAAAAATAAAGAGGGAAAAATTGCATAGAAGATTATTAAAAATTCTACAAGCAAAGAGGTGCATAGTGGAATTTTGATGGTGATGGACAAAGTGAGACTAGAAAGGAAATAAGGATGTTTCCAATTGCATACCTTCCTTACATAACATATGATATTACATACCTTCCTTTATCATATACATATTAATTTTAAAGATTAAGAATACTTATTATAGATTATAGTTTCTCTATTAAAGAGAAGACATAACTTGAGGGTAAGGTATAACCACTAAATGAATTCCCTCTCCATAACATTTTTAAGAAAATCAATGTATGAAAGGTAAGGGTTGGTTGAATAATATGATCTAGGCCTTTTCATCACGCCATCACAAGGGAATAATAATGAAATAGTATCAACCTTAGTTTAAGTGTTAGATCAGTCTTAGTTGCATCAAAATTCTCTATTTGACATATTTTTATCTTGTTACATTTAACACAAGGTGTGACTACTATCAAGGAAGTCAATGGTCTTTCCTATTTCTATAGTAGCACCCAAAAGATTATTTTTAGCACTCCTAGTTTCTTAAATGTAGTTATAGGTGTAGGTGAATTAATTTTTCAAATCTCAAAGGTGAAATTAATTAATAGTGGATAAAACCACGTGGGAGTAAAATATCCAAAGACAAAATTATGGGTGTAGCCTAGTTCTATGCCTTAACAAACTCAAAATATATGACACATGCCCTTCTTCATAATTTAGTACCATTGTTTAATTTTGGGATTTTTCTCACAACACTTATATCAATCAAAGCAAGCAAAGTCAAACATCTAACTAAATACTAGATGAACAATTTATTTGTCTCTCAACCCTTTGGATTTCTATTTAAATTTATCGTTATCAACTTCTTCAATAATTAAGGATTGATGTAGAATTACGAATTATACCTTTTATAGTTATTGTAAGGTGTCGTTTATTCTCCTTCACTTCTACAAAATGGCTTGACAAGGAGTTCTAAGAGTGAATGGTTCACTCCCAGTATAAATAGATGAGAATATGTTGGTAAACCCATTTCTTGTCCATTAGCATTATTTGTTCCAAAACTTTCATGTGAAAAGGAAAATAAAAAACCATTTTCTTTAAATGAGAGCATACAATCCTTTCTACATAAATTTAGGATAAATAAATAATAAGTAAATAATACCTATTTTATATTAAAGAGTTGTGGAAATCTATAAATGTAAATGAATTAAATTTTTGAAAATTGAATAAAATAATAAATATGTTTAGTTGGAAAATTATGTAGATGACCAAATTTGATGTCAATATTGTAAAAATGTTATTGAAGATTAGATGAATATTTTGGAAGGTTACTGAATGTTGTTTGTTTATCCTTGTCATTTATGTAACTACAAATTCAATTCCACAAGTTTGTATCTAATTATATTATGGATTTGATTTGGGCACATGGATTCAATCTTTGCAAAATTAAGAACATCACTTTTAACTAGCCTTGATGTTCTAGTATGTCCTTGCATAAAAACTTATTCTTAGATTTGATTTGGATGTTTAGAGATAATTCCTTCCCTTGTATTAAGTCATATAAAGATGCCAATTTAAAGGCTAAATAAACAATTGAAAACATCATTACACTAAATAATAATATACAAATCAATAAATGATTTGAAAATAAATATAAAAAGAGAAAGGCATGCATTTGTCACCATTACACAATGCAAAAATGGAAACTGAATTATAATCCTTGTTGACAACGCGGTGAGGGTACAAAGGTGATAGGGGCCCATGAATACAACGAATAGAAGTGATGGGGGGCTTCGGCCCGCACCCGCACGGTCAGCGGAGGAGGCTTAAGTCTCGGGTTTGCTCCCCGAGGTCTTGGGTTCGACTCCGAGGGCCGGATTCAACCGATGCACTGGTCTAGCGGGAGGGTGGGTGCATCTCCAGGGGATTAGTCTCGCCCCAGCTCACCTCAGGTACCCAAGATACGGGCTGCTGGGTGCTGGGCTGGGCCGCGGGGATACCCCTGGATAGTCAAAAAAAAAAAAAAGAAAAAAGCATAGAACTGATGGGCACCTTCATACTCTTAAATCTAAATTACCTCTCAAACTTATAAGGAAAGCCATCCCCAATTATACAACCATGTGAACATAACATACCTCGTTATGCCACGTTTACATTGCCAAGCAATTGCACACTTCCAACGGAACATTACTGGACGTGGCCCCACAACAGCTTTTTATGAGAACAGCTACTTAGATTGCATAAATTTCGGCTTCTCCGCTTATTTGTTGTATATAAATATTCCTTTCCCCTCTCAATCAATCAATCCCTTCATTCCATTGCCAGTGCCTTCTCTCTAGCGTGTTGCTTTTCATCTGTCTGCATTTCGGTCGGAGGTTTCCCAAAGCTGCATCTCTTCGTTTTAGGCATTTGCGATATTTGATAAAAAGGTGTGGAGATGGCTGGAGCAGCACACAGCAACACTTACGCCCTAAATTTGGCCCTAATTATGATAATTATGATGATATCAGCAGTATTTGGTGCAGAGGAGGCAGACGCGCCCAGTCCATCTCCGATTACAGGCGCTGCTTATATGGCGGTGGTGCCTTCTCTTCTACCTGCTCTTGTTGGATCTTTCTTGGCATTTTTGGCCTGCTTTTTTCACTGAGGGTTTCTTCCAATCCGATCTCTGTTATTATCTACGGCTTGTCATTTTCGGTCTGCGCATGAGATATTGTGCATCTTCTTTGATGGTCGAACTCGGCCACTGTGTTTAGTGGTTTGTACAGGATTTTTTTTTCTGCGGATAATTGTTTAGCCATTCAGAAAATAAATGTATCTTCTCAAGATTCTTGCGCAGATATAGTGTTGTATGAAACTTGAGCCTCTTTCTTAATATGATGAATCTATTTTGGAAACCCTTGGCTTGGGCTATTAAGGTTCTGTTTCATTTTGTATATCTATTTTTTGTGTTAAGAGATGTAAGGTTTTTACAGTTTCCGAATATCATAAAACTAATTTTTGAGATTAAAAAAGTTGGATAATAGGCCTTTTAATCTAACGCTTTCGATCACAGTGTCAATCTTTTGTATAATTTGTTACGCAGGGTTTTCAGAAGTTTGTTTTCCTAACTTTTATTTGGGGCTATTTCTTACCGTTTACAAACGCTCACATGATTCTGATAACGATCTAGTGGCTTTTTGTATACTTCTTACTGATGATTTTGTGAATCACATAGACAGCTCTGCCACGCATACTTAAAGATAGGATAGCACTAACATCAGTTATTGAGAGGCGTAGATGCTTGGGCATCATTTAAAAGCAATTAGTCTTGAAGCAGATAGAACCTCTGTTCTCTGCAAGCAATTCTCAGTAACGCGGTCAGATTTAGGCTTGTCAAGAAACTCCATTAAGTATTCATTTAAATTCATCAGAAGAATTTTTTAGGCCTAGAGACGTTCTACAGAGTCAAGTTCATCGATTAATGATTTCATTACTACCTAAAATGATTTTTTGCAGCTCTTCCCATGAAAATCGTTTAATCAGCAAAACAGAAGGCATTGCAGATGGAAAATGACAGTATAACAGAAGCCACTGTAGATGGAAAACGATTACTTTACAAAGTTGCTGCAGCCGATGTTGTAAATAACAGTCATGGCGTTATGTAGGGGAGTAACTCAAAAGTGTTTAGGGGATAATTTTGAAGAAGATATTGTGTTCTGCAACATATGTTTTATTTTGCAGTGTATGTGGGCTCGACCGGGAAAACAGTATAATATGTTCTGAAACAATTTGCGAAGAATTCTGCAGAAGCAGTGGTGGCAGGGGACATTGCTCTGCTTCCAAATGGGCAGAGTCACGAAATGATTATCGGTGATTAAGCGGACTCTTATAATGTTTTGGTTCTTATATATCTCTGCACAAACAACGGTTTATTTTGACCGGGCATTTTGGTGGCTTATGATCATAGGCTGGGCTTAAAAGAGCACACGCATAAGCGTTGACTGGTTAGGTGGCTCATGTGGGCCCATTCAAGCTGTTCCTTTCACCAAAACCTGTTTCGGTTCCCTGAGCAGTCCATTAACCTTAGAGTCAGGCCTGGTATTTGACGGCCACCCCTACCTGTCATATAAAATTTTGTGATGGTTTGATCATTTAAATGCCTTTCATTTGACATTCTATGAAAAATATAGATTGTAAAAAAAAATTAATTTATGATTTTTTAATAGAAAATCTTCTATATTAAAGCATTTTTAGTGATTTTATTAATCATAAAAAATATAAATTTATATTTTTAAAGTAATGAAGTAATCTGGTTATTTTTAAAAATATATTATTATGTATCATATAAATTAATTAAGTATTTTTTAATAGGAATCATAATTCTTAAAAATACCAATAAACACTGAAATTAATAATAAATCTAATTATATATAAATTTTACAGTTTAAAAATAGTTTAAAGTGTCATATTTACGGTTATATAAAAATATAACAAGTCAATTTATACGGTCTAATAAATTTTTAAGTTGTAAAATACAGTCTAAAATGTAAAAAACGATCAAATAGACCATCAAATTCCAGGCCTGCATGGAGTCAACAGACAACCAAACAAAACTCAATCTTAGCCATCGTTCCCGCCCTAGAGTACTTCACGAGGCAGTTTATGTTTCCAACATACTTCCAGCCTGTGCTATAATCGGAGCTTTGTAACAAGGTATGGGTATCTATAGAAGCATAAAGGATAGAGGAATTTTGTCTAAGTTTTGTAGTTAGAAATGCTCTGATGGACCTCTATCCAAAATGTGGAAGCATAGACAAGACACGTGAGTTGTTTGGCTGAACGCCTCAAACAAATGTGGTCTCATCGAATGCCATATTTGCAAGATATACGCAAAATTGATTTCTTGAAAAGGTTTCAGGAACTTTCTAGCAAATGGAATTGGTAGGCGTAAAGCCAAACTCCACAACCTTTGTCGTCAGCCTACCCCACCTGTGCCAAAATGGAAGCTTTGAATAGAACAATTTTGTCAGATGTTGTAGTGGCAACTACTCTGATAGGCATGTATGCAAAATGTGGAAGCATAGACAAGAGGCGGTAAATGTTTGACAAGATGCCTCCAAAAAATATGGTTCCATGGAATGCAGGATATGCAAAAAATAGATCTGTTGACAAGACTTTAAAATCTTTCAAGCAAAATAAATTGGCAACATACTCTCTGACAGTGCCAATATAAGAGCTTAAGAACAAGGTATGGACATCCATCAAAGATTTTTGTAAGATATTTTTGTTGGAAATGCTTTGGTAGACATGTATGGAAAATGTAGAAGCATAGACAAGGCATGTAAATTGTTTGACAAAATGCCTCAAAGAAATGTGGTCTCTTGGAATGCAATTTTTGTGGGATATGCACAAAATGGATTTTGGAAGGATGCTCTCAAAATATTTGGATTAATGAAGCACTCTACAACATATCTTGACATAAGCTTTTGCTTGTGTTAAATGTGCATGCAATCATGTAGGTTTAGTGCATGTGGGTTATACATACTTCAATCACATTGGTGACCTTTATTGCATCACATCTACAATTGACCATTATGTGTGCATGGTTGACCAACTTGCTTGTGCTAGCTATTTTGAGGACACCCTAAAATTTATTATTAAGATGCTAGTTGAATATGTGGTGGCTATGTGGACCTGTTTTCTTCTACTTGCATATCACATATGAATATAAGCTCAAGATTATTTACAATGATGCTACTACTAGATGTGACTTATGTTCTTTATCAAACATATATATAGAAGTGGGTAGGTGGTGTAAGAAAATGGTAATGAGATTGATGAAAATAAGAAATTAAAAAGGTTCCCGAATGTAGTTGGTTGTTTCTTGTGTAAGAGACTTATCACATCCATAGACATAGTAAATCTATGCAAAGTTGGAGAAATTGGCTAGGGAGATGAAGGCAATAGGGTATTTTCCAAATGCAAGACATTTATTTAATGGTGTGGAAAATGAAGAAAAAACTATTAAATTTATTTGCAACCATAGTGAAAAGTTGGCAATTGCTTTTGATTTTCTAGGCATACCCTCTAGAATAATTATTAGATTTGTTAAGAACCCTTAAGTATGTGTTGATTACCACATTGCAATGAAATTTATCTGCAAGATTGTTGCAATTCCTTCTTCTAATGATCAATTTAGTTGATTTCATGAAGGGGAAATGAACTCACTTGCACACACATTTTTCCATGGACTACTCCAAGGCCTATTTCATTCATGAGGATTAATTTCTTGTATGAAGTTATTTTTAAAAGCTTTAATTATAATAAACCTTAATATATCAGTTTCTAAGTTTGTTTTCTTATCCGATTATGTTAGGAACATTCTCTAATAAAGTTTCCACTTCTTTATGTCTTGTAACACCATCTCTAAGTTTAGATAAAGTCAGGGAACCCCTCAGTTGATGTTGGTCCTTTTGAGCCTTTACCTTGGATATCATTCTTAGTGAAAGGACTCTAGTGTGCTTCTATTTCTTTTCTAGTTTGATTTCATTGTATATAGAGTCCATCATTCATATTTGTATTGCCCCTTTCTAGGTGATGTTGGGTCCTATATTAGTAAGTGTAAATTTATCTAAGTTTAGTACTTCCTTTCTTAATAAAGCCATGTTTTGGCCACCATCTATAACCAATCTAAGAATTCCTTCAATGAACCTCCGTATTCAAAAATCTTATTGTTATAGTGTTGTGCCTTTATTACTTGTCACGTGCCTAAATATCTCAAAATATAGAAATTACTAAGTGTTATGGGTGATTGTGTATATTTCTAGCCTTTGTTAGGTTTATAGGTTTCCTCTTGCCAATATTATTTCCCTCCATTCCTTGAAACCCAACATTTCCATTTTTGTCTAAGACCTTTGACTATTTTAGAATTTTAGACTTTTCATTATCTAGGTACTGTATTGAATGGCTTTCCCCATGCTTCTACTCCCTACTTTGTCTTTGCCTTTCACCCTAGGAATTTAGGTCTCCATATAATCATGTACTTAAACTAAAAGACTAATCCATGAACCTTAGTTATTCTCCACTTACTCTACTTCATGCTTCATCTCCTTTAGCATTGAGTATTCACCATCTCCAATTCCTAATTTGAGGATTCATTTTTCCTTTAAGTCTCAAAATCTTGGGCTTTTAGTATTTTCCCTACTCATTTCCTTAACCCCACTTCCCATCTTCCTTCCACCTTGTGGGATCCATTCTTGTAGGATTATTCATACCATCATTACCTAAAAGGTATAAGATATATGGTAAAACCAATCTCTAAACCTTGAAATTATTCCAATCTATTTCCCTTGCTCTTTTTTCTTCTAGCATTAGGCACACCACATTAATGATCCCTAAACCATTTCTCTTGAGTCATAGAGTTTTGGACTTCTATGTTTTCCTTTCCCAAAAAGTGCATCTAGTACTCTATATCCCTAATCCTTAATCCATTTCCTTTACCTTTTTGTCCATATTATTTAGTGGTATCAAAATTTCCCTCACCTTGATCGCACTTCTTCCATCAATATTGGGTGCCCATTTCCCTAATCCTTGGACCTCTTTGCATCTTTTTCTTTCAAAATCCTAAAATTCTTTATGAAACCTTCCATAAAATTAATCTAGCATGCGCTAATCCTAAACCCTAGTTCCCAACTACTCAATGCAACTTATACTTATATAGATTCTACCAACTAATTAAAACCCACCACAAGATAATCTTTTAATAACTAAGCCAATGCCAATGTTGATAGTGATATTTTCCTATGTGTCACCTAGTCACTTTCTTTGACTAGTTGCAACATGATACATGTCTTATCCGCACCTAACCACCATAAGCAAGTGGAAAAGTGCATTTTGATATGATTAAATTTGACAACCTCCCTATCCAAGCAATGGGTTCCCTATGAATACCTTTCTAAAAAATCAAAAGAGTGACCAATGAAAAGGCCTCCATATCCAAGCAACCTCTATGCATATCCAAGCGACCTCTATCCATATCCAAGAAAACTCTATCCCTTTTCACACCCCTCATAACACAAATAGCTTTAGGGTTAGCTTTAGATAGATGGGGAATCTACCCTTAATTCTTAGAGATTGTCTTTTAAGGACCACCCTCATGAATGATCCAAATTGCTACCAATATGATTTCCCATGTCCTTAGTACTATGCAACACATCAACCCTTGAAAAAGGCTTTTAGGCTGAGTCATGTTGTCCCTATGAATGCTTTCTAAAAATTATAAAGTAATTTGATCTATACCTATTAAGTTGAAAAATAAGAAAAGTGGCCTAATGGGGACTAATGATGAAAACCCATAAGTAAACTAAAAGGTAAGTCTTGTAAAATTACCTTGCTAGAATATAAAGCAATATAGAGATCATTATAGATATTAAAAAGCAAGTTGTGGTAGTGTTAGGTGTTTTGTAATACCCCCTAGCAATTTCAGGCATTAAAAAGAAAGGGACCGTTAAGGATGGATAAACTAAATCAATTAAATATTTATGGAAAATTTTGGTTATGAGAGTAAAAGAAACTATTGGTGAGATCAAGATAGGTTTTCAAGAGGACTTAAAGATCATGATAAAAAAGGAAGAAGAAAGAATATTGAAACAATATTAGGATTGAGAGGAAAGAAAGTGGAAAAGCTTAGAAACGTGTGAGAAATATCAAGGGGCTATATCAAGAGGGATGCAACTAATAAAAACCTAGTATTGAGATAGGTAGATCCTCAACGGACATGGTGTTCATGAATATTATAGAAATAGAGGTTTATAATAAATTAGAACTATAGAGAAAAATCTAACTAAAATGATAAGATATTTGAAATAATATAAGGCAACAATGAACTTACAAAAGTTTGACCTTATTCACAGGGACACTATAGATGTGGTTGCTATTGGGAAGTATATGAAGTAAATAAGGTAGGAAGTAAAGAACTTGTTAATTGGTGAAGAAAAGGAGATAATATTTAGCAATATAATAAAAGAAGTCACCAAAAATTTAGTTTTTCAAGAAAACTTTGGAGATGATAGATGAGAGAAATTCCTAGGTTGACGAAGAAAAAAACTCAAAGAATATTAAAGATAAATCAATTACTAATTATGTGTTATCAACCAACACATTCCCCAAGCTAAAGAGACGCTATGAGGATATGAATCTCATGGTCTAAAAGTCACCTCCCATGTAAAAATTAATGAGTTTCTAAAGAATCCATATAAGCAGTGAATCCTTAACTGAATTTGAGAAAGCAAGACCAAGAAGTAATTGTGTATGAGATTTGTGACAAATATTAGGAAGTGAGTTATTAGATGTTCAATTGCCAAGAGATAATGGTATATCAAGTACTTTGGTCAAGTGGAAAAGGAGTGAAACTAGACAAAGAAGCAATGATAAAAAGAGAGAAAGAGATCCAAGAGTAGAGAATCTATTAGGAGAAAGGATAATCCCTAACCGTACAAAATAAATCAAGAACACCTTTACCTCCTCCAACTCTAGATACATAGATGATTAAGCTTGCCATTTTTTGTAAATACACCAAGGATTCTAGCAAACATCTATTTACCTTGTACTTTCATTAGAGTGGGGTTGGCATTAATGATGACTAGACCCAATTATATGATTTTGTGAAGACCCTCAATTACAAGGAACTAAGATGGTGCATTAAAGAATTCCCTAAGCATGATAAAACATGAAAATAGTTGAGTGACTTATTTTTGACAAATCTCCATTCACCTAATGTATGAACAAAAAACAAATAAAAAAGGGAATTATGAACTAAAGAGGAATCAATAAAATATTATGAACAATGATTTAAAAGTAAAATTAGAAAACTAGAAGAAACCTTGAAATAAAATAAATGAATTGAGTGGCTTATTCTAGGGTTAATCCCTCAAATTAAAGCAAAGTTAGATGAGAAGATTTATTCTTTGTATAAGGATGCAATAAAATTGATCACCAAAATAGAATCCTATTCAAAGATAGTGGAGAATGATTTAATTTTGAATTAGAGGTGGGAAGCACAATGTTGAAGTAAGAAATTATAATGAAAGGTGAGAACATTGATACTTCTCCCCCACTAGAAGAAGTAAAACTTGGTTTTAAAAATTATAATAGGGAAGAACATCTAAAGAATGAATGTTTGATGATCAAAGGTGTTTGTTTAAATAAAGTCTTGTACCTAGTTAATTCATTACTAGGGGACTTATTTACATATTAAGTTTACTTAGGTCCTAGGAAGGAATCTTTCTAGAAGGTGTTAGTTGTCATTAGTTGTTATCTTATATTTTGACTTGTTTCACATGTGACCTAGGTAGTTGTAATAAGTTGTCTCATGTCATATTTTTAAGACACTTGTCATAATCCTATGACATCTTGTACATCTCATTTTGGCTATATAACCAAGGGGTCTCTACTACATTGTACATCACATCGAGATTGAATCATAATTGATAAGAATATAGTTTATTCTTGTCATATTCATATTCTCTCTCTTGTGATTTCCATTTGGCCTCTAGTTCCTTGTATGCTATCTCCATAGCCAATTCTAACATGGTATCAAAGTGGGTTGAGTGCCATTGGATAGTCTTTTTTTTAAGAGAGATGGTAAATCTTGAAAATTTGAGTATGCTCTTCTCTTGCATTGTATGATGATTTGGAGAATAAAAATAAATGATAGAAATATCATATTTGGAGGGCTTCCATTTTTTGCTCTTTATTGTAGGTTCAAATCATAGTTTTTGGAGCAGATTTGAGCTCACCATTAAGTTCAAGAGGTTCGAGATAGTCGGTTTTTCCTTTTGTTTTGTCCAAATCAGACATATGAGGGTTTGAAGTTGAAGTGTGGTTACCAAATCTAGAAGGTAGCTACATTTTTGGAGTATTTTGGGTCAAATATGACCCTACCATCACGTCCAGAAGGGCCAACATCCTAAGATTGATTTTCAATTCATTAAAATCAGAGTGGTTGTCTACTAAGGAAAAAAAAAATTACCTAGGGAGCTATACAGTTGTGCCATAATTACGCCCGTATGATTTCAGGAAAAAAAATATTTTATTTTGAATAAATATTTTTTTGAAAATTTTTGTAAAAAAAGATTATTGGGTCAATTAAAGTTTTTTCAGGAAATATTTATTTGGAAATTTTTTTAAAAAAATCAAAAGAAAAAAAATTTGATTTTTGTGATAAGTATCGCACAGGGTACTGTCTACGTCATAGGGTACGTGGGTTCTAGGGAGTGTCGTGTGGTGCAAATCCCTATCTTGCCAACTACCATCAACTAGCGGTCAATTTAATAAATCGGTCAATCAAAAATAAAACCGGCTATATCATTAAAGAAATTCAGTGGGGTTTTTTAAAAAAACCAACGACACTTTTCTATATATTGGCGGTAAAAGTCAACAAATTGACCCAAACATATTTCATGGCATCTCACGGATTCTCCAAAATATTTTGACCAATGGATATTCTTTGCAAGATTCCACCATCAGCCAACCTGAAGAATATTTTGTTGGCCAAGGGCATATTCTTTTTTGACGGGTATACGACCGTCAAATTTAAACCCACAAATTTTTGACATTAATGCCGCATCACCACTCCTAAAAAAATTTTCCCCCCTCTCCAATGAGCTTTTTGATTTTGCAATTCAACTTTTGAGACTCATAACTTGGTCATTTTGACTCCTTTTTTTGAGCAATTTTTTTTATTTGTGATAATTTTTCATGCTCTACACGATGGTGCAATCAATTTTTGGTTTTGGTGTCTGGCTTTTTTAGAAATTGTAGATTCTCAAAAGTGTTGGTGCTTCATCCTCATTTTGGAAACTTTAGGAGCTCATATCTTGCTTCTACGGTAACATTTGGGTGCAATTTTTTTTAAAGTGCATAATTTCTTGTGTACTTTTCAGTGGTATGATCAGATTGATCTCATTTTGTACCAAAAATTTTACTTGATTTTGTGGCCTATTTTGGCATCTGTAAGCACTAAGATCAAGTCTAGCTTTTTTCTTTGGCATCTAGCAATTGTAAACTCACTAAATATAAAGTGCCAAATCATATATTGCTTGGGGGGTTTCTTGATTGAGTGATTTGGGGGGGGAGGTCTCTTGGTGCATTCCTTTGATCTGTTTGCTTGTTCTCTCTCATATTCATGGATCATTCTAAGGTTCCTTTGCTCACATCATTTAATTATTCAACATGTCATCAAAATTCATGGAGTATACCAAAGCTCTTGGATGTCTTTGTAGACTAGTTTCTCAAGATTTGTTGTTCCAAATTGAATCATGTAAAAATTCTCATGAAGCTTGGGACAAATTGAAAACATTATATGGTACTACAAATGAAGTAAGAGGCTATCAAATTGATAATGAACTAATGAGCCTTGATCCTAAGAACTTTGACAACATCCAAGACTACATCACTAAGGTTAATGATCTATGAGAGAAATGTAAAGCATGTGTAATTGATAAGGACATTCATTTAGTCTACAATACAATGAATAAAATTGGTCTTGATTAGGCTTCTTTTGGTTCTAGCTTTCATATTCATAGATTGACTGTGGGGTCTACATATACTGCACCTTCATTTGCATCATTTTTTGAGATGTTGATACATGAGCAACAAAAGCTTATCTCAATGGGTCTCATCAAGACTTCTAAATCTCAGGCATTTTTGGTTAGTCAGGTGAAAGAATCGGAATCAAATAAGAAACAAAAGAAAGCAAAGAATAATCAACATTTAGATCAAGCAAAGAAAAAATCCTCTTCTAAAGGGGAATCATCTAAGAAGGAGAGACCTACTTGTGCATATTGCAAGAAGGATGGACATGGAGAACACTATTGTTATAACAAGGATACTGATGAGTTAAAACATCTTCTTAAAAAGAATCAGATTGATTTGCCTTCTAGAATGTCTGAATCACCTCCTTCTCCTTCTTCAAAATAGTCTAAAAAGGACAAAGGTGAAGCTTCTATATCAGGATATAAAAGGACATGCTCTTTGTTCTTCTTCAAGTCATGGATCAGTGAGATGGCTTCTAGATTTAGGAGCATCTCATCATATGGCATCTTCATATTCTATATTCTCTTCATTTTAGCCTTGTACTATGTCTCCTATTTTGATGGGAAACAATACATACATGAGTGTAATTGGGAAGGGGTCTATTAGATTTGGGGACAACACTTTCCAGGATGTTGTGTTCCTAATTTGATGAACAATCTTCTTTCCATATATTAGATTACACATGGTGGAGATGGGAGGATTGTGTTCATGCCTAATTTAATCATCATTCGAGACTTGGACAGTAGAGAGATCATTGCTACTAGGGTGGTTGATCATTCATATTGGTTGTATACCTTTGCATATTTTGCTTCTGATGATGACATTGTTCCTTCAACTATTGATCACACTTCTAATGTGAACCATGATTCAGAGGAGACATTTGGCTTTTTGAACTTGGGAATTGTTACATCAGATCCAGTTCTTGATTCATGCATTCTATCTCCTCCATCTATTGTTATAGTTGACGATACTTGTGTTGCTAAAGATATGGATTCTTGTGACTCAGTGTAGAAGGACATTCATTTTCTTTCAGATTTGACTACTTTGGATGGCTTCTTGACAGGTATTTCAGACTTGTTTGTGGAGTCTCATCTTGCAAATTTGGGAGAAATCGTCAATGACATTCATCTTCTCTTTGATGAAGATGCTCCTTCTTCATTTGTTGTGAGGGAACACCTTGACCCTCTTATTCAATATCTACATGACCATTCTTTGCAGTTTGACGTGACTATAGATTCTTTTGGACAAAATTTGGAGGAGGATTATTTGTCTTCATAGAGGATATCATTGTCTTTGGATTATGTTCTATATTCATCTCTACTAGATTTTGGATTTTCCTCTTTACCAATGTGGCCTAGAATACATGTTTGGAGTTTGTCAGCTTTTAGCATTGACATGGAGTCACTTGAGCATGCTTTAGAGACATCATACACCATCCATATTCTTGACATACTGCATACTATCTTGGTTTTGTTTCTTACTAAGGGGAGGAACATTGTTCAGCGAGATTGGATCATCTTCAACATTCAATGTCAACCTTCTACCATCTTTGCAGGAGACTCAACATTGAGGGGGGTTTCATTATCTCTCTTCTTCTTCTCTCTTATTGGGGGGTCTTTTTCCTCACATGGTATTTTCGCCTTCTCATGCATCATTGAGATCATTTCTCTTTTTTATTTCATCTCTCTTATTGGGAGGAGTTTCATCCCACTGGGTTTTCTCCATTTCTCCATTTGTGAGAGATTTCTTTGCATTGTATATGGGTACCTAAAATGGCCTTGTAGTCAGGACCCATACTCACATCTTTGTGTCATTTGGATAATAATATGCTACTCCCTAAGTTTCACTTAAGGGGGGGTGTTGGTGTAAATAAAGTATTGTACCAATTCAATTCATTACTAGGGGACTTATTTACATGTTAAGTTTACTTAGGTCCTAGGAAGGAATCTTTCTAGAAGGTGTTAGTTGTAATTAGTTGTCATTTTAGCTTTTGACTTGTTTCACATGTGACCTAGGTAGTTGTGATAAGTTGTCTCATGTCATATGATTAAGACACTTGTCATAATCCTATGACATCTTGTATCTCACCTTGGCTATATAACCAAGAGGTCTTTACTACATTGTGCATCACATCAACATTGAATTATAATTGATAAGAATATAGTTTATTCTTGTCATATTCATATTCTCTCTCTTGTGCTTTCCATTTGGCCTCTAGTTCTTGGTAGGCTATCTCCATAGCCAATTCAACCAAAAGGCACCAAGAGGGCTACCACCATAAGAAGGGAACTTGAGAAATTGTCTAGAAATATAGTAAGTATATGCTATAAAATATAAAGTGGGACAAACATAACACAAATAGGTGTCCAATATTACTTCACAAAGAAGATGAATATGAACCAATGGTTTATGGATTGACTAGGGAAGCATTTTTTTTAATATGGGTATAGATAGAACAAGGGTTTAGCTATAAAAGAATTGAATGTTTATTTGGCACATGGCTAGTGGGAACTTCAATTAAGAGAAAACATAAGACCACTTAACAATATACACTATGTGGTGCCACAAATTCAAGGTGCAAAACCCTCCATGAGTTACCATGATAACTATAGAGAAGGAGATCATAATGGAGGCCACCACAGTAGCAATAGAGGTACTAAGGAAAGATGACGGACCAAAAGGAAAAAATACTTTTACTACGATAAAATAGGACATTATGCTAGAGTGTAGAAGAAAAAGGAGAAAATTCCACACATGATTTTTGTAGTTATGAATCACAAGATATTTCTAGTTATCCAAAATTCAATAGTTCTATAAGAATGTGTTGGCACCACGAATAGAAAGTGAATAATTGTATAGTTGAAATGTAACCTATGATGCTAAATTAGTAATGAATAACTAAAGTAGAGGAGAAAATGTTAGAAAATGTAAGAAATCAAATATATATATATATATAATGTAGAATAGGAGAATCCTCATTGACAAAGGAGAAATTGGAAAAGTAATGCAAAGAAAAAAATGAAAATCTCAAGAAAAAGACCATGTAGAAAATTAAGAAAAAGAGAAAAAGAACTCCAGTAATTACCCAGGGTTGGATTGATAGAAGCATATCCTAGGATAATCTTATTAAAGTGAACAAGAAAAAAAATATTTATGTGAGGAGGAGCATGATTTACTAATAAAGAAGTCTAAAGGGCTAATTAAGAAAAACAAAAAGGAGAGGATGATAGCGAGGCATGTTTCATATCAAAATAGGTCTATAGACAAAGAATTATAAAATTTAGGAGATTAAGAAGAGGTTAGTGTTCAAGGGTTAAATACGATGATGTTGGATAAGGTAATTAGAAAGAAACTCATGAAAGATGGAATTGGGGTTTTTATCTAGCTTCATCTAATTAGAGTTAGCTTGTGAACAAAGGGAGATACTAAGTTTATACAAGGATGAGGAGTAAGGTAGTTTCATTTAGTTTAGTTAATTGTTTGATTAGGGTTAGGTTAAGCAAAAATTTATATGTTCTGGGTGTTCTTTTTAGAATTATTGGTTTCTTGAGAAGAGAATGGGGCTAAAGAAATAGAGGCATCAAAGTTGAAAGAGGAGATGGCCTTAAAATTATTTATCACCTATCTATAATCATACAAGGTGATACAAATTGCTATAAAAGTTAGATATTTATGCAAGAGATTTTGATTGTAAAGATTTCAGAAAAGTCCTAATAAATACCCTCTCAATATTAGAGTCAAGAAGAAGATATAGGAGATCTAAGAAAGAATGTATATATATAATATAATATAAAATTCACCACCTTCTCATTTTTACTTGAATATAATGTATAGTATTGATGAAACTGACTTGCAACCCTATGTTGACTTGAATGTGTTTCATGAAAAGATAAGTGATCTATATAGGAAGGAGCCCATAAAATAAGTAGATAAAGTGTAGATCCATTTTAAGGTTTTTTCCTTAATAAATAGAGAAATAGCTTAGCTATGAATTGATCATCAAGTAATAATCAATGCACATTGATATATAAAGGATTGTACATGTATCTTGGGATCACTTATCCAATTATACATGTATGTCAATGGTTAGCATGACAAACTATGGTTCTTGTGGGTGATTTAATATGTCAAAACATATTATGTTGTGGAGGAGGTTTTAGGTTCCATCCCTCAAGGTATACGATGGTGGGAGAATAGATAGCTAGCATTGTATTATTGAAATTTATTGAAGTAGGAGGTAAATGATAGGGTTAGGGGCATAGGTTGGGACATTGAGAGGATATGTATTTTTTTCTTGTTTTGATAAGCATGTGGCAAGGGTTGTGAGGTTAATAGTAAGATAGGAGAGAGTGGCAATAGTGGTAAGAGAGGATCAAGCAAGATAAGTGAAGGGTAAGGGTTGAAATGGTGGAACACAAGGGTAGGAGGTAAAGTGGTTGCCTAAAGGGACATGATCATAGTTAAAAGGAGAAATGGAGATGGAGAGAGAGAGAGAGAGAGATGGTAGGAATGTGGGTTAGATAAGGAGTAGTTATGAAAATTTAGGTGAATGAATATTGAGTGGTTGGAAAAATAAAATAGGTTGGATAGAAGAGAGAAATGAAGGTAGGAGAACTAGACTATTAAGGGACATGAGTGTGCATAGTATATCATATACCACGTAATATCTCTAGCCCCTTAAGATGGGTGATGATGATATTTTCTGATTATGTGAGTGAAGAGATTTAGGATTGGGTGACATCATTAGGTAGCCTAATTTGGTGGAGAGACAAGTGGTTGTCAATTTTGGTGAGTCACAATCTTACTATCATCTTATAGGGGTTCATTATCAAAGTGGTCATCATTGTGAGACATGTAGAGTGGGACATCATATGGGGTGTATGAAAATGGGGGAAGGAAGGAAAGGTAATGAAAGAAGGAAGAGGAAGGAAAATATATGGATATGTTTAGATGTGGATTCCTATAAAATATAAGTATGAGGAAGTAATAGTCAAAGAAGGAAGGATAATAATTTCTACCAACGAACAACAAAAATGGTTCATCTTTATATACAATAGAAAATTTGAGTAGAAAAATGTAGTTTTTTATTTTTTGGTGAAAATAAAAGACAACAAAAATATTTTTGTAAATGGACACTAACCTAATAGCGATAAGTGTTGGGAATTAAGGTGTCTCAACCTTGGCAGTTCCTAAGTTGTTTATTTATTATTATTTTAGATTTTCCCATGGATAAATATCATTTAAGTAGTTAAATAAATGTGCTCCGTCAAAAGGGGTGTGAGATTTTAAGTTGGCACTTTTGCCACATGTCGGTGCCTTGAAAATTATGTTATTAGTTGTCAAAAGATGCCCACTTAGTGGTATAACATGGAAAGTCTATTTTTAAGTTCATGTTATGATGGATTCTATGACAACTGTAAGGGCTAAAAGTGGGGGATATTATTTTGGACGTGAGAATCATCTATGACACGCGTAAGAGAATCTTTGCATAACTATTGATGGCTTATGACGCATGTAAGAGCATCTCCTATTTTATAGGGATTCTTATGACATCTTGTAAGAAAGTGTAATGTCATGTAAGAGACCATGTTTAGCATGTAAGGGGTCGAATGGATTTTTACCATGGTATTTCCGAACCTTGTTTTGACCCATGGTAATGTTTTATGGTGGTATTTTGAGCCCCCATGAGTCTATATATTGAGGGGTTGAGATGGAGACACCATGGGAAGTTTTACAAGTACACAGATGTTGTTGGATTGAAGAGGAGTTAGAGTGATTGTATTGTGAAACACCATTGCTGTTAATACAACTATTTATCTCTTCTTTGGTGGAGTTTTTTTCAAAAGGGTTTCTCCATGTGAAAGACTATGTTATGTGTTGTGCTTTCTGTTCTTGCATTTCATTGTTATAGTTGTTTAAATCTCCATATGGTTTGCACTGCATAATTTGGTTTATAGTAATCTATTAAATCTTCCATTATAGCTATTCCTCTACCATTTTTTTCTAACATTTGCTATTAGAACCTGGCCAGTTTTGTGTTCTAGGTGGTAGAACAAAGGTTTCTTGAGTTTTAGTGGGAGTTTTGTTGAGCTATTTTTTCTAGTATTTTGTGTTTAACCATGGCTACAACTTCTAATTGTCTGGATATTAAAAAATTTAATAGAGTTGGTTTTGAGTTGTGGATGCTGAAAATGGAGGATCTCCTTGAAGAACACGATCAATAGGTAGCTATAACAAATGAAAAGAAACCTGAGAAAATGAGTGATGAAGATTGGGAGAAGATAGATAAAAAGGCATGTGGTACTATCAAATTGTGTCTTTTTGATTATGTTCTCCTGAATGTCTCAAAGAAATAGACTGCATATGCTTTCTAAAACCGGATAGGTGAGATCTATCAAGCAAAAATTCTGGTAAATAAAATCTATTTGAAGTGAAATTTGTTTTCTCTTAAGATGAGGGATGGTGAATTTATAGCCGAGCATATAAATTCTTTTAATTTGGTTTTGAGTCAACTAGCCTCTATTGATGTTAATGTTGAAGAAGAAGATAAATGCATTATGCTTCTCTATTCTTTACTTGAATCTTGGGATAATTTTGTACTTGCTATCACTACTAACATGGAAGATCCAAAGATGGATGCTCTTGTAGCAACTTTGTTGTCATAGGAAATGATGAAAAAGGCAATGGATAGTATAGGTGATGCTCTCAATGTAAGGGGAAGGCCTAAAGAAAGAGGGTATAAAGGAGATAAGAATGGGCCTAAGGAAAAGTCTAAGGGTAGATCTAAAACTCTTGGAATCAAGAACAAAGTGAAGTGTTGGAACTATAGGAAAAGAGGACATGCGAAGAAGGAATGCAAAAATCTAGAGAAACAAGTTGATTCCTCCACTGAGAATTCCTCAAACTCAGGTGATGAAGCTTTGACTTCTTGTCTTCAGGTTATGACTAATGAAAATTGGTTAATTGATTCAGGGTGCTCATTTCATATGACTCCTCACAAGGAGTGGTTTACCACATATGAGAAATATGATGGAGGTGAAATCTACCTCGATGATAACTCGTCATACCCGATTATCGGAAGGGGTAAGGTTAAGTTGTGTTTCAGTGATGGGAGGATTAGAACCCTTCCTAGTGTTTTGCATGTTCTTGGAGTAGCTAGAAATTTGAATTCAGTTTCGAAGTTGAATGATCTAGGAATAAGTGTAACTTTTGATAAGCATGGTTGCAAATTGGTAAGAGGGAATTTGGTGATAGCGAGAGGAACAAGAAAAGGAACCTTGTTTAAGTTGGAAGTCGCTACTTTTGTGAACTCTACATATGTAACTGGGAAATCTAAAAATACTTGTACAGGTTGTGGCACCACAGATTGGGTCACATAAGTGAGACTACTTTAAAGTCTATTTTGAATAAAAAGTTGTTAGACAATTTATCCTATTCTGATGAGAGTTTTGATTTCTGTGAACATTGTGTGTTTGGTAAACAAAACAAAAAATCATTTCCTTCTGGAAGTACAAAATCTAGAGTTAAATTGGAATTAATTCATACGGATGGGTGATCCCACAATAGTGGTTTACAATTTTTGGCCAAACTGGACACTAAAATTATTATTTTTAACTAAATCTTCACATTCGGGCACCTATAGTGGCTAAACTGTGAGGAATTTGAAGATGATGCAAACTAGAGTCTTGTCACATTTTGTCTATAGATTCTAAAAATATTTTTTTAAAAATTTTTGGAATTAGATTGCACTTCCTTTTCCATCTCCCACGAAAACTAGTTTTTTTTAGAAAACAACATTTTTAAAAAGTGACGCACACCGTATAATGCATAACTTTTCTTCCATGAAGGATAAAATTCTAATTCTTTCGAATTTAGATTTGTAACTCTGATATCTAGTGCTTGCACTTGGTTAGATAGTTTTTTATTGAATATTTTTTCTTTAATCAAGTTTCAAAGTCAAACCAATTACAATTCGGACATATACCCACTATATAACGATAACTTTTTTGTATATATCAAAATTCAAATTTTTTGTAAGGACTTCAATATCTAGTGCACTCATATTTTTCAAATTTTTTTTGATAATTTGTTATTTTTCCACATGTGTAGAACATAGACCTTCATTTTCGATGAAAAACCTATGTTTAATAAAACTAAAAAAACAAATACATAATAAAACCAAACATATTAAAATTATATTATTGGATAGCTCATTCTGAGGACTACCGATTCCAAGTTGGTTTGTGAAGACTCCTCCATTTTCATCCTCAACCAAGCTTCTAAGTGTAAAAATTTGGTTTTTTTTGTGTTTCCGAGGAGAAGGAATAAGGGGTTTGTGGGCTGGGGAATGGAAACCCCTATTCTAGAGTTCGTTCGAACTAGTTCATTACCCCGTTATTCAAACCCCTTCAATATGCATTTTTCTTTTTTTTTTTTGGGGGAAATGTGGGCCCAATAATTAGTGGGTTCGCTCGAACCCTACTTCATCAAACCCCTTTTTGGCTTGGTCAAACTTATAGGTTCATTTGAACCCCTAAAACCAAATTTTTTCCATGGGGTCATTTTTCTTAGTTTTCCTTCCTCCATCAAATTGTAAACCACTACATGGCTTCACCCAGATGTGTTTGGCCTTGTGGATGTTGAATCAATTGGGAAATCTAGATATTTTGTCTCCTTTATCGATGATTTTACAAGGTTTACCTAGTTATATTTTATGCAACATAAATCTAAAGTTTTCATTAAGTTTAAGGAATTTAAAGCCTTAGTCGAAAAGCAATCAGATTATAAAATTAAGGTATTAAGGTTTGATAATGGAGGGAAATATTGTTCTAAGGAATTTGATGAATTTTGTAAGCATGCAGGAATTGTTAGATAGAAAACTACTCTATACACTCCTCAACAGAATGGTATGGCAGAAAGGATGAATCAAATGATCATGGAAAGAGCTAGAAGCATGTTAAGTGGTTCACGGCTTGATAGATGCTTTTGGGAAAAAGCTGTAATTACTACTTGTTACTTGATTAATAGATCTCCTTGTAAAGCTCTTGAAACAACACCTTATGAGATGTGGACAGGTAAGAAACCTTTTGTTTTGCATTTAAGGGTATTTGGTTGTGAGGCTTATTCTCATGTGCCTAAAGAAAAATGAACTAAGTTGGATCCTAACTGAAAAGTGCATTTTCATTGGATATGGTGATAATGTTAAAGGTTATAAGCTATGGAATCCTCTAACCAAGAAAAGTATCTATTCTAGAGATATGATTTTCAAGGAGCTTAGCATTATTTTTGTACCTGAACAACCAAAGGAAAAGGATAAGGGAAAGAGTGTGCATTTTGAAATTAAGCAAGAAGATGCACCTCAAGAAGAACAAAGAGATGGATTCGATGATGAGGAATCAGATGAAGTTACTAATCAAACTGAAGAACATGAGGAAGAAAATCAGGAAGAGGTTGAGCAAGGTCAAGAACAGCAAGAGCCTCATACTCCTATTCTCAAAAGATCCACAAGACAATGGAATCCAGCCGACAGATATAGCCCACCTGATTTCTGTTGTATATTTTCTTTATTAAGTGTTGATGATGAACCTAGATCTTACATGGAGGCTCTCTTCAAAGTAAAATGGGTCTTGGTTGCAAGCTATGCAAGAGGAGATGATGGCATTGGAAAATTGTAATTGGGATCTTGTTGATTTTCCCAAAGAAATCCCATCAGATGTAAATGGGTATTTAAAAAGAAATTTGGAGCAGACGGTCACTTGGAAAGGTATAAGACTAGATTAGTGGCTAAGGGCTACTCCCAGAGAGGGAGTTGATTTTGGTGAAATTTTCTCTCCTTTCGCTAAATTAACTTCTATTAGATTCTTGTTATCTATTATTGCTGCTTATGATTTTGAGATAGAGAAAATGGATGTTAAAACTACTTTTTTACATGGGGATCTTGAGGAGGAGATTTATATGTAACATCCTGACAGTTTTGTTGTGAAGGGAAAAGAAAAATTGGTTTACAGGTTAAAAAGATTTGTGCATGGTTTAAAACAATCACCCAGAATGTGGTATCAGAAGTTTGATGCTTTTGCATTGAAGTTGGGATTTCTTAGGAGTGAAGAGGATCATTGTGTATATATTAAGGTTATTGATGATCATATTCTAATTATTATCTTGTATGTTGATGACATGTTGTTTATTAGTAACAGCAAGGTAATGATTGGTGAACTCAAGAAACAACTTTCTAGTGCCTTTGATATGAAGGACTTGGGGGCTGCTAAATACATTCTTGGAATGGAAATCAAAAGAGATCATGGTAACAGAAAGCTTTGGTTGAGCTAGACTAAGTATGTTGACATCATTATGTAGAGATTTAATATGCATGACTGTAAGCCAGTTGGTACTAAGTCGAGCTTGGATATGTGTCCTAATTCTAATGATGATATTGAGGATATGTCTAAGGTTCCTTATGCTAGTGTCGTTGGTAGTTTGATGTATGTAATAGTTTGCACTAGACTAGATATAGCCCAAGCAGTGGGAGTTCTAAGCAGGTTTGTGTCTAACTTGGGTAAAGAGCATTGGACTTTTGTTAAGAGGGTATTTAGATATTTGTGAGGTACTTCTGATTACTATTTGTTTATCATGGTACTAATAATGTGGTCAAGTCGCTAGACATGTAGGGATTTGTTGATGCAGATTGGGAAAGTGACTTAGATAGTCGAAGGTCCACCAGTGGGTATGTGTATACTTTGTTTAGAGGAGCAGTGAATTGGATGAGTAAAAGGTAGGATACGACTACTTTATCTACCACTTAAGCAAAGTATATGGCTACTACCCATGTTTATAAGGAGGCAGTATGGTTGCAAAGGTTGTGTACAAGTATTGGTTTTGATTGCAATATTGTTTAGGTTAATTGTGATAGTCAAAGTGCAATTCATTTGGCTAAGAATACGATGTATCATGCTCAAAATAAACATGTTGATATTCAGTATCATTTTGTTTGTGAGTTGATTGCTAATGATCAAATTGAGTTGAAGAAGATTGACACACAGGAGAATATTGCATATGTTCTTACCAATCCTGTGAGCACAGAGAAATTTACTTGGTGTAGGAAGGCCATGGGCCTTACTACTTGTACCTAGTTGATTCCATGATGGTGTGATTCCCCTAGCTCTTGCAAGGTATTCTACAAGTGGGATAATGTTTGGAATTAAGGTGTCTCAACCTTGGCAATTCCTAAGTTGTTTATTTATTACTATTTTACATTTTTCCATGGATTAATATCATTTATGTTATTAAATAATTATGCTCCATCAAAAGGGGCTTGAGATTTTGAGGTGGCACTTTTGCCACATGTTAGTACCTTAAAATTTATGTTATTAGTTGTCAAAAGATGCCCACTTAGTGGTATACCATGGAAAGCGTATTTTTAAGGATGTTATGACAGATTCTATGACAATTGTAAGGACTAAAAGTGGGGGATATTATTTTGGATGTGATAATAATCTATGACACACGTAAGAGAATCTTTGCATAACTATTGATGGCTTATGATGCATGTAAAAGAATCTCCTATTTTATAGGGATTCTTATGACATCTTGTAAGGTGTAATGTCATGTAAGAGATCATGTTTAGCATATAAGGGGTCGAATTGATTTTTACCATGGTATTTTTGAACCTTGTTTTGACCCATGGTGATGTTTTATGGTGACATTTTTAGCCCCCATGAGTCTATATATTGAGGGGTTGAGATGGAGACACCATTAGATGTTTTATAGGTACACAGATGTTGCCAGATTAAAGAGGAGTTAGAGTGATTATATTGTGAAACACCATTGTTGTTAATACAACCATTCATCTCTTCTTTGGTGGAGTTTTTTCTCGAAAGGGTTTCTCCACGTAAAAATTGTGTTATGTGTTTTGCTTTCTGTTCTTACATTCCATTGTTATAATTTTTGAAATCTCCATATGGTTTACACTACATAATCTGGTTTACAGTAATCTGTTAAAGTTTCCATTATAGCTATTCCTCTACCATTTTTTCTAACAATAAGGTATATATGTTGTGACTATGATTATGTTTAGTCAAAATAATTTTTTGTTGAATGATAATTTTTTTTTTTTAAATCAAAGTAGAACTAACTAATTTCTAGACATTAGAATGGAATTTTGCTTTTTAAAGACAAAAATTCTTATAAGGATGAAGAAAGGAATAAATAATGAAGGTTAGGATTCACATAATAAATATCCTACATAATTTAAATGTAGGAAAGCCTTTTCAATTATTTATCTTAGGATTCAATTAGTGATCTATATCTTAAATGTGTGTTACTTAAGTTAACACAAACACAAAAAAAATTATTTAGATTGTTTAACATGTCTTACTTAAACTAAATTCTTTTAATCTAAATGGGACTCAATTTGGAAATGATAACAAAATAAGAAATTGGTTTATATACTAGCAATTAAATTTATGATATACAAGATTGTTTAAAGACATTTACAAGGTAATACAAATGAAATATTGAACTAAATAAGCTAGTTGATGGAAAATAATAGGAGGGCCCTATTGAAAAAAATCGAGTTTCTTTAATAGGAGGAACAAAGTCTGATTTTGGTATAGGTATGTTGGCACACCTATAGAGAGCAACCATACAATATTTTAGAAAAAAAGGTACATGATAGATAACAATAAACAAAAAGAGTGCTAAATGTTTGGAGAAATGAAGAAAAGAATAAGGATGTAAAATTTATTGTAAATGAGTAAGAAATGTGGTCTCAAAATAGTTTCCACCACCTGTCTATGCTTCCACATTTTGCATTCATGTCTACTAGAGTAGTTGCAACTACATTTGACAAAAAATATCTTTCCTTTATGTTTTGATGGATTTTTATACCTTGTTGGACAAAGCTCCCATTTTGTTAGAGACTAGGAGGATGTTGTCATAGGTTGTAGAGTCTAGCTTTAGACATTTTAATTAAAATTTCTTAAAAGTTCCTAATGCCTTTTTAAAAAACCAATTTTGTCAATAATATGCAATCAAGGCATTCCATTAGACCATTCTTATTTGACACATTTTGTTAAATAATTCATATGCCAAGTGTCTATGCTTCCACATTCTACATATCCTATAATCATGGCAATCCATGAGACAACATATCATTGAGGTATTATGCCAAATAGTTCACATACCTTGTTTATGCTTCCACATTTTGCATACATGTCTAATAGGATAGTTAAAACTACAACATCTCACCAAATTCCTCTATCTTTTATACTTTGACGGATTCCATACCCTATTCCAAAGTTCCCATATTGGCATAGGTAGGGAGGTTGATGGAAAAGGTTGCAAAGTCTAACCTTACACCTAACACTTATATTTGCTTGAAAGTTCCTAAATATTTTTCAACAAATACATTTTTTGTATATCTTGCAATCATGGCATTCCATGAGACCACACTTCTTTGGGGAATTTGGTCAAACAATTCACGACTTGTCTATGCTTCCACATTTTGCATATATTTATATCAAATCATTTCCAACTACAATTCCTAATAAAATTCCTCTATTCTTCATGCTTATATGGATACATATACCCCATTCCAAAGCTCCCATTTTAGCACAGGCTAGAAGTACGTTGGCAAATGTAAATTGATCTAGTTGGAAACCTATTTGTTGCATATGAGTAAACAATGTGAATACCTCATGAAGTTTTGTAGCTCGAGAATGGTGGATAAGTTTGAGTTTGCATTGGCTTATGTATAGGAACTAGGTCATTGAATATAGACTATAACGGGTAACAATAAATATTTAATGGAACAAAAATAAACGTTGGCAAAATAAAAAAATTAAACAAACCCACATGAACCACTTGAGTAGTCAATACTTAGGATGTTCTCTTTGAGCCCAACCATGATCATATAGCTTTCTAACCCAAGCTCAACAACAAAGTGCAAATAATCGCTACTATTAGGGGTCAACAAAAAGATGTCATGCGCAATATTTATCTAATAGTTGTTATTTTAGCTATATATTTGGATCTGGCTTAGCTTATTTTTATTTCTTCATCAAATCAAAAAGTATGAAGGAAAATGACCTAATAAGCACTCATGAAGTTTGATAAGGAGTAAAGAGGGTTTATAGTTAAGCAAGAGCATCCTTTATATGAAACACCTAAATATTTTTCACATTGTTTTATAGGTTTTTGGTTGGGTTTTGTGTTAACGACAATGTTTTAAAGTTGGAACTTTAGATTTTATTTCATTTTATCCACTTTTCACAAGAATTAATGTTCAATTGATCAAATTTTAAATAGATGAATTGTAATTTAAATCATGCGTCAAATTGGGGAGGTTTATTTTTATCCTAAAGGATTGTAAAAGGTATTCTTTTGAACCAAGATGCACATGAGCATGTTTCCTAGGATTTTATTGTATGGATCTTACACCTCTAAAATTGTTCCATCTTTTTTAAAAAAATGTAAGACCATTGTGATCAATTGGGATTCAACCTTTGTGTCTTGTTGTTATATGTGTATATTACTAGAATTTATATTTTAGTGTGCAATGGGTATGTTAAAGAGGTCTTAAAGGTGAATTATTGAGTCCATAAGAAAATGGCATGCTACCTCGAGCATAGCTCCCCATGGACACATGCCATCTTTGGATCAAAACTCTCTCTCTCTCTCATATATATATATATATAGATATAGCATGCAACAATCAAAATATAAAATTAAAGTCCTATCATGTATAAATTCAAATTCACAAAATTAATGATCCATAATTTAATTGGACAAATTAACTTGTACATATATTTCAATTGTATGCTATAGAAAATAGAAACACAAAAATAGAACTTAAAATTACAAAAAAACTAGGTCCTAGTCCAACTGTGAACCTCCAAATTGAGCGCACTAAAATAACTTGCTTGTAAATGGTGTAGATGTAAATCAGTAGCATAACACTATAATATTTTGATAATAAAAGCGATAGAATAATATTGCATAAAAGACTTGATATTCAAATGATGAAAGAAATCATAAATTTATAATTTTTTGAAAGATCAGACGGGGGATGAGGATTTGTTCAAGATATAAGAGATAACTCAATTGATAATATTATTTAATTGATTGATTAATAATGTATAATATAATCATAATTGATGGTAATAAAATAAATAATGATTAATAGTAAAATGATAAATGGTAAAGATAAATAAGCAATCGATATCTATTTATATTAAAGAGTTGTGACAATCTATAAATGTAAATGAATTAAATGTTTAGAAGTTGAATAAAATAATCAATATGTTTAGCTAGGGAATTATGATAGATGACCAAATTTCATTTGTCAATATTGCAAAAATGTTAGTAAAGATTAGATGAATATTTTGGAACTATTGTACGTTTCACTTTGTCATATTTGTAATTACAAATTCAATCTCAAGAGTGTAGATCTTATCTGTGCCATGAATTTGATTTGGGCATACATGGATTCAATGTTACAAATTCTTAGAACATCAATTTCAGCTAGCTTTGATGTTCTTAATACGTCCTTGAATAAAAACTAATTCTCACATTTGATTTGGATATAAAATAATTGTTTCCCTTGTCTCAAATCATGTAAAAATACCTTAAATTAGATAAACAATTGAAAACATCATTGATAAACATGCAAAATGCACTAAACAATAATAAACAAAATAGCAAATGATTCCAAAACAAATATAAAAAATGAAAGAAATACATTTTTCACCATTACACAGCGCAAAAAGGGGAACTGAATTATAATCCTTGTTGACAACGCGGTGAAGGTACAATAGTGATAGGGGCCCATGAAGACAACAAATAGAAGCGATGGGCGCCTTTATATTCTTTAATCTAAATTAAATCTCAAAATTACAAGAAAACCCTGTGAACCATGTTAACATAGCGTACCTGGTTATGCCACCTTTACATTAGCGAGCAATTGCACTCTTCCAACGGAACATTACCCGACGTGGCCCCACAACAGCTTTTTAGGAGAACTAGTAGATTACATAAATTTCGACATCTCCGCCTCGTTTATGGTCTTCTTGATTGCCTATTTGTTGTATATAAATATCCCTTTCCCCTCTCAATCCCTTCATTCCATTGCCAGTGCCTACTCCATAGCGTCATACTTTTTCATCTCTCTGCATTTTGGTCGGAGGTTTCCCAAAGCTGCATATCTTCGTTACAGGCATTTGCAATCTTTGATAAAAAGGTGTGGAGATGGCTGGAGCAGCACACAGCAACACTTACGCCCTAAATTTGGCCCTAATAATGATAATTTTGATGATTTCAGCAGTATTTGGTGCAGAGGAGGCCGAGGCGCCTAGTCCATCTCCGATTACAGGCGCTGCTTATATGGCGGTGGTGCCTTCTCTACCGCCTGCTCTTGTTGGATCTTTCTTGGCATTTTTTGCCTGCTTTTTTCACTGAGGGCTTTTTCCAATCCGATCTCCGTTATTATCTATGGCTTACCATTTTCGGTCCGCGCATGAGATATTGTGCATCTTCTTTGATGGTCGAACTCGGCCACTTTGTTTAGTGGTTTGTACAGAATTTTGTTTTCTGCGGATTATTGTTTAGCCATTCAGAAAATAAATGTATCTTCTCAAGATTCTTGCGGAGATATAGTGTTGTATGAATCTTGAGCCTCTTTCTTAATATGATGAATCTATTTTGGAAACCCTTGGCTTGGGCTATTAAGGTTCTGTTTCATTTTGTACATCTATAAATTTTTTGTGTTAAGCGATGTAAGGTTTTTACACTTTCTGAATATTATAAGACTCATATGAGGTTGTAATGCCTGCAACAATTTGCGGAAAAGCTGTAGAGGACATGCTCTGCTTCCAAAAGGGGCGGAGTCACCAAATGGTTATCGGTGATTAAGGCGGATTTTTTTATTATGTTTGGGTTCGTATATGTCTCTGCACAAACAATGGCTTATTTTGAACGGGCATTTTCGTTGCTTATTATAATAGGCTATTAGGCTAGGCTTAAAGAGCGCACTAAGCTTTGGAACAGAGCTTTGGCATCCATCAAACCATAAAGGCATGTTGTAGTTGCATCTGATGTGCTAAAAATATATGCAAAATGTGCAAGCACAGACAAGGGACGGGAACTGTTATACAGAATGCCTCCAAAAAATATGGTTTCATGGAATGCCATGGTTACAGGATATGTAGAAAATGGATTTATTGACAAGGCTTTAAAATATTTCGAGAAAAGCAAATTAGCAGCATACTACCTGCCTATGCCATTATGACAGCTTAATGGAAGGGGGATTTTTGTCAGATATTTTCGTTGGAAATGCTCTGGTAGACATGTATGGAAAATGTGGAAGTATATACAAGGCACGTAATATGTTTGACAAAATGCCTCAAAAGAAATGTGGTCTCATTGAATGCAATGTTTGTGAGATATCCATAAAATGGATTTTGAAGCACTTCGCAACATATCCTTACATGTGCATGCAGCCGGGTGGGTTGTACATACTTCAATCACATGGGTGACTCTTATTGCATTACACTTACTATTGATCATTATGTGTACATGGTTGACCTACTTGTTCGTGCTGGCTCTTTTGAGGACACCCTAAATTTTGTCATTAAGATGTGACTTGTGTTCTTCTCTAAAAACACCCATGTAGAACTAGGTAAGTGGCGTGAGCAAATATCAAAGAGATTGATGAAAGATAAAGAACTAAAAAGATTCCCAGATGTAGTTAGATTGAAGGCCATAATTGGTACATGATGCTTGTGTAGGAGACAAATCACACCCACAAATATAGTAGATCTATGCAAAGTTAGAGAAATTGGCTAGGGAGATGAAGGCCGTAAGGTATTTTCCAAATGTAAGACAAATACTTAATGGGAAGATTTTTTTATTTCTTTACTATCATAGTGAAAATTTGACAATTTCTTTTGGTTTTCTAGAAATTTTCCATATAACAATTGTTAGTTGTCAAGAATCTTTGAGTATGTGTTGATTACCACACCGCAATGAAATTTGTCTCTAATATTGTTGCAATTACTACTTCTAATGATTACTTTAGTTGATTTCATGAAGAAAAAATGAACTCACTTGCACACATTTTTCCATGGATTACTCCAAGGTATGTTTAATTCATTAAGATTAATTTCTTGTATGAAAATTATTTTGAAAATATTTAATTATGATAAAACTTAATATATGTGTTCCTAAGTTGGATTGCTTAATATATGTGTTCATACATATGGTAATGAACCATGATGATGAATAATAAAGTCTACACGCAAAATAAATGCATGCTCATGAATGCTGAAATACATGTGGAATATGTAAGAAAGTGTGCAAAATTGGATAAGGTGTGGAGAAAAGTATGGGGATTGGTGAAGGTCAAGGAATGAGCTCAACTTCATACAATATTATGTCATTTGTTAATATCTAATTGTATTAATACGTTCTCTCAATATGATGTAGATTAAAACCTTGGTATTTGCAAGTGAGGCTCCAAATACTCCTACTCAGCCTCTGTGTTAAAACTCCATAACAAAACTTGTAACTAGAAGATTAAACTTACAACAAAACATTTTATCTTACAATGAAAATAAGAAGCATAACCCATACGATTCTCAGAAGTAATAGAAATGATATTTGCATAAAAATCAAGCCAAAAATAACATCGAGTCTTACACAGCCACAACACAGCATTTACCACACCCCTACCCCAAAGAACCCATAAAAACTCTTCATAAATTGGAGAAGGCAAGCCACAAAAAGAAAACAGCCCAAATATATTGTCACCACCCAAAAATAGGACACACGAACAACAAAAATTAGAAAAAGCAGACTGATGAAGAGACCCCATCAGTCAACCATTACATAAATTCCTGACTCAAAAAGATTTGACAATTACATCATTTTCCCTTCCTTTAAAAAGGTTTGAACCTCTTTGGTTCAGATAAATCAATTTGCATTACCACAAGTGGTTTGGTCTTCAAAGTATTCTCTTAGGATTCCTTGGCACCATCTGAGCTATCATCCAAGCTTCCAACCCATGTTTTTCTAGGGACAGGAGTCCAATGCTGATTCCACCATTCAGTTGGAATGATAACGTTAAGCAATGTCCCTAAAGCAAAACCAATAAAATAATCACAGTTGCTACAACAATCACTAGTAGACTTGAAGCTTTTTCCCTTGCTCCAATCATACTTCACATCACTCCTCTTGGACTAGGTAAGGCAATTACTTTGGACTGAACTCTGAATCACATTCTTGGAAGATCTTTGATGATTGTGTTTATACTCCCACAACTTACTATCACCTTGAGAATGAAGGTCACAGTCAACTAGAACTTCCACACCTATTTATTGAGGGGCACATGTAATCTTGTTAGTTGAATCTTGTTGCAACTCTACATCAAGTTTTGGTTGTATCTCGTTCTTCAAATCGTTTACCTCTTTTTCTCTTAGATTTTCCTCCAACTCTCTTCTTGGTGGAGCTAGAATTTTGTTTTTTTCTTCAAGCTCGAACTTGGCTTCCGCTAGAATAGACAAAGTTGTCACTTCAAATGCTCCTTCCTCTTTCCATGATTTTAAGAGTGTTTTCCTTCCTTCATGTTGGACCTCATAGGTGTTCTCTCTACCTCAATGGATTACATTCTAATCATATTGCCAAGGCCTAGACCCAACCAAAAATGACATGCATCCATCAGTACCACATCACAAAGCACTTCATCCACATATGGACCAATTTTGAAGGAAACAAGGCAAGATTTATCCACAAGTACACTATGATCTTTTTTTAACTAAGAAATCTTATAGTGATTAGATTTTGGAACACAGGCAATTTGTAATTTGTTAACCATCTCTATACTCACCAAATTATCAGCAGATCCACCATCTATGGCCACCTTACATACCTTGTCCTTACATTTTCATTTTGTTCAGAAGATATTCTTCCTCTTCCAATTAACTTCAGGGGTTTCTTTGTCTCCAGATATCCAAGTTCTCAATATCAAGTTCTCTCCTGACTTAGCTTCAACTTCTTCTATCTAAGGTTCTTCCTCTTGGGCTACCATCACCCTTTTGGGGTTTTAAGGACAATCTATAGCCTTGTGGGCTTCATCACAAATAAAACACTTCATGGGATTCCACTCTCCAAGAGGTAGTTGTCCTCGTCCTCTACCTCTAAAGCCTCCCTTTCCTTTGAAGTCGAACTTCACATTCTTGCCTTCTTTTGACTCTTCACTTATGGTAGTTTCCAAAGAAACCTCTTTCTCTCTATTTTTTTGCTATCATCCCTTTTACTCACTATTTTGCTTTTTAGTTTAGTTTCTCCTTATAAGCTTCATCCATCGTAGGTACTTTCAACAATGCGAGCTCATCCCGAAGTTGAAATTTTAGTCCATTGACACACCTAGCTGCTATTTTCCCTTCACTTTCTTGTATATCTGTTCAAATTTGAAGCTGGGAATGAACTGTTCAGTATAAGCCTATACTGACTGATCCTTTTGTTTCAGATTTTGAAGTTCTTTAAACAATTTTTGCTGGTAATCAAAGGGTAAAAATTGAGCTCTCAAATGTTTCAACATATTAGGTCAAAGCCTAATCTTATTTTTCCCTTCTTTTCTTCTCGAGATCTACATGTTCTCCCACCATAGGGTTGCATGCGACTTCAACTTGGATGCGACAATTTTCACTCTTTTTGGATCATACTCATCAATGTCCTCCATATCAAAATACTTCTCCAATTCTTGGCCCAATCTAGAAAAGCATCTAGGTTGACCTCACCTTTAAAATCAGAAATATCAACCTTTACTTTGGAACTTTGTTTAGTCATTGCTTCAATAAGCCTCTCTATAGGGTCTAAAACTGTAGAAAAATTTGTTGTTTTTTGGTTCCTCTTCAGACTCATCCAATTGTAATCTAGTCTTAAGGGCCTCTAGCCTTCTAAACAATTCGCTAGTGTTTCTTTGAGGGCCTACATCCTCCTGCCCCTTCTTCCCTAATTCACGTGGACTCTCCTCTAGGCCATCATGGTTTGCTTTGATACCAAAACTAATGTAAATTATAACCTCGATATCTACAAGTGAGGCTCTAAATACCCATGTTCAGCCTCTGTGTTAAAACTCCATAACAAAACCTACAACTAGAAGATTAAACTTACAACAAAACATTTTATCTTATAATGAAAATAAGAAGTAGAACACATAGGATTCTCAGAAGTAAAATAAATGAGATTTGCATGGAAATCAAGCCAAAAACAACATCGAGTCTTACACAGCCACAACACGACATTTACCACAGCCCTAACCCAAAGAACCCAAAAAAAATCTCTATAAAATGGAAGGCAAGCCAAAAAAAAAAGAAAATAGCCAGAATAGGCTGTCACCACCCAGAAATAAGACACACAAACAACAAAAATTAGAAAAAAGTAGACCAATAGAGAGACCCCATCAATCAACCATTACATAACTGCCTGACTAGGAAAGGTTCGATAGTTACATCACAATATGAACATAAAACTATATAGGAATTGATATGTAATTGCATCAAGAACTTTTAATGAGAAATTAGAGATTAGACCTTCAAATGAGATCTTATTACATATGCAATGAAAAAGAATCCAAAGATCCAATAAATACCTTAAGATTCAAAAAATAAAAGAGGGAAAAATTGCATAGAAGATTATTAAAAATTCAACAAGCAAAGAGGTGCATAGTGGAATTTTGATGGTGCTGGACAAAGTTAGGCTAGAAAGGAAATAAGGATGTTTCCAATTGCATAACTTCCTCACATAACATATGATATTATACATATTAATTTTAAATATTAAAAATGCATAATATAGATTATAGTTTCTCTCTTAACGAGAAGACATAACTTGAGGGTAAGGTATAACCACTAAACAAATTCCCTCTCCATGTCATTTTTAAGAAAATGAATGTATGGAAGGTAAGGGTTGGTTGAATAATATGATCTAGGCCTTTTCATCATGCAATCATAAGGGAATACTAATGAAATAGTATCAGCCTTAGTTTAAGTGCCATATCAGAGTCTATTGTATCAAAATTCTCTATTTGACATGTTTTTTATCTTGTTACATTTAACACAAGGTGTGACTACTATCAAGGAAGTCAATTGTCTTTCCTATTTCTCTAGTAGCACCCAAAATATTATTTTTAGCACTCCTAGTTTCTTAAACGTAGTTATAGGTGTAGGTGAATTAATTTTTCAAATCTCAAAGGTGAAATCAAGTAGTGGATAGAACCGTGTGGGAGCAAAATGTACAAAGACAAAATTATGGGTGTAGCCTAGTTCTATGCCTTAACAATCTCAAAATTCATGACACATGCCCTTCTTCACTAATCTACTACCAATTTTTAATTTTAAGATTTTTCTCATAACACTTATGTCAATTAAAGCAATCAAAGTCAACATCTAACTAAATATTAGATGAACAATTTATTTGTCTCAGCCTTTTGGATTTCTATTTAAATTTATCATTATCAACTTCTTTAATAATTAAGGATTGATCTAGAATTACAAATTATATCTTTTATAATTATAATTGTCCGGTGTCATTTATTCTCCTTCACTCCTACAAAATGACTTGATAAGGAGTTCTAAGAGTGAATGGTTCACTCCTAGCATAAATAGATGAGAATATGTTGATAAACTCATTTCTTGTTCATTAGTATTATGTGTTCCAAAACTTTCACGTGTAAAGGAAAATAAAATATATATTTTCTTTAAATGAGAGAGAGAGAGCATAAAATCCTTTCTACATAAATTTGGGATAAACAAATAATAAGTAAATAATATCTATTTTATATTAAGAGTTGTGGAAATCTATAAATATAAATAATCTAAACTTTTGGAAATTGAATAAAATAATAAATATGTTGTAGATGATCAAATTTGATATGTCAATATTGTACAAATGTTATTGAAGATTAGATGAATATTTTGGAAAGTTAATGAATGTTATTTGTTTCTCCTTGTCATTTATGTAGCTACAAATTCAATCCCACAACTTTATATTTGATTATATTATAGATTTGATTTGAGCACATAGATTCAATCTTTTCAAATTTAAGAACATCACTTTAGTTAGCCTTATGTTCTAGTATATCCTTGCATTAAAAACTATTTCTCAAATTTGATTTGGATGTTTAGAGATAATTCCTTCCCTTATATCAAACCATATAAAATTACCAATTTGAAGACTAAATAAACAATTGAAAACATCACTAGTAAACATGCATGATATACTAAATAATAATACACAAATCAATAAATGATTTGAAATGAAAGGTATATATTTGTCACCATTACACAATGCAAAAATAGAAACTGAATAATAATCCTTGTTGACAACGCGATCAAGGTACAATGGTGATAGGGGCCCATGGACACAATGAATATATAAGCGACAAGAACCTTTATTTTTACGCCGAAGGCGTGTCCTATATGAGCTTTCCAAGCTCATTTTCCCCTTCGACGGTTAAGATGGAGTTACAATGGATGGTTGACAGTAAACTGATTCTCAGCCGTCCATCAATTTTCGCCACTTTTCGGCTATTTTTCGCCGTTTTCCGACTGTCATGTTTTTTTGTTTTCCAGCCGTGCTTTTCTGCTTTCCCGAACAATGCCCGACTTATTTTGCAATCAACGGTCTAAACTGCACTAACTTTGATGCAAAACGATAGAAACAATCATCATCGTTCCTTCCACCTTCGCCATTTTTCCTTCTCGATTTTTGCGTAATAAAAATACCTAATGGCATTGACGAAATATATTTTCCCTCCCATAAAGTAAGATAGCGTGTAGGTGAAAACATCTGAAAGACAACTCACGATATTTCGTTGCTGACGATATTTTGTTGCTAAATAAATATTTGTTAGCAAGTACCAAATTTTCTTTTAGACTTTTCATTTTCAAATTTAGATTTTTATATTTATTTTAATTGTAATATATATAAATTTAGATTTATTTTTTTATTTTAATAATTATTATATATTTATATATAAATAATTGATTTTAACATATATATTATATGGAAATTTAAATAATATTAATATTCAATTTTTTAATATATATAAGTAACTAATAATAATTTTTATTTTTTTAAATAATAATATTATTAATTAGGTCGAAGGCCTTCCATTGACCAAAAGATTGAGGTGACTTCCAAGATCAACATTTGAGAGGTAATAATCATCAGTATAATTCTAATATTAGGGGAAAAGACCCAGTAGCCACTAGGGCTAACTTCGCGCAACCGTAGAATTCAAACCGTATGTCGAATCGCGCAACCGTAGAATTCAAATCGTATGTCGAATCGGAAAAAAAAATTATGGGTTTTTTTCGCACATGAGTTAAGTGCTTATAACTAAGGTTTCAGCTTCTGGGCAATTCGATTGAATGCAGGAGCATTGGATATGCGCACAGAGGTAAAAAAGTCACCTTTTAGAGGGCTGCCCCAGTAGCCGCTCGCTCTAATTTCAATCAATTAGAGCTGTTTTAACACTTAAAATCCACTTAAATCAGTCACTTTAGCACTTAATGAGTGGCTATTGGTGTTTTTGTAATTAGTTATTCAATAACATAAAGTTTTTTAATGTATCAAAGTCAAAAAAAATTTCGGGGGGTTAAGTGAACATGGAGGTGGCGGTTATTCAATGGCGGTTATTTAATTATATATTTATTTTATATATCATTTATTTTATAATTATATTTATTATTCTATATTATACAATGTGCACCTGAAAAACGAAAAAAATTAAAGTTTCAACGACGATTTTAGGGTATGTTTATTTAAATGAAAATTGCAGCCAAGATCCTATTTAGGTTTTAAAATTAAGCATTAGCATTTAATTAATATAGTATGTTTATTATAATAATTAATTTTAAATATATAATAATATTATTCTATAATAAAAATTAAAATTACCTATCAATTGATCTCATTTACTACACAAATGTGTGAAAAAATAAACCACTTTTTCCCTAATTAACCTTCCACACCTCTTCAGCGTACCCATTGCACAAGGTGCCATAGCTAGTATTAAATCTAAATTAAATCTCAAACTTATAAGGAAAGCCATCCCCAATCATACAACCATGTAAACATAACGTATCTGTTTATGCCACGTTTACATTGCCAAGCAATTGCACACTTCCAACGGAACATTACGGGACGTGGCCCCACAACAGCTTTTTTAGGAGAACAACTGGATTACATAAATTTCGGCATATCTGCCTCTTTTGTAATGTAGTCTTCTTGATTGCCCATTTGTTGTATATAAATATCCCTTTCCCCTCTCAATCCCTTCATTCCATTGCCAGTGCCTTCTCTATAGCGTGTTACTATTTCATCTGTCTGCATTTCGGTCGGAGGTTTCGCAAAGCTGCATATCTTCATTTTAGGCATTTGCGATCTTTGATAAAAGAAGTGTGGAGATGGCTGGAGCAGCACACAGCAACATTTACGCCCTAAATTTGGCCCTAATAATGATAATGATGATGATATCAGTAGTATATGGTGCAGAGGAGGCAGAGGCACCCAGTCCATCTCCGATTACAGGAGCTGCTTATATGGCTGTGGTGCCTTCTCTAGCACTTGCTCTTGTTGGATCTTTCTTCGCATTTTTTGCATGCTTTTTTCACTGAGGGTTTTTTCCAATCCGATCTCCGTTATTATCTCTGGCTTGTCATTTTCGGTAAGCGCATGAGATATTGTGCATCTTCTTTGATGGTCGAGCTCGGCCACTTTGTTTAGTGGTTTGTACAGATTCTTTTTTTCCGCGGATTATTGTTTAGCCATTCAGAAAATAAATGTATCTTCTTAAGATTCTTGCGCAGATATACTGCTGTATGAATCTTGAGCCTCTTTCTTAATATGATGAATTTATTTTGGAAACCCTCGGCTTGAGCTATTAAGGTTCTGTTTCATTTTGTATATCTATTTTTTGTGTTAAGAGATGAAAGGTTTTAACACTTTCTGAATATCATAAAACTAATTTTTGAGATAAAAAAAATGGATTAAAGGCCTTTTGATCTAACGATTTCGATCACAGTGTCAATCTTTTGTATAATTTGTTACACAGGGTTTTCAGAAGTTTGTTTTTCTATCTGTTTTTTGGGGGCTATTTCTTGCCTTTTACAAACGCTCACATTATTCTGATAACGATCTAGTGGCTTTTTGTATACTTCTTACTGATGATTTTGTGAATCACATAGACAGCTCTGCCACGCATACTTAAAGATAGGATAGCACTAACATCAGTTATTGAGAGGCGTAGATGCTTGGGCATCATTTAAAAGCAATTAGTCTTGAAGCAGATAGAACCTCTGTTCTCTGCAAGCAACTCTCAGTAACGCGGTCAGATTTAGGCTTGTCAAGAAACTCCATTAAGTCATCATCTAAATTCATCAGAAGAAATTATTAGGCCTAGAGACGTTCTACAGAGTCAGTTCATAGATTAATGATTTCTTTATCAGCTAAAAAGATTTTTTGCAGCTCTCCCCATGAAAATCGTTTAATCAGCAAAACAGAAGGCACTGCAGATGGAAAATGACAGCATAACAGAAGCCATTGAAGATGGAAAGCGATTACTTCTACAAAGTTGCTGCAGCCGATGTTGTAAATAACAGTCATGGCGTTATGTAGGGGAGTAACTCAAAAGTGTTTTGGGGATAATTTTGAAGAAGATATTGTGTTCTGCAACATATTTTTTATTTTGCAGTGTATGTGGGACCGGCCGGGAAAACAGTACAATGAGTTCAGACTCATATGAGGTTGTAATGCCTGCAATAATTTGCGGAGAATTCTGCAGAGGCAGTGGTGGCAGGGTACATGCTATGCTTCCAGAGGGGCAGAGTCACGAAATGATTATCGGTGATTAAGCGGACTTTTTTATAATGTTCGGGTTCTTATATATCTCTGCACAAACAACGGTTTATTTTGGACGGGCATTTCGGTGGCTTATGATCATAGGCTGGACTTAAAGAGCACACGCTTAAGCGTTGACTGCTTAGGTGGCTCATGTGGGCCCATTCAATTTGTTCCTTTCACCAAAGCCTGTTTCGGTCCCGCTGAGCAGTCCCATTAACCTTACAGTAAGTAGTCAGCCGTCCACTTCCTGCGCAATAGCCGAACAAAACTCAATCTTACCCATCGTTCCCGCCCTGGAGTACTTCACGAGGCAGTTTACGTTCGCCAACGTACTTCCAGCCTGTGCTAAAATGGGAGCTTTGGAACAAGGTAGAATAGAGGAATTTCGTCAAGTGTTGTAGTTGGAAATGCTCTGATGGACTATCCAAAATATGGAAGCATGGACAAGGGGCAGGAAATGTTTGACAAGATGCCTCCAAAAAATATGGTTCCATGAAATGTAGGATATACAGAAAACGGATATGTTTACAAGGCTTTAAAATCTCTCAAGCAAAACAAATTGGCAGCATACTCTCTGACTATGCCAATATGAGAGCTTAAGAACAGGGTATGAACACCCATCAAAGTTTTTTTGTCAGATATTTTTGTTGGAAATGCTTTGGTAGACATGTATGGAAAATATGGAAGCATAGACAACGCATGTAAACTGTTTGACAAAATGCCTCAAAGAAATGTGGTGTCATAGAATGCAATGTTTGTGGGATATGCACAAAATGAATTTTGGAAGGATGCTCTCAAAATATTTGGATTAATGAAGCACTCTAGAACATATCTTGATCTAAGCTTTGCTTGTGTTAAATGTGCATGATATCATGTAGGTTTAGTGCATGTAGGTCATACATACTTCAATCACATTGATGACCTTTATTGCATCACATCTACAATTGATCATTATGTGTGCATGGTTGACCAACTTGCTTGTGCTAGCTATTTTGAGGACACCCTAAACTTTATTATTAAGATGCTAGTTAAATCTGTGGTGGTTGTGTGGACTTGTTTTCTTCTGCTTGCATATCACATATGAATATATGTTCAAGAGTATTTACAACGATGCTACTACTAGATGTGACTTATGTTCTTTTCTCAAGCATCTGTATAGAAGTGGGTATGTGGTGTGAGAAAATGGTAACAAGATTGATGAAAATAAGAAATTAAAAAGGTTCCTGAATGTAGTTGGTTGTTTCTTGTGTAAGAGACGTATCACATCCATAGACATAGTAAATCTATGCAAAGTTGGAGAAATTGGCTTGGGAGATGAAGGCAATAGGGTATTTTCCAAATGCAAGACATTTATTTAGTGGTGTGGAAAATGAAGAAAAAAATATTATTTCTTTGCCACCATAGTGAAAAGTTGGCAATTGTTTTTTATTTTCTAGGCATACCCCCTAGAATAACTATTAGAGTTGTTAAGAACCCTTGAGTATGTGTTGATTACCACATTGCAATGACATTTATCTCCAAGATTGTTGCAATTGCTTCTTCTAATGATCAATTTAGTTGATTTCATGAAGGGGAAATGAACTCACTTGCACACACATTTTGCCATGGATTATTCCAAGGCCTATTTCATTCATAAGGATTAATTTCTTGTATGAAGTTATTTTGAAAAGCTTTAATTATGATAAACCTTATTATTTCGGTTTCTAAGTTAGTTTTTTTAATCCTAGTATGTTTAGGAACATTCTCTAATAAAGATTCTACTTCTTTATGTCTTGTAACACCATCTCTAAGTTTAGATAAAGTTAGGGAACCCCTCTATTGATGTTGGTCCTTTTGAGCCTTTACCTTGGATATCATTCTTAGTGAAAGGACTCTAGCTGTGTGCTTCTATTTCTTTATTAGTTTGATTTCATTGTCTATAGAGTCCATCATTCATATTTGATCAAAGATTTACATTTGTATCCCTATAATTCCTATGTGATATATTTGTATTGCCCCTTTCTAGGTGATGTTGGGTCCTATATTAGTAAGTGAAAATTTATCTAAGTCTAGTACTTCCTTTCTTAATAGAGCCATGTTTTGGCCACAATCGATAACCAATCTAATAATTCCTTCAATGAACCTCCTTAAATTTAAAAATATTCTTGTTATTATGTTTTTCCTTTCTTTATTACTTGTCACATGCCCAAATATCTCAAACTATAGAAATTACTAAGTGTTAGGGGTGATTGTGTCTATTTCTAGCCTTTGTTAGGTTTATAGGTTTCCTCTTGCCAATATTCTTTCCCTCCATTCCTTGAAACCCAACATTTCCATTTTTGTCTAAGACCTTTGACTAGTTTAGTGTTTTAGACTTTTCATTATCTAGGTATTGTATCATGGCTTTCCCCATGCTTCCACTCCCTACTTTGTCTTTTCCTTTTTCCCTAGGAATTTAGGTCTCCATATAATCATGTACTTAAACTATAAGACTAATCCATAAACCTTAGTTATTCTCCACTTACTCTACTTCATGCTTCATCTCCTTTAGCATTGAGTATTCACCATCTCCAGTTCGTAATTTAAGGATTCACTTTTCCTTTAAGTCTCAAAATCTTGGGCTTTTAGTATTTTCCCTAATCATTTCCTTAACCCCACTTCCCATCTTCCCTCCTTCTTGTAAGATCCATTCTTGTAGGATTAGTCATATAACCATCATTACCTAAAAGGTATAAGGAATATGGTAAAACCAATCTCTAAACCTTGAAAGTCTTTTGGACTCTATTTCCCTTGCTCTTTTTTATTCTAGCATTAGGCGTGCACCACACTAATGATCCATAACCCATTTCTCTTGAGTCATAGATTTTTGGACTTATATGTTTTCCTTTCCCAAATAGTGTATCTATCACTCTATATCCCTAATCCTAAATCCATTTCCTTTACCTTTTGTCCATATTATTTAGTGGTATCAAAATTTCCCTCACCTTGATCCCACTCCTTCCATCAATATTGGGTACCCATTTCCCTAATACTTGCTCCTCTTTGCATCTTTTTCTTTCAAACTCCTAAAGTTCTTTATGGAAACTTCCATAAAATTAATCTAGCATGCGCTAATCCTAAACCCTAGTTCCCAACTACTCAATGCAACTTAGACTTCTATAGATTCTACCAACCAATTAAAGCCCACCACAAGATAATCTTTAATAACCAAGCCAATATTTTCCTATGTGTCACCTAGTCACTTCCTTGGACTAGTTGCAACATGATACATGTCTTATCTGCACCTAACCACCAAAAGCAAGTGGAAAGGTGCATTTTGATACATGATCAAATTTGACAACCTCTCTATCCAAGCAATGGTTTCCCTATGAATGCCTTTCTAAAAAACAAAAGAGTGACCAATGAAAAGGCTTCCATATCCAAGCAACCTCTATGCATATCCTAGCGACCTCTATCCATATCCAAGAAAACTCTATTCCTTTTCACACCCCCCGAGAACACAAATAGCTTTAGGGTTAGCTTTAGATAGATGGGGAATCTACCCTTAATTCCTAGAGATTGTCTTTTAAGGACCACCCTCATTAATGATCCAAACTTCTACCAATACGATTTTCCATGTCCTTAGTACTATGCAACACATCAACCCTTTAAAAAGGCTTTTAGACCAAGTCCTGATGCCCTATGAATGCTTTCTAAAAATTATAAAGTAATTAGATCTATACCTATTAAGTTGAAAAATAAGAAAAGTGACCTAATGGGGACTAATGATGAAAACCCATAAGTGCACTAAAAGGTAAGTCTTGTAAAATTACCTTGCTAGAATGTAAAGCAATATAGAGATCATTATAGGTATTAAAAAGCAAGTGGTGGTAGTGTTAGGTGTTTTGTAATACCCCCTGGAAAATTAAGGCATTAAAAGAAAGGAAGTAAGGATGGATGAACTAAATCTATTAAATATTTATGGAAAATTTTGATTATGAGAGTAAAATAAATTATTGGTGAGATCAAGATAGGTTTTCAAGAGGACTTAAAGATCATGATAAAAAAGGAAGAAGAAAGAATATTGAACCAATCTTAGGACTAAGAGGAAAGAAAGTGGAAAAGCTTAGAAAAGTGTCTGAAACATCAAGGGACTGTATCAGGAGGGATGCAACTAATAAAAACCTAGTATTGAGATAGGTAGATCCTCAATAGACATGGTGTTCATAAATATTATGGAAATAGAGGTTTATAATAAATTAGAACTATAGAGAAAAATATAACTTTTGAAATAATATAAGGCAACAATGAACTTACAAAAGTTTGAACTTATTCATAGGGACACTATAGATGTGGTTGCTATGGGGAATTGTATATGAAGTAAAAAAGGGAGGAAGTAAAGAAGTTGTTAACTGGTGAAGAAGAGGAGATAATATTTAGCAATATAATAAAAGAAGTCACCAAAAATTTAGTTTTTCAAGAAAACTTTGGAGATGATAGATGAGAGAAATTCCTAGGTTGACGAAGAAAAAAATTGAAAGAATATTAAAGATAAATAAATTACTAATTATGTGTTATCAACCAACACATTCCCCAAGCTAAAGAGACATTTTGAGGGTATGAATTTCTCATGGTCTAAAAGTCACCTCCCATGTAAAAATTAATGAATTTCTAAAGAATCCATATTTAAGCAGTGAATCCTTAATTGAATTAGAGAAATCAAGATCAAGAAGCAATTGTGTATGAGATTTGTGACAAATATTAGGAAGTGAGTTATTAGATGTTCAATTGCCAAGAGATAATGGTATATCAAGTACTTTGTTCAAGTAGAAAAGGAGTGAAACTAGACAAAGAAGCAATGATAAAAATAGAGAAAGAGATCCAAGAGTAGAGAATATATTAGGAGAAAGGATAATCCCTAACCGTACAAAATAAATCAAGAACACCTTTACCTCCTCTAAATATAGATGCATAGATGATTAACCTCACTATTTTTTGTAAATACACCAAGCATTCTAGCAAACATCTCTTTACCTTGGACTTTCATTAGAGTGGGGTTGGCATTAATGATGACTAGACCCAATTATATGATTTTTTGAAGACCCTCAATATTTCAAGGCACTAAGATGGTGCATTAAAGAATTCTTTAAGCATGATAAAACATGAAAAGAATTGAGTGGCTTATTTTTGAAAAAAAATCATTCACCTAATGTATGAACAAAAAAAAAAGGGAATTATGAACTAAAGAGGAATCAATAAAATATTATGAACAATGATTTAAAAGTACAATTAGAAAACTAGAAGAAACCTCAAAACCTTGACATAAAAGAAATGAATTGAGTGGCTTATTCTAGGGTTAATCCCTCACATTAAAGCAAAGTTAGATGAGAAGATTTATTCGTTGTATAAGGATGAAATAAAATTGATCACCAAAATGGAATCCTAGTCAAAGATATGGGAGAATGATTTAGTAGGAAAGGATAGAATTGATAATTTTAAATTAGAAGTGGGAAACACAATGTTGAAGTAAGAAATTATAATCAAAGGTTAGAACATTGATATTTCTCTCCCACTGGAAGAAGTAAAATTTGGTTTTAAAAATTATAATAGGAAGAACATCTAAAGAATGAATGTTTGATAATCAAAGGTGTCGGTATAAATAAAGTCTTATACCTAGTTAATTCATTACTAGGGGACTTATTTACATGTTAAGTTTACTTAGGTCCTAGGAAGGAATCTTTCTAGAAGGTGTTAGTTGTCATTAGTTGTTATCTTATCTTTTCACTTGTTTCACATGTGACCTAGGTAGTTGTGATAAGTTGTCTCATGTCATATGATTAAGACACTTGTCATAATCCTATGACATCTCGTATCTCACCTTGGCTATATATAACCAAGGGATCTCTACTACATTGTACATCACATCAACATTGAATCATAATTGATAAGAATATTGTTTATTCTTGTCATATTCATATTCTCTCTCTTGTGCTTTCCATTTGGCCTCTAGTTCCTGGTAGGCTATCTCCATAGCCAATTCTAACATGGTATCAAAGCGGGTTTAGTGCCATTAGATAGTCTTTTTTAAAAGAGAGATGGTAAATCTTGAAAAGTTGAGTATGATCTCTTGCATCATATGTTGATCTGGAGAATTAGAAAAACTTGATAGAAATACTAGATTTGGGGGGGTTCCATGTTTGGCTCTTTAATGCAAGTTCAAATCAAAGTTTTTTGGTGCAAATATGAGCTCGCCATTAAGTTCAGGAGGTTTGAGATAGTTGGTTTTTCCTTTTGTTTTTTCCAAATCAGACATATGAGGCCAAACTATAAGGGTTTGAAGCTAAAGAGTGGTTACCAGATCCAAAAGGTAGCTTCATTTTTGGAGCATTTTGGGTCAAATCCGACCCTACCATCGCATCCAGAAGGGCCAAAAATCCTAAGATTGATTGTCAATTCGTCGAAATTAAAGTAGGTGTTTGCTAAGGCAAAACAAAATTGCTTAGGGAGTCGTACGGCCGCGCCGTAATTACGCCGGTATGATTTCAAGAAAATTAATATTTATTTTATTTTGAATAAATAGTTTTTTTAAAAAAAATTTGTAAAAAAAGATTATTGGGTCGATTAAAGTTTTTCAAGAAATATTTATTTGAATTTTCAAAAAATAAAAGAAAAAAAAATAGTTTTTTTGCGGTAAGTATCGCACAACCTGGTATTGTTTGCATCATCTAGGGTATGTGGGTTCTAGGGAATGATGCGTGGTGTGGGCCCCTATCCCGCCAACTACCACTGACCAGTGGTCGGTTTAATAAACCGACTGGTCAAAAATAAAAATCAAATATCATTAAAAAAATATGGTAAGGTTTTTTTTTAAAAACCAGTGACAATTTTCTATATACCGGTGATGAAAGTCAACAAACCGACCCAAGCATATTCTGTGGCATCTCAAAGATTCTCGAAAATATTTTGACTGACGAATATTCTTTGCAAGATTCCATCGCTGGCTAGCCTAAAGAATATTTCGTCGGCCAAGGGCATATTCCTTTTTTATACTCGTATACGGCTGTCAAATTTAAACCCATGAATTTATAACGTCAACACCACGTCAACACTCCTAAAATAAATTTCCCACCTCTCTAATGAGCTTTTTTATTTTTTAGTTCAACTTTTGAGGCTCATAACTCGGTCATTTTGACTCCTTATTTTAACAAATTACCTAATGAATAATTCCCTCTCTATAAATAAAATACTATCAAATAGGCCCCAAATATCCCTAAAATTCCATCGAGAATCCCTAAATGCTTTCGGTGTACGTCCTCATTTTGCAGGGCACGGGACTCATATCTTGTCTGGGTAACTTTTTGGTGTAGTTTTTTTTAAAGTGCATAATTTTTTGTGTACTTTTCAGTGGTATGATCAGATTGATCTCATTTTGTACCAAAAATTGTACTTAATTTTGTGGCCTATTTTTCCATTTGTAAGCACTAAGATCAAGTCTAGCTTGTTATTTTTGCATCTAGTAACTATAAATGCAATAAATATAAAGTGCCAAATCATATATTGCTTGGAAGATTTCTTAATTGAGTGATTTGGGGGGGTCTCTTGGTGCATTCCTTTGATCTGTTTGCTTGTGCTCTCTCGTATTTATGGATCATTCTAAGGTTCCTTTGCTCACATCATATAATTATTCAACATGGTATTAAAATGCATGGAGTATTGTAATGACTTAAGGTCACTCTCTATATGTTGAAAATAAGGTATCTGAACCTACAGATGCAAATAAAAAGATAAAATGGATGATTAAACATACCAGAGCTCTTGGATGTCTTTGTAGACTAGTTTCTCAAGATTTGTTGTTCCAAATTGAATCATGTAAAAATTATCATGAAGCTTGGGACAAATTTAAAACATTGTATGGTACTAGAGATGAAGTAAGAGGGTATGAAATTGATAATGAATTGATGAGCCTTGATCCTAAGAACTTTGACAACATCCAAGACTATATCACTAAGGTTAATGATCTAAGAGAGCAATGTAAATCATGCGTAATTGATAAGTTCAAGGAAATTCATTTGGTCTATAATAAAATGAATAAACTTTGTCCTAATTATGCTTCTTTTGGTTCTAGCTTTCATACTCATAGATTGACTATGGGGTCTGCATATGTACTACACCTTCATTTGCATTTTTTTTTATATGTTGATACATGAGCAACAAAAGCTTATCTCAATGGGTCTCATCAAGACTTCTAAATCTTAGGCATTGTTGGTTAGAAAGGTGAAAGAATTTGAATCAGATAAGAAACAAAAGAAAGAAAAGAATAATCAACATTCATATCAAGCAAAGAAAAAATCCTCTTCTAAAGAGTAATCATCTCAGAAGGAGAGGCTTACTTGTGCATATTACAAGGATGAACATGAAGAACACTATTTTTATAAGAAGGATATTGATGAGTTGAAACATCTTCTCAAAAAGAATCAGATTGATTTTCCTTCTAGAATGTCTGAATCACCTCCTTCTCCTTCTTCAAAACAATCTAAAAAGGACAAAGGTGAAGCTTCTACATCAGGATATTAAAGGACATGCTCTTTGTGCTTCTTCAAGTCATGGATCAGGGAGATGGCTTCTAGATTTAGGAGCATCTCATCATATGGCATCTTCATAGTCTATATTCTCTTCATTTCATCCTTGTACTATGTCTCCTATTTTTCTAGGAAACAATACATACATGAGTGTAATTGGGAAGGGGTCTATTAGTTTTGGGGACAACACTTTACAGGACGTTTTGTGTGTTCCTCATTTGACGAACAATCTTCTTTCCATATATCAAATTACACATGGTGGAGATGGGAGGACTGTGGAGTTCACACATGATTCAGTCATCATTCGAGACTTGGAAAGTAGAGAGATCA
>VDFB02047397.1:98264115-98290063 GCA_007258455.2 Sequoia sempervirens | reverse complement strand
GTCATACTGAAACCACCGACATCCAAAGCATTCCTATCGGCAAGACTCATACCAATGCTTAAAATTCACATTGATTTCATCATTCTCATCGGCGAGACAATCGCCATTCGATGAGACATCACACCGAGCTCTTTGTGTCATACCGATGTCACTGTCAGAAAGACTTAGGCAAAGGTCATACCGAGCCCTCAAGTTATACTGAGCACCAAACAGTCGCCAGGAGTCATACCGACAACAAACTGCCTCATCGGGGAGACAATCACTCTTCGCCAAGACATCATATCGATGCCTTCAAGTTACACCGAAGAGCTACCGTCGGCCAGACATACCGTTGTCGCCAAGAGGTTACACCGAAGTCACACAGCCATCGGCGAGACCAACACCTGTCGCCAAGACTTCATGTCGAAGTCTTCAGGTTACCCTGAGCCCACCTTTCGCCAGGAGTCATGCCAAACACATCCCACACTATCGGTGAGACAAACGCCCGTCGCCAAGACTTCATAGTGAAGCCTTTAAGTCATACCGATGTGTTCCACTATCGGCAAGAGAATCAACCTTCGGTAAGACTTCATACCGATAGGAACAAGTTATATCGATTTCTTCATCAGCCAGACCAACCGAAGGTCATGTTGATATCGGCAAGACTTCCTATCATCGCCGAGACTTCTCACCGAGACCCTTGAGTTAGCCCGAGTGTATACCGTCGGTGAGACATTCCTCAGTCGCCAAGAGATCTTCTTGAGAGTTCAAGTCACCCCGAACCTGCTTATCGGTGAGACTTCTCTCGGTCGCCATGACTTCCTGCCGAATCCTTTTGTTATCCCAAAGACTCTAAGTCGCCATGAGTCTCCTCGAAGCCCGATAACAAACCCTTCTGTCACCAAGACATCCCACTCGGTAGAAGTTACAACAAAGGCCATAAGTCACAACGATAGGCTCCTTCGGCAAGACAAAAGCATTGTCTTGGTGACATGAGCAAAACACAAGGTAAACTGCCAGTCGGCCAGACAACAGTAATGTCATAGCGACTATGCTTTCTCAGAGGTTTCAGCTTATGAGATTGAGGCATATTTTCCAACAACAGTGGAGTTCACACATGATTCAATCATCATTCGAGACTTGGAGAGTAGAGAGATCATTGCTACTAGGGTGGTTGATCATTCATCTTGGTTGTATACCTTTGTAGATTTTGCTTCTAATGGTGACATTGTTCCTTCAACTATTGATGACACTTCTAATGTGAACCATGATTCATAGGAGACATTTGGATTTTTGAACTTGGGAGTTATTACATTAGACCCAGTTCTTGATTCATGCACATTCTATCTCCTCCATCTACTGTTGTAGTTGATGATACTTGTGTTGCTGGGTGATCCCATAATACTGGTTTACAATTTTTGTCCAAATTGGACACTGAACTGATTTTTTCTAACTAAATCTTCACTTTCGGGCACCTATACCGATTAAACCGTGAGGAATTTGAAGATGATGCAAACTAGTGATTTGTGACATTTTGTCTATAGATTCTAAATATACTTTTTTGAAAAAATTTAGAATCAGATTGCACTTCTTTTTCCATCTCCTTCTAAAACTAGTTTTTTTTCAGTAAACACCATTTTTAAGGAGTGACATTCACTGTATAACACACCTTTTTTTCCATGAAGGATAAAATTCTATTTTTTTCGAATTTAGATTTGTAACTATGATAGCTAGTGCTAATTGGTTTCATAGTGTTTTATTGAATATTTTTTCCTTAATCAAGTTTCGAAGTCAAACCAATTACAATTTAGACATAGGCGAAACGTATAACAAATAACTTTTATTGTATGTATCGAAATTCAATTGTGACCAAGTACTCTAATATTCGAGCACCCAAGGTTTTAAAAACAAGTATAATCTGTTTTTCCGTAATGCAGGAAGAGAGAGCTTTGATTTTTGTGAAAATCAAATTCGCCAAGAAAACAAAAAAATAAATGAGAATATTGCATAATGATGAAAATTATATCTTTTTGAAAGCCAGAGTAATTGCACTACATACTCTACAAAAGGAAATTTTAAATGAATTCATTTGATCCCCAAAGAAACCGCGGCTTTTATCAATATTTTGATAGGTGTAAAGGAGACTCCGTTATAGGTATGGCTTAAAACTAGCAGGGTTCTATCAAAGGGGATTTGATCTAAGGTAGTTTGATCAAACCCTCTTCAATTGGAATGCTTTAAATGGAACTTTTTAAGGCTTAATCATTATATTTTCAAAACATATGTGATTTCAGCAAAAATCAGAATCTCCCAGAAATTGTAAACCAACTTTGTGGGGTTACCCTGCTACAAATATGGCTTCTTGTATGATTCAGTCTAGAAGGACATTCACTCTCTTTCAAATTTGACTAATTTGGATGGATTCTTGATAGGTATTTCAATTTTTTTTTGTGGAGTCTCATCTTGCAGATTTGGGAGACATCATCGATAGCATTCATCTTCTCTTTGATGAAGATGCTCCTTCTTCAGTTGTTGTGAGGGAACACCTTGACCCTCTTATTCAATCTCTACATGATCATTCTTTGTAGTTTGACATGACTGTAGATCCTTTTGGACATCATTTGGAGGAGGATTCTTTGACTTCAGAGGGGATATCATTATCTTTGGATTATGTTCTATATTCATCTCTACTAGATTATGGATTGTCCTCTTTAGCAGTGTGGCCTAGAATGCCTGTTTGGAGTGTGTCATCTTTTAGCATCAACATGGAGACACTTGAGCATGCTTTAGAGACATCATACACCATCCATATTCTTGGCATCCTGCATACTATCTTGGTTTTGTTTCTTCCTAAGGGGAGGAACGTTGTTCGACGGGATTGGATCATCTTCAGCATCCAATGTTGACCTTCTATCATCTTTACAGTAGACTCAACATTGAGGGGGGCTGAATTGTCTCTCTTCTTCTCTCTTATGGGGGGTCTTTTTCCTCATGTGGGGTTTTGGCCTTCCCATGCATCATTGAGATCATTTCTCTTTTGTATTTCATCTCTCTTTTGGGTTAGAGTTTTGTCCCATTGGGTTTTCTCCATTTCTCCATTTGTGAGAGATTTATTTGCATTGTACATGGGTACCTAAAATGGCCTTGTAGTCAAGACCCATACTTGCATCTTTGTGTCATTTGGATAGTAATCCGCTACTCCCTAAGTTGCACTTAAGGGGGGGTGTTGATGTAAATAAAGTCTTGTACCTAGTTAATTCATTACTAGGGGACTTATTTACATGTTAAGTTTACTTAGGTCCTAGGAAGGAATCTTTCTAGAAGGTGTTAGTTGTCATTAGTTGTCATCTTATCTTTTGACTTGTTTCACATGTGACCTAGGTAGTTGTGATAAGTTGTCTCATGTCATATGATTAAAAAAATTGTCATAATCCTATGACATCTTGTATATCACCTTTGCTATATAACCAAGGGGTCTTTACTACATGTACACCACATCAACATTGAATCATAATTGATAAGAATATAGTTTATTCTTGTCATATTCATATTCTATCTTGTGCTTTCCATTTGGCCTCTAGTTCCTAGTAGGCTATCTCCATAGCCAATTCTAACAAAAGGCACCAAGAGGGCTACCACCATAAGAGAGGAACTTGATAAATCGTCTAGAAATATAGTAAGTATATACTATAAAATATAAAGTGGGTCAAACATGACACAAATAGGTGTCAAATCTTACTTCACGAAGAAGATGAATATGAACCAATGGTTTATGGATTGACTAGGTAAGCATTTATTTTAATATGGGTATGGATAGAACATGGGATTTATCTATAAAAAAATTGAATGTTTATTTAGCACATGGCTAGTGGGAACTTCAATTAAGAGAAAATATAAGACCACTTAACAATATAATATGCATATGTGGTGCCACAAATTCAAGGTGCAAAACCATCCATGAGTTACCATGATAACTATAGAGAAGGAGATCATAATGGAGGCCACCACAATAACAATATAGGTACTAAGGAAAGATGAGGGACCAAAAGGAAAAAGTACTTTAACTATGATAAACTAGGACATTATGCTATTGAGTGTAGAATAAAAGGAGAAAAGTCCACATGTGATTTTTGTTGTTATAAATCACATGATATTTCTAGTTATCCAAAATTCAATAGCTCTATAAGAATGTGTTCGCACCATGAAGAGAAAGTGAATAATTGTCTAGTTGAAATGAACCTATGATGCTAAAGTAGTAATGAATAACTAAAGTGGAGGAGCAAATGTTAGAATATGTAAGAAATCAAATATATATATATATATAGAATAGGAGAATCCTCATTGATAAAAGAGAAATTGGAAAAGTAATACAAAGAAAAAAAGGAAAATCTCAAGAAAAAGACCATGTAGAAAATTAAGAAAAGGAGAAAAAGAACTCCAGTAATTACCCAGGGTTGGATTGATAAAATCATATCCTAGGATAATCTTATGAAAGTGAAGAAGAAAACAATATTTATGTGAGGAGGAACATGATTTACTAATAAAGTTAAGTCTAAAGAGATAATTAAGAAAAAAAGAGAGGAGAGGATGATAGCGAGGCATGTTTCATATCAAAATATGTCTATAGACAAAGAATTATAAAATTTAGGAGAATAAGAAGAGGTTAGGGTTCAAGGGTTGGATAGGATGAAGTTGGATAAGCTTATTCGAAAGAAACTCATGAAAGATGGAATTGGGGTTTCTTTCTAGCTTCATCTTATTAGAGTTAGCTTGTGAACAAAGGGAGACAGTAAGTTTAGACAAGGAGGAGGAGTAAGGTAGTTTCATTAAGTTTAGTTAATTGTTTGATTAGGGTTAGGTTAAGGAGAAAATTATATGTTATTGGTGTTCTTCTTTTTAGAATTACTGGTTTCTTGAGAAGAGAATGGGGCTAAAGAAATAGAGGCATCAAAGTTCAAAGAGCAAATGGCCTTAAAATTATTTATCACCTATGTATAATCATACAAGGTGATACAAATTGTTATAAAAGTTAGATATTTATGCAAGAGATTTTGATTGTGAAGATTTCAGAAAATTCCTAATAAATACCCTCTCGATATTAGAGTCAAGAAGAAGATATAGGAGATCTACGAAAGAATGTGTAGATAATATAATATAAAATTCACCACCTTCTCATTTGTACTTTAATAGAATGTATAGCATTGATGAAACTGACTTGCAACCCTATGTTGACTTGAATGTGTTTCATGAAAAGATAAGTGATCTATATAGGAAGGAGCCCATAAAATAAGTAGATAAAGTGTAGATCCATTTTAATGTTTTTTCCTTAATAAATAGAAAAATAGCTTAGCTATGAATTGATCATCAAGTAATAATCAATGCACATTGATATATAAAGGATTGTATGTGTATCTTGAGATCACTTATCAATTATACATGTATGCCAATGTTTAGCATGACAAAATATGGTTCTTGTGGGTGATTTAATATGTCTAAACATATTATGTTGTGGAGGAGGTTTAAGGTTCCATCTCTCAAGGTATACGATGGTGGGAGAATAGATAGCTAGCATTGCATTATTGAAATTTATTGAAGTAGGAGGTAAATCATAGGGTTAGGGGCATAGGTTGGGACATTGAGAGGATTTGTAATTTTTTTCTTGTTTTGATAAGCATGTGGCAAGGGTTGCGAGGTTAACAGTAAGATAGGAGAGAGTGACAATAGTGGTAAGAGAGGATCAAGCAAGATAAGTGAAGGGTAAGGGTTGAAAGGGTGGAACACAAGGGTAGGAGGTAAAGTGGTTTCCTAAAGGGATGTGATCATAGTTAAAAGGAGAGAGAGAGAGAGAGAGAGAGAGAGAGAGAGAGAGAGAGAGAGAGAGAGAGAGAGAGAGAAACAAATGGTATGAATGTGGGTCAGATGAGGAGTATGCATGGAAATTTAGGTGAAGGAATATAGGAATATTGAGTGGTAGGAAAAATAAAATAGGTTGGATAGAAGAGAGGGATGAAGGTAGGAGAAATAGACTATTAAAAGAAATGAGTGTGCATACTAGTATATCATATACCACATAATATCTCTAGCCCCTCAAGATGGGTGGTGATGATATTTTCTGAGTATGTGAGTGAAGAGATTTAGGATTGGGTGACATCATTGAGTAGCCTACTTTGGAGGAGAGACAAGTGGTTGACAATTTTGGTGAGTGAAAAACTTAGCATCATCTTATAGAGGTTCATTATCAAAATGGTCATCATTGTGAGACATGTAGAGTGGGACATCATGTGGGGTGGATGAAAATGGGGGAAGGAAGGAAAGGTAATGAAAGAAGGAAGAGGAAGGGAAATATATGGATATGTTTAGATGTGGATTCCTAATATCCTATAAAAGATAAGTATGAGGAAGTAATAGTCAAAGAAGGAAGGATAATAAATTCTATCTTGACGAACAACAAAAATGGTTCATGTTTATATACAATACGAAATTTGAGTAGAAAAATGTAGTTTTTATTTTTTGGTGAAAATAAAAGACAAAGAAAATATTTTTGTAAACACTAACCTAATAGTGATAAGGCATATATGTTGTGACTATGTTTATGTTTACTCAAAATAAAGTTTTGTTGAATGATGAAAAAATTAAAAAATCAAAGAACTAACTAATTTCTAGACATTAGAATGAAATTTTGTTTTTTCAAGAGAAAAATTATTGCAAGGATAAAGAAAGGAATAAATAATGAAGGTTAGGATTCACTTCAAGTTGGCTACAAATATAGATAGAAAATGAATAGTCTACATAATTTAAATGTAGGAAAGCCTTTTAAATTATTTATCTTAGGATTCAATTAGTGATCTATCTTAAATGGGTTTTACTTAAGTTAACACAAACACACAAATTTTTTTAGTTAGATTGTTTAACATGTTTTACTTAAACTAAATTATTAATCTAAATGGGACTCAATTGGGAAATGATAACAAAATAAGAAATTGGTTTAATATATACTAGCAATTAAATTTACTATAGACAAGATTGTTTAAAGACACTTACAAGCTAATACAAATGAAATATTGAACTAAATAAGCTAGTTGATCAAAAATAATAGGAGGGCCCTATTGAAAAAAATAAAGTTTCTTTAATAGGAGGAACAAAGTCTAATTTTGGTATAGGTATGTTACAATATTTTAGAAAAATGATACATGATAGATGAAAATAAATGAAAAGAGTGCTAAATGTTTGGAGAAATGAAGAAAAGAATAGGGATGTAAAATTTCTTGTAAATGCATAAGAAATGTGGTTTCAAAACAGTTTCCACCACCTGTCTATGCTTCCACATTTTGTGTTCATGTCTACTAGAGTAGTTGCAACTACATTTGACAAAATTTCTCTTTCCTTGATGTTTTGATGGATTTTTATACCTTGTTCCAAAGCTCCCATTTTGTCACAAGCTAGGAGGATGTTGTCATAGGTTGTAGAATCTTGCTTTGGACATTTCAGTTAAAATTTGTTAAAAGTTCCTAATGCCTTTTTAAAAAACCAATTTTGTGAATAATATGCAATTAAGGCATTCCATTAGACCATTCTTATTCGATGTATTTCGTTAAATAATTCACATGCCAAGTGTCTATGCTTCCACATTCTACATATCCTATAATCATGGCAATCCATGAGACAACATTTCATTGAGGTATTATTCCAAATAGTTCACATACCTTGTCTATGCTTCCACATTTTGCATACATGTCTAATAGGATAGTTACAACTACAACATCTCACCAAATTCCTCTATCTTTTATACTTTGACGGATTCCATACCCTATTCCAAAGTTCCCATATTGGCATAGGTAGGGAGGTTGATGGCAAAGGTTGCAAAGTCTAACCTTACACCTAACAATTACATTTGCTTGAAAGTTCCTAAATCTTTTTCAACAAATACATTTTTTTTGTATATCTTGCAATCATGGCATTCCATGATACCACACTTCTTTGAGGAATTTGTTCAACCAATTCACGACTTGTCTATGCTTCCACATTTTGCATATATTTATATCAAATCATTTCCAACTACAACACCTAATAAAATTCATGTATTCTTTATGCTTATATGGATACATATACCCTATTCCAAAGCTCCCATTTTAGCAAAGGCTAGAAGTACGTTGGCGAATGTAAATTGATCTAGTTGGAAACCTATTTGTTGCATATGAGTAAACAATGTGACTACCTCATGAAGTTTTGTAGCTCGAGAATGGTGGATAATTTTGATTTTGCATTGGCTTATGTATAGGAACTAGGCGGTTGAATATAGACTATAACGGTTAACAAGAATATTTAGTGGAACAAAAATTGACGGCAAAATAAACAAATTAAACAAACCCACATGAACCACTTGAGCAGTCAATACTTAGGGTGTTCTCTTTGAGCCCAACCATGATCATATAGTTTTCCAACCCAAGCTCGACAACAAAGTGCAAAGAATTGCTACTATTAGGGGTCAAAAAGAAGATGTCACGTGCAATAGTTATCTAATAGTTGTTATTTTAGCTATATATTTGGCTTTGGCAAGTAGCTTATTTTTGTTTCTTCATCAAATCAAAGAGTATGAAGGAAAATGACCTAATAAGCACACATGAAGTTTGATAAGGAGTAAAGAGGTTTTATAGTTAAGCAAGAGCATCCTTGATATGAAACACTTAAATCACATTGTTTTATAGGTTTTTAGTTTGATTTTGTGTTAACGACATTATTTTAAAGTTAGAACTTCAGATTTTATTTTATTCTATCCATTTTTCACAAGAATTGATGTTCAATTGATCAAATTTTAAATAGATGGATTGTAATTTAAATCATGTATCAAGTTCGGGAGGTTTGTTCTTATCCTAAAGGATTGTAAAAGGTATTATTTAAACCAAGATGCACATGAGCATGTTTCCTAGGATTTTATTGTAGGGATCTTACATCTCTAAAATTGTTTCATCTTTTAAAAAAAATTGTAAGACCATTGTGATCAATTGGGATTCAACTAGATTTGTGTCTTGTTGTTATATGTCTATATTACTCGAATTTATATTTTACTGTGCAATGGGTATGTTAAAGAGGTCTTAAAGGTGAATTATTGAGTCCATAAGAAAATGGCATGCTACCTCAAGCATAGCTCCCCATGGACGCATGCCATCTTTGGATCAAAACTCTCTCTCTCTCTCTCTCTCTCTCTCTCATATATAATTTTAGCATGCAACTATATATATATATATATATATATATATATATATATATATATATATATATATAACATGCAACAATCAAAATATAAAATTAAAGTCCTATCATGTATAAATTCAAATTCACCAAATTAATGATCCATAATTTAATTGTATGCAATAGAAAATAGAAACACAAAAATATAAATTAAAATTACAAAAAAACTAGGTCCTAGTCCAACTGCAAACCTCCAAATTCAGCACACTAAAATGACTTGCTTGTAAATGGTGTAGATGTAAATCACTAGCATAACAGCACAATATTTTGATAATAAAACCGATAGAGTAATATTGCATAAAAGACTTGATATTCAAATGATGAGTTTATAAATGTTTGAAAGATCAGATGGGGGATGAGGATTTGATCAAGGTACAAGAGATAACTCAATTGATAATATTATTTAATTGATTGATTAATAATGCATAATATAATCGTAATTGATGGTAATAAATTAGATAATGATTAATAGTAAAATGATAAATGGTAAAGATAAATAAGCAACCAATATCTATTTTATATTAAAGAGTTGTGACAATCTATAAATGTAAATGAATTAAATGTTTGGGAATTGAATAAAATAATCAATATGCTTAGCTAGGAAATTATGATAGATGATCAGATTTCATTTATCAATATTGTAAAAGTGTTAGTAAAGATTAGATGAATATTTTGGAACTAATGAATATTGTATGTTTTTCTTTGTTGTTATTGTAATTACAAATTCAATCTCAAGAGTGTAGATCTTATCTATGTCATAGATTTGATTTGGAAACGTGGATTCAATTGTTTCAAATATTTAGAACATCACTTTTGGATAGCTTTAATTTTCTTAATACGTCCTTGAATAAAAACTTGTTCTCACATTTGATTTAAATGTATAGAAATGATTATTTCCCTTGTGTCAAATCATATAAGAATACCTTAAACTAGATAAACAATTGAAAACATCAAAATAACAAATGATTTCCAAAACAAATAATAAAAAATGAAAGAAATACTTTTTCACCATTATACAATGCAAAAAGGGTAACTGAATTGTAATCATTGTTAACAACGCGGTGAAGGTACAATGGTGATAGGGCCCATGAAGACAACACATAGAAGGGATGGGAACCTTTATATTCTTAAATCTAAATTAAATCTCAAAATTACAAGAAAAGCCTTTGAACGATGTGAACATACCTGGTTATGCCGCCTTTACATTACCAAGCAATTGCACTCTTCCAACGGAACATTACTGGACCTGGCTCCACAACAGCTTTTTAGGAGAATAACTAGATTACATAAATGTCGGCATCTCTGCCTCTTTTGTAGGGTAGTCTTCATGGTTACTTTTTCGTCTGTCTGCATTTCATGGAATGCCATGGTTACAGGATATGTAGAAAATGGATTTGTTGACAAGGCTATAAAATGTTTCGAGAAAGCGGCATACTCCCTGCCTATGCCATTATGACAGCTTAATGGAAGGGGGATTTTTGTAAGATATTTTTGTTGGAAATGCTCTGTAGACATGTATGGAAAATGTGGAAGCATATAGGGGAGAGGGGTCTATAGTGGAGCAGGGTTTAATAGTGGGAATAGAAGTAGTCCTTAGTGGGCTTCATAGTGGAGCACCTTCATATCCAATTAAAAAACACTTTTTATCCATAAAGTACACAAATTGACAAATCATGTGATGTCACATCAGCGCACCACTAAAACATGACTTAGTGCACCACTATAGGTCTCACTTTTTTTTTGGGCCTTTTTGCATACCTCAACAAAAAGCATGTTGATGTGGCATCATATTTGATGATGTGCCCCTAAAATGAAATATAGAAGCATGTGAGTTGCCAAATAAACTATTGTACAAAACTGGGAGTGATTTGAATTTTTCACATACGATTTTGAGAAACTTAAAGTTAGGGTGCTCCACTATGGGCCCCTCTCCCCTAGAAGGCACATAATATGTTTGACAAAATGCCTCAAAGAAATGTGGTCTCATTGCATGCAATGTTTGTGAGATATCCATGAAATGGATTTTGCAGCACTTTGGAACATATCCTTTACTAAACTTTGCTTGTGTTATATGTGCATGCAGCCGGGTGAGTTATACATACATCAATCACATGGTTGACTCTTATTGCATTACACTTACTCTTGATCATTATGTGTACATGGTTGAAGGACACCCTAAGCTTTGTCATTAAGATGTGACTTTGTGTTCTTCTCTAAAAACCCCCATGTAGAATTGGACAAGTGGAGTGAGCAAATCGTAAAAGAGATTGATGAAAGATAAGGAACTAAAAAGATTCCCATATGTAGTTAAATTGAAGGCCATAAAATGATACATGATGTAGGAGACAAATTGCACCCACAAATATAGTAGATCTATGCAAAGTTGGAGAAATTGGCTAGGGAGATGAAGGCGGTGAGGTATTTTCCAAATGTAAGACATAAATACTTAGTGGTGTGGAAAAAGAAGATTTTTTTTATTTCTTTATTATCATAGTGAAAACTTGACAATTTCTTTTAGTTTTCTAGGAATTCTCCATATAACAATTGTTAGTTGTCAAGAATCTTTGAGTATGTGTTGATTACCACACCACAATGAAATTTGTCTCCAAGATTGTTGCAATTACTACTTTTAATGATTACTTTAGTTGATTTCATGAAGAAGAAATTGTTAGAATCCAAGATCAGACATGCAAACTAGAAAATATTTTCGACAAGACAAAAATAGAAAGAGCAAGAGCAATTTGCATGAAGATGTGCAAATGAATTGTATTCAAGAATTGAGTAATTACAAGAGATGAATTGATTATAAAAGCAATGTATGAATAACCCAAAAAGGAAACCCTAGTGTGCACACTTAATAATTAATAAATAATTAATTATTAATGTGCCTAAGTTTAGCTTAAGTAACTAAAGTGATAAGTGACTTAATTAATTAACCAATATGATTAGATTAATTAAGTGAAATAACTTATTACTCTAACAAAAATGAACTCACTTGCACACATTTTTCCATTGATTACTCCAAGGCATGTTTAATTCACGAGGATAAATTTCTTGTATGAAAATTATTTTGAAAATCTTTAATTATGATAAAACTTAATATGTGTGTTCCTAAGTTGGTTTGCTTAACCTAGAATGTTTAGGAACAATCTCTAATAAAGTTTCCACTTATTTATGTCTTGCAACACCATCTTTGATTTTAGATAAAATTAGGGAACCCCTCAATTAATATTTGTCCTTTTGAGCCTTTACCTTGCATATCATTCTTAGTGAAAGGACTATACTGTACTTATAATTCTTTTTTAGTTTGATTTTTTTGCCTATAGAGTCCTCATTCATATATGATCAAAGATTTATATTTTTGTCCCTATAAAATTGTTGTGTGATATCTTTGTCTTGCCCCTTTGTAGGTGATATTGGGGTCTATATTAGTGAGTGCAAATTTATCTAAGTCTAGTGCTTCCTTTCTTAATAGAGCCATGTTTTGGTTACTATCTATAACCAATCTAATAATTCCTTCAATGAAACACCTTATTCAAAAATGTTCTTGTTGTAGTTCTTTGTCATTTGTTATACTTGCCACATGCCTAAATATCTCAAACTATAGAAATTTCTAAGTTAGGGGTGATTGTGTCTATTTATATCCTTTGTTGGGTTTATAGGTTTCTTCTTGCCAATATTATTTCCCTCCACTCCTTGAAACCGAACATTACCATTTTTTTTCAAACCTTTGACTATTTTAGTCTTTTAGACTTCTCATTATCTAGGTACTTTTTCATGGCTTTCCACATGCTTCCACTCCTTACTTTGACTTTTCCTTTAGTCCTAAGATTTTGTGTCTCCATATAATCATGCAATTTTTAAGCTATATGACTAATCCATGAACCTCAATTATTCTCCAATTACTCTTTTCCATGCTTCCTCCCCTTTAACATTAAGTATTTAACATCTCCAATTCAAAATTTGACAATTCACTTTTCCTTTGTCTCAAACTCTTGGGATTTTAGTATTTTTCCTACTCATTTCCCTCACCCCACTTCCCATCTTCCTTCCTCTTTTTGGGACCCATTCCTTGTAGTATTACTCATACCATCATACCCAAAAGGTATAAATTATTTGGTAAAACCAATGATGAAACCAAACAAACCATTAATATTAAATTTTCATTATTGCTAAAAGAAACATTGTAAACAAAGAATTGATTCAAATCCACATTGTTGCATTATTCCTCAATTTCCCCTACAATAAAAGAAAAACACCCTTATATCTAAAAATCTGAAAAAGAAAAAAAAACTCCAAAATTACCATTTTTTGTTGTTTTTGACAACTATCATAATTTGCCATTTTTGGTAATTTTGCATGCCTATCCTTTTAAGCTTGGATTTTTCCAAATTTCATCCCACCATTATGGTTACACAAAATTTCAACTTATAATTCAAATTGGAAACACGAGTTCCAAATTATTTTAAAAAATAGCTTTCTAAAAACCCAAAAAAAATAGTTAAAGCTTATTTTGAGGGCTTAAATGAAACATTTTGGCCTTGAGAAAGTGTCAAAACCACCACCCAAACACTCCTCATAACACATCTTCCCATAAAATTTGAGCCCAAATGGACTTTTGAGTTAAAAGTTATGACTCCCGGAAGCCCCTATATTAACCAATCTCTAAATCTTGAAAGTATTCCACCCTATTTCCATTGCTCTTCTTTCTTCTAGCATTATGCACACCACATTAGTGATCCCTAACCCATTTCTCTTGAGACATATATTTTTGGACTTGTATGTTTCTGTTAGCAAAAAGTGCATCTAGCACTCTACATTGTGAGCCCTTATCCCTTTCCTTTACCTTTTTGTCCATATTTATTAGTGGTATTAGATTTTCCCCCACCTTGATCTCACTTATTCTTCCATCAGTATTGAGTATTCCTTTCCTTGATCCTTTCTCTTCTTTGCATATTTTCCTTTCAAAATCCTAAGATTTTTTATACAACCTTCCCTAGAAGTAAGTCAACATGTGGTAAGCCTAAGCCCTAGTTCCCAACTACTCCATGCAACTTAGACTTATATAGTTTTTACCAACCAATTAAAACCCACCACAAGATAATTCTTAATGACCAAGCCAATGCCAATGTTGATAGTGATATTTTCCTATGTGTCACCTAGTGACTTTCTTGGACTAATTACAACAGAACACACATTTTACTTGCACCTAATCACCCAAAGCAAGTGGGAAAGTTGGAATGTGCAAGATCATGATGGGCCAAAAAGTAGTGTTTTGAATTCACCCAAAAATGCGAAAATCCCAAGTTGACTTTTTTTTTGGGTTGGGTGTTAGTACATTGCTCCATAGTAATGCCCAACCCAAAGTAATACATATCGGATATCTGATAAAATCGGATATCTAATTTGCATCGAGTAATATATACCCAAAAAGTGGCCACCACAGATCATTTTAAACCTTGGTAGCCACAGTGTCTCAGTCAGTGACAGTAAGGGGGCATATCCAATATCGGATTTTTCCTGATATCTGATTTATAAGGTAAGTTTTTGGTTCTTTTTGGTTTTAATCAATTTTTGTATTAGTTTTGTATAATTTTAACTAGTTTTTTATGGATTTTTATTAAAAACTAGGGTTTTTTACAATAATTTCATTTATATTGTGTAATTTCAATTAGATTAATTAGTTTTCAACTTCAATCAAGTATTATGGCTGAGAATCAAAACCCACCAATGCCAAACTCTCCACCACCTACGTGCCCATCAATTGAACAGTTAATTGGTGAAAAATTGGAGCAATTGAGGGGCATTTGTGATGTTTATAAGATAATCCCTCAATTATCCCAGATGACAAACACATCGAAAGAAATAATTAAAAATATAGAAACCCTCTCCACCCAACATAATTCCATTCTTTTGTGGTGAGAAACCATGAGGGAATATTACTCCAATGGATTATCTTACAAAGAGGTGAAAGATCTCAAAATAACAAAAGCCCAAATAGCCTTTTTATTTGTTAACCCTCGCACTGGTCTGCCAGTTAATGTTAATAAACCAAAATTTTCTATAAAATGGTGCACGAATAAGGAAATTGTAGATAACTTTTGGGATCGTTGGTGGATAGTTTTTGATAAACCACCCAACAACAATATTGATGTACCATTTTACTTTATTAAAAAATTATACACAGAGTTTGTGTTAGGGCAACATGTCAATTACTTTGACATTAAACCCTACAGGGCATTGGTGGAGGTATGCCCCAAGATAGACCAAGGGAAGTTAGAGTAGTCCAGGGCTCATATGTTCCTCCTCCTCCCCTTCCTCAATCACCTCTAGTACATCATCCAGATATTATCGAGGATGCAACCACATAGACTATTATGGCTATTCACTCTTTGAGTGATCTTTTGGTTTCCCATACTGCTACAGTAGCTCAGCCACATGCTGGTGATGTTGGCAATGGATCAAGTATTGTTGCATCATCCTCCTTAGGTCCACATATCTGTGTGCCACATACTTGCACTATGTGCCACCATATATGCTTGGGTCCTCTTATACAGCCTGCTGAGCATCCCTTTGAGACTTCTGATTTTGACCTCCATGATGTGGATCATATAGGAGATCAGACGCAAGGGATTGGAGTACACCTTGCAGAGTCCTCTCTTGCTAGAGAGGGGGACGATGGAATAGTTACATAGGTAGGATTTAAGTTGTAATTTGATAACTTGCATTTGTTTTTAAATGAATATTAATAAGAGATAGTATCAAGTACTAATATTTATTTACATGGTCTATTTAACAATTGGTGTCTGAGGAGGAGCTTTTACAGGTTATTGATAGCACCCTCACGTCCATTTCATTTGGCCTCGACATGCATGCGATATATATTTTTGCACTCACTCGTTTACATTTTTTATTATATACGAGTAAGTGCACCAAGATGGTCACACTTTTGTGGCCAAACAAGAAAAAAACAAGAAATAACGCATTCACGTTATAACGCGTTCGTGTTATTTCTTTTTAAAAGAAAAAAAAAAGCAAATCCAAATATCATTTCTCATTTCTTTTTTTCTTGTTTTAGCTTCGCCCACGGCCAAAAACCCTAAGTATACACGCCATGTTTTGAGAGGTGATTTCTTCAAAAATTCATCAAGAGTTAAATTGGATTTCTTCACAAATATGCTTACCTATCGCATTTAAGAGATGCAAGAGGTAAGTATTGTTTGGTATTTGTTTTGAATTTGTTAGTTTAAAATTGATTTTGTTTGTTTTAGTTTAGAAATGAATGTTTTAATTTGTAGGAAATCCTCAACAAGAGGAGTGAAAATCCTCAACCAAATCAGCTCCTCAACAACAAAATCAACCTCCTCCCCCACCTCATTTCTCTCAATACCCCTCCCGCACTCAAGAAAATTTTGAGGAGTGAAATTGAAAACAATAGAAAAGAAGTTGAGGATCTTATTAGTAGGTTGAGTGATCAAAATTCTTCAACCACGGAAAGGATACATCTAGCAGATTCATTGAAGGATTTGTTAAAAAATGTGGATGCAATTACCCAACAAATATTTGGATGGCAAAATAGGAGGCAAACATCAAGGGCATATTATGCAGATAAATTATCATATAAACAAGTTAAATATTTAAAGATTACTAAAGGCGCATTTGCTCTCATTCACTCCACCCTAAAACAAATCAAAATCTCACCCTTAATGTAAAGAGGTTTCCTATTCATTGGTGCCACCACCAAGAGATTAGAAACCATTTTTATGACAGATGGTATATGGTCTTTGATTACCCACCATGCAATAACTGTGAAGTCCCCCAATATTTTCTTAGGAAATTATACTGTGAGTTTGTATTGAACCAAATCTCGAATTATTTTGATATGAAGGAGTTTCAGGGGAGAGGTGGGGGGTCAGCACAGGATAGGCCCTGTTCTGATCCCACACAACAGTGGGGAGACACAACCTCTTGCTAGGTCACCATGAGCAGATGCATGCCTCTAGCTGCAAAGGAGAGGCTGATGGGAGACTTTGCAGTGTGATCACATCCTTGACTCGGAGTGTCATCCACCACACTAGCCCCATTGTACAGTGCAATCCAGGGGAGTCTTCAGGTGGTGGCCTTCGAGGCCATGTGTGTCGATCTTGTAGAGCCACTTGTTCGTATGACCCTACCGACCCTCAGGAGGGTGCTACGCAGGATCCATATGCTTCTACGGAGCTTGATCCTTATGCATCTATGGGGATGGAGAGGGCGGTTGACATTCTGCATGATGCATATGGTATTGATAGTTAGGTAAAATTGAACATGTTCATTGAATTTAGTTTATTAAATTTCAATTGTGAAATGCAAGATTAACTAATTTAGTTTTATTATTTTAATAAAATTGCAGGGTCACAGTGTTGACCCTGGGTACACCATTTAATCTACTTATTTTTTGTAGTATACCTATTAGTGGGGTATGTAAAGTTAGTAAACAATTATAAATTTATTACATTTGTTAATAGAATTGTTTTACGAATGGTATTTTAATATGTGATCTTGGATGTTGAACAGGGTGTTGTTGGAGGTTTCAAGGAAACACCTCCAAGTGCAAGTAGATTTGCTCAAACTTTCACTGAGGTAATATAGAATAAAGAGAACTTAAAGTTAATGAATTCTAAGTTTAATCTAGATTTGTGTATATATAGTCATAAGAGTATATGGGTTCACTATTTGAAATCTTTTAAGAATGGTCCTACCATGATTGTTTGTCTTAGAATTCCTACACTAGCAAGCTATATATAATAAAAATTTAACATGGAACTGACAAAGGTAGAGCTACATTCTACTCCATCCTATATAATTTTTTGTGATGTCAATGTAACCAAGAATAAGACTATGGATGTCCTACATGATGTCAATGTAACAAAAAATAAAACTTCTATCCTCAACCCTATCTGTTAGCCAAGACTCCTTCAATATCTCCTAGATGCTTGGAGATGCTTAAGACTAGGTCAAAATACCCTATATTCTCTTCATTTGTTGCATAGCTCATCAAGTTTCCCTATATGTTCTCTAACTAATCATGATTGCATGGAAAGAAGTTATAAGTACTCATTAAACTCTCAACTATTGGAGCCTCCTCAAACTTTCCCATAGGACGTGGAAAATGCTTAGAAATGATGAAATTCCCTAATAGGGTGTGGGAGATCTTTTAGGAAAACATTTGACACTAATTTGATCCATTGAATTCTTCTTCATTCTTATATATTCCTCAAATATACCTTGCAATACCCCTATCATACCTAAATCTACTACATTCATGTCCTTGTTAGCTAGCATGCAGGTGATATAGTATGGTCCATGAATTTTTATGTCTTCTTTTTTCATTTTTCTATACAGTCCTCTTTTATCTCACTACTACGTCCTCACATAAAAAGAAAAGAAAAACATTACTTTTTTTTCTCATCTAAGGCCCCTAAGGTTTTAAACCCCTTAGATGCAAGGATTCAAAGCACATCAACCATGTGGTACAAATGACTAAATCCCAAAGATGATTTGTAGCAATGAAAGAGTTTGGAAAGGTAGAGAGAGCCACATTGGTGACTCAGAGAAACTTTCAAAACAAAGCCAATTAGGCTAGCAACATGTGGATCAGACAACATTTGGTGGAAGAGGAAGAAAGATGACTAGAACTCTAGAGGCCTATACCGATTTTGATATTGGAACCAAGGAGAGTAGAAGAGAGCCTATATCATGTATCAAAACATTAAGCATGCATTCTCCTCTTCCAAACAATGGATAAGGAGATGATTACTTTTCTTCATTTTCATTTGCATAACCATATCACTGCAGTCCATACACTCAAGGATGTCTAGTTTTATGTGGAGGTAATGGATGTGGTCCAAAACTTTAGAGGGGCAAGAAGGTCAATGTATGATCTTGATGAATGATAGAAGAGGGGTTGGGTCGACAAAACCAGGGCACCTAGTCAGCGAGTAGGGACCTATAGGTTAGATTGGTGAAGTAAAGCACCAAGGAGGTCTTACAAGGAAAGGCCTAGAGCAGGTACATACAAGGAAAGGCTCCTGCCTGCCTGCTCCTCTTCCTCTATTTGAACCTCCTTGAGGTCCTCTACCCTGGTTATATCCACCTCTTGTAGATGTTTCACCTCCATGCTCTATGAGTTTTGACTCTCCTTGGTTTCTTTGGTCATTGCCTCTACCTTGGTAGCCACCATGTTGTCCTCTTTTATCTCTTTGATCTTTGCCCCTTGCCTCACCCTTAGTCCGGGATCTTGCTTCCTCTTACTCCTCTCTTTCAATCTTTAATGCCACTGATAACATTGCGCACCGCTTTAGCTTCTAAGAACCATCTCCTCTTGAATGTTCCACTTCAAACCATTGAGATACCTTGCCACCTTGATACTTTCATCCTCTGTGACATTGGACCTCATGCAAAGTCTTTAAAACTCCTCAGTATAAGAACTCATCTCCTGATCTCTTTGCCTCAAACTCTGTCTCCTCTTATGCAACTGAATTTCATAGTCTTTAGGTAGGTATGCTTCTTTCACCTTGGCAACCATTCCCTTCCAAGTAGAGATAGTTTGCTTGCCTTCTTTCTCCCTCTCTATCTAAATTAATTTCCACCAAGTTAAGGTAGAACCTCTTAGTCTTTATTTAGCCACCTTTACCTTTTATGCTTCAGTGACTCCATCACACTCAAAATGGTTTTCCATTTCCTCTATCCAATCCATAACTAAATCAGCCTCCATCTTTCCACTAAACATTGGTACTCCTTCAAGTGCTTTTCCACCCAAAGCCTTCAATGCTTTCAAGAAGGGATCCTCCTTCAATATAGGGTCAGGTTTAGGGATTCTATCCTCCTCTGCAACCTCTTCTTCTTTTGCTATTCTTCCATCAAACTGCATAACATTCAGTGCTTGCTCAAGTTGGTCTAACTTCTCTCTCAATACCCTATTGTCTTCCTCTATTTCTTCAACCCTCTTGGCCAAATCAGCATTTGTCACCATGATGCTAGAACCACTAGACTCTTTCTCTGACATACAAGATGAATCCGAAATATTTTGCTTGCTCTGATACTAATCTGATAGGGAGAGGGGTTGGAGGAATCAATCACTGATTCCTACTCTAGGCATTTCCTTGTAAGACCTCCTTGGTGCTTTGATCCACCAATCTAACCTATAGGTCCCTACTCATGACTAGGTGCCCCTGGTTTGTCTGACCAACCCCTCTTCTATCACAAACTCCAACCACCAAGTCCACCTTGGTTCATTGCCACAACTCTTCCTTAACCTTTACACTATACTAAAGACCAATCTTCCTCAACACTCCATCAACTCTTGCAGGGGTAGTGATAAGTCTTAAAAGGCTTCAAACTATCCTCCAAAGGTGTTTGAACAACCTCCAAGACTTCAACTTCCCATCGCTCTCACCAATCCTTTAGCTAGGGTTTGAAAGGCTAGTAGCCCTTGAGCCCCTATTAGGTCTCCTTCACCTACAAAACATGTTAGAACTCACAAATCTCAAAAGGACTTCCCACTCTTTTTCCAAGGTTCTTGGTTCACATGGACAACACTCAAAGATTCTTGAGGTCTCAACCTTCCACTGTCCGTACAAAGCTCAAACATGAAATGGAGCAAAAACTAGGGTTTTAAGCCTTCCCTTGACAGTTAGCAAACTTCCAATTTGTTTACACACCAAATGGATAGATGGAGCCTCCTCCTTCATGTAGTAACAAGGTAACACACCACCCTACCTCCTCCAAGAAGAAAATCCTCAATGGCTCAGCATCCCTACAAGATTTGTGACCTGCACAACAAGTTTTTCCTAGCCAAACCTGCACTGGCTCACCTAGGGCATCACTTTGCTAGCAACTCCTGCACTCAAAAAAAACCTACCAACTAACATATGTACAAGTATGGTGTCTAGGCACTATTTCCAAAATTTTGTACAGTTTGTATGGTGGAAAAGTGCTCTAGCACCCCATTTACTCAACACTACTTGTTTCAGGCCAGCAAGCACAAAGAAACCAAAATATTTACAAAGAGAAAATGATTGAAAGAACTATCTAAAGGCTACAAAAAACTTGTACTAGATTTATTCTACAACCTACGCACAACAAAAAACTAGATTTAATCCATTAGAGCCTTCTTTCAGACCAAAAAATAGAAAATTTCACTCAAAAAACTGTTTTCCTTCAATTTCCAACAAAACAATCCATACAAACATACTTTCAACCTTGCACAAAGGTCGAGGAAATCTTTAAATATGATTTCCCAATAGTTATTTTTCCAATGTGCCCTTCTTGGCCACTCAAACACAAAAGGAGCATGTTTTTGCAAAAATTGTCAATAATTGCAAAAACCTCCATTCCTAAACTTTGGACTAGAACCTTTTTGTTTCTCACCCATGGTCAACATGAACTTATTAGAAAACATCATTCCAACCACAAAAATTCCTGAAGGCATACATCTAAGTCATAAACTCATTCTATACTTCCACATTTTTCCTAGTGTGCTCTCTATTGCTTCCTAGGTGCTCCTGCACCAATGAAATTAAGGAAGAACAACAAGAGAGGAACAGGAAAAATAAAATCAATACATAGTTTCAAGGATTTTTCAAGTGAGTAAGAGAGCTATGGGAGCAACCTCATCTAAAATATTTTGAACTAGAGTTTTATATACCATTTAGAGAGCTTGGTTTTCATGGAGTTCCTTTCAAATCCTCTACTTTTATTGTTCCTATGGTAAATTTTTTGGTAGAGTTGGTGGAATTACCTTTCTTAGTAATCACTATTAGTGAGATTGAGATTGTTAACCTTGAGAGAGTAGGACTTGGGAAAAAGGGATTTGATATGGCTATTGTTTTCAAATAATTAAAGTGAGATGTATTCCATATGTACGCCATTCCTGAATCTTCACTTGATGGCATCAATGAATGGATGAACTCCATGGATATAAAGTATTATGAAAGTAGAATGAACTTGAACTGGCAACCAATTTGTAAGACTATTACTGATGATCTAGATAAATTTATTGAAGATGTTGGTTGGGAATTTTTGAATATGGAAGCTAGTGATTTTGATTCTGATAATTCAGAAGAGTCGGATCAAGGATATGAACCCTCTAATGTATAAGAGGAATCATAATTAGATTTCATACAGCCACCATCAAGAGTGTTACAAGCCAATCAACAAGATGGAGGGAATTCTTATATAAGGATAATTTTCAATGTTGCAGCTACCAACTTTAATGCCTACTACAATGGCAACATTGAAATTCCCTAGTAGTAGTTATGTTAAGAAATTTTCCTTTAGATGCAAGGATTCAAAGCACATCAACCATGTGCCTTAATTTATATCATAAGTTGTACCACATGATGTTCACTATGCATTCCTCTACTCTTTTGACTGTCAAATGTGCCACTGCCTTGTCATTGATCACCATCATATTCTCCTTTTCTTGATTATTTTCTCTATCATCTTTGGTATAAACACTTGACTATTATATTTAACTCAAGTGAGGAAACTTAAAAATAATAATGATAGGCCAAAGAAAGAATATTCAGTCTTTTCATGGTAAAAGGAGACCTCAATTTAATCACTATCATCCTCAAAAGGTTAATTCCATTATCAAACATTTATTGCATATCTTAAACTATGACAAGCGTTTAATAAGGGTTTTGAAGAATAGGCCCTTGACAAGTTAGCTCCATCATTTTTTATTGTCACTGTATCTTTATTTAGCTCTTACTCCATTCCTTGCAATAGTGATACTTGGATTTGTCATACTTAACTCAGTTGGCTACTATCAAAGCTCCTTTTGACTAGATCATCTCTTCTTCTCATATTGGCTGTCATATTTTACATTGTGTTTTGACGCTTTTTCACTTCAAATTTGTCCTAAAGGGTCTTTTGTTTTTCAATGTGATTGTTCCAGGTTATTGCTTTTAAAAAAATTGATAATCATATTGTTGGTTACATTGCATTACACATCATTCAAACTCAAAGCATTACTTCAAATTTGATAACTATTTTGTGATTGAATAATTTGTTGTTTTATTTTCAGATGTTGGTGAGAGAAACACCGCCAAATGTAACAAGGGCAATGGATATCAATGTTTCTACTGCAATACAATCCTTGATGGCTCTGATAGGGGAGGTATGAGGCAAATTACTAAATTTCAATTTGCATTCGTTGTTATAGATGAACTAGTTCTAGTGAAAAATCAAACCATTATTGATTTGTAGTTTAATTCCTATTCGGATGGTTTACACAGGGCTTGAGCACGCCTGAGCATCAACGTGTAAATATTTCCATCGAGGAGAGTGACCATCAGATGGCTATAAGTGATTAAATTTTGTTAAATATATTAATTTTTATAATGTAATTTATATATATTAATGTCTTTACTTCTTATTGTAATAGTTGAAACTTGACCAGGAGCTAAACACTAGGAGGAGCAGTAGGAGCACTCCTCAACAGAAACGGGTGATAGATTTATCGCCATCAGGTCACCCAAGAAAGGGGAAAAAAATGTATTTGAACTAGAGCATGGAGAGAAATGAATTTTGAATGTAGAGCCCTTTGTTGTATTCCTACATGGCAATTTTCTACATATTTTGTATTCGATATATTTCACATTGTATGCCTATATGGCATTCTCGTAAGCCTATATGGCTTTTTTATAACTATATTTTATACTTATATTGACATATATTGATGTACATGCATACATGGCTATTTGATTAATACAAATCTTTTTTATTGATGGTGTCCATATTTTCATTATAAATTCATGGTTCAATAGATATGAGTTACATGTATTCAAGTGTATACTTTACAACTTACGCACATATACTTTTTGACTTATGTTGGAACATCGAAAAGTGTGAAAATTTGTGTTTGGAAGTCAAACGTAAACCAATTTTGCAATTCTCGGTTCTTGCATACTCGATCTTATGGACTTATTCCTTCCTAGCACATATTGTGAATATTTCTCATTTGGTGCAAAAGACAAATTCCTTATTTTTGAACCACTATTTTCTTTTGTAGAAAGTTTTCCTTCCACACGTAGTGTTCACACACTTTTCGTATTGATCAATGATCAATAATGGTTGATTGTAAACACTTGACATTTTTTTATGTTTTGAACTTTAATTTATAATTTTGTAGTTTATATTCATAACGCTGATTACATTGCATTGCACATCTTTTCAAACTCAAAGCATTGCTTCACATTGCATAACTAATAACTAGATACCGATAGATGACAAAAATTTCAATTACACACATAGTTTTTACAAAGTCAACAATCAAGCAGCTTATGCAATTACTTCACATTGCATAATCCACAACTAGGAGCAACTGCCACTGTGCATTTTCTTGTCATGTTTTGAGACCACATTTTGAGGCATTTTTCAAACAGCTTCACTACCTTGTCTATACTACCACATTTTTGATACATTTCTACCAAAGAATTTTGTCAAATAGTTCAAGTGTTGCCTTGTTGCTATGGTCGAAAAGCCTAAAAGAAGTGCTTTCTAACAAGCTATGCATGCTTGGAAAAATCTATCAAAAGCATAATAGTAAGTAATAGTAGTGGAACTTCTTGAATTAAAGAAATGAAAGATACTGACGCCATGACAATCAAAAATATTTGATTGTCATGGCATTCCATCACCATGAGACCTCATTTCTTTGAGGCATTTTTTCAAAGAGTTCACTGCCTTGTCTATGCTAACACATTTGTCATACATGTCTATCAAAGCATTTTATCAAACAGTTCAATTCCTTGCTACTATGGCTAAAAGCCTAAAACAGTTGCTTTCGAACAAGCTATGGATGCTTAGAAAAAATCTATCAAAGGATAATAGTAAGCAATAGCATAGACAAGGGAATGAACTATTTGAAAAAAATGCGTCAAAGAAATGTGGTCTCATGGTGGTGGAATATCAAACAGTTCGCTTCCTTGTTGCTATGGTTGAAAGCCTAAAATAGGTGCTCAAAAGCTACATGGATGCTTGGAAAAATCTATCAAAGCATAATAATAAGCAATAGCATAGACAAGGGAATGAACTATTTGATAAAAATGTGTCAAAGAAAATGTGGTCTCATGGTTGTGGAATATCAAACAATTCACTTCCTTGTTGGTATGGTTCAAAGCCTAAAATAGGTGCTTCCAAAAAAGCTACATGGATGCTTGATAAAAAATCTATCAAAGCATACTAATAAGCAATAGCATAGAAAAGGCAGCAAACTGTTTGAAAAAAAGCCTCGAAGAAATGTGGTCTCAATGGTGATGGAATGCCATGACAATCCATAGCAATTTGCTTGTCATAGCATTCGCCATGCCATTCCATCACCATGAAACCACATTTCTTTGAGGCATTTTTTCAAAGAGTTCACTGCCTTGTCTATGCTAACACATTTTTCATACATGTCTATCAAAGCATTTTATCAAATAGTTCATTGCCTTCCTGCTACGGCTAAAAGCCTAAAATAGGTGCTTTCGAACAAGCTATGGATGCTTGATAAAAAATCTATCAAAGCATAATAGTAAGCAACAAGTTGATGCAATACAAAGATTGCCAAACCACTCAACAAGCCCATTCAAACTACCACAATTCAAGTTACATCAGGCCCATATCACTGACACATAGCCTGAACAATAGGAGGAATGGCCTATTTCAACATACTACACTCAAACCCTTAAGG
>VDFB02047397.1:98098143-98264015 GCA_007258455.2 Sequoia sempervirens | reverse complement strand
CAATATTTTTCATATCAAATATCTTATAATTAGTTATATTTCACTTTCTCAACTAATCTTAGTATTAATACTGATCGTAAATTTCCTTTCAAAGAATTCTCTTATAAATTTTTTTGATACTATCAATTAAGATTCATCTTTGGTTTTGAGCAATGCTAACATGAGATGCCCTAGTTCTAGCCATCACATATTTCTTGAAACCATAGATTTTTTATCAACAATTGACATTTATTCATTAATGATTAATTAGATAACATAATTTTTTTAATTTGCATAAATTGAAACTTGTTTTGATACTAGATGTAACACCTTTATTGAATTCAATTAACAAATAAATCAAGTGAAATAATTATTTTAACTTGAGAGTAATTTTAGTTTAGCTTATCATTTAACTACTAAAACATAAGAACAATTGTCACTTAACTATTTATATATTTTTTATCCTTATTTATTTGATTTAACTGTATTTTAATTTTCTGTGATCTTTTTTATTTGATAAAGTTAGGTTTTTAGCCTAGTTCAAGCCCTAAGAAATGTAAGGAAAGAAGAGGTGCGGAAACACTTTCCTAATGTCAAATTCACAGGGAAGAATGCAATGCAGTGCTTTTAATTTTTCAAATTACAATCTAATTAAGACACACATGAAAGAATTACAAAAATAGAGCAAATACTCAAAGACAATGAACAACAGATTTACGTGGGAAACCCTATCAGAAAAAAAACCACCACACAAAGCTGAATGTCTTTGTATTTCAGTAATAACAAATTACATACAATCAGAAAGACAACTCTCTGGTATTTCACAATAGCTTCACTGTTCAATCTCTTTTTCAGAAAATGCTCTCAACAACTCGAAAAAACTCATCATAGAATTCTTAACACATTCTGATTTTATTCTCTTGTTGATCCTTATCTGCCAATGCTCTATCAAAGAAAGTTTCCATGCCTTTTCAGATTTTTCCTTCCATGCAGTTTTTCTCTAGCGCTGCAACTGATGCAAAAACCAACCGTCATCCATTTGAAACCCGCTTCCTCTGATTGGTCCACGATGCTCCACATAGGATGGTCAATCTAGTCAAGGGCGTTCAACTTTGTTGGCATATCGGTGAGACACTAACAGTGTCTCCCCGATGCCACAAAGTAATCACTTTGATATCGGCTTGAGTCTCCAAAAGTTGGCAAGAGTTTCTCTTATCCGCGAGACTCATATCGAATTCCATAAGTCATATCGAACTCAGAGAAACCATCGGCAAGACTTCCATATATCGCCAAGACCTTATGTCAAAATCTTCAAGTCATCCCGGTGAGAGTTTTCATTCGGCGTGACTTATCACTCTTCGGTGAGACTCATATCGAAGTCATAAGTCACATCGATGAGATATATTATCGGCAAGACTCATGTCTTTCACCGTGAAATTTCATCGAGCTCCATCATGTCTTACCGAAATACCCAAGAGTCGGCGAGACTTATCGCCTTCACCAAGAGGTTACTCCGAGCACACCTTGTCATCCCGAGTCGGCGAGACTTATCCAAGTCGCCAAGACCTCTCATCGAACATCACCAAGTCTTACCGATTTGGCAAGACTTATTCCCCTTCACCATGACGTTTCTCTGAGCACCCAAGGTTATCCTGAAGATTGTTCGTGGATACTCCCGTCGGTGTGACCTAGCTTCATCGCTGAGACATCTCCCCATGATCTTTATGTTAGCCCGATGTTGGCGAGACTAACTTTGGTCGCCAAGACTTCATGTCGAAGTCTTTGAAGTCACCGTGAAGATTCTACGTGGAGACCTATTCGGCGAGACATTCTATAGATCGCCAAGACTTTATCCCAAGAGCCTTGTGTTTCCCCGATGACCAAATGCCATTGGTGAGACTTTCACCATTCGCTATGACTTCTCCTTGACACCCGTGAGTTAACTTGATAAGATCAAACTGTCACCCAAGGATCTTCATTCACCAAAAGGTCATAGCAAACACACAAGGTCACAACGATAGACTTGTCGGCAAGACCTTGACCCTGTCACAGCAGCATGAAGATTTCAAGAGCTTTAGAATAGTTAGTCGGCTAGACATCCATGATGTCATACTGACTTTGCTTTCAAAGAGTTTCATGTCAGTAAGAATTGAGGCACAGATTCCAACAAGCTCCCACTTGACGAAGATCTTACTGACACCTCCAGAGCATAATAAAACTACTGCAATTCATGTGCCAAGAGGCCCATTGAACTGGCACACCACCTGAACTTGTCTGTGCTCACAGGCTTCATCAATGCATCTGCAATATTCTCCAGAGTATCCACTTTCTCCAAAGAGACCTTCCCATCCTCGACCATATCTTGTACAAAGTGATATTGTACATCTATATGTTTCGTCATGGCATGGAAAGTAGGATTCTTTGCCAAACATATAGCACTCTGACTGTCATAGTAAATAGTAATCTTTCCTGCATCAAAACCAATGTTAGAACACAAACATTTTAACCAAATTGCTTCTTTATAGGAATGTGTTGCTGCCATGTATTCCACCTCTTTTGTGGACAAAGCAACTACAGCTTGCCACTTGCTCATCCAACTCAATGCACCACCATTCATCATGAAAATATATCCATTGGTGGATCTTCTGCTGTCAATATCCCCTGCCCAATCAGAGTCCACATAACCTCAAATACTGAGAGTCCTCTGTGATTCAACCAGGTTGACATGGTAACACAGAGAATAGTCTGAAGTTCCCTTCAGATACCTAAACACTCTCTTCATAGCATCCCAATGTGTCCTTCCAGGATTTTCGATAAACCTGCTAAGAACTCCCACTGCTTGGGCAATGTCTGGCCTTGTATAGACCATTGCATACATGAAACTGCCAACTGCACTTGCATAAGGCACACTGGTCATGTCCTCCATCTCATAAGGAGATTTTGGACAATCCTCAACAAATAGCTTTGTTCCCTGCATAACTGGAACAACTAGCTGTTTGCAATTAGTCATACAAAATCTCTCTAGAACAGTCTTGACATACTTACTCTGACTGAGCCAAAGCTTTCTATTCTTCCTGTCCCTGGTTATTTCCATTCCTAGAATATACCCTGCTGCACCAAGATCTTTCATTTTGAACTTTGCAGACAATTGAGACTTAAGATCAGAAATCATTAGCTTACTATTGCCTATGAACAACATATCATCAACATAGAGTGCAATAATAAGGACTTGATCACTTTTAGCTTTGTAATACACACAGTGATCACATTTTGATCTTACAAATCCCAATGACAAAAAAAATGTGTCAAACTTTTGGTACCACATTCTAGGGGACTATTTTAAGCCATACAGAGATTTCTTCAACTTGCAAACCAATCTTTCTTTACCTTTCTCCACAAAGTGCTCTGGCTGGGACATATAAATTTCTTCTTTAAGATCACCATGAAGAAATGCTATCTTCACATCCATCTGCTCAATTTCTAAGTCATACATTGCTACAAGTGACAAAATAAATCTAATAGATGTCAGCTTAGCTACAGGAGAAAAGATTTCTCCATAGTCAATTCCCTCTACCTGGGAATAACCTTTTGCGACCAGCCTTGCTTTATATTTTTCCACACTACCATACAGACCTATTTTCCTTTTAAACACCCATTTGCAGCCCACAACTTTCCTGCCTTTAGGCAATGGCACCAAACTCTAGGTATCATTCTTGTCTAATGATGCCATTTCTTCATTCATGGCTTCCAACCAAGAGTTTGCATTAGACATTTTAAATGCCTCTTTCACAGTCCTAGGTTCATCAGTGCTAGAAATTAAAGCATAGGCACAAGTAGACTCAATTAAAGAAAACCCATACCTATCAGGTTGCTTTCTTTCACGAGTTGACCTCCTCACAGGCTGAGGCTGAGGTGGTTCTTCATCTTCAATAGAACTTTCAGAACTACTTGAGCTCTCCTCAGTATCAGGTACATTTTGATTTTTCAATTCCTCTTTATCTGATGTCAGAGGAATTGCTGCTACATCCTTTTCATTTTCTGATTTCTTCTCTGACTGCAAATCCAATGTTGAAGGCTTTAGCTCATGAAAGATAACATTTCTATTGTACAAAACCTTCTCAATTTCACGGTTCCAAAGCTTGTATCCTTTTATACCAGCACTATAGCCAATAAAGATACACTTTACAACTTTGTTTTCCAATTTAGATCTTCTTTCAAATGGCACATATGCATATGCCTCACAGCCAAAGACACGAATATGTCTCAAAGAGGGCTTCTTTCCAAACCATGCTTCCAAAGGTGTCTTCTCAACAAGAGTAGAGTTTAGAGAGTGATTTACCAAGTAACATGTTGTAGAGACTGCTTCAGCCCAGAACTTCTCTTCCAAGCCAGCATTGCTCAGCATACTTTGTGCTCTTTGCATTACTGTCCTATTGAACCTTTCAGCAACTCCATTTTGCTGTGGAGTGTAAGGTGTAGTCTTATGCCTTTTAATCCCATGGTCCTTATAGTACCTTTCAAAATCATCTAAACAAAACTCACCGCCATTGTCAGTCCTTAGACATTTTATTTTTCTACTAGTCTGATTTTCTACGAGGTTTTTAAATTCCTTAAACCGACTGAATACTTCTGATTTTATTTTTCAAAAATATACAAATGCTCTTCTTGAATAATCATCAATAAACGTCACACAGTATCTTGATTTAGACAAAGAAGACACATTCACTGGACCAAACACATCAGAATGTATATAATCAAGCAAACCAGAATATTTGTGAGGACTGGAATAAAATGAAACACGGTGTTGTGTTCCATATATGCAATGTTCGCAAAAATCAAACTCAAGGTTACAATATTCAAGCCCTTCTACTAGGCTTTTATTTTTCAAGGTTTTTAAACCTTTCTTACCAATGTGGCCTAGCCTATGATGCCAGAGCATGGTCTTCTCTGCTAGAAGTTTAACCTCCATTGAGTTTACTCCATCAGGAATGTTTTCCTTCTTTTCTTCATGAGTAGCCTTAAGTGACTTTTCAGAGACACTGTTGCATTGGACAACCAGTGCATCCAGCGTGTATAGAGTATCGATTCTAGCACCCCTAGCCAGCACCATAGAGCCTCTAGTCATCTTGCAGCCATTTCCAGAGAATGTGACCTACACTCCAATATCATTTAGCTTACTTACAGAAAGTAAATTACGAGCCAGACCTGGTATGTGCATTACATCATTGATTCCCTTCACTCTTCCATTAGGGAATTGAATTCTAACTCTTCCACGGCCAAAAATTTCCAAACATGAATCACTTGCTAGGTACGCCTTTCCACCATTGTATTCTTCATACTTCGTGAACCATTCTCTATGAGATGTCATGTGGAAAGATGCTCCAAAATCAATCAGCTAGACATCATCTGATGCCCATGTAGCCAAAGCTGCAATGAAGGTGTCTACATCACTATGAGAAGAATCATTGCCAAAAGAATTCTTCTTCTTCTTTTTCTCCTCCTTGCAATCCTTTCGGACATGGTTGCCCCACAGCACTTCACCTTGGACTTCTTGCCAGATTTGATCTCCCTCCATTTTGATTTGGACTTCTTGTCCTTCTTCTTGCCTTTCTCCTTTGGTCTACCTCCTAATGCCTGAGCCTCCTTTGCCATCTCAGAATATTTTCTTCTCATTTCTTTTGATAACAGAGAAGCAACAACATCTTCCATTTTGAATGTGGATGTTGTACTCCCTATAGCCATCACCAAATGATCCCAAGAATCAGGCAGCAAACATAGCAACAACATGCAACGATCTTCATCTTCAATCTTTACACCAACAGATGTCAACTGAGCAATCATCATGTTGAAAGCATTTAAGTGATCAGCAACAGACCCTCCTTCCTGCATTCTTAATGAGTACAACTTCTTCCTCAAGAACAACTTGTTCACCAAGGACTTGCCCTGATAAATGGATGCTAATCTTTTCCACAAGGAAGATGCAGTCTTTTCTTCATGCACGTTCAGAAGAATAGAGTCTGCCAAACCGAGCCTTATCAGACCTTTAGACTTTCTATCTGCTAGGTCCCAATCCTCTTGCTTCATGCCTTGATGCATTGTTCCAGAAACATCAATCCAAAGATCACGATCAACTAACATATCTTCCATTTTGAGTTTCCACAACTCAAAATTGCTACCATTGAATTTCTCTATTTCCATCCTTTTGGATGTGCTCACCATCTTAATTTGTAATTAAATTATCAGACCTCTACAAAACTCCCACTGAAAAGGATTGACACAAAAAACCCAACCCACTCACAAGGACAACACAACTGGCCAAGCTCTGATACCACTTGTAAGGAAAGCAGAGGTGCGGAAACACTTTCCTAGTGTCAAATCCATAGGGAAGAATGCAATGCAGTGCTTTTAATTTTTCAAATTACAATCTAATTAAGACACACATGAAAGAATTACAGAAATAGAGCAAATACTCAAAGACAATGAAAAACAGATTTATGTGGGAAACCCTATCAGGAAAAAACCCACCACACCAAGTTGAATCTCTTTGTATTTCAGTAATAACAAATTACATACAATCAGAAAGACAACTCTCTGGTATTTCACAGTAGCTTCACTGTTCAATCTCTTTTTCAGAAAATGCTCTCAACAACTTGAAAAAACTCATCATAGAATTCTTAACACATTCTGATTTTATTCTCTTGTTGATCCTTATCTGCCAATGCTCGATCGAAGAAAGTTTAAATGCCTTTTCAGATTTTTCCTTGCATGCAGTTTTTCTCTAGCACTACAACTGATGCAAAAACCAACCTTCATCCATTTGAAACCCGCTTCCTCTGATTGGTCCACGATGCTCCACATAGGATGGTCAATCTAGTCAAGGGCGTTCAATTTTTTTGGCATATCGGTGAGACACTAACAGTGTCTCCCCGATGCCACAAAGTAATCACTTCGATATCGACTTGAGTTTCCAACAGTTGGCAAGAGTTTCTCTTATCGGCGAGACTCATATCAAATTCCATAAGTCATATCAAACTCAAAGAAACCATCGACAAGACTTCCATATATCACCAAGACCTTATGTCAAAATCTTCAAGTCATCTCGGTGAGAGTTTTCATTTGGTGTGACTTATCGCTCTTCGCTGAGACTCATATCGAAGTCATAAGTCACATCAATGAGATATACTATCGGCAAGACTCATGTCTTTTGACGTGACATTTCATCAAGCTCCATCATGTCTTACCGAAATACCCAGGAGTCGACGAGACTTATCACCTTCGCCAAGAGGTTACTTTGAGCACACCTTGTCATCCCGAGTCGGCAAGACTTATCCAAGTCGCCGAGACCTCTCATAAAACATCACCAAGTCTTACCGATTCGGCAAGACTTATGCCCCTTCGTCGTGATGTTTCTCTGAGCGCCCAAGGTTATCCCAAAGACTGTCCGTGGATACTCCCGTCGGTGTGACCTAGCTTCATCGCTAAGACATCTCCTCGTGATCTTTATGTTAGCCGGATGTCAGCGAGACTTACTTCGGTTGCCAAGACTTCATGCCGAAGTCTTTGAAGTCACCGCAAAGATTCTACGTGGAGACCTATTCAGCGAGACATTCTACAGATTGCTAAGACTTTATCCCAAGAGCCTTGTGTTTCCCTAATGACCAAATGTCATCGGTGAGACTTTCACCATTTGCTGGGACTTCTCCCCGACACCTGTGAGTTAACCCGATAAGATCAAACTATTGCCCAAGGATCTTCATTCGCCAAAAGGTCACAATGATAGACTTGTCGGCAAGACCTTGACCCTGTCACAACGACATGAACATTTCAAGAGCTTTAGAACAGTTAGTCGGCCAGACATCCATGATGTCACACCGACTTTGCTTTCAAAGAGTTTCATGTCAGTAAGAATTGAGGCACAGATTCCAACAAGAAACCACTTATAGTGGGATATCTTCCTAATCGCTTAATGTCGAGACCACTATTGGGGGACCTTAGTCCCCAAGACATTGTCACCTTGTCCAAACCTATGATCTCAACAACCCAATGGAGGCTCATATTATATGAGCACAACAACCTAGTGAAGGCACACATCTTGTGAGTATGTTAGCTCAATAGAGGAACATGGCTCGTGAGCTCAATTGCCCAATGGGGGTTTGAACCTTGGTGGCTTCTACAACAATGTTATGACTTGACCATTACATTGTATTCTTATCAACTTCTATGAATGGAATTTTATTAGTATTATCATTATTTAACAATTAAATTTAACTTAATATTAATTTAACTTTTCCTTAGTTAATCATTATGAAAAAAATATTTTTCTTATATTAATGAATAAGGTTTAATTTGTTAAGGAGAGGGTTATGACAAAGAGATATTAGGTTAATAATTATATGATTTTATACAAAGCTACAATTTTGTGGTGTTGGGATCCAAGTTGAAACACAAAATTATTGCAACATTCCACAAATCTCCAATTGCTAGTCACATTTGATTTTTCATGTCTTATAGACAAGTACACAATAGATATGCTTGGAAAGGTTTGAAAGAGGATGTATTACAACATGTACAAAAGTGTAAAGTGTGTTAAAGGATGAAACATGAAACCACATACCTTGTAATAATACTTCAACCTCTCCCCATTCTCTAGTAATTCTACTTCAACCACATACCTAGATATGAACTTCATTATATACTTGCCTTGAGTAGGGGAAAAAGTTATATCTTTTAGAAATTTATTGATTGTTTGACAAAGTTTTCCCACTTCCTCTATACCTCTATATTCCTAACAAGTTCAAGGCTCCATACATAAAACACATTTTATTTAGGGAAATCTTTCATTTGCATGGACTTCTTTATATTATGGTTAGTAATAGGGATGCATATTTCATGAGTGCTTTTTAGTAGAATTTATTTAGACTAACAAGGATAAAATTGAAAATTAGAACCATTTATAACCCCCAAATGGAGTGGCAGATGGAGAAAGTGAAGTAATGGGTTGAGGGACATGTGAGGATTTTTGTGACTGATCAATAGATAGCTTGGGTACAATGGTTGGACATAGGGGGAGTATTGCTACAATACTACATGTACTAAATGTCAATTGGCCTGCTCCCTTTAAATAAAATTGTATGGATATGATTCTCCAATATTTGTTGAACTAACACTTCAAGGGACACAATAAACCATAACAAGAGACTTCATTGAGTAGAGTAGATAAGTTTTTAATAGGTTTATGTGATTAGATTCAACATGTATAAATCAACAAAAGATTTATTGTCAAAGGTTGATTGGAGAGGCATTTTCAAGTACAAAAGTTGCTTTCCTTAAAATTAGTGGAATTAAAAAATAATACCCCACTTCTAGGGATATTACATAATAGTCCAACATATTGGAAAAACGGCTTATGAGTTGGAGGTTTTTCCTAGCAGTCTTATCCACAAATTTTTGTATGTATTCTATTAAAAAAGGTACTATGATAGAAAATTACCCCTTCAACATCTTTATGATGAAGGAATGTTATTATTAGTGCTTGAGAAAATATTTAGGATTAGAGAAAAGTGATTGTTGAATTGAGTATGGACTAATTTCTTGGTGCAATGGAAGGGTTGCCTTGAGATGATGCTACTTTGGATTCAGATAATATCTTAGATCACCTAGCATTATCTTGGTTCATGGAAAGAATATTCAAGTAGGGAAAATTTGTAATTTCCCCTTATTTAATGTGCAACACTAAGTCTTTGTTGGTAGTTATATAGGAATGTGTCTTTTAATAAGAGAAGCTATGTTGGTGTTAGTATCACATTTATCCATACTTGTTAATTAGGGAAAATTGACTAATGGAATAAATCAAATAACTTGGTCTATTTCCTAGTACTTATCAATTCATTTTTAGTTCATTTTGATTTTAAAATAAAAAGATTCATGTGAATGAGCAACAACATAGTAGTAGAAATTTGTGAAATTTGTTGTTTCTATCTATTGTATTGTAATAATGCAACTAGGTAGCTATATCGGCCTCTAACATTCCAATTGACTACCTTAATTTGAGGACTAATTTTTTAATAGTTACTATCAAATTTGAGCAAAAAAGAAGAGCTTGAGTTATGTAATGTGTTAGGAAGAGGAGAAGGGATGCACTTGAAATTTGGTAAAAGAAAATAATTTATTTTCTTGGGTTGAACATTGTGTTTCAATAACTATTATCTTAGAGATGAACCTTAAAGTGTAGAGATTGATATTCTTGAGGATGAAAAACCTTAAGAAACAAATTGAAATTCAATATAACATTTGGAATACTAATAATTTCCAATTTTGCATGATGAACTTCAAATTGTATTGTTTTGAAGAAATATAAAAAATACAAAAATATTTGTTGATTAGGATAGTTTTAGGTTTGTCTTTTGATTGCAATTGATTTTCTAGGTTATCTTATGTATGTTATTAGTAGGCGTCTTTATAATTTATGTAGCTATAAATTTCTTCATCTTCGTCTATGTGACCTTCCCTTATGCTTACAGAATTTCCAAGTAAAATCTTTCACTTGCATGCTTTTGCTTCAAGGTTGTAACTTCCTAAACAAAATTGAACATTGATTACTAGGAAAATTTTCACATAATTAAATTACTTTAAAATCACCTTATTCCGAGCCTTTATATTTTCCTTTAATCAATTCAAAATCTTTCTAATTATATGTGATTTTACTAGAGGGATGCATGTTGTTTGAACTCTTCTTCTCTATGCCATCTTTATAGCATCAAACCATGCTTGCATAACTATCACCATCTCTTCAAGATCAACAACATTTAGTGCTTGGAATACTCTTCTTCTTCTAATATTTATTCCTCATTTGTCTAATCTCACACTCCTTTTTTGTGTGGTTAACAACCAATTACTTCTCTCTCATTGAAATTTTATAGCAACTCAACTTACCAATAGTAGGATTAATCCTGCTTTTACTTTTGTCTAAATTCAACTCAAATTCAAGTCATTTTTTCTAAATTTAAATAAAAAATTGCACGTAAACCTTCTCTAATACCAATTTGATGGCGTTTTAAGAGGGATAAGCAAATAATAATAAAGCACTTAACCAATCAAAATACACAATAGAAGTATAACTTGAACACATTCAAATAAAATTATCACTCTTCAACAATTCTCAAAAGATTCATATAATTTTTGTTTTGCAACCTACTTATCATCGATAATGATTTTCCTTCTACACTTTTTAGTTTTCTTGACAACCTCTATTATTGTATTGAAGCACACTAATAATCTTTTTAGTTAGAATGCAACTTAGCAATGCCAAATTAAAATGTAAAGACAAATACTATTTACATAAGTGGGAATTTTCATCTATTTGTATTTGACATGCCTTTATGATCAAATTATACTTTCAAACTCATCCTTTACTTCCTAAGTAAACTTAATGTATAATCAACATGCAAAAGTTTATTCTTTTAACTTTGAATTTTTGTTTTAAATCTTTATCTTTCAATTTATCATCCTAACTTATTCAAATTGCACTTGATCCCACTTGATGGGCATGGACCCCTTTAGTTTGGCGCAAGCCAACTTTGCTTTCTTTAGGTCATCTATTTTCTCATATATAAAATAATATTATAATTGTAATCCCATCTATAAACTTAGGAATATCAATCTTTGACTTGTCTCTCAACTTTAAAATGGCTTTGATGACATTTTCTCTAGCTATATACCCTTAGCTTATAGTTGTAGGATTGCTCAATTGTCTTGAACATCAAAATTTTTCTCTCAACACAATAAGAGTAGGATTAAACCCACTTCTACTTATCTACTAAATTCAAATTAACTTTAAATAAAATATTTGAAATTCTTCATCCATTTTCTGAAAAACTCATTACATTAGAATTACCTTGACACACACATTTGAATTTTTGTGGGAATCATATAAAATACACACAGGAAAACTGAAACCTTTGAAAATAAAAAATTGTTAACAATTTTTTTGAAACTAAAAATTGAACTTTAACGGTAACTTTGTCGACTTTACAAGTTTATTTAAAAAAACTAACCACAATAACTCATTCAACCTATTCAATGAAATTCTTAGTCCATTTTTTATTAATTACTCTTGTGTGCATTTTTGAAAGCACAAGCCCTAAAAAGAGAATTTATTTATAGTGGGATTTTTCTCTATAGTTTAATTTTTTTTTGCAACATGGATCATTAACTAATGCATTTTTGCATTTTTATTTATTTTTTAATCTTTCATGGGTGTAGGTTTGAATGGATGTGTTTGTAGAAGAGGGGAAGACAAGGTCAATAGATATGGACAGTTCTTCATATCTTGTTTGCAGTATGAATTATTGATCAACGAGTTTGAAAGAATTGCCAAATTTGTATTATGTAAATCTAATTTTAGATAGACATAGAGAATTTTCATATTAGCTTCTAATTTTAGATTGACATAAATAATTATTCATATTAACTTCTAAGTTTAGATGGATTTTTCTAATTATTTTGAATTTTGTTTGGGGCATGGATTACCAACCAATGATTTTTTGGTTTGCCTACTTTTGATAGATTTTAACATACGACTTTGCAAAAGAGTTCGTGATAGAGCCAACAGATAAAAAATAACTCTTTATATTAACCTTTTAGGTGGGGTTTTCTGTTCATTTTAAATTTTGTTTGCAATATGCATTATTAAGTAGTGAGTTTTTCAAATACCTATTTTTTCATTGATAATTTTAATCTATTTTTCTAATCATTTATTGGGTGCATATTTGGATTTATAGCCTGTGGAAGGGGGTAGGACATTTCTAATAACTATAGATAACTCTTATATCAACCTCTAATTTCAAGTGGGTTTTTCTATTACTTGATTTTTTTTTGCATTATAGAAGGTTAACCAATGAGTTTTTGGATTGACCATTTGTGAATTAAAAAAAAAATAGTCTAAAAGCCTTAAAGCATTCTTGAATGAAGGTATGAACATATGGATCTGTAGAATAGAGTAAAACAGTGCCAATATAGAGAGTTCTTTCTTCAAATTTGTCCCAATTTCAGATGGGTTTTCCTGTCCATTTTGATTTTTTTTTTGTAATATGGGCATGCAATTAAAAATTTAAAGTTATTTTACTCATGATTTTTTTTGAATAATTGTTGTTTACTATTCTTGAGTTTTTTCTCTACCCTTACTTTTTAACTTTCCTTTTCATTTCCTTTTGAGGTTTCTTGTATATTTTAATCTAATAGAATGCCCTTTTTAAGGTAACCTTGGTCTTGCATTTTGCATTGTGTTGATTGCATAGTTATCCAATTTCTTGATATATTATTATGTATGCACTGTAGAAAACATAATTTTAAATTACAAAGTAAATAATCTCAATATGATATGGCAACCTTTAGATACACTTCCCCTTGGACCCAAGAAAGGAGAGAAAGCATCTATTGTTGAGGACTTAATATATGTTTACACAAAGTACTTTCCAACCAACTGTTACTAAAAATATGAGTTGCTAAATTCTGAAAACTAATTTTATAATATTCTTTCTTACCACCTTGTAGAGTCATTGTGCATGTGAAGGGTAAATATGTAACTTTAATAACATACCAAAAAGGTCAAGTGGCCTTGTACAAGGTAAAAGTTAGCCAAGTAGTTGGTCTCCATAGAATATGAAAAAAAAAAAACTTTGAAATACCTAAAGGATGTGATCCAAAAGCTGTCTATCAAGCTTGCATTAAGGTGTATTAGATGTCCTTTGACAAAGTAAATTGATGAATCTACAAATAAGTGTACACTTTCCTCATAAATATCTTTCAACTTTTTTCACATAGATAGATGTATTTGGCACTCCCTCTATGTACAAATACATTTTCTAGGGGAGATTTTGTAGTAAAAATTACATGACATTACAATAAAGAAAATCATTAATCTTGGAGGCAGTCAGATCATATTATGAATTTAAATATTTAAGTAATCTAGGAAGTTCGATCCACATCCATATGGATTTTGCTTCTTGATCTAGCAAAACTCTTCACTTTTGTCTATCTACCTTTACATTTTATTATGAACATATATATAGAGAAACAATAGCAAGACTTTACAAAGTTTACATTTACATTTTAATTCGAAAAATAACACTTAGAAAATCCTGATCTCTATTGAAGCAATTATGACTCTACATTTTTCAATGACACCTTTCCTGTAGGTTTATTCCATTAGGTGAGTGAATCATGGTAGAAATACCCATGTTAGTTGATACTGATAGCACCATTTGCAGATGAGGTGGTCCATGATGTGGAATCATTGGGAATTAGTGATGCATCCTACTTGGGAATAACCTATGATTCAGATTGCCACTATATCTACAAGGCCATGCCTCAAAGTGTAATCACCACACTAGGTAATAATATCTACAAAATAATAGAAGTGGCCTTTACCAATTCAATATCCCATAAGTGTTTGTGTGTGATATTCTAGACTCAGATGTTTAACCTATTCATGGTCAAATTTTAGGAGGTTTAGAATATTGTAACCATATGTGCCACTATAAATGGTCTTCCAACACATAAGAACCAAATGGACGAGATGCTAGTATGATAGAATAATACCTTTAATTCATAGAGTTATGTATCCCTCTACTGTTAGAGGAAATGACTAAATGATTTGGTCTTTGGCACTACATTGCCAAGTGGATTGTTGTTTAAATATTGAGTTCTTGACAATCTCAAGGTGGTGCAGGAGCACCCAAGGCCTTCAAGGAGTTGTTCAAGAGCTAGGAGTTTGCAAGGGTCAGGAGGAACTATCTATTATATCAAAACATCAACTATGACCTTTTGAAGCCTATAATGGCATTTGGAGAGGATAAATGCAATGAGAGAGTCAACTATCCTAAGGGTCCTGATTCCTAGGACCAAAATGCAATATAAAGGGAAAATAATTTTCTAAGGGTTTGATTAGTAATCTAATGCTTTAATTAGGTCAAATAAGGTTGGACATTGAAAATCCAATGGTTTTTAGATAATAGAATTTAATAAATTTCAAGATTGTAATTTCAAATTTTTGAATTTCACTTTAGGCAGGAAAAGGAGTTTTAGGTGTTTTAGAGGTAATTATGCATTGTAATCAATTCCAGTCGGTTGGATCAGTTGGGGGATGGTTCTATAACCCCAAAATGGTCATTTGTACGGAGGTTGGGCGTGTGGAGAAGTGACTGTACGGACTATTCTCAGAAAAAATAGAAAAACTCTAGTTTTTGCATCTTTTTGTGTTCTTTTTGATGTTCTATTGATTCCTATTGAACTCTGATACATTTTGATGGCTTGAGGACTTGCATTTACATGAATTAAGACCTTTTTATGCTCTGAAAGTCAATAGAAATCAATTGTTTGTACAAAACTTCTGACTGTCCTCAAGGAAACACAAAATTTGCATTAGTTTTGAGGGTTTTTCAAGATGAATGATCCATTTCATGGGAATGTATGACTGATACCAATGAAATGGATCATAATTAACCTATATCATATCAAAATAACCATCTAAAAGTGCAGGAAAGAGGAATCATATGGTGTACACCAAGATTTGACTGTGAAAAATGCTTGAAGATGGAGGCTAGGGTGTAGCAGCAGAAGATTTGCCTTCATAAGAGGTATATTTTTGAGTTTGGATTGACTAAATATGTTGTCCTAATGGTGTAGAGTCAATGAGAAAGTTCTGGAAGTGATTGGAAGGTTAGGTTTCAAGAAGCCCTTGTTTTTGCATTAGAAAAGGAGGGTTTTTGAGTTGGGAGTGTTTTTGGCCGTACAAGTGCAAAACAATTGTGTATTCTGTGGTTTTGAGCCATTTAATTTTCTTCCCCAAGGTTTCAAGATGATTGGATAAGTTTTAGGGGTACTTCCTTTGTTAAATTGACCTATTTTCCTTGTTTTTCCCATGGTGATGTATTGGAAGTCTAAACTGGTCCAAAGGAGTTATATCTGATATTGAAGTATGTTATGTAAGTCCTTAATAGGTGTCTAAATCCATTATTTATTTGGCAAGTATTTTGGAAAAGTTGGGTGAAAAGTCCCGTGAAGCTGTTTGGCTGTGTTGGTGGAAAGAGTGCATCTAACAAGTGGATTTGTGAAGTTCTTTTGATTTGCTTTGGAATTTTGGTTGACCATCTATTATTTGTAATTTCAAGTTGATTTCAAATGGTTTGGAACCATAAGGGAGGTTTTTTAATTCACAAGTGAACCTTTGAGCCTTGTCTCCGTTAGGGTGCCTAGGAGATAGCTTGAGATTGCAACCTTGTAAACCTTGAAATCATTGTGTGTTTCCAAAAGTCCCTAACCCTCTGTATCAAAGTGGTATCAAAGTAGTGAGTAGGTCCTTTAGGGATTGGAGAATCAACAATGGCACCAAAAAATCAATTGGCAAGGGAGTTGGAAGAGTTGAAGGAAATCTTGGAAAGGGAGAGAAGAGAAAGAAGGGAACAAGAAGCAGCAAGAGAGCAGGCTAGGGCAAGAGAAGAAAGGCAATGGAGAAGGGAGAGAGAGACCATGCAAGCAAGGATAAATAACCTTGAGAGGAGTAGGAGGAGAGAAGACCAAGAAGACCAAGAAGACAATGATGAAGATGAAGAGAATGTGAGGGTAAATCAAGAACAAGCAGCAGATGAGATAGAAGACCCTGAGGAAAGGAGGTTACTGAGATTGTTGAAGGTAGTAAAAGGTCATGGAGGGAAGAGTCACATAGACTTTCCTATCTATCAAGGGAAGATGGATAGTGAAGAGGTGTTGGGATGGCTTGATGCCTTAGAAAACTACTTTGAGTTTGAGGAGATGGATGAAGAGAGGAAGGTTAAGTTTTCCAAAACCAAGTTGAGAGGCACAACATTGACATGGTGGACTAGTTTTCAGAATGATAGGATGGCTAGAGGATTGGAAAAAGTCTCTACATGGGCAAGGATGAAGAGTTTGGTCAAAGAGCAGTTCCTACCATCTGATTATACCATTCATGTGAAAAGGATGAAGCATAATTTAAAGCAAAAGGACATGGATGTGATGTCCTATACTGAGCAATTTCACAAGCTTAGTATTAGAGGAGGTTATGAAGAAGAGGATGAGAAAATAGCCAGGTACATCAATGGCTTGAGGTACAATCTACAAGATGAGATTGGTTTGCAATTTCCAAGGACATTAGGAGAATGTTTTCAGTTGGCCATTAGAGTTGAAGAAAAGGTGAAAAGGAAGCAAGAAAGGTCAAGCAATGGTGGAAGAGGAGGTAGTTCAAACAGGGGCAGAGGTAATAGAGAACAAGGACAAGGCAACAATGATAAGAGCAGCAATGACAAGGGCAAAGAAGTATTTTCTGATCAAAGAGGTGGATACACTCTAAGAGGAGGAGGCAAATTTGGACAAGGTAGAGGCCCATTCACAGGTAGATGTTTCAATTGCAATGAACCAGGGCATCCTTCCTTCAAGTGTCCTAAATGGGAATAAGCTGATAGAGGCAGAGAAAGCAGAGCTAACTTGGTACAAGAAGAAGAGGACAAAAAGGAAGAATAAAAAACATTCATGGCAGATCCTGTGACTGATGGTGAGTTTCTTATGGTCAAGCAAGGAGAAATACTTCATCAAGAGCCAAAGGTAACTATATTTAAGACTAATTGTTTGAGTCATGGTAAGATCTGTAGATTGCTCATAGATTCAGGGTCACATAGCAATTTAGTTTCACTTGATATGATAACCAAGCTAGGGATTGAAACATTTGATCATCTTACTCCCTATAAGGCCACTTAGGTAACTCAAGGACAACATGTAGAGATTGGTAAGAGAGCTTTTGTTGATTTCTCAATTGGATCATATCATGATAGGGTTCTTTGTGATGTCATTCGAATGACTTGTGGTCATATCATCTTGGGAAGACCATGGTAGTATGCTAGAAGGACATTGCATGATGGATTTCTTAACACATATTTGGTTCACAAAGGAGATGTTAGATACAAATTAGTTCCTTTGCCTTTGGAGCAGTCTAATGATAGTTTTGTGATTTGTTTTGAGAAGAGTTTTCAGGTGAAAAAATAGGGTGAAACAGGGGAAGACATTGGTAGATTGAGAAAAGACAAGTTGTAGCAGGGTTGTGAAGGAGACAGTCCTAAAAATCAGAATTTGTGGGACTTGAACAGTCTTAAGGTAGGGAATATTGAATGCCCTATAGTTGAGGGTGATAGAGGTGATGTCATTTCACAAAGGAGACAGGGGAATGAAGGCAGAAACAGGGTACAAGGGCAGGTTGAGATCAAACAGCTAAGAGGGCAGTCTCATCAATGTTTTGATTCTGTCAAGAATGCAGATTGGCAGAAGAGGAAGACAGTGACTTTGGGAGACTACATACCTTCTCATTGGAAGAGGAAAACATATGAGAGCAAGGGGTCTTTTGGTGGCAACACATGGGATACTTCTTGGGGAAATAATTCTTTCTTTCTTGGGGAGAATGGTGCAGGAGCACCCAAGGCCTTCAAGGAGTTGTTCAAGAACCAGGAGTTTGCAAGGGTCAGGAGGACCTATCCATTATATCAAAACATCAACTATGACCTTTTGAAGCCTATAATGGAATTTGGAGAGGATAAATGCAATAGGAGAGTCAACTGTCCTTTCAAGGTTTTCATTACGAAGAACTGCTCATCCATCTCCTCAAACTCAAAGTAGTTTTCTAAGGCATCTCTAAGCCTATGATCATTACGAAGAACTGCTCATCCTCTAAGAAGAACCATGGAAACACACAATGATTTCAAGGTTTACAAGGTTACAATCTAAAGCTATCTCCTAGGCACCCTAATGAAGACAAGGCTCAAAGGTTCACTTGTGAATTAAAAAACCTCCCTTATGGTTCCAAACCATTTGAAATCAACTTGAAATGACAGTTCTTCGTAGAGATCAATGTCTTCATACACGGCTTCACCATATTTATCTTATCATGGGAATATTCATAGTTTGGCATCATTGCGAAACTAATCATTTTCTCTCAAATGCTTCCTCTTATTTATTTCATTCTAGAATAATATCAACAATTATGTGATATCATTAGTGGTTCTTAGCAAGCTTTTGTTTCCTCTTTCCCTTTGTTTTCTTCTAAGCCATTGCAACGAATCCTCCTCCCATTCACATTCTTAGATCTTTTTACATTCCTAAGATAAGATTACATTGGTCAGACTTATTGTATTGCTTGAACCATGGTATAGGTTATGTGGTTTTAAATTAGAGACAAAACAATTATCTGTTGGTTTCATTACTCTAACTTTTTAGGAGTATTTGAATAAGTCTTCTTTTCATGTTAATACTCTTAGCCATGAATGGAAGGAAAGATCACAGCGAGCACCAGGAAGAGAATAGAATAGTGTGGAATGAAGAAATTTACTTTGTGAATGAAAGCAGTAGGGTATTTCCAGATTCAAGACTTTTTTATTAATGCTACTGAAGAGAATAAGATAGAATCATTAATCGGCTACCATAATGAAAAGTTGGAATTTGCATTAAGTTGTTAAACATTGACCTTGCACCACTATTAGAGATGTTAAAGACCTCCAAGTATGATTAGATTGCTACACTATAACTAAATTCATCTCCCAGATTGTTGCAAGAGAAATTGTTCTAAGAGATGTGAACCATTTCCATCGTTTAAAACAGGTACAATTTTCTTGTGGAGAATATTGGTGGTGCTAAATGAAACAATCTGAAAAAAAAGGCCCGCACTATAGTAATGTGCATTGTATCAAATATCCTGTAATGATGAAGGGACGTCCATCAACATAACAGGAGGAAAGCAATCAAATATAATTTTCCCAGGTGGGTTTGCTTTGACATAAAATCAATCATTGCATACAAATTTATCTGTTTGAAATTCTTTATTAGCAGTGAAATCCATTGTAAGAACAAAATTTCGTTTATCAATATATTGTGTTCTGACTGCATGCAACCACATAGGTTTAGGGGATGGGGCTGGAATACTACTTCACACAGTAGTAATCCTTATTGCTTTACATATGTAGTTGATCATAAGGTGTGCATGATAATACTCAAAGGTCTTTAACATCTCTAATAGTGGTGTAAGGGCCATGTTTAATAACTTAATGCAAATTTCAACTTTTCATTATGGTGACCGATTAATGATTCTATCTTCTTCTCTTCCGTAGCATTAAGTAAAAGTATTGAATTTGGAAATACCCTACTGCTTTCATTCACCAAGTCAATTTCTTCATTCCACACTATCCTATTCTCTTCCCGGTGCTCGCCAAGATCTTTCCTTCCATTTATGGCTACAAATAATATGATTTTCTTGGAGCAAGAGGTGTTCAGCCGAAATATAGACCATATAAGAAGGCTTCGATCTTTAAGCTTCAAAATGTGGTAGTTTCTAGTCATTATTTATTTCTACTTTGATATTGTAGGTGGAGGAAATTAACTCTCTTTATTTTTTTATTCTTATCACCAACTTATTTCACATATAATGACAATAGCTATAGCGACTGTAGATATCGCTTAAATCCACTGAGTGTCGAGCAACATCAATAATTCAATTGTCATCCTTCTCTATTCATGGCATTGACCTACCTTCTATGCACTTTACTAGAATAAGATAATCTCCTAACTTGGTCGGTCATTACCTTACACTAATCCTCAGATTTATAGATTTAAAAAGGAATTTGATTCCCTCATTCACTTTTACCTCATATTGTAAAATTATGTTTGCACATAAATTTTAATGTTACCTCTAAAATGCATTAGGATTATTTTGTTTGATTCTCTTATCTAGATACGTAGTATGCATTTCAATACTTTGATATAAACAATTTTTATATATAATTACATATTTAAAGGAGTCCATTGAAAATATATAATGAAATTCATTGTGAGTTTTAGATTGAATCATACCCTTACCATAGGGCAGCTTGTGGAAAAACAAGTATTATCTTTCTATATGTTTATAACCATGTGGTAATCTTCGAGATGAGTAACATGTTAGACTAAAACATAAGTTAGTCCCTAGAGGCAAACCATACCCTGGACGCGCAAAGGATGTACTAACTATAAATTCCTCTCATGTTTTCATGACAAAGCATGGAAAACTTCAATTTTAGGAATAAATCCCTTTCCCCAATAATTCTTATCCTATATTAGTTCTTAGCAAGGGTATACATTACTCGATAAAGAAATAGAAATAATTGAGATAGAGCTAGCATCATTGTGATAGATAAATGAATCTTCAATCTATTACGTAATGTTAGTAATGGCTCTTGGCATCAGTTTTGTTAATCTAAAATTATTGAAAAATGGAGGCTTCTACAACTTTTTAACAATTATTGTAATATTAGCATATCGTTGAGACTATTGTTAGTTAAAATTGAATCTTTTATTATCTAATACTTAAAATTAATATGTACAACTTAACTTTGGATCCCCACTTATCAACTAAGTTTTATTCCGTATTACTTAGTACTCTATTAGATTTTATATGAGTGGGTATTGCAATATTAGAATTAGTGAGGGTAAAATATTAAGAATGGATTATTTGAAAACTTAGGTTAATTTTAAATGTTTGAGGTCACTCTCTGTTAGCTAATTTGCAAACGATTGTTAATTATGCTTTAGTAGTTGACTAGTATTGTTTTTTGTAAATTAAATAATTGAAATATTGATATTTGAAGTTGTAATGTTAGCACTAGGGTTTCGTATAACTAGTTGGTAGGGATGTTTTTTTTTTTAATAAAGTAGATATATTAAATATTGTTGTTTGGATTATATGACCTATTAATTGAGCCAAGTGGTGGTGGTTTTGATTGATTATTGTGTTTCTTATTGGAGTGGGGGTTTTTGGTAATTGTTTATAAGTGGGTGTCATTGAGTAATATTGTTAAAGTTTCATTTGGAGACATTATTTTTACATTAATGGTTTTTGCATCATGTAAGCATTGTTGGTTGATTTTACTATTGGGTAATTGTGCTTGACTATGTCATTGAGTTGTGTTGGTTATTGCTTTTTGGAGGGAGCTTTTGTGCTAAATGGTTATTGTGGGTCTTCCAGAGGTTAGAGGGGAGTATGGTTTATACTTGCATTAGTTGGTATGGGGGTCAGGGATCGGGTGAGGTTGCCAAGGTAACCCACGATGGGGGTTGGGAACCTAAGAAGATCCACATTGGGTAACCCATATCAAGCCATGAGAGTTTGCATGAGTTTTATGTTGTTTCACCTAGAAGTGGGTGGTTTCATGATTTTGTCATTTTGAAAGTGGTTGATCTTTATACTTAGATTGTGTGCATCAGGGTATGTAGCCTTGCATTGTTTACTTGTGGTTATGGTTGGGGAAAGAGTTTAATTATTGTTGGTTTTCATGTTGAGTTCTTTGTGAACTATTTTTCTTATACCAATTATGCTTATGTGGGGTTTAGCCTTGCACTGTGGAATTCTTTTATTAAGGAGATCTTGTGGGAGGTAGTGCATGCCTCATTTTATGTGCATATTTATATGGCTTTGCTAGTTTGTGCAAGTTTTCTTACCCAGTTAGTGACTGTGAGTCTCTTGTTGCTAGTAGGGGGAGTGGCTTTCAATGGGGCCAGGACTCGAAAGTGGTACCAGGGTAACTCATTGAGAGTTTATAACCTAAAATAAAATAAAATTTGGGGGGGTTGGGTAGTTCACAGTAATCAAGATACTGGTGCACCTCACTCATGGCTAAAGTTCTCATTTAGGCTTGAGATGAGTGGGAAGGCCTGAAATGGCAAGATCAACTGCCTTGTCTTCATGAAAGGTATGTTGATTTCGCATGAGTGAGAATGGGAGTTGGTGATCAGTTGAGGTTTCTAGGGTAACTCAGGATGGGGGTTGATAACCTAGGAAGATCCCCATTGGGTAACCCATATTGAGCTATGCGATGACACTCTTCCCTATAACAACCTTGTATGCCTTGTTTGTTTTCCACTTGTTGTTCTTGTACCTCTAGAAACAATTGTTCTTTATGTTTTTCTTGTTACTCTTGTATGTCAGAGTCTTGTGAAGCCTTGTCTGCTTGACTGTTAGAGTAGTGGGTCCTTATCATCATCTCCTAGCATAGGGGTGGACCTTAGGGTTCCACATGGTCAGGTGGAACATTCTATTCACTTCATTAGGTTTCCAATTGATGTTCGTGAGCATTGATGTTATGGATGTAATCATTCATGCAGTGGTTCTAGATCTTGTGGCAGCATTGATGTTATGTGATGTAATCATTTAGTTGTATCATATCATGTTTTGATGTATCCTTCCCATTTTATGTTGGGAAGCATAGATGTACTAATGTAATCATTGAAATGACATATATGTATTCATGTAATAAATGTGATCGATGTGTGAACGAGTATTTTCTCCTACTCTAAATGTGCAAAACAAGATGAAATGCTAAAAATAAAAACACTAACTACAAGTCAAGATAAGGCCTAAGTTTCATTCAAACAAAATACAAGAAAATGGCAAGTTATTACGTTGCTTGAATCAATGAGTTGGTTGGCCCTTTTTGATAGTTGATTTATGTTCTCCGTTGATGGCAAGGGGATAAAAATGGATGGATGCAAGATGAGATGATAGTTAAGCTAGGTATGCCATGATGATGAAAATGGAGGAGTAGATGCAAGATAGGTTGAATGCAAAGAGTGCTTGAATGACTCATAATTTTGCTAGCATGAGGGTACTTGAATGCTTAAAGTCTTCTAATGAATGAAAAGGAGAGGTATTTATAGAAGAAGTTTAATTCTCTAGAGAATTCAATGGTTAGGATTGAGTCACCATGGCCAAGATGAAGGGCTATAGTGAGTTGAGGACTCACAAGTCCTCACATCTTGACAAGTGGTGGATGAAGTGTCCAAGGATATGATGAGAGGGAAAGAGGTACAAGTGATGTGTAAGAAGGACAAATGATGTGGAAGAAGGACACGTGATGGAAACGTGCTTGTAAGTACCTTGGAATAAGGACGATGTGACCTCTCAATGATCACATGGGGAAGGGGAGAATCTTGAGTGAATAAAAGTGAATTTAAAATTCACATGATTGGGGAATCTTGTGGATAAGACAAGGTTCCCAAAAAGAGAGGTGGGAAGTACCTTGCATAAGACAAGGACTTTGAAAAGGTAAGTACTTACCCACATGTGACTGATGTGACAAGTCAAAGATTCTAGAAGACTTTGGAACATGTGATGTGACAAGTCAAAGGTTCTAGAACTTGCATGGGGGTAAGGAGAGTCTTGGAAGGATAAAAAGGAATTAAAAATTTCTTGGAGAAAGAGAGGAATCTTGGATGAATAAAAAGGAATTAAAAATTCCTTGGGGGATGGGGAGAGTTGACCAAGGTACTGATTAGGCTTAACTGATTAGTAATTAGAGGATAATTAGTTGTTAAGGAATATTAGAGGCCAACTTGCAAAAGTTGGAGGATGTGACACATCCTAATACAGGATTAGGCATGCGCACATCTCTATTGATGAGGTTAGGAGATAGAATAGGATTAAGGACAAGGTTGTGACTGTGAGGAATTAAATAAATGTCATACTTATTTAATTCATTTGATGAAAAGGAGGGATAAAGGGGGTAAGGTATTTAATTATTTAACTAGATACCTTAGGGATTTAGAAGAATTAAGGGTACTAATGCGAATAAGGGGATGTTTAGACGAAAAGGGGAAAATTTGGACAAATGTAAGTGTCCAAATTTAGGTGTCTACATTTTTCCCCTCTTTGAGATGGTGATACGAAGTAGCACCATTTCAAAGAATATTAAAACATAGAACCCAGAAGAAGATGGTTATATTGGAAAAGATGTCTTAGTCATTCAAAGGAGGAAAGATGATGGGAGTGATGATGAAAATTAGGGATGAAGGATGCCACCTTGACAGGACATGTGGGTTCAAGAGAACACTGGTGTGCTCTCGAAATGGATGAGGTGATGTGAGAGTATATGAGGAAAATGATGCAAAGGGATGGAATGATAAGCGATAGGAGATGGATGAAGCACAAATGGGTTTAAGGACAAAGGGTGATGTTTCCCTAGTCAACCTACAAGACAAAATGGGTTGATGATGGACAGAGTGTTGTCAATGAGGGAAATGATATATCCCAAGACAAGACAAAAGGATAGGGAAGGATACATCCTGATGATGAGGATGAAAGTGTTGTTGATGAGGGAAGGATACATCCCAAAAAAAAAAGAGGATAGGGAAGGATACATCCCGATAAAAGGGTTGTTGACGAGGGAAGGATACATCCTAAAACAACACCAAAGGATAGGGAAGGATACATCCCGATGATGATGATGATGGTGGGATCAAGGCTTGTAACAAGACTGGGGACAAGACCAAGGATGCGATTAGATGATTTGTGCTAGATTGAATGGATGAGGATGGGATTGAGATGTGAGATGGATGAAAGGATAAAATGATGGAGGATAAGATGCTTAGAATAACCAATCTATATTATTCTAAAAAGAGTGGAGAGATGATGATAAGATATTGGATGGATAGGGGAGGAAGATTTATGAAGGATGAATGAATGGGGGGGATTTTGATAGATGAGAGGATGGGGGATGGGAATATGTGGGCGTATGAATAGATGGGGGGGTGTTGATCGATGAGAGGATGGGGGATGGGGAGATGAAATGCAATCCTAATGCAATTTTCCATTTTCAGAGCACTAATTTTTGCTATAACATAAGACACAAGATGCTAGGGTATGAAGAACCAAGGTCTATTCATGTCTAATGCATAAAACAAACACAATAGACAAGAAGGCTATCCCAACACCCCAAAGTCATGAAGACCTTGGTCAGGCTAGGTATTGGGATAACCACAAGCATGAAGGATGCCCCAACATAACACTACATTCTTCTATATGTTGTAAACATTTATCTTTTCTTTTCTCTTGTATTTTCCTTTTGGGGATGACACAAGGTGTTGAGATATTTAGGTCTTTTCCATGTTGACCTAAGAGCTTTTTCTTTCTTTTCACTCTATATGTGTCATTTTTGTTGTTCTACGAGTATTTTGGGAATGATGACATTTTTGAGCTTTATAATCACATTGTAGCAAAGAAATATTGACCTTGAATCGATAGATCCCTTACGTGTTTTTGAGGGAAATCCCTTCCCCCTTTTAGGATGTAGTTTTATTTGGAAACATATGGCTTGGCAAGACCTTAGGGATCTTGGTGGGTACAATGCGGGAAAACCAAGAAGACAACAACAAACAAAAGATTAAGATATGCCCCTATGTTGACAAGTCAAAGCACACCATGATATGATGGATCAAGGCGACCATGACAAGTGATGATAGGGAGCTCAAATGACAAAAAAAATCCAAAAACATCAAAAGATAGAAATCAATTTCAAACTTTATTTGCCATAGGATCAAGGGGATGGATGTGTTGCAAGGTGTGACACTTGGTCTTCCTTGCAACACTAAGCGCTTGGGTTTGTGACATGGTCTAACTGCCTCCTGTGGTTCTTAACCAAAGTTTGTATTGGGCATTGACAGGTCGATCTGTTGGTGCAATGAAAAGTCCAACAATTGGTATGATAGTTGGTCATAGGTTCAAACTCCACGCTTGTGATGGGGGGATTGTTGCAAGGTGTGATCCTTTTTCTTCCTTGCAGCACTAAGCACTTGGGTTAGTGACATGGTCTAACTGCCTCCTGTGGTTCTTAACCGAAGCTTGTATCAGGCATTGATAGGTCGATCTTTTGGTGCAATGGCAAGTCCAATAGGATGGGATTGATGAGGTTTGTTAGGAAGGATGCATCCTATTGAGACCAAAGATGGATACTAAACTTAAAGATCGACATGACACAAGATATTTAAAACTGATTGGATTTGATGATACAAGTGGATCTCATTTGCTAAGAACCAACTAGATAAGGGCATACCTGATGACACGACAAAAGAGAGACAAGACACGAGACTGACACACCCTAAAGACTTAGGGGCTCAGGGGCCGATCAAAGATTAGTCTTGCCTATGTGAAAGCACAGAGCCCTCATAGTTCAAGAAAATACCATGGATGAAAGTGGAAAGAGGACCAATGGAGACTGATGATGGATGATGAAAGACATGACAAGTAAAAGACAACAAAATCAGAAGAGGACAGTGAGGACCGATGATAGATGATAAAGGATCCCCGAGGGTGGATCAAATGATCGACCTTTCCTACGTGAAAACGTAGGGGAAACATAGTTTTTCAAAAGACCAAAGACAAATGATGGATAAAGGATGATGAGATGACTAGGATAAGTAGATAAAAAGATGGAACTGATATGATGAGATAGGATAGATCTAGTGGATAGGATAGGATAATGGTGATCAAATGAAGCTCAGGGAATCATCAAAATGAATTGGGAGGATGATACTATGGAGAGATGAATGATGAGAAAGGATAGGAGATTGAAAAGATGTGCAAAAGAAGCAGAAGTGATGGTGATAAGATATATGACACTGGATTGCATGAGGAGAATTTGATAGCTAGATGCTAATGACAAGGGATTTCAAGATGGGATGAGGATAGGGATGAACGGATAAGAAGAGAAGGATGGGTGGATAGGAATATTAGGATGGGGAGATGAAAGGGATCAGTTAGATGGATTGAAAGATAAGGATGGGGAGATGGAAGGGATTCTATGATGGATGGATGTCTCCAAGGACCTATGTCACAATGGAAGATGTGCCCCCATTCTAGATATGTCATGTATAATGAGGCAAGAGGGAAAGATAGAAGGATAGGAAAATAAGGGAGTGAGATGGATATGGATAAGGAAGGGAGATTAGTGGTAGCATGACAGGTGGACAGGGAAGGTAGTTGGATGCAAATAAGGATTAGGATAGTGTATGGATGAGGGGAATGTATTTCAAGAGGTGTCTAAAGCATGTTTATATGTTTTCCCCTATCGATATCAAAATCACAAGGAGGATGGAAGGATTGGAATAAATAGGATATGGCAGATAAGATGTGGATGGTAGGGGGGATGGAGGAGATGGTTGAAGGGGATGCAGTTTCCCCCAAGTGTGGAAGGAAATTGGATGGGGGATTTACGCATGACGCCTATTTTCTAGATTTTCATCATGGTACTTATCCAAGGCACTTGTTTGCCAAGTTTTCACCATTGGATGAATTATTTCTCTTTACCTTTTTTTTGTTTTGATTTTTTTGTTTTTTTTACTTTTTTGAATTTTCTTGACTTTTTTTACTTTTTTGACTTTTTTGGAATTTTGGATAGCATGCAGAAGGAGATGGACAACGATAGGGATGTGGATAAGTGGATTTAGAAGACATGTGCTAAGGAGATAGATTAAGGACTCAAGCATCAAGTTTCGTATGAGGTGTTAAGAGCCCACGTGGTACAACCTTATTGAGATAAATGGATTATGCAAGAGGATGAATTAGAGGGATTTGACGGGGTAGATATGTGGGATAATGGGTGGGATGCTGGAAAGGGTATGGATGGAATGATGGGGTAGATGTGTGATGGGGAGATGTGTTCAAGAACAACATTGGCACATGTGGTGGGGTATGTGAAAGGATAGGAGGATTAACGGATGGAGAATGTGGGGATAATGGAGGAGATGGGATAGTGAATTTTGGGACATAAGGACCCAAAACAGATTTAGGAGATGAAAGGGGTGTATGATTAGCTTTTGGATTAGCAACTTTGGATTTTGTTAAATATTTTTCATTTGAAGGTATTGCATCTTTTTTCTTTGGGATCCACATGGTTTTTATTTTTTCTTTGGTGGGCCTTTGTGGCCGATGGGTTTGATTTTGATTTTGGATTTTATTTTTCTTTTCTTCAACATGTCTTTTAGAGGGGACATGGGGAGCTTTTGATTCATGTGGATGTTTAGATTCATGCATTTTTATTTTGGCATCCAAAGTTCTTTTAGTAGCAATGGGATGAGTGCGAGTTGATGGATGATGTGGTGTGTTGGAGGTAGGATTATGGGGATTATGTGTAGATGGAGGATATCTAGGTATGTGCCTTTGTTGATCTTGATTAGGGGACATGTGAGTGGGATGTTTATGATGGATGACATGGATATGAGATGAATGGATGAAAGGATGAATAGGACGAGATGGAGGAGGTGATTTTGGGATATAAGGGCCTAAAATAGACGTAGTGGGTGGAGGGACATAAGGACCCAAGATGGATGGAGTAGATGAAGGATGGGAGATAGTGGATGGAGGGATGCAAGGACCCAAAATGGATGAAGCAGATGAAGGAGGAATATGGATAATTGTTTTAAGGTGATACGATGGAGGAGGAGGGATGGTAGTGTATGATATGGTGGAGCAATGGGAAGAGCCTATATTTCTTTTGGAAGAGGCTCGTTGAGGATATCTAGAGGTTGTACTAGCATCTTTAGATTTTGAGTCTTGGGAAATAGGTCTAAGACCTTGCATAAATATTTGTTCTTTGACTTGGATGGGCTCTAAAATATCTTTCTCATGAAGGCCTAAACCTTTTCATTGATAGTTCATGTTCTTAAGCATTTGATCCATGATTGGATTTTTGTTATTTTGGAAGAATGATGCGAGTCCATTATTAGGTGGAGGATGATGGGTGGTGTATATGCTTTGTTTTTATTCTGCAAGGAGACCACCATGGAAGAATGTGAGGGTACCAAGGTGGTATAAAAGTGATGAGGGCATAGTAGGTTTAGGAAATGATGGAGGATCATGGGATGGAGAGGATGGGGTAGCAACATCTAAATCAGGATGAGTGAGTGATAAGGAATCAAGAGAGGGATTAGGAAATATGATAGGATTTGGATTTGTGACAACAGGTGATAAGAGCTCATGTGATGGAGTGACGGAATTTTGAGTGACAAGGAGATCATGGAATCGAACGAATGGGAGACTATGATTTGAGATGGGCTAGATGGGATGAAAGGATCTTGATGTGGAGGAGGAGTTATGGCATGCTTTGGATCAAGCTCTTGGAATGAATCATTGTGTGTGGGTGGCATGATGATGGATTCTTGGAGGGACTCTTCAAGTGGGGAAGATGGAAGGTTGGAGGATTCAAAGAATTCATGGGAATGGATTTCAGTGATACTAGGAGTGGGAGAAGTGGATTGGATTTGTGGTTTGATGGATCTCGGAGTAGGAGGTGAGTTTTTAATGGATTCAATGGGTGTGATGGTTTCAGTTGTTTGAGTAGTGCTAGGGGTGGTAACAACAATGATAGGCATGGGTTGGAGAAGGGTCTCATCACTAGTGACCATGGATGATGGGTTGGGATGACATGGTTCCATGACATCATGATGTTGAGTTGGGGACATCTTCTTTGTCATAAGTCCTTGGAGAACTTCTAGAGTAAGAAACTTGCATTCCTTAGGCTTAGATGGCGAGGTAGGAGTGGATGAAGGATTAGGGATTGGTGGAGGATTGGGATTATGGACTAGTGGACTAGGATTAGATGGAGGAATAGGGTTGGATGTAGGACTAGGAGTAGATGGGGGATTAAGATTAGATGAAGGGTTAAGGTAGGGATATTGGAATGGTGAATTAGGATATGGGTACATGGATGGTGGATTAGGACAAGAGGATACGACTGGTGGATTGTAGTAAGGGTATTGGGATGGTGGATTAGGATGGGAATATGTGGGTATTGGATTAGGATAAGGAGATGCAGATGTTGGATTAGGGTAAGTTGATGAGGGTGCAGGATTAAGGTGAAAAGGTATGGATGTAGGATTATAATAGGTTGATTGGTATAGAGGATTAGGATAGGGGGACATGGATGGGGGATTTCAATAAGGGTATTGGGATGGTAGATTAAGATAAGAAGATGTGGGTTTCGGATAAGAGGATGATGTAGATGAAGAACATGACAAATATGCAGATGGGGAAGATAATAGATATCCCTTGTCAAAGGTAGCATAACAAGTGTGACTAGGCATGGATGAAGACATAACAGGATAGCTTGGAGGAGTAATTGGATTTTGGAAAGCGGGTGGAGAAATCTTACAAGTGATGATGGCATCAAGGGGATCTATGTCGTATACTTCTGAACTGACAAAAAATTTGTTATCGTCATCGACATAATTAGGGTTTCCCTAGACTACTATTGGTGAAGGATAAGGATTCATGATGATGAAAGAATAAATAGGATGGATCAAATATTTTGGATGGAAATGGACTAAAGCTCAAATTGGGATTTAAGTCAAGCTCAAATTGAGATGATGATTGGATGATGCAATGGGATTGATTCTGATCATCGGATTTGATTATCAAAGGATGACTACGACACCGAATCTACTTCGAGATGGAAGTAGATTGATTGGTGATTGGGTAGAGATGTGACTAGATTGGATTGGATAAGATCAATCGATGATGGATAAGATTGAATGATGGATCAGATAGGATGATAAAAGGGATCAAAAAACCCCATTTAGAGATTACTCTAGGTGACTTAGGATACTGATTGATCGGATTAAAGGATAAATGGATGATTGCGGCATTGAATCCACCTTGAGATTGAAAGTGGATTGATTGGACCAATGATAATGATTAACTTAGGACAGATGTCAATCATAAGAAGATGTTGATAATGATGATCAATTCAGACACTTAGGTCAATTAGGATAATAACTTGAAATGAATTTCAAGGGATTCAGATAGATGAATGATTGGATAAAATGATTGGATTGGGGGAACAAATGATCAGATTGGGGGAACGAATACTCGAAAGGGGAGATAGACACTCGGAATGAGAAGACGAAGGTTTAGAATGGATGAAATATTACTTGAACGAGTAAATGGATGATCGAGAGGGATGAACAACTACTCAAAATGAGTAAATGACTTCTCAAAATGGATGAATGATTCTCAGAATGAGAAGATGAAGGTTTGAAATGACTGAACAATTACTCAGAATGAGTAAACGATTTATCGAAATAGATGAATGACTACTCAAAATGAGTAAATGACCACTCGCAACGGATGAATGATTCTTGGAACAATTAAACAAGTGATCAGAATGGCTAAACAAGAGCTCAAAATGATAAAAGGAAGTTTGAAATGGATGAACGTTTACTCAAAATGAGTGAATAGATGATTGGAATGGGAAAATGACTACTCGAAACGAGAAGACGAAGGCTTAGAATGGATGAACGATTGGTTGGAAAAAGGAAACGATTGCTCAAAAGGGATGAACGATTGGTTAAAATGAGTAAATGAACACTCAAAATGGGGGGCCGACTCTTGGAATGAGGAGATAGATGCTCAGAATGGATGAATGGTTACTCGAAATGAGTGAACAGATGATTGGAATGGGAAAATGGGTGGTCAGAATAGGAAAATAGGTGGTGAAATTGGTCGTTTGGAGGGAAGGAACGCCCTTTCAGGGGGTAGGTACACCCTTTCAGAGGGCAGATACTCCTTTTCAGGAGGGTAGGTATGCCCTTTTAGGGGTAGGTACACCTCTTGGGTGAAAATTTTAACAATTTTGGCCAAAAACAAGCTAACAAAGGCTGAAGCAGAGGGTAGGTACACCCCTTTAGAGGGCACGTACATCCCTTCAGAGGGAAGGTATGCCCCTTTAGAGGGAAGGTACGACCTTCTGCAGAAAAGTTAGACTTGACTTAATGAAGAACAACTATGGCAAGGACTCAAAACACAACAAACAACAAGCAATAAGGTTGATCAACTTGACTAGTAAAGTATGCACTGGTTTTACACAAGAAGACAATTCAGACAACACAATCCTATGATTAGTATGAAGGGTATGGCCAACATAGATTTCTAATCTAGGCTAAACAAGGCAATCTAGGGAGTCCTCGATATATGCTCGATACGTGAGGCACAACCGTGAACACCAGCCTATCACAAGTGTGAGTCAAGAACCCCATTGAGATACTAAAAGGCTCAAACCAACTCTTTACGTCTATCTAGGTATCACCCTAGCTTTGATGCTCCGCCAGACACAATGTGACTAGATTGAGGTATAACTTTGGCTCTCCCCCCTTTATATACCCCATTGGTACGCGTGGTTGGAATCATTCCTTGGGGTGATGAAATCCCCAAGCAGGTCCCACTAAGAAGAGAATGTTAATCATTTTCGACTACTCCCTAGGCTCATACGAAGTGCAAAGGGAAAGCTTGAACGGTATAACATCCCCTTGGGTAAGAAAAAAGACTTAGGTAAGCTATGATTTCTCTTCACCTAGGATTTCCAAATGGTGTAAGGGGATTGGATACGTCAGTAGCTTACCTACAAACACATCACACAAACGTTTTGACTTCCCCCTAATTAAACTATGTGCCTAAATAATAAAGAAAATGACAACCATTAATCAATGAAACCGTCTTCCCTGCAGCAAATGCATTAGGAGTTTTGAATTTGTGTCTTCAATAAGTGTTTGGAGCTACACAAATGTTAAAAAAACTCATACAAACACCAAAAAAATAGTTTAGGGTTAGTACAAATTGAAAACAATCAAAAATAGAATCTGAAAATGAAAGTTTACCCCTTGTTTTTACCTTTAAAAAATCTCTATCAAGGGTAGGTACACCCCTCTAGGAGGGAGGGTACACCCTTTTGTGTCTATCTGGGATGGGTACGCCCTTCTGGGAGGGCAAGTATGCCCCTCTATAGAAAATAGTTAGCAAAAACAATAAAAAAATGAAAACAAAATGTTGTTCAAGGGTAGGTACGCCCTTCTGTGTCTATCAAGGGTGGGTATGCCCTTTTGGGAGGGCAGGTACACCCTTCTACAGAAAATAGTTAGCAGAAAATAGAAAATAGTATTGTTCAAGGACAGGTACACCCTTTTGTGTCTGTCAAGGGTGGGTATGCCCCTCTGGGAGGGTAGGTACGCCCCTTTGGGAGGGCAGATATGCACCTTTGTGGCTATCAAGGGAAGGTACACCCCTTTGCGAGGGAAGGTATGCCCCTTTGTGGCTATCAAGGGTAGGTATGCCCCTCTGGGAGGGCAGGTATGCCCTTCTACAACTTGAACCTGCAAAAACTCAAAAAATAGCAAATGTAAAAGATAGGGACCCGTTTGTGGGTCCCACCGAGTGTGCTAGAAATGTGAACCAGTATTTTCTCCTACTCTAAATTTGAAAAACAAGATGAAATGCTAAAAGTAAAAACACTAACTACATGTCAAGATAAGGCCTAAGTTGCATTCAAAAAAAATACAAGAAAATGACAAGTTATTACCTTGCTTGAATTGATGAGTTGGTTGGTCCTTTTTGATAGTTGATTTATGTGCTCCGTTGATGGCAAGGGGATAAAAATGGATGGATACAAGATGAGATGATAGTTAAGCTAGGTATTCCATGATGATGAAAATGGAGTAGTAGATGCAAGATAGGTTGAATGCAAAGAGTGCTTGAATGACTCACAATTTTTCTAGCATGAGGGTACTTGAATGCTTAAAGTCTTTTAATGAATGAAAAAGAGGGGTATTTATAGAAGTTGAATTCTCTAGAGAATTCAATGGTCAGGATTGAGCCACCATGGCCAAGATGAAGGGCTATAGTGAGTTGAAGACTCACAAGCCCTCGCATCTTAACAAGTGGAGGATGAAGTGTCCAAGGATATGATGAGATGGAAAGAGGTACAAGTGAGGTGGAAGAAGGAAAAATGATGTGGAAGAAGGACAAGTGATGGAAAGGTACTTGTAAGTACCTTGGAATAAGGATGATGTGACCTCTCAATGATCACATGGGGAAGGGGAGAATCTTGAGTGAATAAAAGTGAATTTAAAATTTACATGATTGAGGAATATTGTGGATAAGACAAGGTTCCCAAAAAGAGAGGTGAGAAGTACCTTGTATAAGACAAGGTCCTTAAAAAGGTAAGTACTTACCCACATGTCACTGATGTGACAAGTCAAAGATTCTAGGAGACTTTGACACATGTGATGTGACAAGTCAAAGGTTCTAGAACTTGCATGGGAATAAGGAGAGTTTTGGAAGGATAAAAATGAATTAAAATTTTTTTGGAGAAAGAGAGGAATCTTGGATGAATAAAAATGAATTAAAAATTCCTTGGGGGATGGGGAGAGTTGACCAAGGTACTGATTAGGCTTAACTGATAAGTAATTAGAGGATAATTAGTGGTTAAGGAATATTAGAGGCCAACTTGAAAAATTTGGAGGATGTGACACATCCTAATCAAGGATTAGGCATGTGCACATCTCTAATGATGAGATTAGGAGATAGATTAGGATTAAGGATAAGGATGTTACATGTGAGGAATTAAATAAATGTCATATTTATTTAATTCATTTGATGAAAATGAGGGATACATGGGGTAAGGTATTTAATTATTTAACTAGATACCTTAGGGATTTGAGAGAATTAAGGGTATTAATGTGAATAAGGGGATGTTTAGATGAAAAGGGGAAAATTTGGACAAATGTAAGTGTCCAAATTTAGGTGTCTATAGAATTTATTCTTTGGTATTTCATGTGATCACAGATGGATGTTTACGTAATGTTATGGATGTATGTACGTTGTTCATCTATTTTATATAATGGTTTTAAAATGAATCCTTGTGAATGGATTTTCATTATTATGGGGATTGGGACATGTTAGGAATGTTCGGAAGTAATGAAGTCTTGTTACCATAGAGGACTAGATAAATGATGTGTATGTATAGTTTCATTATTAGTGATGTATGTTAATTTACATTTCATGTTAGTTCTTTAAAAAATAAATTGTGCTATAATTTAGTTGTTGTGTTGTCCTTTGGGGTTTGTGTGGTGGGGCGATACACTTGGTATTAGAGCCTAGGTTCATACACTGGGCACTCTGGATACATATGACCCCATTACATTGACCTAGTTGTTCGTACTCTTGAGGTTATGCTTTCTCTTTTGGGTCACCCTCGCTTGTCAACCTGAGATTTTTCCTTAGGTGGTGTTTGTCCAATGGTGCAGAAAACTGATGGAAAGGATAGGACCCTCGGTGTAGTGTGCAATGCACCAATATTCTTCCTACCAGGGATACATTATGGACCCTTGTGTAGCTTTGTGATTTTTTCCCGGTGGTGTTAATTTTAGTGTGTATGTGAAGAATGTGTCTTAAATCTAGAAATTTGTGCTTATGAAGTGATAAATTATGTTTTTTGCTTTTGAAAGGGCATAAAATTATGACCTTGTGTCACATATATTATGAGATTTAGTGTTGAATAATGAACAAAGTGAAATTTATTACATGTAAATAAGGGATATTTAACGAAAATGTGTGCTTTGTGTGTATAATTATGTTGTGTTTTTATGAAAGTGTAGCATTTTGAGGTAATAAATCAGTTTGAATGACTGGTACTAATGTGTTATGTTTCCACCCTAGTTTGTGATTTCTAGGTAGTTGGCTTTGGAACTCGGTGATGAAGGTAAAGTAATTGGGATATTCAGATGTAGATACTAATGATGTCAAGCAGTGATCTATTTTTGATACAACACATGATATAGTTTCATGGCTATGATCATTATGTGATTATTATTCTGATTGTCAAGTAGTGGATTGTTTACGAGTCGATTTAATTATCAGGGTTGTTTTGACTAATGTGGTTAATTGTTAAGGTGTCTTAGTGGGAGGGATAGTGTAGCATTACTCGTTCGCGAGTACCCTACTACACTGTGATTTCCTCTCATGGTGTGTTTGATTGCATGGTATATATATGTTGTTCGACAGTTTGTCTGATGTGGGTTATAGGTACCAGGCATCGACTCCACTTGCACTGTCAAGTCTGAGCATGCCTTAAAACCCAATCAAAATGATGTTGAAAATAGAGATGACAAAAGGTCCCCTACCCTTGCCAATGTCCTCGATGAGAATGATTACCCAATTGGTCACCCGTTAGTCATGTTTGTGTTTTGGTTAGTGGTTCTCATTTTTTTGTCCTTGTTGATTTTGGGTTGCTTGATTATTTGATGTTGCTTATATTTATGTGTGTTTTATTCTATCTTGCGACTTCCAGGAGTAAGTCGAATCGTAGGGGGGGAGGATGTAGTGCCCCTCCATGATTGGCCCTTTCATGATGTTCGATAAATTAATATTATAGGTTGTCTCATTAATTGATTTAATTGAATTGAATTGATTTGTAAGGTTGTTTAATTAAATTAGAATTAAATAAATTAATAAATAAATCAAGACTATAAATAGATATCATATGGATTTTGATAATTAGTTATTAAATTAAATTATGTGACTATATGCTTTGATAATTAAAATAAAGATAAATATTATTATTATTATTATTGAGTGATAATAAATTAAATGTGGGAAGATAATATAATTCAAAATGGAATAATTAATTGGAGGATATTTTCAAACAAGTTATTAAAGCAAGTTGTTAAAGAAAGTACAAAGATGGAAAAGTTGAGTTTGAGCACATGCATGATTCCTAACTAGTCATGAAATGGAAAGTTGTCATTTTAAGTGGATATTGTTTGATTTTTACTTTAAAAAATCTAATGACTTTCTGGGTTTTAATAAGGATCATTTTTGGAAGATGTGGGAGGGGATTGATTTTTGTTTTTGGAACGAAAATTTCTATCTACAACAACATCGTCAAAATACATATTTTCTATTGTTTGTTGTTCGAAGACAACCGGCATGTGGGAGAAATTGTTGAAGGTTTGAACAAGGAATCGACAGGAAGAAGAGGAGATCTATGGAAAATTACCAAAGCTCGCACAGGTGGTTAGGTACCCTGTTTTAGTTAGTGAATTTGGTCCATCTTTCTCTCAGAATGTTAATAGAATGTGAATTGAATTATTTTTGGTGTATATTTCTAACTGCCTAGTTTTAGATCCTACAAAGTTCTACTTCTTTTCTCTATAGAGATCAATGTCTTCTTGCATGGCTTCACCATATTTATCTTATCATGGGCATATTCATAGTTTGGCATCATTGTGACACTAATCCTCTTCTCTAAAATGCTTCCTCTTATTTATGTCATTCTAGAATAATATCAACAATTATGTGATATCATTAGTGGTTCTTAGCAAGCTTTTTTTTCCTCTTCGCCTTTGTTTTCTTCTGAGCCATTGCAACGAATCCTCCTCCCATTCACATTCTTGCATCTTTTTACACGCCTAAGATAAGATTACATTGGTCAGACTTATTGTATTGCTTGAACCATGGTATAGGTTATGTAGTTTTAAATTAGATCCAAAGCAATTATCTATTGGTTTCATTACTCTAACTTTTTAGGAGTATTTGATAAGTCCGCTTTTCATGTTGATACTCTTAGCCTTCAATCAAATATGATCCATAGGCACACTGGCATCTTAATTTAAGGTTTAGAGTGCCCTAAGATAACCAGCACTGGCATGAAGGTTAACCATGCGTACCTTATGATCAACTACATATGTAAAGCAATAAGGATTACTAGTGTGTGAAGTAGTGTGCCGCCCCCATCCACTAAACCTATGTGGCTACATGCAGCCATAACACAATATATTGATAAATGAAATTTTGTTCTTACAATGGATTTCATTGCTAATAAATAATTTCAAACAGACAAGTTTGTATGCAATGATTGATTTTATGTCAAAGCAAATCCAAATGGGAAAATTATATTCGATTCCTTTCCTCCTGTTATGCTTGATGGATGCCCCTTCATTATTATAGGATATTTGATACAATACACATTACTATAGTGTGGGCCTTTTTTTTAGATTGTTTCATTTAGCACCACCAATATTCTCCACAAGAAAATTGTACCTATTTTAAACGATGGAAATAGTCCACATCTCTTAGAAAAATTTCTTTTGCAACAATCTAGGAGATGAATTTAGATGCAACATAGAAATCTGATCATACTCAGAGGTCTTTAACATCTCTAATAGCGGTGCAAGGACCATTTTTAACAACTTAATGCAAATACCAACTTTTCATTATGGTGGTCAATTAATGATTATATCTTCTTCTCTTCTGTAGCATTAAGTAAAATTATTGAATCTGTAAATATGTCCCTGTTGCTTTCATTCGCCAAGTCAATTTCTTCATTCCACGCTATCCTATTCTCTTACTAGTGCTTGTTGAGATCTTTCCTTCCATTGATGACTAAAAATAATATGATTTTCCTAGAGCAAGAGGTATTCGACCGAAATATAGACCATATAAGAAGGCTTCGATCTTTAAGCTTCAAAATATGGTAGTTTCTAGTCATTGTTTATTTCTACTTTGATATTGTAGGCAGAGGCAATTAACTCTATTTTTTTATTCTTATCACCAGCTTATTTCACATATAATGACAATAGTTATACAGACTATAGTCATCGCTTAAATCCACTGACTGTTGAGCAACATCAACAATTCGATTGTCATCCCTCTCTATTCATGTAATTGGCATACCTTCTAAGCACTTTACTAGAATAAGATAATCTCCTAACTTGGTTGGTCATTTCCTTACACTAATCCTTAGATTTATAGATTTAAAAAGATATTTGAGTCCCTCACTCACTTTTACCTCATATTGTAAAATTATGTTTTCACATAAATTTTAATGTTACCTCTAAAATGCATTAGGATTATTTTTATTCGATTCTCTTATCTAGATACGTAGTATGCATTTCAATACTTTTATATAAATAATTTATATATATATATATATATATATATATATATATAAAATTACATATTTGAAGGAGTCCATTGAAAATATATAATGAAATTCATTGTGAGTTTTAGATCAAATCATACCCTTACCATAGGGTAGCTTGTGGACATACAAGTATTATCTTTCGATATGTTTATAATCATGTGGTAATCTTCGGGATGAGTAACATGTTAGACTAAAACATAAGTTAGTCCCTAGAGGCAAACCATACCCTGGATGCGAGAAGGATGTACTAACTATAAACTCCTCTCATGTTTTCATGACAAAGCATGGAAAACTTCAATTTAACAAATAAATGCCTTTCCCCAATAATTCTTATCCTATATTAGTTCTTAGCAAGGGTATACATTACTCGATAAAGAAATAGAAATAATTGAGATAGAGTTAGCATCATTGTGATAGATAAATGAAACTTCAATCTATTAAGTAATGTTAGTAATGGATCTCGGCATCTTCCTTGCTAATCTAAAATTATTGAAAATGAAGGCTTCTACAATTTTTTAACAATTATTGTAATCTTAGCATATCGTTGAGACTATTGTTAATTAAAAGTGAATCTTTTATTATCTAATACTTAAAATTAATATGTACAGCTTAACTTTGGATCCCCACTTATCAACTAACTTTTATTTCGTATTACTTAGTACTCTATTAGATTTTATTTGAGTGGGTATTGCAATATTAGAATGAGTGAGGGTAAAATATTAAGAATGAATTATTTGAAAACTCTGGTTAATTGTAAATGTTTGAGGTCACTCTTTGTTAGCTGATTTGCAAATGATTGTTAATTATGCTTTAGTAGTTGACTAGTAAAATTGTTTTGTAAATTAAATAATTGAAATATTGATATTTGAAGTTGTAATGCTAGCACTAGGGTTTCATATAACTAGTTGGTAGGGATGTTTGTTTTGTTCATAAAGTAGATATCTTAAAGATTGTTATTTGAATTATATGATCTATTGATTGAACCAAGTGGTGGTGGTTTTGATTGATTATTATATTGAATTATTGTGTTGCTTATTGGAGTGGGGGTTTTTGATAACTGTTTATAAGTGGGTTTGAGTAATATTATTAAAGTTTCCTTGGGAGACATTATTTGTACATTAATGGTTTTTACATCATGTAACCACTGTTGGTTGATTTTAGTATTGGGTAATTGTGCTTGGCTATGTCATTGAGTTGTGTTGGTTATTGCTTTTTGGAGGGAGCTTTTGTGTTAATGGTTATTGTGGGTCTTCCAGAGGTTAGAGGGGAGTATGGTTTATACTTGTATGAGTTGGTATGGGGGTTGGGGATTAGGTGAGGTTGCTAGGGTAACCTAGGATGGGGGCTGAGAACCTATGAAGATCTGCATTGGGTAGCCCATATCAAGCCATGAGAGTTTGCATGAGTTTTATGTTGTTTCACCTAGAAGAGGGTGGTTTCACTATTTTGTCATTTTGAAAGTGGTTGATCTTTATAATTGGATTGTATGCATCAGTGATGTAGATACAAAGGTTCACAACATTCAACCTAATTCATGAAATATAATACTCTTTCTTTGAGGCAATTTCAACTACTCATTCTTGAGAAATAAGGCTCCAAAAAGGCCAATATAACAAAACATGTACCCTCAAATCAACTCCAAAACCACAAACAACTAGAGAGAGAATTTAATCAAATCATAAAACTATCAACTCAATCATCTTTCTCAAGAAAAATCATCTATTAAAGCAGCAAATATAAAAACCCATACTCAAGGCTTGAACAAAGCTCCATTCAATGAGGGTTTGTAGAAAGTATGTTTTCTAAACCTCGTACCAACTGGTCACACCTTTAATCATACTGGAATATGTCTGCAAAAACTCAAACAATCATCAAAAATTGCTTCCCCAAAATATTTCACACTTTTCCATCCTTTAACCTCTCAAATTCACCCAAAACATGCAATTTTAACAACTAGGGCAGCCTAGGGCATCACCAAAAACATAGAAACCCTTATTAAAATTATCCAAAACCTTGGATATAGTAAGAAAACCTCAAAATAAAATTTTCCACAAATTTTTAGAAGTTTCCACCGTACAAATTAGAAGAAATCACATTTTTTTGTATGCAACCCCAAAAACCCTATGTTCAGAACAGTTTTTAGGAAATGACTTGTTTGACCCCTTAAATGACATTATAAAAATTACTGGTAAAAATAAAGTTTGTCCACCACATCAATATATTTCTATATATCTAAGTTTTAGGTCCGTACAATTCCGTACTTGTCCGTAATAACATGTTTTCTGACTGTAATTTCTGAAAAACATTTTCTGAACTGCCTGCGTACACAAAAATCATCATAACTTTCTTAATACTCAATGAAAATGAGTGAGACTTGAACCAATGGAAAGATTATTCAATAAAATACACCATAAAACTACTTTCACAAATATTACAGGCCATACTAGGCCGTACAAGGCCTGGAAGCAGGGAAAAAACTGTTAAAACTTCAAAACAAGGTATTGAAATTGACAAAATTGATTCCAATTTACATTGCCTTCCTTTGGCTCACCTCTCTAAGGCTTAAATAGATTCTTAAAACATAAATAATTATTTCCCCTTCATTTTGAATTAATTAACTACCCTTTACAACCAACTGACCCTTCATATTCTTGCTTTTGTTCACATTTTGCACTTTTGCAATTTTACATATTTTACAACTTTTTGCAGCAAATTGACTCAACCAACCCCTTAGTGACTTTAAATACATTAAAATATAACCACCCAAGACCTTTTACAATGCTTTTACATACATTTTACATTCAAAGATTCAATTTTTGAAATTTATCCTTTTGAAGGCATTTGTGAGCAAGGTGCTCCTACACCATACAACCAACGAGCAAAACTTTCCAAGTCACTTGGAAACATGCTTGTACCTGCAAAACAAAATTAATCTTCCTTCTTCATCTTCATTTTTTTTTGCCTTGTCTTCTCTAACCAATCCTTTGTTCAACTTCTCATCTACTCCCATCAGTGGAGTACTCTTCAGGCTACAAACTCAAGTGCTTCTTCAGAAAACTATCCATCTCTCTTTCACCTGCAAACACAAACTCAAACACGAACTCAACAAACCATCCATCTACCCAACAACAGATCCTGGAAGATGCCTCTCTCTCTTTTCCTCTGCACCTTCTACCCAGCTTAATCTCCATTGGAGGATGGTGACCATAGACATTTCCTTGTCTGCCAACACACAACTCAGAAACTTTCCTCTGTGCAGTTAGATGGACCAAGCACCTACAACCAAACGCAATAACAATAACTCAACAACCTAGATCAGCTAGCTCTGATACCAATTTGATGCAGAGACAAAGGTTCACAACATCCAACCTAGTTCATGAAATAAAATACTCTTTCTTTGAGGCAATTTCAACTACTCATTCTTGAGAAATAAGGCTCCAAAAAGGCCAATATAACAAAGCATGTACCCTCAAATCAACTCCAAAACCAAAAACAACTAGAGGCAGCATTGAATCAACTCATAAAACTATCAACTCAATCATCTTTCTCAAGAAAAATCATCTATTAAAGCAACAAATACAAAAACTCATACTCAAGGCTTGAACAAAGCTCCATTCAATGAGGGTTTGTAGAAAGTATGTTTTCTGAACCTCATACCAACTGGTCACACCTTCAATCATACTAGAATATGTCTGCACAAACTCAAACAATCATCAAAAATTGCTTCCCCAAAAAATTTCACACTTTTCCATCCTTGAACCTCTCAAATTCACCCAAAACATGCAATTTTAACAACTAGGGCAGCCTAGGGCATCACCAAAAACATAAAAAACCTTATTCAAATTATCCAAAACCTTGGATATAGTAAGAAAACCTCAAAATAAATCTTTCCACATTTTTAGAAGTTTCCACCGTACAAATTTGAAGAAATCACATTTTTTTGTATGTAACCCCAAAAACCCTATGTTCATAACAGTTTTTAGGAAATGACTTGTTTGACCCCTTAAATGGCATTATAAAAATTACTGGTAAAAATAAAGTTTGTCCACCACATCAATATATTTCCATATATCCAATTTTTAGGTCTGTACCATTCCGTAATTGTCCGTAATAACATGTTTTCTGACTGCAATTTCTGAAAAACATTTTTTGAATTGCCTGCCTACACAAAAATCATCATAACTTTCTTAATACTCAATAAAAATGAGTGAGACTTGAACCAATGGAAATATTATTCAATAAAATACACCATAAAACTACTTTCACAAATTTTCCAAGCCGTACTAGGCCATACAAGGCCTGGAAATAGGGAGAAAACTATTAAAACTTCAAAACAGGGTATTGAAATTGACAAAATTGATTCCAATTTACATTGCCTTCCTTTGACTCGCCTCTCCAAGACTTAAATAGATTATTAAAAGATAAAGAATTATTTCCCCTTCATTTCAAACTAATTAACTACCCTTTACAACCAACTGACCCTTCATATTCTTGCTTTTGTTCACATTTTGCACTTTTGCAATTTTACATGTTTTGCTACTTTTTGCAACAAATTGAATTAACCAACCCCTTAGTGACTTTAAATACATTAAAATATAACCACCCAAGACCTTTTACAATGCTTTTACATACATTTTACATTCAAAGATTCAATTTTTGAAATTTATCTTTTTGAAGGCATTTGTGAGCAATGTGCTCCTGCACCAATCAGGGTATGTAGCCTTGCACTGTTTGCTTGTGGTTATGGTTAGGGAAAGAGTTTAAATTATTGTTGTTTTTCATGTTGAGTTCTTTGTGAAATATTTTTCTTATACTTGTTATGCTTATGTGGGTTTTAGCCTTGCACTGTGGAATTTTTTTATTAAGGGGATCTTGTGGGAGGTGGTGCATGCCTCATTTAATGTGCATATTTATATGGCTTTTCTAGTTTGTGCAAGTTGGCTTACCCAGTTAGTGACTGTGAGTTTCTTGTTGCTAGTAGGGGGAGTGGATTTCAATGGGGTTTGAGACTCGAAAGTGGTGCAAAGGTAACTCATTGAGAGTCTCTTTAATTAGTGATAACCTAAAATTAAATTAAATTGGGGGTGTTGGGTAGTTCACATTAATCAAGATAATGGTGTGCCTCACTCATGGCTCAAGTGCTCATTTAGGCTTGAGATGAGTGGGAAGGTCGGGAATGACAAGGTCAACTACCTTGTCTTCATGAAAGGTATGTTGATTCCGCATGAGTGAGAATGGGGGTTGGGGATTGGTTGAGGTTGCCAGGGTAACTCAGGATGGGGGCTGGTAACCTAGGAAGATCCACATTGGGTAACCTGTATCGAGCTATGCGATGACACTCTTCCCTATAGCAACTTTGTATGCCTTTTTTGTTTTCCCCTTATTGTTCTTGTACCTCTGGAAGTGGTTGTTCTTTATGTTTTGCTTGTTACTCTTGTATGTTGGAGTCTTGTGAAGCCTTGTCTACTTGACTATTGGAGTAGTGGGTCCTTATCATCATCTTCTAGCATGGGGGTTGGACCTTAGGGTTCAAAATGGTTGGGTGGAACATGTTATGCACTCCTTTGGGTTCCCAGTTGATGTTCGTGAGCATGGAGTTGTACTTTATGTAGTGGTTCTAGATCTTGTTGTAGCATTGATGTTATATGTGATGTAATCATTCAGTTGTATCATATCATGTTTTGATGTATCCTTCATGTTTTATGTTGGAAAGAACAAATGTACTATTGTAATCATTGAAACGGCATATATATATATTGATGTAATAAATGTGATGGATGTATTCTTTGGTATTTCATGTGATCATGGATGGATGTTTACATAATGTTATGGATGTATGTACATTGTTAATCTATTTTATATAATGGTTTTAAAATGAATCCTTGTGAATGGATTTTCATCATTATAGGGATTGGGACATGTTAGGAATGTTCACAAGTAATGTAGTCATGTTACCCTAGAGGACTAGATAGATGATGTGTATGTATAGTTACATTATTAGTGATGTATGTCAATTCACATTTCATGTTAGTACTTTAAAAAAAAAAATTGTGCTATAATTTAGTTGTTGTGTTGTCCTTTGGGGTTTGCATGGCGAGGCATTACAATATTCAAAATCCTCACCTGTAATTCAATCCAAGCTTGTTATTGACTCATTGAACATCATTAGCCTTTTGCTTCAAAGCCATGTTCATATTGAAGATGCTTTTTTAAAATTTAATAGTTAATGGGGTCCCATGTTTTTTAGCATAAATCTATTTATAGTAACATTAGACTTTTGTGATTAATTCTAAATAATCATGACTTGTCATATTCATCATGTCATTTCCTACGTTTCAAAAATAATGAATTACCATGGCCTGTTCAAGGCATTCTTAAGAAAAATCAATGAGAAAAACTAAAACAAGAAGACCAAAATTCAAAGAACATGAAAAACATTTTTTGTATCCTTTACTTATTTTTCTATTGTTGTAGAAAACTTTCCACATACATCATGGAGAAATCATTGACATAAGAAAAAATTCCATCTTGTTGTTATGGTAGTTTTTCAATAACAAAACTATTATCTTTCCTTTTTCCTTCAACACCAACCTTCTTCGGATGTGTTTGATTCCCAATGATTCCACTTTAGTGGTTTTGTTAGCCTCTAATCTACCAATTGATTGCTTTAATTTGAGTGACCGATTTGTGAGTTAATTTCCCAATTACTTCCAACATTTGAGGGTTGTCTTCCCTTTCATTGAGGTGGGTTGGGAAATGAGATCTTGTTATATAATGCTTTGGGAAGAGGAGAAGAGAGACTTAAATTTGAAAAATACAAAAATCACTTCTTTTCTTGGGTTGGACAGTGTGTTTTAGTAGTTGTAGCTAGGAGACAAAACACTTCAAATGTAGATATTAGGTATCTAGAGGATGAAAACCCTTGAGTAATAGATTGACATTTGGAATATTTTACATGTGGACATGTTTCATAAGTTGTATTAGTTTGATGAGCTTCAGGTTTTTACTATTTTTAAGAAGTTAAAAAATATAAAATATCTATTGATGAGAATAGGTCTAGGTTTGTCTTTTGGTACAAGTTTTTTAAGATCATTTTTTGTATTTATTAGTATATATCTTTATAATGGTATTAGGGTTTTCATTAGAAGAAGATTTGGATGAATAGTAGGAGCAGGACTTGGATGCACTACATGCTAAATATAGACCACCAAAGTCAAAAACCATAACCAAGAAAAGAAGTAAACCCACCCTAAAAAACCTTATAAATATTTACAAAGAAAGTTGGGAAATTGATCATCTCCTCATTTCATGGATCCAAGAAAGTTTCAACATGACCTTGGATCCAAAAACTAAGCACTTCTCATTGAGTCCTATGTACAAGGAGGAAGCAGTTAAATTTTTGATCCTTCACTTATAGGGGTTTGGACATGAGTTGTGTGTTGAAAGAATGGGAAAATTGAAGGTGTTGTCATTGATGTCAATTGGTCAGTTGGTTATCTACTAGTTTTTGTTGGCTATATATGTCAAGGATATTGAGAAAATTGTAATAAAGATATGTTGTAGATGTTCTATGGTTGCTCTGGGTTTTTGGTCCAAAATTGCTCCTATGGTTGTACGGTTCATATATGTTGTTCATGGTTGAGAGAAGGTGCTATATTCAAATTCTTGGTTGTTGGTTCATTGTACAATGCAAGTTGTGTTCAGCAGTTGTGAACTGTGGTTTTCTATGTTTTTGATTAAGATCTGGGAGAGATGGTGTTGGTGCAAATTTCTCTTTGATGAAGTCTTATGACATATGGTTCTAAAGTTGTGTTGCCCTAATTGTTTTGAAGTTAATTTTGGCATTTGGAAAGTTTGTGCTTAATGGTTCTATGTGTTTTACATTGGTGTGGCCGACCTTGTGTGAAATACTACTTTTGAGAATGATGAAGCATGTTGGATCTATTTGGGTCCCTATGAAGTGTGTGTTTGGATCACCCTCATTCTAATTCCACCCTAGGATGTTTTGGAACTGACCTAATCTGAATTTGATTTGGATAGCCGACTTTGGATATGCTTCAAAATCAAAGATGGTATAAATACAATATGAATTAGTAATGGAAAATATACAAGAGCGAAGAAGAAGCGTGATAAGAGAAAAGATAAAGTATAGTTTGGTGCAACATTAATTCTATTCAGTAAGAGTGTGTGTTGAGAGTGTGGGAGATTAGTGCAAAGCTTAATGTTGAGTTTCCAGATGCAGTGAGTAGAAGGTGAACTCTATCATTCATGCAAGTTGATTGAATGACTATGGTGGAATCCTTTGTTGCATTGGGATTGTAGTCTCTCTATAACAAGTCTTCTTTGTCTTCTTTGTATCTCTATGGCAGTGAGCCCTCTGGGTTGTAGCCCTATAGGACAGTGAGTCCTTGTTGTGGACAATGTCCTTGTTGTGAACATTGAATCCTTATTTCAAGTAGTAAGCCTGTTTGTAATCCTCATCATCATTTTTCCCTCATTGGGTTTTCCATGTAAATCTAGTGTTACTTTGTTTATGTGTTGGATTTGAGTTTTTGCATTGGCATTTCATGATTAATCATTTAAGCAATATTAAACTGTATTAGTTCCACTGATTGAATTAAAGGTTTAGTTCTATGACAACTGATTCACCCCCCTTCTTAGTTGTCCTATTCAACATTGTGGTATCATAGTTTGGAGAATCAAGGGTACAACCCTAATTTATCAAGTACACCCCTTTGAGGTCTTCCTCTCGTATCAAATGGGAGTGAGTATGGGTCCTACAATGGGACTGTCTTGGGTCTTTCCAAGGTCCTACCCAAGCACCTTGGGTTTTTTGTGGGTCCTTTATATGAAGGACTCATAGTAAACCCATGATGCTCTTGGATGAATCCAAGGGGACTCAAGGATTGCCCAAATAAAATCATTTTTTAAGTATGTTTTTATAAACAAAAATATGTCAAATACCTAGTTTCACCTTTAAGTGATAAAATTGTGAAAATAGTGTGCACCATGAAGGTTTGTGTGGTTTCAAAAGCCTTAATTTGGGCTTGGTGGAAAGGCCTCATGCCGTTGATCTTGTTGATGTAGGAGCATCCAGGTGGATTGGAAATCAACATCAACCCAAAACAAGTTTCAGGTTTGAATTTTAGTTTTGGTTTGTTTTGGGGTTCATTTGACATCTCTTGGCTTTGGAAAGCTCCTTGTGTGTTCAAATTTGCATAAAGTCAATTTTTATCAAATCATCATTTTAAGGCTCTACAAGTAGTTTTCAAAAATTAATTTGGAAAAATTGTAAGGATTGGAGTAGAATACTTTGGTAGGGGCATTTATGGAGGTGGCATGTGAAATATGCAAAAAGAATTAAAGTCATACATTTTTTAGTTTGAGAGATTTTAGTGTTGAAAGTTTGTTAAAAAAATTGTCATCAATTGACGAAAAGTTGAATATCTCATGATTTTGGAGGATTGGTGTAAAATCCTTTTGCAAGGGTCCATGGTTTACTATTCCATTCTTTCATGCCATTTTTTGTGCAAATCAAAGAACTTTTATTTTTTTTGCTTGTCAGCACCTGATTCGACACTTCTAGAGTACCAATTTAATCAATTTTATTGTGGAAGGGTATTATGAGGGTCTTGGAAATTACATATTAGTTTTATTCCTTCATTAAATATTTATCTATTGCATAAATAATGTGGGGGGTGTTTGGAGCATAAAAGAGACAAAAAATCAAGATTTTAGATATTTTAAAATGCCCAAAATAGAGAAAAACACCTCTGGGAGTAAAGAAAACACCTGTAGAAGTTAATGGAGGCTTAAAATGTCTCATTTAATGCTGCATAAACTTAGAATATGGATAGCTATGCTTTGGGGGAGTGGGGAACCCATTATGGAGCAATAATTGATGATTTTCAATACATTTTTTGAGGTTTTTTGAAAAAAAACGTGGGAAGAAGTTTGTGAGGGATGGGGAAGGAGAAAGATGCCTCTATAGAGGTATCATTGGGAGTTTTTTGTTGCAAGTTTGAGAAGCACCAATGTGTGAGAGGTGAAGAGAAAGATAAGAGCCATATGAAGGTCTGAGCAACATCTTGTGTGTAGATTTTTGTATGCTCTATAGTGGTATTTCATTTTTCATTTGATGTAATTGTCATGAGTTTATTTGATGCAATGAAAATTTAGAATTTTTTTGCATTTGTTTTTGTATCGTGAGTGTTCTTTGTGTAGAATGCTTTGCCTAGACCTGCTCAAACATGGAAAAACAAGCAAACATTAGTCCTTAAACAAGTATAAACAAGCATTCCGGGGCATGAAATTCATTCAAACACAAGAACATGAAGTCAAAGCAAAGTAATCAAATAAACTACTAATGAAATCTTATTCTAATGCTCAAACCAGCATCCCATGGGGGAATTGGTGCTTCTTTGATGTGGAAAGAAGACCTTTCCAAATTCCTTGATAAGCTTGATGATAGATGTGTGATTCTTGATGCAAAATGTCAATAACCTAGCTATGGATGATGAATTCTATGCTAACTTAGATGAAAATGTGGATGAAATCATGGATGTTTTGAATTCAAATTACTATAATGTATTTTCATGAATTTGTGTCCCCAAATCAATAGAGAAGGCCTCTATTTATAATGGAGAAGGATTGAAGATTGAAGAATGGGGAGAATGTGGGATTAAAGAATGAACCAATGGCATTGTGCCACTTGTCAACATGCTAATGAAAGAGAGTGGAGCACATTTTGAACAATGTGCATGTTAAATGCATGTAGGTGAAATTTCAATTTGAAGAGGTGACTTGTGTAGGAGGTGTAAGATGAATTAATGCCAAGGTGGCTCAAGGAGAGGACATGTAAGAGCTTTTAATGCCAAGTTGGAGGACAAAGGTCCTTTGGGAGGGAGAATTCAAATAAGTGGAATATTCCAATAATATGCCATATTTGAATGAAAATAGAGGGAATTAGTAAATCAAATAAATTGATTTACATGTGCAACTTGCAAAAGCTAGAGGAATGAAGGACTAGTGTTAGGAGTTAATTAATCTGAGATTAATTAACTTAGATGAACTTAGTTGATTGGTGATATTTGATTTAGATGTTTTGAATTTATTTAAATCAAATGAGAGGATATTGGAAGATTAGTAATTTAATTAAATAAATTTGATTTATTCAATTAAATAAAAAATATCACGATTTAATTAAATAAAGTTGATTTATTTATTTAAAGGAGGAATATTAGGATTTAATTAAATAAAGTTGATTTATTTAATCAACTGGTATGTGACCCAAACCTGACTTTGAAATTTGATTTTTTAGTGCATTTATTACACTTTAAAGAGTTAAAGTCCCCAATGTCGCTATATAGCGATGCACCAAGTGTAAAATCGATGACTTTGAAGCTCAAATAGCGTTGATTGTGTGAATCATGACGTTGTTCATGATTTGACTTTAGGCTTTCAAATTTCAAATAGTGATGCCAATGTAAATGGCGACGCTTTGCTTAATTTAGAATTAGGGTTTGCTGGTCAAAGGGTGATGCCTGTGTGAGTGGAAATGTTGAGGTCGATTTAGCATTTTCAAAGAGTCCAACATTGTTGTTTGGAGTTTTACAAATAGTGACATCTTTGCAAACTAGGACGCATTTGTGGTTCTAGGGTCGAAAACTCCAAATAGGGTTAGATTTTTTTACGAATTTTGACACCATGCCTTTATGGGTGTAGAAGGTGATCCAGCCTATGCATTCACCCAAGCATCGACCCTTAGTCCTACCCAAATTGGGTGATTTATCTCAGTTACAACAGGAGCACTTAGGGGAGATCGGCCTCTGGTACATCGCCTATGCGCTCGTTGTCCAGACCCACCTAGCGATGATGACTGTGTTGGTGGAGAGGTGGCACAGCGAGACCTCATCTTTTCACCTTCTGACTGGTGAGGGGACTGTGACCTTAGAGGATGTATGACAAATCATGTGGTTTCCAATACATGGTGATCATGTGATCTATGATGTATATTCCGGTAGTGATGCATGTTTTGAGGTCATGGAGGTCAATGAGCTTGCACTTGCTAAGGGCCAAATTGACTTGGACTATTATAGAGGTCGAGTGTCGACTTTTAGGCTGATTGTTGCTGCCATTATATGTGGGTTAGTAGCTCTAGATTGATGAGGTAGATACTTCAGTTGGGGATGGGGCTTTACCTAGGAGAGGATGCTTTTCCGGAGGACACAGTTTTCCTGGGAACGAGTGATGTTGGCCTCACTGTACCATGATCTACATGATTTTTCATACTGTGACAGCCGAGCGATTGGTACTAGAGTGACACTGCTACATATCTAGGCCTAGGAGCATATTGTCATGCTCTGATAGATTGTCACTTTGGTTGATACAGATCTTGATGATCCAACGATTTGGAGATATAGGGGTGTGATTACTTTGAGACATACAGGATAGTTGGGTCTACCCCACTAGCGTTGAGTTCTTAATGAGATGTCACTTTTCTACTGGGGCCCTTGGTTATAGATGCTAGCATGGTACGATGATGTACAACAACTATTTTATGCTTGACAGACCTGACTAATGCAGGAGAGGGAGCATACAATTATAGAGCGTTATCTTCTAGATAGGGTGGCCCGCTAGTTTGGGGAGGTTCAGGATCGGCTGGATGACCAGTATACTACCATCTTTGCTAGATCATCCCAAGAGACTTCATGGGGATAAACAATTCTAGTGTTTGATGCAGTTGAATCCTTTCGATAGTTGGTTGCTATGCCATGGGCCTATGCTTAGGGACCAGCGGATTCAGGCATGACACATGCATATGATGATTGGTTTAGACCTTCATGTCGGTTGATAGATCCAGGTGTGGCACTTCCAAGGGGAGACCTTGGGGGAGGAGTGATTAGAGAGCACATGCAAGACCAAGTGGAAAAGAACCTAGAGCACCAACCAGAGATGGGAAACCTCCACAACAACCACAACAACCAAATTCATGGGATGGCTAGATATAGTAGCTAGAGGTGCAGATATAGGGATTACAGGTGTAGCTATAGGTTGTTACATTAGAGAGAGATCAGGTCAGGTAGCAGGCCCAAGCCCTTATTATCGAGAGGGATCATGAGCACCCGTAGAGGTAGGCCACAGATCTTCAGTTATCCCAGGAGGTGGGCCACAAATAGTAGCTAGAGAGCATGGCTGCCACATCCCAAGGGAGGACAGTGCCAACATGGATGTACCATGAGGCCGTCTAGCAGGCAGAGTACTATAGATTTCATTATTGATAGGTTGTACCTGCAGCTCAACGATAGCCATATTACTCCCAATAGATAGGGGTTTTGTAGGAAGATGACCAGCCAAAGAGGTAGGCAGGTGAGGGGAGCAGCCACCAGGGCTAGTAGCATACAATTTTTTGATTAGCGATTGATTCTTTTTGAGATAGTCTCGTAGGCTTCATTTTTTATAGCCCTATGGGCATTGCATCTTGATTGATATGCATACACTTGAGTTAGATTTATACCATGACAGTGATGATATATGAAATGGATATGATTGATTTATGATGCGATGTGTTCACTTTATTTATACCTTATGGATGGATGCATTTGATGTTCTATGCAATGTAATGTGATTCTATATGATGTGATATGATGTATGAATTTTATTTTATGTGATGGATGATTATGCAGATGTTCATGGATGTTATGTCCATGCATTTCTTTTTTGTATTACTTCTATGATGTTTGTAGTATGGATGTATGGATGCAAATTTTTATGGTATGTAAATGATTCTAAGATTCTTAGACTAATAGATCTATATTATGCCCCAAATGATAATGCAAAATGGATGATGTGATACATTATGATTATGAGATGTATGGAATGTTATGATATGCTCTTTTTCTTTTTCAGTATCTTTTCTATGATGCATGTATGGATGATGTGATGATGTCTATATGATTATACAATGGACACGAATGCATGGTTTATGAGATGCTTAGAATAGCCAATTAATATTATGATGCGATGATGGAAATGAAATGCATGTGAAATGATTGGTGTTTCCCATTATATGTGATATACAGTATGTTGACGATTTGTGGATGCAGGATGGATGTATTAGTGATGTTTGGTTGACTGTCATGATACCATGTTAGCGTGGAGAGAAGAAAGAAGAAATAGGATGATGATAAGAGGATACAACAAGTCCATGATCTACCAAGACTTTATTAGAAATAATAATGAGAGATTGATGATGTTTTGCTTATCAGAGATTGGGATTTTAAAAGAGCTTACTTACCTTATGTTTGATAACACACATAGATACGATGCATCAAGGTATACAGAACTAGGATGGGATTGTACCTAGTGAGATGGACTTTGACTTAAAAATCAGATAGGAGTATTCTCGTTCACACCTAACATACGAAAACCTTACTAGGATGTACTTCAGATATTTTGAACATCTCAGACCAAAATACGGAAAGGAAAAACCTAACAATGTAATAGTCAACAAGTTTTCCAAAACACCCTCCATCCACACCTAATAGAGCAAGTATTCGCCAAGGTTATATTACAAGAACATCCAACAAGAACAACACACAAAAGATAATGATCAATGCCCCATTCCTTTCTCTCTAAATTCTTTTGATTAGAAATCATGGAGAGGTCATTGGAATGAGCACAATAAGATAATTGGACAAGATAAAGATCAAGTAAACAAACAAGCTGATGTTCTTCATATCTCTAGCCAAGACTAAACTACGGTGATGCCTAATATTGATGTCCATTGTAGGAAGGATATATCCTAGGACATGATGTTATTAGATGATTTTAGGAAAAAATGGATGATGGGATATTAATACCAAGAGTTTACCAATTTTTTTACTTACTGACCTATACTTGAGATTTTGACATTTGAGTTTTCACTTTTAGTTTGTGATACTTGTTTCTGACGGTTTTCCAAAGGTTGGGTGACGGTTGTTTATTATGAGTGGATGCTTATTGTGGGTGAATGCGAAATGGGATGGATGGATTTTTTTCAACTATTTGGATGTTTTTGATGTTTTGAAATGTTTTGAGGTTGTTTTTGGTATTTTCAAGATGTTTTGAAAATGTTTTGATTTTCAAAATTTTCAATGTTTTTGTGTTTTCTGAGATTTTGACCAAGAACCTAACCTAAAAACCTATCTTAGGGGCCTCGGGGGCTGATCAAAGATTAACCTTTCCTACGTTATACATGCAGAGACCACATAGTTTGACTGACACAAACTTGTTTATTAATGAAGCATGAACAAATGGATTGCCAGTTTTTTATGACATACTCCTAAAGGACTAACCTAGGGTGTCTCGGGGGCACATCGATGATGGCCTTTCCTACATTAAGAGATCAGAGACCCATAATTTGACTAGATGACTCTATTTTTGACTTTTTCTACTTTTTGACCTATTTTGGATTTTGAGATGTTTTGAATGTTTTTGGGTTTTCCAATTTTATGATTTTTTTTGGATTTTTTAGATTTTCTGAATGTTTTTAGATTTTTTGATTTTAAGGAAGACTTCAAGAATATACACAAATATGATCCAATGCAGATATAAGAACATTCCCCTAGCATGATGTGATAGACTACTCTGATATAGGCAGGACAAACCGACCTTAGGAATGGGCTAAGTAGTACTAGGAGGGATCATGATACGAACACAAGATCAAGCTATGATGCAAACACAGATGGAGATGGAAGGATCAATGCAATACAATGGATGAGTGATGCAACACAAGTTGTGGAGATCATGGTGGATGGAAAGTTCTTATTTACACGAGGCACCTGTTTTCCAGGTTTCCACTAAGGTACTTGCCCAAAGCGCCACCGAAGTGGTTTTCACTAGAGGATAATTTTTTTCTTTACTGTTTTCAATCCTTTTTCTGATTTTTTTTTTTGGATTTTAATATTTTTTTATTTTTTTGGATTTATACCTTGCAAGCTTAGGAATAAAACTTTTTGAGATGGGAGTTATTGATGGGCTCCTACAAAGGGTCACCTTCAAGTGTAGATAGTTGATATGCTCCTGATTTATAACTTGTCGTGACGATGAAGGGTCCCAACCAATTGGGTTCAAAATTTCCCTTGCTATCTAGATTTGGTAAATTTTTCTAATTCTCCTTTAATACAAGCTCTTCGACTTGAAAGGTTTGACTCCTGATCTTCTTGTTGTAGATTTTCTTGAGATGGTTTTGGTAGACTTGTAAATGATTCAGAGCATCTATGCATTGCTCATCTAGTAGTTCCAGCTTGTTCAACCGTGATACCCAATATTCTTCATCAGTGATGAGATTCTGCAATGATATTCTTAAGGATGGGAGCTTGATCTCAATATGAAGGATGGATTTTGATCCATAGACCAGGGAGAATGGGGTTGCACTTGTAGGTGTGCGGATACTCATTCGGTAGGCCCAGAGGGCGGGATTTAACTATAGATGCCAGTCATTGCCAACTTCATTAACTATTTTCTTTAGGATTTTCAAGATGGTTTTATTTGTAGCCTCAGCTTGGCCATTACCTTGGGGGTAGTATGAAGTAGAAAAGTGATGTTGGATATTGAACTTTTGGCATAGGTCTCGAACATCCTAGTTTTTGAAAGGTGTCACATTATCTAAGATAATGGCTTGAGGGACACCGTAGTGGAAAATTAGGTAGTTCGGGATGAACTTGGGAATCTTCTTTCCTGTAATATAGGTCATGGGAATGGCCTCTACCCATTTTTTGAAGTACTCGGTGGTGGTGATAATGAACTTATGTCCACTAGACAAGGTAGGAGTGATTTTACCAATGAGATCGAACCCCCATTGTGAAAAGGGCCAATGTATAATGATTGGGTGGAGCTCCTAAGCTAGTGCATGGATGAGATCTCCATGCTGTTGACACTACACACATCTTTAGACATAGTCATGAGCTTCCTTCTCCATTGTAGGCTAGTAGTACCCAGTCCTCAACAATTTCTTGGCCAAGGTCATACCACTCGAATGTGACCCACAAATTCCATTGTGTAACTTGGTTAAAGAAGTTAAACCTTCCTCAGGATTAAGGAATCGTAACAAGGTTCCCTCAATACTCCTATGGTATAGGGTGTCTCCTAAGATGACAAAATAGGATGAATTCTTGACAAATGTTCTCTTAATGTTTGGGGTGATATCAATGGGGAGGACTCCTATTCTCTAGTAGGTGTAAATGTCATCATACCAGGGGTCACTAGGACCAACGATTTCACAAATGAATTTAGACTCTGGTACCTCGAAAGATGGTACAAGAAGCTGCTCTACAAGGAATTCTTACTTAGGGACATTTTGTGGGATATCTAGTAGTGATCTAATTGTTTCCATAGCATTTGTTGCTCTATTGTTTTCCCTTGTTATTTGCTCAAACGTGATGTCAATGAAGAATCCTTTGAGGCTTTCCACCAGTTTTTCATCCTTCATTTGGTATTAATCATTTACCGAATTGATGATTCATTGTGAGTCTCCATAGACCTTGAGTGTCATGATCTACCATTGTACTGATATTTCGAGTCTATGACCAGAGCCTCATACTCTGCAATATTGTTTGTCCAAGGAAAATGCAACTTGTATGAAGTGGGTATGCAATCTCCGTGTGGTGTAATAAAGAAGACTCTGGCTCCCTAGTGCAAGAGCACCTAAAAACATGTAATTGCAAAGTGCATTCTATGAGGGTTGGTCTAGGAGTTAGTGGTAGGGAGAGTCATTTTGGGTTGAATGAGGTCCATAAGACCATTCATGATGAAATAAGGTTTATATGAACCATTTCGTGTAGGTTTGAGTCTCTAGAAGGAAGTCTAAGTTGAAAATCTTGAGTTAATCATTAGTAAACAATGCATAATTAGCAATGTAAAGGGTTAAAAGCCTCTTAAAGAAAGGTGGTTAGGTGGTTATAGGAATTGGAGGAGGTTATTGAAGCTATATGTAGTTGATTCCATCATTGTAAGCATAGTTTTGAAGATCTTGAATGAAGAAATTTAGTTTTGCTTTGAAATTACACGTTTTTCCTTGTATTTCCTAAATTTTGCTTGGCTGGAACAATTCGTACAACTTTAGATTTTGGTTGAAGTTTGACATGGAATGTTAGGGTGTTGAGTCTACTTTCAAATGCTTTAGGTTTGATTGAAAATCATTAAATTTGGCGTTAGTTATCTCTATTTTCCTGAAACTGCTCAGTTTTGCTGCAAGTTGGTGTTTTGAGAGTAATAAAATGAGTTTTTAGGGCATTCCACCTACTGTAGCCATTGTAACTCAGTGGAATGACACCATTTGTTGTAATATAGGTTTCAAAATTCCATGGAGGTGGAATGCCACCATTTGTTGTAATATAGGTTTCCAAATGATGTGGAGGTCAGAGGAAGTGTGTTTGTGGGTTTTGGGTGTTGCCCTAGGTTGAATTTGGGTGATTTTCCTTGTGAAAGTGAGGAACTAAAGGGTGGTTTATGAGTTTTGTGGAAGAAATAACATATGTAATGAATTTTAAAGCTTATACAAGCATAATTATGAATGTTTGAATAGGTGGCAGGGTCTAGGAAGGTCTAGAGGTATGATTTACAATAAACCCTCCTTTTGAAGGCCTAGAATCAAGGGTTTTATGGTTTGCCATGTTGGAAGAGTCATATTTGAAAAATAGTGGTGGATTTAGTAGTTTTTGGGCATTTTAATTGCTTCCCCAAAGTTTCATAAGGTTTTGTGGAGTTTAGAGGGTACCTTCTTTGTAAAAGTGGGCTAATCCACTAGCCTTTCCCATGGTAGGAGTATTGGATCTTTGAAATTTTCCTAAAGAGTTGATATTGGTTTTCCTATATGTTGTATAACTTGAAAAATGCTATCTTAATCATCTCTGATTTTGTCAGGTGTTTTGGAAAATTTTGGTGAAAAATCCCTAAAACTAGGTTTGCACTAAAGCTAGGTTACAAGGGTGAAAGTAAGAAATTATGCTTCAAGTTATTGTCAAACTTTGAGGACTCTTTGAATTTCTCTAATAAGGAATTTTAATCTTGTTAGATTCCTCTTGAAGGCAGGTTTTCAGGTTGTTTGGCTTGAGCCTTCGGGGTCTACATCATAGTGGTATCAGAGCGAGGAAGTAGATCTCTTAAAGATTGAAGGAGAAGCATTTTAAGGAGAAAGGACATCATGGATATCAGAGGTTTGAATGAGAAGATGAAACAGATGAGGAATGTAATTTTCAAGACTATGTGCAAGTTCAAAGGTAAGGTATGCAAGGTTATGGTTGATTCAAGTAGTTTGGATAACTTGGTAGCTCTTGAAATGGTTGAAAAATTGAACTTAGAAAGGTTTCCACATGATTCACCTTATTATGTTTCATTTATGAATGGTGAGAACACATTTTTGGTTAAAGAACAATAATGGGTTGAATTTAAAATAGGTGAATATAAGGAAAAAATATTATGTGATATTGTACCATTGAACTCTTGTCATCTAATGTTTGGGAAACCATGGTGTTGGGAAAGATTTGTTGTATACTATGGCAGGGATACTAGTTACCAAATTAAAAAAGATGGGAGGATTTATGATTTGACTTCATTGGTGGAAGAATATCATGGCCAAGACAAGAAAACAAGGGTGTTTTTGCAAGAAAGACAAAAGTTCCTAGGATACAAAGAAGACAGAGACAAGGAAGATGCAACCACTACATGTGAAAGGATTGCTGAGACAACAAGGGTAGAGGAAGATTCAAAGTTGAAGTGTGTAAAGGATGATGAGAAAGGAAGGAGCAAGAGTGAAATGAACTTGAGAGGGAAAGGTAAGCTTGAAGCTTGTTTCAAAGATAAAGGACAGGTAAAAGTTTTTTCATTAAAGGCTAATGGTGTTCTAGGGCAGAAACCCATGAAGAATACAATGGTACATAAAGCTGAGTCAGAGTTGTGAGAAGTGGGTGCTTGGGACAAAGGTCCTAAGAAGAGAAGATGAGATCATGAAGAATGAAGATGAGTTATTTGAAAAAAAGAAACGTTGGCATAATGGAGCCACAAGGGAAGAAGAGTGTTTTCCACTGTTTGGGAAAGAGCATGAGATGCAGCAAAAGGTTGAAGGTGAGGATGGTAGACCTAAGGAGAAAGAGGTCTTGGAAACTAAGAAAATGAAGAATGAGGAAGTGTATAAAAAGGAAAATGATGAGAGGAATGAAATAATTCATGAAGGGTTTGAAGATGATGAGAATATTATCATTGGGGTAGTGATGTGTCCCTTAAGGACATATGCAAGTGATATGAAGGAAAATATTGTAGGTACATAGAGTTATGAGGCAAAAGGTACAGAGGCAATTGAGACAGCAAGTCTTATGCAAGTGATGGAGAGTGAGTTGGTTGAGGCCAATTAGTATGAGAGCATATTAGTGAGAGGAGATGAAGGACAAATGGATTGTGTTCCTGAAGCTAATAAGACTAAGGTCCTTGAAATGGAATCTCAGAGATCTGAGACAGACAGTCAAGAAGTTAATAAGTCTGAAAATACAGTGCAGGCCATGAAGGCAGTGATGGTAGAAGCCAAGGGTCTGATACAAGACCTGAGAGTAGGTGATGAACACGCTATGAAAGTTAGGGAAATGGCAGTAAGCTATGAATGCTAGCAGGAAATAGTGAAAGAGACTGTGGAAGAGTTTGTAGATTCTGAGGAAAAGTGTATAGGAGTTGAGAAAGGGTTGGAATGTGTAGTCACCATGAGAGGTGAAAGATAGATGGTAAAGGTTTTGTAGAGGGTTACAATAAGGAAAAAGGCTAAGACTGGGAAGTTGACAGTGTTGGGCCAGGGAATGGCTAAGAGAAGACAGTGTGTGTGGTCTCCAAATGAGATGAAGAAGAGAGGAAAATCTGAGATTGGGACAGTGAATTTTCCTTGGTTACTAAGTTTAGTAAGGAGGCAGTTGTATACTGTTGAGACAGGGGATCCAAGCATAGTGAATTTGAATATAGATGTGAAGTGGAAGGATAAGAGGATGGGAGTTAAGGGAATCATTGGTTATCTCCTTGATTTGTTTATTCTTCTGACAGTGGTCAAACCAAGGGTTAAAATGAAAGTGGAAGGACAAAATGCAGGTTATGTTGTAGAGAGTGGAATTGAAGGGAAAAACTACATGTATAATTGGAAAAGGCTCATGGAAGAGAATGGAAAAGAGATACTAATGCATGTTAGTTTAGGTTTGTGTATTGAATTTTTGTTTGCAGGTGTTAATGAAGACAAAAGGCATCAAGAAGATTCATTTGAGCAGGATCAAGCATGGCAAGGTGAAGACAAACCAAAGTATGAAGGGTATAAAGTACCTTGGAGGAATATTTCCATGTAGGTGATTTGAAGTAGGTTTCAAGGGATTGTGCATAGAGTTGGAGTAGACCTATGGAGTGATTTATGGGGCATAAATCTTTTGTACTCGGGGAGTATAGTGCAAGAGCACCTAAAAACATGCAATTGCAAAGTGCATTCTATGAGGGTTGGTCTAGGAGTTAGTGGTAGGGAGAGTCATTTTATGTTGAATGAGGTCTATAAGACCATTCATGATGAAATAAGGTTTATATGAACCATTTCATGTAGGTTTGAGTCTTTAGAAGGAAGTCTAAGTTGAAAATCTTGAGTTAATCATTAGTAAACACTGCATAATTAACAATGTAAAGGGTTAAAAGCCTCTTAAAGAAAGGTGGTTAGGTGGTTATAGGAATTGTAGGAGGTTATTTAAGCTACATGTAGTTGATTCCATCATTGTAAGCACATTTTTGAAGATCATGAATGAAGAAATTTAGTTTTGCTTTGAAATTATACGTTTTTCCTTGTATTTCCTAAATTTTTCTTGGCTAGAACAGCCCGTACAACTTTAGATTTTGGTTGAAGTTTGACATGGAATGTTAGGGTATTGAGTCTAATTTCAAATTCTTTAGGTTTGATTGAAAATCATTAAATTTGGCATGAGTTATCTCTATTTTCCTGAAACTGCTTTGTTTTGCTGCAAGTTGGTGGTTTGAGAGTAATAAAATGAGTTTTTAGGGCATTCCACCTACTTTAGCCATTGTAACTCGGTGGAATGATCCCATTTGTTTTAATATAGGTTTCCAAATGTCGTGGAGGTCGGAGGAAGTGTGTTTGTGGGTTTTGGGTGTTTCCCTAAGTTGAATTTGGGTGATTTTCCTTGTGAAATTGAGGAACTAAAGGGTGGTTTATGAGTTTTGTGGAAGAAATAACCTATGTAATGAAGTTTAAAGCTTATGAAAGCATAATTATGAATGTTTGAATAGGTGGCAGGGTCTGGGAACATCTAGAGGTATGATTTACAATAAACCCTCCTTTTGAAGGCCTAGAATCAAGGGTTTTATGGTTTTCCATGTTGGAAGAGTCATCTCTAGAAACTAGTGGTGGATTTAGTAGTTTTTGGGCATTTGAATTGCTTCCCCAAATTTTCATAAGGTTTTGTGGAGTTTAGAGGGTACCTTCTTTGTAAAAGTGGGCTAATCCACTAGCCTTTTCCATGGTAGGAGTATTGGATCTTTGAACTTGTCCAAAAGAGTTGATATTGGTTTTCCTATATGTTGTATAACTTGTAAAAGGGTATCTTAATCATCTCTTATTTTTTTAGGTGTTTTGGAAAATATTGGTGAAGAAGCCCTAAAACTAGGTTTGCACTAAAGCTAGGTTACAAGGGCGAAAGTAAGAAATTATGCTTCAGGTTATTGTCAAACTTTGAGGAATATTTGAATTGCTCTAATAAAGAATTTTAATCTTGTTAGATGCCTCTTGAAGGAAGGTTGTCAAGTTGTTTGGCTTGAGCCTCCTAGGTCTGCATCACTCCCGACCCATGTTGTGTGTAGGATCCATCAAAATATACTTTCCAGTGATCTCCTAAGCTTATGTTAAAGATGGAATCATCAGGGAATTCTGATACCAATGGGTTTTTTGAATATATTGGTGCCTCTACTAGTTGTTCTGCAATTTATTTTCCTTTAATGACCTTTTGTTCTAAATACTCAATGTTGTGTTCTATTAGGATCATGACCCATTTAGTTGTTTGCCTTGTGAGCGTTGCTTTAGAAAGCAGATACTTGAGAGGATCTATCTTGGTAATGAGTTTTATCTGATGTGCCAACATATAGTGTCTGAACTTTTGTGCTGCGAACACCACTACTAAGCAAGCCTTCTCAATGGATGTATAATCTAGCTCATGTCCTACCATGGTTCTACTGATGTAGTAAATAACTCTCTTTCCCATTTTCATCATGTTGTGCTAAGAGAGCACCAAAGGCTGATGTTGTTGTTGATATATACAGGATCAAGGGCTTTCCTAGAATTGGTGGCATGAGAACTGGTGGTGTCAACAAGCACTCCTTAATTTTATTAAAATCCCAGTCACATTTATCATCCCATTTGTATACTACCCCCTTGTGGAGTAGATGAGAATATGGGACAACCTTATCTGCTAACTATGCTATAAATTGATGAATGGATTGGAGTCTTCCCTACTAACCCCTTAATTGCTTTAATGTTCTTGGTGCCTCCATCTCGAGAATTTCTTTTACTTTGGCGGGGTCTATCTTGATTCCCCTCATAGATACAATATACCTGAGGAGCTTTCCTGACTCTACACTGAAGACACACTTCTTTGGATTAAGTCTGACCTTGTATTATTCTAGCCTATCAAAGATGGAGCTTAGAGTTGGTATGTGATCTCGATCTTGTCTTGATTTAGCTAATATGTCATCCACATAGTCTTCCACAGTTTTGTGAATCATGTCATCGAAGATCAACATCATAGGTTTTTGATAGGTAGCTCCTGCATTTTTCAGCCCAAATGGCATCATGTTCCAACAATAAGTCCCCCATGGACAAGTGAAAATTTCTTTGTGCTGATCATCTTTGGCTATCATTATCTGATTATACCCTAAGAATTTGTCCATTAATGACAACATTTCATGCCCTATTGTTTGATCTACAATCATGTCAATATTGGGAAGAGGGAAGTCATCTATAGGAAATGCTTTGTTTAGATCCCTAAAGTCTGGGTAGATCTGAATGCCCCCAATGGGTTTAGTGACTAGTACTAGGTTTGAAACCCATTCTAGATAATCAATTGGTTGTATGAAGTTGGCATCAAGGAGCTTCTGTAATTCGAGTTTGACCAGTAGTGCTATTTGTGGATGCATCTTTCTCAGTTTTTGTTGCACTAGTTTTGCTTCTAGATAGATGGCTAGATGGTGAACCATAACTTGTGGATCAAGACTAGGCATGTCGACATAGGTCCATGCAAATTTTACCTTTCTTTCCCTCAGAAATGCAGCTAAAATTTCTCGTTCTTTTGTCAAGAGTGATTTTGCATAGAATGTGATATGTGGTGTTTCCTTGGTTCCTAGGTTGACCAAATTGTACTTCTTTGCCAAGACTGCTGACTTTTCTTGATGAATAGCACTACTGGGAATATTGAATCCCTCATCCTCTAGCACCTCAGAGAATTTTTCACCATTGGATGCATCCTTTGTTTTTACTATTTTTGGGTTAGAGAGTGCCATAGTGTGGTTTTCACTCAAAGACCTAGATATTATTCTTAAATTTTAACTTTTGTGACTGAGGGATTCAATCGTTTCCCCATAATAGGCATGTGTGTCTAGATTAATTTCGAACCTATCTTTGTAATCTCGACATGGTATCCTATCCCGCAATCCCATGAATTCTGAGAGAGCCTCATTGTTTTCAAACGTGTCTAAAATCGATGGTCCTTGTTGGTCATAATCGATGAGTTGGGGATAGAATAACTTTAGCTCATTGGTCTAGCTACTTGGTTCAAAAGCCTAATCATGAGAAGGGAGGAATCCTCGATAACATAGGTAGGTCAATGGGGGGGTCCTTAAAAGAATAAGTAATCAATACAAGAACCGAGGGGGAAGCTTTGACCATTTTAACTGGGAAACCTTTGCCAAGTATGGTTATTTTTGGAGGGGTACATCCAAGGCCAAGATTCCTTATACGCTTCTCAAGAATGATAGGTTCTAGAAGACCGTTGTCATTTTGCCTGAGTTTCTTGTTTTTTTTGTAGCCCATTCTAAGCATCATCTGTAGTCCTTTGTTGTTATCATCCATGGGAAGATCAGGCATAGGCTTTTCATCTTGATATATCAAACTGGATATATCTTTTCGTATACCAGTTCTTGGCTTAGGTCCCCTCACCTTTTGAATCTTGAGGGGTTTTCTTTGAAGGTTTGGGCTGATGTGTCAATTGGTTAAGGTTTTCCATGAGATTGAGAATATTGAGGTAACTCTCCTATTACAAAGGAACTATTTTTCATTTTGTAATCTCTGCACCCATTTTCTTGGATAATGACTTTGATACTAGAGATGTACAGAATGGTGGGTGTCTTTTTTTGAGAAGTAGAGGCTAATGTAGATGGGTCTATATATGGAGTGGTAGGGCCTTCATCATTCTTTGGGACTTGAGGGATCTTGTAGTACTTGGCTTCCAGATTCTTGCAATAATAAAATGGATCAGGATCACCATGGATTGTGACCTCTTGATTTTGATAAGGAAACTTGACACATTGATGGAAGGTGGATGTGATAGCTTGCATCCCATGAATCCATGGGTGCCCCAAGAGGATATTGTAAGGTAATTCAAGATCAAGGAATTGGCATGTAGTTTCCATGATAGCTGGCCCTACTTGAATAGGGAGTTGAATAGTTCCTTGAGACACCCATTCTTGATCATCATATGCCCTGATTGTGATACCTTTACCTTTTTCAATAACATCTTCAGAGAATCCTAGACTTTTTATTAGCTTGAGAGTACAAATATTCAAGCCTACACCCCATCCACCAAGATTATTTTGACTTTATTCTTATGGACCAAGACTTCAAGATGGAGTGCGTGGTTATGAGATGGTTGCATTGGGAAATCCTTATTAGAAAATGTTAGGAGATGTGGTGTGGTAATATGTCCGACCATAGCTTGGAACTAGTCTATGTCAAGATCCATTGGGATGGAGGATGAAGCCAATGCTTCTTCTAGGATTTTCCTATGTGCAAGTGAGATTTTCAGCAACTCCATGATGGAGATCTGGGCGAGGGTTCTTTTCAACTGATCCAAGACATTATAGCCATTGGGAATTGACTTTGGATTGGTAGCAGATGCTTTGGGTGCTTGGGATGGTCCTAGAATGGTAATTTTTCCACCACGTGTAGTGACTCCACAGTCGGCTTGGGATCCTTTGATACTGACAATAGTAACCCATTCATCTAAGGGTGTAACAATATCTAAGGATGCAATCACATGGTCATAAACATGGTTCACATTATTATACTTTTTCTTACTATTGTTGTTCTCCTTATTGCGATTTGGCATTGGATTTTTCTATATCTTTAGATCTTGATTTCCTGCAGGTTATTCAACATTTATGGTTATGTCATCAATGCAGTCCTGAATCAGATTCTTAAGTCACATGCAACTGGCTATTGTGTGTCCCTTTATCTTGTGGAAATTACAGAGTTGTTTCTTGTCATACCATGGTGGTTTAACTTGAGGCTCTTGATAATTGTCATAAATGGGGATCTTGATGAGATTTTCCTGGACTAGCCATTGCATGATAGACTCAATTGGTTCCCCAAACAGTGTGTATTTCCATTTAGGAGGATACTTCCTTGGGGGTGGTCCCCCTTGATTGTTCAGGTTATTGATCGCTTGGTTGTTGGGTTTTCCCGATGATGTGTTGGCTTGTGTGTGGTTTTGGTTGTTGACTTGTAGTTGTTGATATTATTGTGTGTTTTTCCTCGGGGCACTGATAGCGACTTTAGTGTCAACCACACCATTGTTAGTAACATTTTTTTTCTTTTCCCATGTGAGAGGTTTTTCATTATAACTGGTTGATGGGTGGTTATCTTGATAAGTAGGTGTCCCCCTTTGTGCGATAAGGGCTCTTTCGATGTTGAGTGCCTTGGGGATGAGTGCCTTGGGGATCAACTGGTCATATGTGGTGATGCATTGCATTTTTAGATGCAAGGACAAGGTTCCTTCAAGATTGGCGATGATAGTACAAATTTGTTTTTCTTCGGGCATAGTCCACTTGCTCCTATTGGCCTTGGATCACCATCGTTACAAGAAGGATGCAAATGTTGCCTCCTTGGCTTGTTTGAGAGTGAATAGTTCTTTTAGACTCATGTCCATGCCTATGTTGAATGAATAGTTTTGTATGAATGCATCCACAATTTCTTGGAAATTTTTTATTCCAGAAGGAAGGTGAGAGAACCATTCAATTGCTGGTCCGGCCAAACTTTGAGGGAAAAGTCGCATTAGATAAGTGTCATCATATGCAACTTCCATACAATGTACCTAGAATTCCTTGATGTGATCCTCAGGATTACCCATCCCATGATATTTATGAAATTTAGGGATTTCAAATCCTTTTGGGAATAGAATGATCACAATGCTTCTTTTGAAAGGATAAGGGCACAAATTCTTTGGTTTTTTTGTTGTCTTCCCTGATTGGAGGTCTAACACTTGTTGTGAGAGTAATTTGATTTGTGCAGACACATCGGTTTATGGATTGGATGGTGGGATGAATGTGTTTTGAGGTGGTTTGATCATTTGAGTGATAAGATGGTTGCTTTGTGTGTTCATGGGAGGTTGTTACAATGCTTATTGGTATGCCTGCAATTGTTGTTGTGCCAAAAATGCTTGTTGTTTGTCTTGCTACTGTTGTGCCAACAATGCTTGTTGTTGGTCTAGTTGTTGAGCTGCTTCTTGTTGCGCTTCATATTGTTGCAAAGATTTTTGATAGGCTTGCTATTGGGCTGCTTGTTGTGTTTCTTGTTATTGCGCTTGCATTTGAACTTGTTGGGTTTGATATTGAGCTTGTGCCTGAGCTTCTACTTGTAGGGCAGCTTGTGTAGCTTGGGAAGCCTATGCGACTTGCACTACTTGCATGGCTTGTGTAGCTTGGGCAGCTTGTTGTTGCAATAAAGCTTGAGCTTGCACTTGGGCAGCTTGTTGTGCTTGTTGTGTGGCTTGATGTGCATGTTCTTCTTGAGCTTGAAATTGTTGGAATGCTTTCTGATAGGCTTTTTGGGTAGCTTGCAATGCGATATTGTATTGATTTTCCATGTTTGGTTTTGGTGGTGGAGGTGGAGGATTTGGAATGGTGTGAGATGTTCTGATGAGAGTTTGTTGAGGTGGTTGTTGGGGTGTTGTTGGATTGATGATAGGGGGTTGTTTGATAGTTGGTGTTGTTGTTATGCTAGTGTTGATGGCCAAATTGACACAACAATATTTAAACAAAATATTTCTACTCTATTTCTCCTAAAAAAAAATTGATCTAAAACCACCTATCTTCCAAGTTCTCTATAGTTTGTTATCAACTGTGTTTTTTTGTTGAGCGTTCAATGAGGCCATAATGTTCAAGGGGCCTGTTGATTATTGAGCTTCTTGATTGCTGCAAGATCGAACTCCTATCTAAACCTACTCTAATCGGGGGGTATAAAAAAAGGAAAAAGATAGATCAAGGATGCAAGAGAAAGAATAATGTTGATTCATCTAATTAACCGGACCTGTTACTCTTCAAGGAACACCTAAACCAAATTGCAGAACAAATCAACTTGTAATCAATACAAAGTTGGACATTCATTCACAGTGCAAACTTTAACAACAGATCACAAATCACCATTTTTGAATAAAAGAAAAGATAAAGCTTCATTCCTTGAAAGATTCCAAGTCAAATGATTAACAAAATAAACATCATTCCAGAGAACAACTTAAAGCAGGTTTAAATATGGCTACTTCTACTATCAATGAAATAGATAAACACCATTTACAAATCTAGCAAGATTCGCCAGTGCATAGAAACCAATGTCTTCAAATTTCCTTAGCTAAACTAAAATTGTAGAAAATTCCATTATCTATTCTACCACTAACTCTAATAAGCTAACTTGTAAAACTTATAACTCTTTTTCCTAAGTGTCTAACCCCTCAAAAGTGAGCATATTTCACCATATATAGCCCACTAATTACATAATTTCTGCTCAAACACCTCATCAAAAGCTGTAACAATCAATCAAAAACTCTCTATTTCAGCTCTCTGTTTGATCTCAGTTTGTTTCAATTAGTTTTAGTTGAAACTCCATCCTCTAGTTTAACTTCAGTTCATAATTGCAACCCTCCAATTTGACTCATAGTTTATCCTTTTGCATAATGAGTTGTAGTATCTTTTTTTCTTGAGATCACTCCAAGTGGACTCACCATGTCTTCAATTTACTTTTAGTTCAAAGATCTTTCAGAAAATCTTCCCTCTTACATATCAAATTTGCAAGAACATCTACATTGATCCAATACCCTTCTAGCCTTCAGAAGTACCTAAAAACTAGAAATAAACATTAATTAATTCAATAAAATTAATTAATTTCAATATTTCAATTCATTTCAATTAAATGTGTATACGTCTAAAAATGGTCATGATTAAGCTTGTTAATTAATTAAATATGAATTATTTAATTAATTCCCCTAAAGTCATCTACATATAAATAAATTTAATTATTTATTTATATCATTCATTTTCTAATTCTTCTACCTTAATTAAATAAATAATTTTATTTAATTATTGACATTTCCCACATTCCTCTTAATTAAAATTAAATAAATTTTCATAATTTATTTATATTTGATTATCATATTATTCTAAAGTTTGAATATTTGAATATTCAAATAATGGAATATCCTCTTCATCCCACTTTCCACCTTTTGCTTAATTAAATAAAATAAATTTTCATAATTTATTTATATTTGGTTATCATATTGTTCTAAAGTTTGAATATTTTGAATATTCAAATAATGGAATATTCTCTTCATTCTCAAATTAAAAATTAAATATTTAATTTAATATTTTCCTCTCACTCTAAATTAATTTCTAAAACATAATTAAATATGATTTATTTAATTATGCGAGTTTCTATATTCGTCTTCACTTGCAAATTAAATAAATTTATTTTATTTAATTCTAACTCATTCTCAACTCACTCTTTGAAACAGAAATTTCCCTTCGGATCTCAATGACGAAAATTGAAGAAAAGGGAAACCTTCTATCTCCCTCTCCACTTTCGAAAGTCTCCCACCGTCCATTCGAACAAGCTTAATCTGGGCCGTTAATCAAATCAGCGAATTGAATCCTTTCAAAAACTCTATAAATGCCGGTGCAAATCCAAGCTTTGGTTACCTACGCATACATATAAAAACGCACGAACATACATGCAATCAGCTTATGCAATACAACCTTTTAGCATCACAGCCATACTTTCATCTTCAAGCATACTTTCATCTTAGCATAGCCTTGCATTTAGCATAGTGTGCATATTTACATCTTGTTCTTTAGCTATCCTTTTGTTGAGCTTGATCTGCTGATCTGAGAGCTATTGGAAACAACAAAACGCTGGAGTTAGAGAGAGATAAGACGATTTCAGGGAAACTGCAGTCACAGTTTGTTCATTCTATTTTTCTTTTTCAGCTTTCTTGATTTAATGTCTTATTAATATGTGTTTGAATTTCATTTACATTGATACATTTTTCACTCACACAAAATGTATTCATTAAACTTTTTATTTCCATTATTTGAAATAAATTGAATTCTCCATTTTAAATTAATGTTATTTTAAAATAGAATAATACTAATTGTAATGCTATGCAAGGATGAGAAACTTGGGCATCATTTCACTCCTGAAATTACCTGCCAAACAAAAGAATCATAAATAATTCCTTCATTCATACACAAAAATCAATAAGTTTATTAAAATGAATGAATTGACTATCTTTTACCACTTTCGTCCTAGCATAATTGTGACATTTAATTATGTCCTTGGTCCACATTCGACTATTGATTAAATAATTCATAATTATTTAATTAATTCATGTCCTTTCATTCTTCATGATTATTAAATGAATAAATTTTATTTATTTATTAAATACGTCATTAATTGTCTAAGTCTTCCCAATTAAATAAATTTCTTAATTTATTTAATCACCCTTCTTCAGTCATTTCTTCTTGATTATTAAATAAATAACTTTTATTTTAATTTAATATATCACTAACTCATTATAATTAAATGAATTGAGGTAATTTATTTGGTATTAGTCTTATTTGCTAAATTAAATAATTAAATTTAATTATTTAATTGCCAAATTTGATATTCCTCTCATTTTAAATGGTTAAATTATTTAAAATGTCATCTCATTCTTTGTCAGCTCATTAGGTAAATAATCTGAAAATTGATTATTTATTATTTGACAAAATTCACATTTGGAATTAATTTAATTCCAAATTGGTAACTTTCTTCCAGAAATCAAGTGATCGGGCAGATTCTTGATCTTTCCAAATCTGATCTTCAGTCCAGTCTTTATCTTCATTTTTGAAAATCTTTATTTTTGAATTAATTTCCTCATTTACTCTCCACCGCTGATTTGATTCTCTTAGATGAAAATCTCGACTGTTCGCTTAATGATTTTTCCCTAACCCTAATTAGGGATCATCAAATTTAATCTGGACCTCTGATTTTAGGTCTCGACCAGAAGTTCAATCTCATCCGTCCATTCAAAATGGAATTTTCTATAAAATGCCATTTTCCTCTCATTTTTCGATTACACAGAGACATTACATGTTCATGAATTATATTGTTATTCTGACATATTTAGGCATATGCATTTCACTCATATTGTCATAGGCATAGAAATTTGTTCAAATCCTTCAAAGCTTGGTGTAGGACTTAGACTTGTATGTCCAGATTGCTTGCACGTTGAATCTGAGGGCAATACATCAGCCAGCAAGCTAGAAGGTGTTACAAAAGTGAATCATGGAGATCTAAGCAATTAACAGGTATAATTTTTGTTGTTTTAACTTCCCTTGTATTTTGTAATTGCTTTGGGTTTTATTGTCTTCATTGATTTGCTAACTTTTAATCTAGCCTAAAAATAACCCTTAGTTACATTGGTGAACCCGACTCTGTTTTCTTGTTATTTTTATACAGTTTTTGTGTGTTTTCTTTCATTTTTGTAGGTACAGGTACGGAGCAACGTGTAACTATTTTTCTAAAATCGTGATGCATTTGATGCGTCGTGACGCATTCATAGACCCAAACACCGCAATCGCTCTGTCGCGCCGCAGTTGAATTACCAAGCCGCATTTGATACACAGAGTGACGCAATCGCTCCGTCGTGACGCATTCGACTGGTAATGCTTTCTATTGATCTGCTTTTGGTTTTTTTTACTATTTTCTGTGTTCTTTTTATTTTGGTTATTTCCTGCATTCTGCCTAGCATAGGTTTGGTGTTACTAATCAGGATTTGCAGCATTTGGTGGTTACTTTTCGAGGGTCAAAGGAAAACATTAAAACTACTAACATGTGGTCTTGCAGGTTCGATCGTCGAAGACTGAACATCAAAACAATGTGCCTGTCTTTTTCTTAGTATAAAATACATTTTCTTTCGGTGCAATTAAAACGAACTTGTGTTTTTACTATGTCTGATTGTGTTTGCAAAATGGTAGGTGAGTATGCTCTCACCTTGTGAAAACTTGGTGATCAGAAAACTAGACCCATTTTTATCTGTTTTTACCCTCACGATTTGGTATATTGAAGTATCCTCTCCCCTTGTGCTCTCGAGCAATCTTGGGTGTAAGAGAAACAGTTACAAACTCTAAAAATTGGGCCTGCCTGGGGATTTCATCACCCCAACGCAACTCAAATAGGCAACGGAGCTAAAGCCAAGCTACCCCCGACCAGTATATAAATGTGAATCTTAAGGGAAAACCTAAGATTTTGAGTGCGGATGTGTCATACAGATAGAGTAGTAGTCCCCTAAACCCTATTGAGCTTAACCTCTTCAGGCTGGAGTGCCACCTAATTGGTGATTAATCTCTTGCCCCATGTATGGCCACTCGAATGGGGGTCCCAAACTAAACACATTTATGTAGTAAGCCAAAAACCTTCTATTTGCTAGCTCAGCACCGGTCGGTGTGAAGGAATCCACACTTTCACAGTTTGTAGTAGAGGTGATCAATCTGCCATGGGAGTTTTATGGGGGTTGGAAGCTTGGTTGGCTTGAGAAGAGAGTGCACTATAAGGGGGATCCCGTGTAGCCAAGCTTCTGAATTCACACACAACAGATATGCAGTTGGGGAAACCCATGTGGAATCTAGCGAATATTGTCCTGGCCTAACCTAGGATTGTACTTATCTGATGTGCGCTTGCTTACATTCAAAACACTGTGCTTGTCAAGTGCTTTATGGACTCATCACATTTACAGTTCTGAACAAAACATTCAATATCAGACAGATCAAATTTTCCATCAAAATGACAAGAAACTCATTTTTCATAAACTGTGTCACATTTGTTAAACCGCATTCGAGTTTATGAGATGCAATTGCTCTTTCAAACTGCATTCAAAATTTCAAACACCGCATATGCATGTGTCACGATGCAATTGAACCTTATAGAGTCACATCTGCTAAACTGAGTCGCATTTATCGGTCCCCGAGCCGCATTTCTCTCAAACTGAGCCGCATTCACAAAACTGCGATGCATTCGTAGCCTAAAATGACGCATTCGCCTGTCACAATTAAAAACTTCATACAAAGTCAAATCTGAAGTCTTCACCTTGTCAATCATTTGTCAAACACTATTTCCAAGAAGACTCTGTCAAAAACCAATTTTGAAATTGCTCAAATTTTTGACTATTAGTTTGCATTCTTGACCATAGGTTTCATCCTTCATTCTTGTTAGTTGCATACATTAGGCATTAGGTTGTCCCTAGGTTTACATCTTGCATACTTTTGATTAGGAAAATCTCAGCATAATCTACAATGTCATTGCTTTCGAAAATAGGTTCTCTTGGACTAAGTTATCAACCCCTTTTTCAGTCATTGTCCCTTTTGTGAGATTTTCCAACTCAAAAGTCTTGTTAGGAAAAATCACTAGTCATTTAGACCTTGTCATCTTGTCATCTTCAACAAAGTCCTTTAGTAACCAAAATCGAAAACAAAGGTTGAGCTTAGAAATGCCTAGATACCCTTGTCTTAAATTGCATTATAAGTTGAGACATTGCATATTTTATTCCCAAAAAATCCAAAAACTTTAGTCATCCTAGTCGTCATTTTGAACTTAGACCTTGCATTGGGTCATCCTTGCATTTAGTTGTCATTTTAATTTGAGCAATCTCATTTTATGGTGGAAATTAGACTCCAAAAACAACAACGACAAATGGCAAACTTTCGACAAGACCCCACTTCCATTGTCAATAATCCAACATACAACCCAAATTGGACTTTCGACGATCCATTTGGCAATACAAAAAATCAACCTCTCACAACAATACCATCCTCATCAAATAGTCCATTTGAACCATTCTTGCGAAAATATGAATACGGTCAAATACTTGAGGAAAACCTAGAGGTAGTGGCACAAGATCCAGAGGCCTCTCAATTCATTGAACAAATGGTCCTATACAACAGAGACAGATACTTAGCCATACTCTTGAGTCAAGGAGCTAAGTTACCACATGGATTCGACATCAACACATTGAGACCAACATCTCTGGACCCTAATTACAACAACGAACATAACATGTCACACAATGGTCAACCTCCAAACACTACGATCAATAATTTCTTTGACACTACAATGACAGTGCATGCCAACTCTCACATCCCAAACACCTCCAATATGATAAATGTTACATCCATTGGAGGATCACAATCTACCACAATGCCCACAACATTCACAACACTGTCACAATCAGCTAGAACCACCTTTGGCTCCTCAGCAATGTGGGAAAACTATTCAAACCCTCTCTCTACCATGACAGTAAATGCCATGAGGGCACCATCAAGTCACAACAATCCCCCCTTGACAGCTGCATCTACTACCATGAGCACACCTTCGACATATCCGCTCATTGGTATTTCACAAAATCCTTTGGGAGGAGGCGAAAGACGTATCTTTATCCAAGGTCAACAACAAAATGTTAACACGACAACACAGTCACATGTCATTTCCTCCCAAGGTACAAATACAAACATTCCCCTTGGGCAAACACAACAATTTGCACAAGGTGGCCAAATAACACAACCCATGGCATCACTAATACACCATAATGTTCATGGTCACCATATTCCCCAGGTAACGACACACATGGCTGGGGGACACATCCCAACCTACTCATCTCACGTTCATACTCATCAACATACACCTAATCCAACTTTTCAACACCAACAACACGCCAATCCGAACACATCATACATGTCACAACAATCCATATTGCCACAATACACCAATATTCACGCACAACAAACAGGGACTTATGGCGTACCAAGCAATCCAACGTACGAGACCACAAATGGCCCTATTATGGATGACTTCCAAACAAAATTGATGGGTTTAGAGAAAACTATCGAAAACATATGCATTTCAGGCAAGAAATAAGAAATATCATATGATCTAAACGTATACCCATTCGACATGAGCTTATACATGCCTCCATTTCCATCAGGATATGAAGCACCCAGTTTCACAAAATATAGAGGCAAGACAAACCCCATTGAACATGTTCGTGAATTTTCAACCAATTGTATGGACGCCACCTACGAACAAACATACTTGATGAGACTTTTTTCTAAAATTTTGGTGGGTCCTGCCCTTGAATGGTTTTCCACCCAAAAGGATATCCAAACATGGGATGAGCTTAAACAAAAATTCATAAAAAATTACACGTACAACATTGACATGGATACCTCTATCACTAGCTTGTGTAATCTCACATAAGAGGATGCGGGTGAGACATTCATCCCATTCTTTCAAAAATGGAGAAGTCTAGCTAGTCGGTGTCACATTGACATACCTGAAAGGGAAAAGGTCGGCATGTTTGTGCAAACACTTCTGGGGCCATTAAAATATGCATTGCAAATACATTGCTGCACAAACTTCATGGACTTAGTTGAAAAATGGGTCCATATTGAAAAATCCCTTATGGCAAAGGGAGAACTAAGGTACGGTCCCAAAAACGCAAATGCAAATCCTCCCGCTGACAAGAATAAATACTGGATAAAAAATAAACATGTTACAAATGACAGTGTTGTGGACACCAAGACTGCAAACATTGTGGGTCCTGTACTGGCCCTAAAAGGGGTTCAACAACAAAACAAACCAACAACGACATTGACACCCCCCACTAATGTCCCTTCAAACAACCAAAACAGTCAAAATAATTAGGGACAATACTGTCAGATGAGACAATTTCCTAAGGGTCGCACATACACTTCTTTGGGTGAACCCATTGAAGAAGTCCTCAAGAAATGTCTCCAGAATGGGGTCATTACACTTCAAGAACCAGAACCATATGCCCCAGGACAATTCAAACCAACATGGTGGAACGATAATGCATTTTACAAGTACTATCAAGCGAAAGGACATACAACCTCTAACTGTCGACAACTGAAAAACCTAGTACAAGATCTTATTGAAAGTTGCATCATTGAGGTAGGGGGATCCCAATTTGCCTCCAATTTAGATCATACTATCCATAAGAATCCACTGCAGGACCATGGTTCTCATAATGCCTCCACTTCAGGTCCACAGATGAACAATAATCAAGCTAAGTTCGCTCGAGCCAAGTACGACTATTCTGGTGGACCAATTATAAATAATGTCTGAACTGACGACAAATACATCAATACCATTATGGTCAAGAGAGCACCCCAATGTAATGATACTACTCGTAGTGGCAAGGTCACCATAGTTGGTCCACCTCTTGCTAGACAACCCAAAATCACCATACTTGGCCCATCCACCAAACAGTCAAAACCTGTCCTGACCATAAAGCAGTGGAAACCCAAAAGTCAGTTCAACCTCATTGACCAGCTAGGAAAGACTCCCGTGCAAATCTCTATACTTGAGTTGCTTCGTATCTCTCCCGTGCACAAGGATATCCTAGATAAAACCCTATAAGAGTTGTTCATCCCCAAGGACATTGATTTCAATCAGTTTGAAACCATGGTGGGATACCTCACTATGCCTCACCATGTCACATTCTTGGATCAAGACTACTCATCACCTAAAACCAACCACAATGATGCATTGCACATAGAAAATTTTGTCCACAAGCACAAAGTTAGACGGATTTTAGTAGATGGTGGAGCTGGATTGAACATATGCTCCCTCAAATTGGTTAAGGCTCTAGGATTCTCTGATGCATGCATAGACCCGATAAAGAGTATAGTGATCAAAGCATATGATGACAAAGAATGCTCTTCACGTGGCATTATCTCTCTCCCTATCAGAGTGGGACCAATCATTGTGGACACAACTTGCCATGTCCTGGACTTGAAATTACCATATAACATCTTGCTCGGCTGACCATGGATTCATGCCTTAAAAGCCATTCCGTCCACATATCACTAATGCTTAAAGTTTCCATTTGACGACACATAAATAACCATATATAGAGACCCCGAGCCTTTCCAATATTGTACCAACCTAAGGGGTATTTCTAAAAATTGAGTGCCTATTAACTAGGAAGCACCTACCTCCTCGTCATCCAAATACATTGACCCATCCACACTCAAATCATCTTCCACATCCATTCCATCCACGTCTTCCGTCACATCACCACCTTCTGCAAGCCCTAAGGTTGAATCCACCATCAAGATCCAGGACCTCGGCTGTGGGGAATTCAAACTGCACACAACATACAACATAACGACAATACCCAAGTCTCCAAAGGTCTATGGTAGGCCATGTTTCAGAATCGAACCCCAGGAAATTTTCAAAGTTCCACAAAAAATAGTTTTCATCAAATGGGGAGACATGAGTAATGAGGACCTTGATGATATCACAGGATGGATCTATAAAGATACTATCACACTACCCCTATTACTAGTTAAGATATATGGAAAGGGATATAACATGATGAAAGCTAAGGGCTACGATGGTCCTAGTGGCCTAGGAAAAAATAAAGAAGGACGAAGAGAGCCCATAGAACGTTTCCAAATACTAAAGTATCTGGGATTAGGGTTTGGATCACCTGCTAATGAAGATCGACGTACCATTGGACTTTCGAGTGAGCAAGTACATGCTTCAGAAAGTGTCAAGACTACTAAGGAAACCCTCACTGAAACTGACTCCCACGAGTGGGAATTTGGCTCAGAATGATCCTTAAGTGATTATTGCCTTGATGATTTGTTTGTTGAAACAGGAGAACTGACCTCTAAACAAAGATTTTGGCAAACATTTAAAATTGGTCAGGCACCCAAAAGTCAAAATCCAATTACCACTCCCCATGACATACATGACCAACCATTTGAATCCCTTCAATCCAATCCATCTAAAGTACCAGATGACACCAAAAACCAAGACTCTAAGGCCTTCACCCCTTATTTTGACAACAAATATGACACTAGTGAAGGGGAATATTGGAAAGAGTCCAATGTGGAGTTGGATGAGGATAATCTCATCTACAACATCACTAAATCCATCTGCATGCTTTCTACATCCTCACCTTAATTCACCAACACTGACGATGGAATTTCCCTAGTTTATCCTTAGCTAGTTGACTGGGACCAACAAGGCCTGCCAGTCCTAGACACATTTCAGAATGATGAGGCAATTGAAGAGTTTATGGGATTACACGAGGGCATACCCAGTGGTGATCACAAGGTAGGATTCACCATTAACTTAGATTGCACGGCATACTTCAGCGAGACATGCCAGGATTGGACCCAGAACTGGTTGTGCACCATCTGCCACTATTGCCTAATGCCAAACCAGTCAAGCAGAAGTTACGCAAAATGTACCCTCAAGTTGCTCTATTGGTCAAGGCTGAGTTAAAGAAACTGCTAGACACTGTATTCATACGGTCTATTGACTACATCGAATGGATATCTAACCTGGTGCCAATAACAAAGCCAAATGGGCCGATCCGCGTCTGTACAGATTTTCGAGATCTAAATAAAGCACGTCCAAATGATGACTTTCCTTTGCCAAACATTGACATCATAGTTGACCTCATAGCAGGATATGAGTGTTGGAGTTAAAATGACACTTAGAGGGGGGGTGAATCAGTGTCTTAACAAATTTGACCAATTTTCAAAAATTCAAAAAAATAGCTCAGATTTGATCTCAATATTACTCTGATTAATGCATTCATGAATTGAATGTAATCATTCATAAACAAAATTGAGAAAAGTAATAATCCCAACAGAGAATTGAAACAACAACACTGTAAAGCAGTGAGCACATAGAAGAAAAAAGAGACACAAGATTTTTCCAAGTGGAAAACCCTCCTAGGGTATAAAAACCACTCCCGAAATGCCCTTGCAGGCTTAATCCTTTTAATGAACTATTCACAATGCCTTATAGGCTGATTTTTGAGCACCCACTCAAGGAGCACCAACCCCTCAAATTATATTACTGAACAATAATCATGTCTCAGAGGATCTCTCTGTTTTCAATTAAGCTCATAACTCTTTGTTTTCTCGTCTACATAATACCCTAAGGATTCAATAGTTAAATCCTAAAATACTACATAGAAAAGAATATTACAATATATCTCTGCATCTTTGTTTTTCAGATTTTTAATACAGAGTATTTCAATACATTTTCACACAGACAAGGAATGATAATCTCAGAATTACAACCAAAGAGTCTACACTATTTTCAACACTAGTTTTTATATACATTTCCAGTATGTCTGTTATGAAGAAGTCTTCAAAATGTGTTTTTCACAAGAATCTGAAACTCTCTTGCTAATTTTAGAAAATGAAGCTGAATAATGATAATCTGTAGATGATGGTAAAAATTAGAGTAACGCCTGTCCAGAGAGCTTTAATTTTTGCATTGAATCAAGAGATTTCAAATTGTAACCGATAGATTTTCATCAAAACCGCGACTACCCACCATCTGAGAACCATAACCTCCCAATTCTTAGAGAATATTTTGCCATGTAACCATTCTGAGATTCAATGCCAACCAATGATGTCGGCCTACAACTATACTTAGAAATTCACATGTCAGCCATAGTAACAGATTTTCTTAATCATTCGCCAAGACATCTAGATAGTCCTTCCGAAGGAAATTAAATCGCCAGTCATTCCCCTTAGTTATCGCTTTCACCATGACCCATCAGAGTTGGGAAGACCTCTCATAGACCACATTAAGTTTCACCGAAAGCCCTTTTATCTCTTATGTGTCGCTGTGACATTCTGCTGTCGGGGAGACGTTATGTAGATTTCATTATGTTTCACTGAATGACTTTATCCATTCTGAGTCGCTAAAAGAAAAACACACTCTCACCGAGATGTATCCTTCATCCACCTTCACTAAGACAATGCAAATTCGGGGTGACTTCTCGTAGAGTATCCTGTGTCTTGCTGAAAGCCCATGAGATTATTCCTATTCACCGAGACAACTCAATGCCTATGTCGACAAGGTCCATATGTATTCCATCGGTGAGACCCACAGGGTTCGCTATGACATCATATCGATGCCGTAACTCTTGTCGATGTGTTCCCATCCAACCTCCAGTCGGTGAGACATAACAATCTTGTTGTGACTTCATACCAATGGTATAACTCCTGCCAATAGGGATCACCCTCTGTCGCTGAAATCATGGAGAAGTCTTGCTGAATGTTGCCTGTGAAACTCCATGTGTAAAGTCGGCAAGACCGAAGGTCACTCGCCAAGACCTCACTTCGATAACCCTAACTCTTACCGATGTATCTTCCCGCCACCGGTCAGTGTGACAATGTATAAACGCTATGACTTCACACTTAAAGCAATATGTCTGGCTGAAGTGAATCTTTAATGTGTCAGTTAGTCAATGTAACAAGTCAAACTCGGCAAGACACAATGCCGATGAAGGATTACTTACGCCGATGAACCCCCTTATGTATTAGTTGGTGAGACCCGACTCATTCGGAAAGACCTCTTAGCAGTGAAACATACTCATGTCGATAGACCTTTCCTCTATCGCCAAGACCACGTGAATGTCATGCTGAAAGATACCCAAAGGATGAATTTTTTCATTAAGGACAAACCAACTAGTACACAACAGAGAACCAAAAAACTCCCCCTTTGTCCTTGATGGAAAAACACAAATGACTCTCCCCCTTTTTGCCTCAATGACAAAGGATAAAAGAGAAATATGTGCAGTGCCATGAAACACGACTAAGAATCCAACTAAATACCATGAGAAACAGCTGCAAAAAGAGTAACAGTGTAGCAACCAAAACTATAGGAGAGCTGTAAGAGAATCAAAACATATAGCATGCTCCCCCTAAGCTGAAGCTAGATGAATTAGAGAAGTAACGATTGAGAGATAACTCCCAATCAAAGTCTCAGCCTTTCAAATAACTCTTTTGCTAAGGGCTTAGTAAAAATATCAGCCACCTGATCTTGTGATCCAACAAAATGTAAACATACTTCATTAGCCAGTACCTTTTCTCGCAAAAAATGAAACTTGATAGCAATATTTTTAGTTCGAGAGTGCATAACAGGATTTTTTGATATATTTATCACACTAGTGTTATCACAGAGAATAGAAATAGGTTTAGGAACTTCAATACCCATATCTAAGAGAGTTTGACTCATCCAAAGAACTTGAGTACATCATGAAGTGGCAACGATGTATTCTACTTCAACAGTAGAAAGAGAAACAGATTCTTATTTTTTGCTGTGCCATGCCACTAAACGATCACCAAGAAAGAATGCAGCACCACTAGTGCTTTTCCTATCATCCAAGCAACTAGCCCAGTCAACATCAGTATAAGCTATTAAAGAAAAATCATTGCTTCTAGAATACCAAAGACCATAATCAAGAGTGCCCTGAATGTATTTAAAGATCCGTTTAACAACAGTAACATGGGATTCTTTAGGTGATGCTTGAAAACGTGCAACCGTGCAAACTACCTACATAATGTCAGGTCCAAAGGCAGTTAAATATAACAGACTGCCGATCATTGATCTATATTCCATTTGATTTGAATCAGGAGAATCATCAGTTTTAGTAAGTTTGCAACCAGTAGCCATTGGAGTGCTAATAGGATGACATTCATCCATTTTGAATTTCTTAAGCATCTCTCTTGCATATTTGGTTTGAGAAATAAATATTCCATTCTCACATTGAGAGATTTGAAGACCCAGAAAGAAATTTAGTTCTCCTAAATTTGACATTTCAAACTCAGATTCCATTAGCTGAGAGAACTTCTTACTCAAAGTAACATTATTGCAGCCAAAGATAGTGTCATCAACATAAATTTCAACAACCAAAATATCAGAACCTTCAGTTTTAACATAAAGATTACTATCTACACCTCCTCTAAAAAAGCCATTAGAAATTAAATGACTATCCAGCCTAGAGTACCAAGCTCTGGGAGCTTGTTTTAAGCCGTAGAGAGCCTTTTTCAACTTGAGAACATGGTTAGGCTTATCTTTGCATATAAATCCTTCAAGTTGTTCAACATAGACCTCTTCATCTAAATATCCATTCAAAAAAATAGTTTTGACATCCATTTGATAAACAGTAAAGTTTTTGTAAACATAATAAGCCAAGAATATTCTGATAGATTCTAGTCTAGCAACAGGTGCAAAGGTTTTGCCAAAGTCAATACCTTCTTGTTGAGCATAGCCTTTGCAGACAAATCGTGCTTTATTGCGAACAACATTGCCATTTTCATCAAGCTTATTTCTGTAAATCCATTTGCCTCCAATGACATTCTTGTCATCAGGTCTTGGGACTAACTCCCAAGTCTAATTTTTCTCAATTTGATCAATTTCTTCCTGCATAGCATTAAGCCAACATGAGTCTGTAAGAGCTTCATTAAAAAATTTAGGCTCAAACTGAGTAACTAGACAGAAAGCTATTTGTGCCTTTTCATAAGATTCTGTAGCCTTTCTTCTAGTTTGAACTCCTGCATTTTTATCCCCAATAATATGATCTTTGGGGTGATATTTAGCTAGAGATTTTGATGCAACCTTTTTAGGACTTGCTTTTTCATTTTTAGGGCTTGTTGATTCAGCAAAATACTTTGTTGTTTCAGCTCCTTCTGAAATTATTTCAAGTTCAAGTTCTTCCTCATCATCCTACAAAGATTCAACAATCAAATGTGATCTTTCATCAAATTTTACATTAAAAACTTCAACAATCTTATTAAGCCTTTTTTTAAGGCATTTATAAGCTTTTCTATGAGTTGAGTATCCCAAAAAGATACCCTCATCACTCTTTGATTGAAAGCTCTCCCAAGGTTATCATCATCTTTCTTGATAAAACACTTACTTCCAAAAATTTTAAAGTATTTGACAGAAGTAGTTTTTCCATACCAAAGTTCATAAGGAGTGTGTTTAGATTTCACCCTAAGTTGCACTCTATTCAAAATGTATACAACTATATGAACAACTTCTTTCCAATACATATCAGACAACTTAGCTTCATCTAGCATGGTTCTAGCCATTTCTTTTATAGTTCTATTCTTACGTTCAACTACCCCATTTTGTTGAGGTGTTTTTGTTGTAGCATTGAGGTTTTTTTGTTGTAGCATACTATCTTTTAATGTCATGCTATTCACAGTAATCAATAAACTCTTGAGAAGTGAACTCACCTCCTTTTTTAGATCACAGACATTTAAGTTTCAAATCAGATTCCTTCTCAACCAATTTACAAAAGATTTTAAACCTTTCAAATGCTTCTGATTTGTGCTTAAGAAATGTGACCCAAACCATTCTAGTATAATCATGCACAAAAAACATAAAGTACTTTTCACCATTAATAGACCTTGTTCTGGTTGGTCCACATAAATCAGTATGCACACGCTATAAAGGTTTTAAAGAATAATGTTCTTTGGTTTTGAAACTGATTTTAGTTTGTTTACCACTTAGACATTCTTTGCACACAGAATTTTCTGGCTTGTTAAGGAATGGTAAACCTCTAACATTCTAATTCTTACTGATTCTAACCAGATTTTCAAAGTTTATGTGTCCTAATCTTTTATGCCATAACCAGCTCTCTTCAATTTGGACCATTAGACACATACCTTGATTATTGTCATTGCTTGATGTGTCGAGAAGATTGTACACATTTCCTTTTGTCCTCCTTCCAGCTGCAACAGCCTTTCCAAGCTTGTTCTTAATCTCACATCCCTGCGAAGTGAAAAGAACATGATAACCACTATCACAGATTTGACTAACACTTAGAAGATTATGTTTGAGACGTTCCACATAGTACACATTATAGATAGGAGTGTCTTCATTCAGAAGAAGTGAACCTCTACCTTTAATTTGAATACCCGAGTTATCACCAAACTTAACATATCCACCTACATAATCTTCAAGATTTATAAACTTATCCCTATTGCCAGTCATATGGTTAGAACATCCACTATCCAAGACCCATAAGTCCTTTTTCTTGGAATGAAAAGAAGTTTGAACCAACATAGTTTTCTCAATGTCGTTGAAAGTCTTAGGTTTCCAAACCTTTTTAATTTTCTATTGTTTAGATTGCAGATCAATTCTGCACTATTTGACAAAATGTCCCAAAGCATTGCATTTAAAACATCTGATCTGTCTAACAAAACATAGTGTTGCCTAAGACCAAACCTGGGTATTCTAGGATTCATAAGCCTGCAAGTGCTTACCTTATGGCCAAATTTGTTGCAAAAAAAACAATAACCATAGAAGAAAGGATTGACTCTGTTTGAAGATCTATTACCTCTTAAAGACTGAACATGATCCTTACCAAATTCTGAGTGATTTGAATCTAAATGTTTGACTTTAGAAGAGGGGTTTTGTTTAGCATTGTCAATTGAGCATTCACCCTTTTCAAAACCAACACTAGTTTTATCTTTATACATCTTCTGCTTGCTAAGCATCTCATTCAATTTTAGAGTGCTTTCGTATTTTTCAATTTCCTTCCTAAGAAAGACTACTTGTTCCAGTTTTTGAATTTCTTGATCTTTGCAGCTTACTATCACTCAAAGACAGTCCTCAACTCTTTTAGCTTCTTCAAGTTGAGTTTTCAAAGAGACCATTTCTTGATCTGGTTTATGTTCTTGAGCAAGAACTTGTTTTCTGAGTTTTCTGACTTCTTGTAAAGCACATTTCAGTGCACTTTCAAGATCTACTTCACCTTCTTCAATGTTAATGGTGCTTGAATCATTTTGCTGAGTAATTTTAGTCATGAACAAAGTTTCATCTTCTTCAACTAATGAATCTTCAGACTCAATATCAGATTCATCCTTACTAAACAGACTTTTCTTCTTTTTGAAATTGAAGTTTCGTTTAGGTTTGAAGGCCTTCTTCTTAGGTTATTTTTCAATTGTCTTGTTGTCACAGATTTGATCATCATAGGGACACTTAGCAGCAAAGTGACCTATTTTTCCATAGTTAAAACATTTAAAGGGAAGTTTTCCCTTATATTTTCTTGATCCCTTTCTAAGTCTTCTAACAAAATGGGACTCTTTAGAATCAGACAACTCTGACTCACTGACTTCAACTTTTTCTTTCTTTTCAGTGTTAAAGGCAGTTTCTTTTTCAGTTGAGTTGTTTTTGCTAGTTCTCATTTCATAGGCAGTAAGGATTCCCTACAGACTATCTAAGGTAAGCTTATCAAAATGTTTCTTTTCTTCAAGGGCTGATACCTTATATTCAAATTTAATCGGTAAGGTTCTAATGACCTTTGTAACCACATCAAACTCTTTTACTTCTTCTCCTAATCCTTTCATAGCATTGACAACTTCATCAACTCTTAGGAAATATTCAGCCACTTTTTCATCATCCTTCATTTTCATCTCCTCAAACTGATGTTTGAGTGTAATGATTTTTGACAGTTTGACTTTCTCATTCCCTTGGTATATATTTTTGAGTTTTTCCCAGATTTCATGAGCAGATTTGCAATGCATGACTTTAATGAACACATCTTTAGTTAACCCACACAAGAGGGCATGCTTAGCTCTGGAATTTGTTTCATACCTCTTTTTTTCAACAGGATCAATGGGAATAGTGGCTGGTACATTGTAATAATTTAAAACAATGCTCCAAACATCAACATCAAAAGAAATAAGAAAAGTTTCCATTCTAATTTTCTAGAACACATAATCTGTTCCATCAAATAATGGAGCTCTGGTTACAGAGGCACCGTCTTGAGAATGTGCCATAAAAAACAAACTCCAAGACCAAGATCAATCCAAGGTGATTAAAACCTATCAGATGACCCTACGCTCTGATACCAACTGTTGGAGTTAAAATGACACTGAGAGGGGGGGTGAATCAGTGTCTTAACAGATTTGACCAATTTTCAAAAATTCAAAAACATAGCTTAGATTTGATCTCAATATTACTCTGATTAATGCATTGATGAATTGAATGTAATCATTCATAAATAGAATTGAGAAAAGTAATAATCCCAACAGAGAACTGAAATAACAACAACATTGTAAAGTAGTGAGCACACAAAAGAACAAAGAGACACAAGATTTTTTCGAGTGGAAAACCCTCCTAGGGTATAAAAACCACTCCCGAAATGCCTTGCAGGCTTAATCCTTTTAATCAACTATTCACAATGCCTTATACGCTGATTTTTGAGCACCCACTCAAGGAGAACCAACCCCTCGTTTAGAGATATCTATCTCAAGGAGCACCAACCCCTCAAATTATATTACTGAACAATAATAATGTCTCAGAGGATCTCTCTGTTTTCAGTTAAGCTCATAACTCTTTGTTTTCTCGTCTACAAAATACCCTAAGGATTCAATAGTTGAATCCTTAAAATATTACATAGAAAAGAATATTACAATATATCTCTGCATCTTTGTTTTTCAGATTTTTAATACAGAGTATTTCAATACATTTTCACATAGACAAGGAATGATAATCTCAGAATTACAACCAGAGAGTCTACACTATTTTTAACACTGGTTTTTATATACATTTCCAGTATGTATGTTATGAAGAAGTCTTCAAAATACATTTTTCACAAGAATCTGAAACTCTCTTGCTAATTTTAGAAAATGAAGCTGAATAATGATAATCTGCAGATGATGGTAAAAATCAGAGTAACGCCTGTCCAAAGAGCTTTAATTTTTGCACTGAATCAAGAGATTTCAAATTGTAACTAATAGATTTTCATTAAAACCATGATTGCCCAACAGTTGAGAACCATAACCTCCCAATTCTTAGAGAATATTTTGCCATGTAACCCTTCTGAGATTCGATGCCAACCAATGATGTCGGCCTGCAACTATACTTAGAAATTCACATGTTGGTCACAGTAACAGAGTTTGTTAATCATTCGCTGAGACATCCAGATAGTTCTGCCAAAGGAAATTAAATCGCCAATCATTCTCCTTAGTTATCGCTTTCACCATGACCCATCAGAGTCGGGAATACCTCTCGCAGATCACATTAAGTTTCATCGAAAGCCCTTTTATCTCTTATGTGTCACTATGACATTCTGCTGTCGGGGAGACGTTATGTAGATTTCATTATGTTTCACTAAATGACTTTATCCATTCTGAGTCGCTAAAATAAAAACACACTCTCACCGAGATGTATCCTTCATCCACCTTCGCTAAGACAATGCAAATTCGGGGTGACTTCTCGTAGAGTATCCTGTGTCTTGCCGAAAGCCCATGAGATTATTCCTATTCATCGAGACAACTCAATGCCTATGCCGACAAGGTCCATATGTATTCCATCGGTGAGACCCACAGGGTTCTCTATGACATTATATCGATGTTGTAACTCTTGCCGATGTGTTCCCATCCAACCTCCAGTCGGTGAGACATAACAATCTTGTTGTGACTTCATACCAATGGTATAACTCCTGCCAATAGGGATCACCCTCTGTCGCCGAAATCATGGAGAAGTCTTGCTGAATGTTGCCTGTGAAACTCCATGTGTAAAGTCGGCAAGACCAAAGGTCACTCGCCAAGACCTCACTTCGATAACCCTAACTCTTACCGATGTATCTTCCCACCACCGATCAGTGTGACAATGTATAAACGCTATGACTTCACACTTAAAGCAATATGTCTAGCTGAAGTGAATCTTTAATGTGTCAGTTAGTCAATGTAACAAGTCAAACTCGGCAAGACACAATGCCGATGAAGGATTACTTACGCCGATGAACCCCCTTATGTATTAGTTGGTGAGACCCGACTCATTCGGAAAGACCTCTTAGCAGTAAAACATACTCATGTCAATAGACCTTTCCTCTATCGCCAAGACCATGTGAATGTCATGCTGAAATATACCCAAAGGATGAATTTTGTCATCAAGGAAAAACCAACCAGTACACAACAGAGAACCAACAGTGAGATGGTATCCCTCATGGATGGTTTCTTTGGCTATAATCAGATTCACATTGCTCCTGAAGACTAGCACAAAATGACATTTGCTTGCCCATGGGGTACATATTGTTGGAATGTCATGCCATTTGGTCTCAAAATGCAGGCGCCGCATATCAAAGAGCTATGATCACAATCTTTCATGATATGATGCATAAAATAATGGAAGATTATGTAGATGACCTATTGGCCAAATCGGTAACTAGGAAAGATCTTTTAAAGGTGCTAGGCACAATTTTTAAGAGACTGAAAGAGTACAAAGTCTAGCTAAATCCTAAGAATTGTGTCTTCAGGGTCACATCGGGTAAACTCTTGGGATACATAGTTTCTCGAAGAGGCATTGAGTTTGATCTAGCAAAGGTAAAAGCCATCATAGACATGCCTCTGCCTAGAGGAATTAGTGAACTTAGAACTCTACAAGGTAGGGTACAATCTATTCGGCATTTCATAGCCCAATTGGTAGATAAATGTCACCCATTCCCATATCTGTTGCACAAGGGTATCCCCTTTGTGTGGACAGATAAATGTCAAGAATCCTTTCAACAAATCAAAGATTACCTACTGTCAACACTAGTCCTCATGCCTCCCATTCATGGAAAGCCATTGATCCTATACATCTTGACAACTAGTTCAACACTGGGGGCATTACTAGCACAAAACGACCAAGAAAAAAAAAAAGAGCTATATATTACATCAGTCAGACATTGGTCAGGTATGAACTGAACTACACACCAATTGAATGAGCTTTCCTAGCCATGGTCTTTGCAGCATAGAAGCTAAGACATTATATGTTAAGTCATTAGACACAACTAGTAGCAAAGATTGACCCCCTCAAATATTTGCTAAGTCGGGCAGCATGAACGAAACGTTCGACAAAATGGGTCATGATTCTGAGCGAATATGACATTTAGTATGTTGAAAGAAAGACTATAAAAGGACAAGCCATAGCGAACTAGCTGGCAGACGCATCTTTGCAAAGTGATCACCCATTAGTGGCAGATTTTCTAGATGATTCGATATTCCATACGGAAGCTAAGGCACCTTGGCGACTCTACTTCGATGGATCACACACAAATCATGGCGCGGGGGCAGGAATTTTGTTCATCACCCCTCAAGGAAACTCCATTCCTAAGTCCTTCTGCATTGCCTTCCCATGCACAAACAATGTGGCATAATATGAGGCATTAGTTACAGGACTAAGAATGGCAATAAAATGGAAAATCAGAGCACTACATGTCTACAGGGATTCTCAGCTTGTCATCAACCAGGTTAATGATGACTATGACACAAAAGATGAGAAGTTGATGCCCTACAAATGGATGGTTGATAGTTTCCACACATACTTTCATATGGTAACTTTTGAACAAGTTTAGAGAGCACAGAACAAAGTGGCAGATGCTATGGCTACAATAGGCTCTCTCCTTGACATACCAAGCAATCTGCCCCAGTTGGAATTCCTAATAGAGAAATTATTGGTCCCTGCCTATGACATTCCGAAGTCAGAGATGGTTTGTGAACTTGTTGGTCCTGAATCTCCTTGGTACCGGGATATTTATGACTACCTTAAGTCTCAAACCCTTCCACCTCACCTTTCCAATAACCAGAGGAAGTCCTTCATCCAAAAATCCACAAGGTATGCCATCGTCAGTGACACCCTTTACCGCCGTAGCTTTGAAAACACCCTCCTTCGATGTCTCGACACTAACGAAGCACGTACAACCTTACGCGAAGTACATGATGGTATATGTGGATTTCATTCGAGTGGTCCTACCCTAGCTAAGAAAGTAACGAGACTTGGGTATTATTGGCTGATCGTTGAAAAGGATGCAATATAATATGTTAGGACTTGTCACAAATGTCAGATTCATAGTGATTTGATCCATGCTCCAGCATAGAAACTTTGGCTAATCACTTCTCCTTGGCCCTTCGCTCAATGGGGACTCGACCTTGTGGGTAAGATTCATCCAACCTCGTCCAATGGTCACAAATTCATCATCACCTCCACTGAGTATTTTACGAAGTGGATCGAAGCCATCCCTTTGACATACATAACCAACAAAAAAATATCCAAGTTCATTCTTAACTACATCATTTGCCGGTATGGCCTTTCGCAATCCATCATCACTGACAACAGACATCCATTTAAAAACCAAGATGTTCATGAGTTATGTGAGTGATTTCAAATCCAACACCATTTTTCATCTCTGTACTACCCACAAGGAAACGGTCAAGCTGAGGCATCAAATAAAACCATTGTCAAAATCCTCAAAAAGACTGTCAATGACGCTGGTCATGACTGGCATATACAACTCAACCCTGCTCTGTGGGCTTACCGAACTAGCATTTGTATGCCTACAGGAGCCACTCCATTTTCCCTAGTCTTTGGCGCTGAGGCCATCTTTCCCATTGAGGTTGAAATTCCTTCGTTATGAGTCTCCCTGAAGGGTTTAACTGATGAAGAGGAGTATAGACAATCACGCTTGCATGAGCTGGAAATGCTAAAAGAAAGAAGGCAAAATTCATTGAACCATCTACAAGCATATCAGAACCATGTTTTTCACAGTTACAATAAGAATGTTATGGTCAGGAAATTTGACATTGGCGACCTAGTTCTCATGCAGAACCCCAAGAACCAAGATGACAGAGAAAAGCTGGGAAATTTTGAACTAAATTGGTTGGGTCCCTACATTATCATATCTTCTTTTGGTTATGGAGCCTATCAGCTAGCAACTCTAGATGGAGAACAACTGACAGAGCCTATCAATAGTTTACATCTCTGAAGGTTCTACGCATAGCATCAGGGGACCAAGCTGAAAATCGTAAATTACAAAAAAATTGAAAAATGATAAAAAATCATTGCCTCGATGAAAACCTAGCAAACAGGTGTCTTGGCAACACCAAAAAAATGAGAAAAAGGACAAAAATAGTAAAGAGAAAAATGATTCATCCAACAGTGAAAACCTAGCAAACAGGTGCTTTGGATAAGTACCATGGTGAAAACCTGGCAAATAGGCGCCATGCGTAATCAATCATTGCTCTACCATCTATTGTCATTCTATCTGTTGTGGTCTAGGATGAAATACATTTTCCATCACCACCACATAGTACCCTTCCTGTCATGGTTGATAAATGGTTGACATCAAGTCCTAACAACTGTCCATCTGGTACACTAGAAACATCCCCTCCATGTCCCTTAAAAATGGCTAAGTCTTGGACTTGACTGGGGGAAATTTTTTTATCATGTAACTGTAGTGGATGTCACACACAATCTTGAAAATTGGAAAAAATTCCTGAAAAAAGACCAAAAACATCACAAAAAGTCCTGAAAAAAGACCAAAAACATTGCAAAAAGTCCTGAGAAAAGACCTAAAAACCATAAAACGTCCTGAAGAAAACCATAACAAAACATTAGACCACTCGAAGAGCACAACACAGAGTCATCTCTTGTCAAAGTCTTCCATGTCAAATCAATTAGTCTTTGTCATTTGTCTAAACTATGTTGTCTCTGCGCATTTGCTACGTAGGCAAGACTCACATTTGAGTCCCTGAGACATAAGGTCAGTCCTTTTAGGTTTGTCAAAATAAAATCATGGCACAATATTTGGTCATCAATACAAAGTCATTGGTCGTGTCGAACTACGAGGTCTCTAAGTGTATGACGTAGGCAAAGCCATCTGTCGATGAGCCCCCGAGACCGCACTAGGTCAGTCCATTAGGGTTCATGGCACTACATTGGCACACACGTCAAAATATCTTCAAGACAAAGTGAATCATTCCCGAATGAGTAAAATCCTAAGAACAAATCATGGCAATCAGTTATTTCAATATGACAATCTCATCAACAGGTCAATCATATCATTATGACAATATCAACATATAGTAAAACACAAGTCAAACTCGGTCAAAGTAAGTCAAATCATCATAACCTATCAAACTGTCAACTATTGGTTAACCTTCAGATGTGTCCTTCTGAAAGATAACCTCTATCATTCATGCCTTAGGATGTGTCCTTCCTAGGCATCGTCACTGTCATTCGACATTTTGAGGGATCCTCTTGACATCAGTATTCTTCAGATGTGTCTTTTTGAAGAACCAACTCAGTCATTTATGCCTTAGGATGTGTCCTTCCTAGGCATCGTCATCGTCACTGTCACATGGAATTTTGAGGGACCCCTTTGACTCTTAGGGATCAATCCTCTTGACATCAACATTATTCAGGATGTGCCCTTCCTGAATTCGGCAATTTTGGACATTTGTCATCTCAGCATCATCAAAGCTTTGACACTCTGACATCTTGACATCAGAACAATGGATATCCAGATGCACTTGGAAAACACTCAACACTTGTCTTTTTGGATTTTATCATGTTATTAGTTTTTCAGCAAAATCCCAATAACATGATTTAGAGAAGCAGCGACGTATCATGACGATTGACATGCATGACTACTAGTTTCTCAGCGAGGTCCTGATTCTGAGATTTAGAAAAATAGCGACGTATCATGATAAGGGCTCTATTTTTTATGACAATCATGCTGCTAGTTTCTCAAGGATGTCCTGGAAATAGGATTTAGTGAAGCAAGGGTGTTTCATGAATTGTCTTTGTCTTTTTCTGCTTGTGGTTGATTATGACAAAAAGACTGGGGCAGTCACGCTCTTAGTATGCGTCATGATCATTCTTGTCTGTGACTGCTTATCTTACGTGATGGTACAACCTTGCACACCTTGATCTATATCATATCATGGCATTTTTTGGACATTACAATAGTTTTCCCAATGATGATTAAGAGCAATAAATATTAAAGTCCTATGGTAAAGCTTTGAAGGATTTAGTCTAGGAACTAACATGCATTTTCTTTGGTTTGGTCATCTTCTCTCATCCATCTCACGATGATATCCTATGACATACAAAAACATAAGTGCATACATGATCATATAAACATTGCATTGGGTCCATACATACATCATCCATAGCATTAAATCATATACATAATCACAAACATTGCATTGACATAATCATCAACATTGCATCCATTTTACATTATGCATATCATTATCATCATCATCTCATATAAGTAAGCATTCCATCATCATAACATCATAATCATAAATAAGAATCATAAGACATACATGATACATCATAAATCAACATCATACATCACATATATTATAATGCATAAATCAAATAGCATCACATAACACACATGTAGGCCGCATCAAAACTGCATCATCATATAATACCATCTCAAAAATGTACAATGTCACAGGATAAAGTCAAGAGATATCCCAAAAATGGAGCTCGCAGGCTCAATGGTCTATACATAATGTGTCATAATAACAACAATGCCCCTAGGGTAGACTCTCATCATCCCCTCGTGGCAAAGAGTGTGGAGGCGGAAGCTCTGTCACTGGCGTTGAAATGACAGGCAGAACTGTACTAACCTCTACCTATGCAACTAGTGGAACTGACACTGATGGCATCATCTCCACGGTAATGGACACTGGTCATCTCACTGTAGCCTGACTCGGTGATGCTGACGGATCTACCATTGGTGGCTGCCTCTATCCTGATCTCTGCCTTGAGCTAGTTGACCCATGACTGTGGCTCGAATAATGACTCGAGGCATGCCTGTGTGGGTGGTGGGACCTGTGCCCTGACGAGGTAGACCCTCCTACACTAGTATGACTCATGCTACCACTAGCACTCCCTAATCGATGGCCACTACCCATCCTCATCTAAGACTGCGACAATGTAGGATCCCGCCTCTCTGGAGGAACCTCCTACTCATACAAAATCTTGTACTATCCCAGCCTCGTGCTCACCCTAGCCAACTTGCGGGCAATATCCCCTACAGGACTTGTGCATAATGTAGCAAACTCAACGCACCACTGAGCTAAGTCCTACTGGTGGATCACTGCCTGATCCCACTCTACCCGAGCCACCTCTAGCTTTGACTACAATGCTTTGACCTATGTCGTGCTCTCATCTAGCCTCCTCTGTAAATCAGCCACCCTCTGATCTATCGTGGCATTCAAGGGAAATATCGAGGATGGTATCTCCTCCTCTCCCTCCACCATCCTAAATCTGAGAAGCCTCTCAGCCTCATCCATGGCATCATCATCCTCATCATCATCATCCTCGGCTGCATCCTCTCCGCCGACTCCCTCATCACAGGGTGTATCCTCCTCCTATCCGACCTCTACCACCTCCACCTCCTCCTCCTGCCTCAGTTGCTCCTCCTTTGCCACACCCTCCTCTTGTCTGGCCTCCACCACCTCCGCATCCCCTCTCTCCCCCTCCTCCTGTCTCTCCTCACCTTCTCCCTCATGTCTCGGCTGCTCTACCTCCTCCCTCTCTCCCTCCTTTGCCACCTCCGGAATAGCATCTAATTCTATTCTTGCCACATGTGGGCATACCCTCCTGCCCTATCTCTGAGCATCTCTCCTCTGCCTCTGACCATCTCCTCCATTAGCCCCATCATCTGCATCATCTCCACCCCGGCCTCCGTCTCTGCCTCCATCCTTGCCTCTGTCCCAGTCTCCATCTCTCCCTCTGCCTTTTTCCCAGCCTCCATCTCTCCCTTGCCCTCTGCCCTTGTCACTGTCCCTACCACCTCGCTTGGCCCTCGGCACATGAGGTATTATTGACCGCCTGTCCATCGGTGCTGGCCCATCCTGATCTATCAATGGCACTGGTCTATGTTCTTGCCACCATAAATCGTAGTCTGCTGTGGTCCCGGGATCGGCTATCCCACCTCTCCATCCCCAGGGCTAGTCTCCTAGCCCATTGATCTACTGCTCTACAAAAGCTACCAAAATGGCTGGCCCCCAAGCATACTCTCTAGATGATTGGGCATACTCAGCTGTCCCTACAAGTACCCCCTGCTGCTCTCCAAACTACCTGAGGACACGCTGTGGAAAATACATCTCTATAATCAGTGAAGTCTGCACCGTCCTACTAATCAAATACCGATACTGTCTACATAAGATCAGGTGGTCATCCTCATCATCCCACTGCTCAGTCTCTGTATGACCTCTAGATAAAAGACACCATTGTGTCAATCTGATGCTGCCACCAACCTGTCTCGCCTATTCGAGTCTGCTGTAAAGCACCTGTGTAATAATACGCATAGGGCATCCCCTCGGCTAGCTGTGGTCTCTGAATGGGAGGACAAAATATGGCTATGTGCTCCCAAGCCCAAATTATCATCACTGTTGTCCCGCAGGAGATACTCTCTGCCCTCCAGTAAACAACATCGTGCAACTAATGGTAGAGTGTCCCTAGTAAATAGGGACCCCAGGCATAAACTATCCGGTCTCATCTCATCCCAACCAAAACATCTCCCCAGCCAATGGAAAATCCATGTCCCCAATGGTCAAGAATGAAAATACCTCCAATCAAGGTTGCAAGGAATGCATCAAAATGAGCATAGTGCTTTGCCATGAACTCCCATCGAATCTCATAGCCCTAGATACCTAGCACCCTCATCATGATAATAGGCCCTGAAAGTTTGCTCACCATGGCGAGGGTCGTAGACAATCCACTCTCCTCGGATCGACACTCGTAAAATCCGGTAGACTTCCTGCAAGGTAATAGTAGCCTCACCTGTCGGCAGATGAAAGGAACAGGTCTCTGAGTGCCACCGCTCACATAATGCAGTCATAAGTCCCCTATTAGCCCGAATAGCGGGCATATAGGCGACATAGTACAAACCAAGCCGCATCAATCGTCGCTGCTCCTGCGGGCTCAATTGGTTTGCAAACCTGAAGGTCGTTGGTCTACTCTCTCAGGTGTATATCGGGGCAAGCTGCCTCTGCACAAGGCCAAACAAGTTGTCAGTACCTTTTGCACAAATTGTCAGTACTATCAAAATAATTTAAGGTTTCACAAACATTAAAATCAGCCCTAGTCAAAGTCAAGGTCAAGTACGTCACATTGACAGAAAATGCATCGCAAAACTTCGAATGCATTGTTTCATACTTCAAATGCGTCACAATATTACATTGCTTCATTTGCCTTCTCAAATGCGTTGCATCAGAGCATTTGCATCATGAAATTTGGCACTTGCATTGTTTCACACAAATTCCTTGCTTAAAAACTCAATTGCGTCACATTATCGCGAATGCGACATTACAATCCTCAAATGCATCACAAATCAGCAAATGCATCACAATGTTTGGCAAATGTGGTGCAAAACACTAGTCCTGCCTATTTAATCGTTGTGGTTGCATTGCGACGCATCAAATGGGTCGAATGCAAAAGCAAATGTGGCTTACGCGAACGCATATGCATCGCGGCGCATTCGTTATTTTCCCTATAAACCTAATTTTGGTATGCAAAACGAGAAAATTACAAAGAAAGGTGGGGGTACATACCGCTAGCTCTGAGCCCTTTGGCCATCTGAAAGTCCACACGAGCTCGCCGTGATGCTCTAACACTGGAATCACCATCCTCGCTGCACTACTTTTCACTCTGAGCTCTCGAAATTCGCAAAGTGAATAGTAAGAATGAATTGACTTTTACCCCTTTGTCAACCTATTTATAAAGTCAAAATGACATTTGTCAACTAGGTTATTACTAGAGGCTCATTTGACCAACTTTGACCACCCCGTTGGTTGCCTTAAACATGTCAGAATTCAAAACTAACTGTGCCATTGTTTTTCTAGTCATCAAATTGACTTATCGGGACCCTTTACAAATTTTTCTACCGTTGACCCAAAATTTGAAAAATTTCCCAAGGGGGCATTGATACTTTGTACTGTCACTAGGGCTTGAATTTGACTTATTTTCTTTGTCACAATGTGACATGCGACATTATGACAAAGAGGGGAAAAATTTAGACACCTAAAAATGACCTACACCTGCAAGCTTCATTTTTATCACTTTCGTCCTAGCATAATTGTGACATTTAATTATGTCCTTGGTCCACATTCGACTATTGATTAAATAATTCATAATTATTTAATTAATTCATGTCCTTTCATTCTTCATGATTATTAAATGAATAAATTTTATTTATTTATTAAATACATCATTAATTGTCTAAGTCTTCCCTTAATTAAATAAATTTCTTAATTTATTTAATCACCCTTCTTCAATCATTTCTTCTTGATTATTAAATAAATAAGTTTTATTTATTTATTTAATATGTCACTAACTGTCATAATTAAATGAATTAAGTAATTTATTTAATTATTAGTCTTATCTACTAAATTAAATAATTAAATTTAATTATTTAATTGCCAAATTTGATATTCCTCTCATTTTAAATAAGTTAAATTATTTAAAATGTCATCTCATTCTTAACTATCAACTCATTCTAGTAAATAATTTGAAAATTGATTATTTATTATTTCACAAAATTCACATTTGGAATTAATTTAATTCCAAATTGGTAACTTTCCTCCAGAAATCAAGTGATCGAGCAGATTCTTGATCTTTCCAAATCTGATCTTCAGTTCAGTCTTTATCTTCTTCATATTTGAAAATCTTTATTTTTGAATTAATTTCCTCATTTATTCTCCACCATCGATTTGATTCTCTTAGATGAAATCTTTACTGCTCACTTAATGATTTTTCCGTAACCCTAATTAGGGATCATCAAATTTAATCTGGACCTCTGATTTTAGGTCTCAGCCAAAAGTTCAATCTCATCCATCCATTCAAAATGGCATTTTCTATAAAATGCTATTTTCCTCTCATTTTTTGATTACACAGAGACATTACATGTTGATGAATTATATTGTTATTCTGACATATTTAGGCATAGGCATTTCACTCATATTGTCATAGGCATAGACATTTGTTCAAATCCTTCAAAGCTTGGTGTAGGACTTAGACTTGTATGTCCAGATTGCTCACACGTTGAATCTAAGGGCAACACATCAACCAGCAAGCTAGAAGGTGTTACAAAAGTGAATCATGGAGGTCTCGGCAATTAACAGGTATAATTGTTCTCTTTACTTCTATTGTGTTTTGTAATTGCTTTGGGTTTTATTGTCTTCATTGATTTGCTAACTTTTAATCTAACTTGAAAATAAACCCTTAGTTACACATATTGCATTCGTTCCACTTAAAATCCTAATGAATACTTCATATCTAAAAGGTAAACTAAGAACAAATGCCCAGGTTTGTGAAAATCAAACAACTTGGACTTCAGGCTTTCTATGGAACTCAGAGTTGTTTGAGCAGAAATCTACCAGGAAGAGTAAGTCTACTCTTTTACATAAACTTGGCCCATATTTTTACCTACAGGAAACCCCTTAGAGATTAACCAAACAATGAGAATAAAATATCATAAAAGTTCCAATGATCGTGAGAAAGAATGGTAATATCACCAATTGGCCCTAAATGGCTATATCTATGGAAAACCATTACTACAAGTCCCTACCATGAAAAGCTTGTGTGAACTTGATTCTTCTGCCATTGACCTAAGCAAGGCTATAACCAAATCTTCCATAGATCATTCTCAACCTATTTTTTTCATGTTTCATTATCCACCTCATCAATCAAAGCCATTATATCCATAACCATTATGCAATCCAATCTTTACTGTAGCAGGTATTTGCAGTTAGTAGAGAAATTTTCACAGCTAAGTATAAAAGAAATTACAACTACAACATTTTGACAAAAACCCGCTTTCTTATTATTTTCTATTGGATCTCCATAAGCTCCTCCAAAGTGTCCATTTTGACGCAGTTGCAAGAAAACTTCATTTTCTTGAGTCATTTTTGCAAATAGTTTTCTTTCCTTCGTTACCTTTCATGAGATGACAACCTCTTTAAGGCATTCTATCAAATGGTTCATGTGCCACCTCTGTGCTTCCACATTTTGCACGCACTCTGCAATCATTGCATTTCACATGATGACATCTTTGTGTGTCATACTGTTAAACAATTCACGCACATTTTTCCACAGTTCTCTACATTGAGTGGACTGAGAACAGTAGTGGAATTCATTTTTCCATATGCTAAAAGCATTTGTCTCCTCTAAGTTTTGATGCCTTTTCAATAGATCTATTTGGTGCATATCCCACAATAAATGGTATTCCATATACAAGATCTCCTTTTAGATGGCTTAAGGCCTCAACATAGCCGATTATATTTGCTCGAGAGTCTTTTTAATAGCCAAATCACGTTTTTAAAGTGTCTATTCAACGTGCATATCTTGTAATTGGTGCAATCAATGAATTTATACTCCTGCATCGCATCTTACTGATCCTTGTATGCATGGAGAGAAAACAAATTCCTTTGGTGGAAGTCTACTTTGAGACATTTTGTCAGTCTCATGCTCTGTTTATGCATGCACACTGTGTTCACTTGAAAGTTCCTAAAGCCTTGGAAACAAATCTATTTTGTGCATATTCATAATGAGACGACTTCTCTTTAAGGCATTTTTTTGAATAGTCCATTTGCCTCGTCCATTCTATGTGTATTTTGCAATCATTTATTTGCATGAGGAATCCTATTTGAAAAATTCTATCAAACAGTTTGTCACCGCCATTGTTTATACTTGCACATTTCACATACAATGTTGTGACAGAAAGGGGCACTAGAAAAGGTTGTAGAACTGACTTTTCAACTGCCAATTGCATTTTTTTGGAATTTTTTAAATCATTTGCGTGAGGGTTTCAAAAGCATTGAAGAAAATCCATTTTGTGCACCTCCTGCCATCACTCACGCCATGAGACGACATCCCATTGAGGCATTGTGTTAAATTTTTCTTGCATCGTATATGATTCCACATCTTACAATCATTTTCTTGTATGAGATCTGACAATTTTGAGGCACCTTTTGTTAAACGGTTTACTGCATTGTCGATGCCTTCACATTTTGGGTGCATTTATGCAATCATTACATCTCTCAAAAAATTGAGTTGTACAGTTTGCACCTTGTCTATGCTTCCTCTATTTGGATTTATATTCATCAGGGCGGTTGTAACTTACAACATCTGATAAAGGTCCACCCCCTATTTGTGCAAGACAACATTGGTAAAGTTGGAGGAATTTGGCCTCACCTCTACCAATTGAATTTTCTTGAAGTTTCGAAAACCTTTTCAACAAATTCATCTCGTGTATAAACTACAAACATTGCATTCCCTAAGGTGACTTTTTTTTTGAGCCCCTTTTGAAAAATGATTCAAAAAATTGGTATATGCCTCCTTTTTTATGCCGTGTGGGATCGAGACTAGTTTTAGGAGTAGGATTTTCACTTTTTATGGGCGGGATCAGAGCGATGATGAGCACAGGGTCGGAGAAAATTTAGTGCAAGAGTGGGATAGGAACCATGAAGGGCAGATCGAGAACCATTCTTGAACCAGACATTTTTCTCTTGTGCCCGATTCAAGATTCTCTCTGGGTCTGCAATTTGGTACTACTATGGGGGCGGGACGAAATCAGTGTGGGGTCTTTTTAATTTTTTTTTTAACCTTCGGGGTCGAGAATCGGGATGAACCCTAACATGAGCACTTTACTCCCCCTATTTCAATTTCACACCCAAGTCCAACACGAGTCTAGGATTAGACTCACACCCGAACATGATCATTTTACCTTTTCAAAAACTCAAAGTTAGCTCTGATCCCACATCTGAAAGTACATTTTACTTTACTCAAAGTTTTTTGATGTGGGGAATTTTATTTTATCTTTTCAACTCAGATTCCAGGTGGGGGTTTTTACCTGAAAACTTTTATGATGATTTTTTTTTTGTTTTAAAGTTTTTCATTTTTTGATATTCTTTTACTTCATTTAATTTTTATTTTTATGATTTTTAACTTTTGTTAGAAGATTAATCTTTACTTGGTAAAGGTTATTCTTTAATTGTAATTATTTATTAACTTGTAGGAATATTCCAAAGGAATCCCTACAAGTCTTTTGTCTTTTTTGTCTCCTCACACATGTGCGAGGATGACTCATTTTATTTTTTAATTCCTTTATTAAGGAATATTTGTAGCCACCTCCTTAAGAGGTGACACATTGCACACACATAAATGAATGGTGGAATTCATTGAGTTGGGAGTTACATTCTAACTCTTCTTCTCACCTCTATTTATTGAGGTGCCTCTCCTCTCATTCTTCAAGATTCAAGCAAGCAAGTTAAGGCTGAAGCTCTCTCTCTCTCTTTGCATTATTCTTTAGGCATTTTGTCTCCATTCATAATATTGGGGTTTTTTCTTTTCTTTTTTCCCCTTAACAAATTCTTGTGTCTCTCTTTCTTTGGTGGTGTTTGGTTTGGCTACTTCAATCTAATTGGTAATCTCTTTCCTTCAAACAATTTCTCATTCATTAGTACTTTCCATTGCTCTTTTCTATTTCCTTTCATGGTATTAGAGCTTGGTATTACTAATCTTCTATGAGCTACATTGTTGAAGGTTTACCAAGTTTTAAAGGCACACCATTGGAGGCACTCTAAGAGAGGAGAAGAGCCAAATAGTCTAATCTTGCTTCTTATTTTATTTTTTATTTTTCTAACCCTTGTGCAGGATTTCTTATCTAAATATTTCTATTTTTTTCAAATTTCAAATCTGTGCAATATACTTTGCATGCATGTTTTATTTTTTGCATTTTTTTTGAAAACCCTCAAATAAAGGGTTATATTTTAAAAAAAAAAATTATATTTGTTTTTTTTTGCAATATGAAGCTAAATATATAAAAAAAATTCACTATATTTTACATTTTGTAAACAAAAGAATGATTTTTTTTAGAAAAAGGCTAATCTTCTTTTTTACAAATCTGTAAAAGATTTCTCTATATCTACATGTTCAAATTTCTTAAAAAAAACATTTTAAAAAAAAAATTCTAACACTATTTTAATTTTTTTTACAACTATAAATCTCAAAATACATTAATTTTCTTATAATTTTTTTTTTTAAAATACTTTAAAATTTTTAGCAAAATCTAAGTTTTTTTTTAATAAGGGCTTAAGCCCTCCTTGTGCTCTGCCCCCTGTTTTGCAGGTTTGTAATATATAATAAAAAATTAGCTTATGGCATTGGCCCCCAATTTGATTGCAACCCTCAAGTTCATTGCTTCTGCCGCCGCCTTTGGTGCCCACCACTTGCCACTCTTTCACCACTTGTAATCTATCTCCAATTTGCATCATTCTTAGACCCTTGTCGCCTGCTTTCATCATTCTCAAATCTGTGCTTTCATTTTTTGTTCTCCTATGCTTTCACCTTCTTTTTAAGTTATGCAAGGTTCAAATTTTATACAATAGTTTTATTTCTTCAATAAAGTTATTTTTGCAATGTCAACTCTAATTCCTTTCAACTTTTTAAAATCTTTTTAAATAAATAAAAAGATTTATTTATTGAAGATTTTGAAACTTTCTTTATTTTAAACTTTCAAACTAAAAGATTTATTTATTGAAGATTTTGAAACTTTCTTTATTTTAAACTTTCAAACTAAAAGATTATTTATATTAAAAGCTTATTTATTTTCAAGTTTACAAGATTAAATTTTAGTTTACTTTTATTTAAATTTTAAATTTATTTATTTTTAAAATTTTAACTTTATAAATCTTTTAAAATTAAAAAGATTTATTTTATTTAAAATTTATAAATAAATAAATTTATTTTAAATAAATAAATTTCAATTTTTTTTTTTGTATTTTGTATTTTTTTATAACTTTAACATTTTATACCTTTTTTTTTGGATTTTTGAGACAATAAAGATGAGATGACGATGGGAAGATCAAAATGAATGATGCAAAGCCAAAAACAAGTGACATGAGGGAAAAAATGGACAAACAAGACAACGAAAAACAACCAAATCAAATGAACGAAAGACAAAGACAAAAAGAAAACGACGCAACAAAAAGATGGGGATTGGGATTGGGAATGAACACTAAATGTGAACCTTCAAAAAGTGCAAGGTATCGGTTCCAGTCCGAAACCCAAACCTGAAAGACCGACACACAACAAATGAGGGAAACAAGATCGAGACAGAACCAGGAATAGGAACCTCAGAAAGGTTCCTTGTTCCAGTTCCGGTTCAATACCCGAACCCAAACCAAGCAAAAAGGATGACAAAAGAAACAGAGATCAGAGTTGGGGCGGAACTAGAACTTGAAACCCCAAAGGGTGTCAGGTGTCGATTCCATCCCGCAACCCAATCTCGACAAAACAACAATGACAAGCAAATAGAGATCGGAGTCAGGATAGAAATGAGAGCTTGAACTTTCCAAAAGTGTAGAGTGCAAGTTTTGGTTTGAAACTTGAATCCGAAAATGACAAAGAAGATGAACAAGGCACAGGAAAGGATGAAAACAAGAATGAAAAGACACAACCACAAGAAAACAAACTAGCGAAATGAAAGAAAAAAAAGAGGGGGTCCCCAAATTTTCCAAGCAAAGGTTGGGGCCTGTATGCAGGGCATAACAAATGGTGACTTAGTTGGGAAAATGCTCTAAGCATTTTAAAATGCGTAACCCTCCAAATACCCAAAATCTCTTGTTTACGCTCATTGAAGATAATCTAAGAAGTACAAACACAATCAAAACTAGGAAACGACAAAGGTCTGAGATGAAACTATTTTTTTTTGTGTGTGCAAATGATTCATTCCCCTCCATTAGCATTGTCATGATCAAAGTGGAGCAGAATCTACCCAAGATACATTGTTGTGAGTTACATTTATGACATGTAATGATATTCTGGGAATAGCTCTGCTACTAGACATGCATCTATTTCCCTGACAAAGATACCTTTGGTTCTCTCTAAGCATCGCTCTACTGCTAGTCAAGCAGCCATATCCCCAGTAGAGATACTCAAATCACCCTTGTTGATTGAGTTCATTTTCATATTTCTTTTATTTCCTCTTTTTCTTAGGTGTTGATTCTTTTGAAGTATAATTTATCATTTCTCTCAATCCTTAAGTAGTGAAGCCTAAGTAGTAGGTTGAGAACCACAGTGGACATCATGAAAGAAATGTAACCCTTTAGATTTTTTCACTTGGAATAGAGCTACCCCACCTGATGTAAACTAACTGATGGATTTCTTAAGGTGTGTAGATCATGATAGACTTTCAAAAACTCCCCAAAACTACATAATGTACCAAGTCCTAATCCATGCTAGCATTCCCTAGTTTGAAATGGATGAAGGTAAATCAAAGTTTTCAAAGCTACTGAGTGATCAAGTGTTTGAAAATACAGACATCAAACTCTCAACAGATTCACCTTTCAACATAACTTGCATACAATAACTCAACTTCTACTGTCAATGAGAGGAAACCCCCCAAAAGAAAGAAAAGAAACAGACAAAAAAGAAGAGAAAAAGAAAGAACACACAGACAGACATGACAAACTAGAAAAACCAAAACAGAAAACAAGAACAAAAATAGGAAACAAACAACAAAAGACCAAAAAAAAAAGAGAAATAGACAAACCCATAAACAAAACAAAAACAAAAGGACACATAAAAAAGAAAACAATAGAACGAAAGAAAACAAACCAAAACAAAAAGAAAACTAACTAAACAAAAAACTAACACTAACCAATCCTAATCCTAAACTAACTCTAAAACCAAGCTCTACAAATAGAAAACCGTGAAAATTTGTACATGAACCAGACTGATTTTTCATTATGTGCAGAAATATTAACTTACTAGGTACAGTTCTAAATCTAGCAAATTCATCTTTATACTCAGAAATGTAAAGTTTATGTGCAGTAAATTCATTTTGAGAGTATAAAGTTTGAAATATTAACAGTTGCGGGTTCTCAGCCTTGTCATGATCTACCCACAAACACATTTTATTATCCAAGCATCATAATCAAACTAAAAATCATTAAAAAACAAAGGGTAATGAAAAGACACCACCTGATTTAAAAGATCTTTAGTTGCTGGTATAGACTTGTATTGTACGAATTCCTCCTTGTGAGGTCTCAACTCATGGAATACCACTTCACTTCGCTCCAGTACATGCATGTCAACATAAAATACATCCATTAGCAATGTATCATTATTATTCAAGACATCCAAACCTTGTTCAAAAATTTCATGCATATCCTTATCACAATCAACACTAGTTTTTTATAGCAAACTAGTGTGTTTGATTTCACAGGGACCATTAACTTCAATCACGTTTCCTCAAGTACATACATCACCAATTAAATGATCAACTTCCTCGAACTTTAAATTAATTTGCTCAAAATTTTCCTTACATATTATGCTAGCCTTCCCAACTAATAAGAAATCAGAGCAACTTACCTTAGAAGGAGAACCAAAATGATGATTACATGGATCACCTAAAGTGATATTTTTTTTGTAGCTAGGATATCCATTTACCAACATCTTTGTATTCATCTCGGGCACAGAGTCAAATGTTTTTTGGATCTCCTCAAAAGAACTAAGCAACAAAATACCCATGTCATCAACTTGCAAGGTCTGCAAACCCTTTTCCTCTGGAAATGAAGCATTGTTTTCAGCATTCTCTTCAAACATGTCACCGAAAAGAGTTTTAAAATTAGCATCCAACTCATCATCATTAATTCCAGTGATACTAGTACATGGTGAGCAAGGATTTTCTTCAAACAACTCATTTTAATGCACAAAGTAAAATCCAAGAAAACATTTCTTCAGTTCATGTTTTTGCATATCAACTAGAACGTGCAAGTCAACATCAGGCTCATCACTATTAAAATAAAATTCACTAGTGCATGCTAAGCAAGGACTTTTCTCAAACTTCACATTTGAATAAAAAGAATCAAAACCAAGAAAATACTCCCTCATTTCATTCCCTTCATCATGATGAAGTGGTTCAATCTTCAGAGCAGCCTCCTGAAAATCCACTTGATATTCTTTTGCTTCATCCATTTAAATCTGATCATACATTCCTTGCTACAATAGAACACTAAAATCATTCATGTCAATATTTTGATTAGTATCAAAATCCAATCCATTTTCTTGATAGGGGTAAGCCTGATTTGATTGAATATCAGGAAACACTTGACTGATCTGCAAATCTATTCAAAATTCTTCCCTCAAAGAGTCATTTTGGAATTCAAGTCCTTGTCTTTTACCATGAAATTCATTTGAAATATCATCCCGAAGTGTGTTCTCTATTTCAATCTATTCATTATTCAAATCAGCAGAGTCATTTTCCTGTGTTAGCTCATCAACAGATGTTTCATCATTATTAATGCTCATGAAAGAGTCTATGAACGTATCAATAAATCCACTTTCCATATCCATTAAATCTGCACATGGTAGGGAAACTTTATCAGTAATGGAATCCATCTTGATGCAAGGATCAAGGTCATTAGAAGATGAGAAAGAATTAAACATCTCCTCACAGTTACTCTCATCATTTTGGATAGACTAATTATCATTTTCATGTGTGCTAGCTGTTTCATCTTCCTCATTGAGTGGACAAGTATTCCAGGGATCTTCCATAAGTATTCCTTCAATAGTGATCAACTATTTGAAATATAACTCCATCCTACCAAGAAAAACATGGCAATCCATCTAAGAATGTTGATTGGTTTGATGTATCCTACATCCATTTGGCCTAACAAGTTCTGATAGCTTTAGATCTCCTAATTCTTCCAACTTCTCCTTTATTCAATTTTGCATACGTGGTATATCTAGCCAACATGAACCATGCTCCTTTGTCCATCCCTCATCTTGTTGTTCATCTTGTTTAGAAGAAATGTTCAAAGTGTTGGAAGGTATTGCTGATTTTTCATGATAGCAGTCTTGTGTTAATACCTCATTTCTTTCAATACCGTTGTTAGTATTAACATTTCCAATGCAACTATATTATAACTTGATATTTCCATTATGCTCTGAATTTATATCTGTTTCATGCTCTTTGTCAAATGAAACATCAAAATGATATACTTGATCATCAAATGTTTCATTTAAAACTTCATCTTGATCCAATGCATTATGTGTGGGAGTATGACCGAAAAGATACAATATAGTTACAACTTCATTGACAAGTGGAATACTTACCTTTGTGTTTGGATTTTGTAGAGATAGGTTCTTCCAGTGGTTTTGCATGGGATTGACTTGGTATGAAGCATTGTAAAACTTGGTGCTTGGGAGATTTGGAAGGTTTTAGCTGCTTGGTGAGAATGATTGCATCTAGGTAGGGATGGTGGGTAAACCTACGTAAGGATACAAACGATGGAAATTTGTAAGCACAAGAGGATTATAAACCTAATTTTGGCTACCCGAATTTCTCATGTCATGTCCAGATTGTGCCAATAAGAGAGTTTTGTTCAATGCATCATGTACGGATGTAGCCTCACCACAACATCTATTTTTTTTGTAAATGGAGGGTTCAAACCCCAATAATAATGTTCTATTAGGATATGATAATCAATAACCAAATTTAAAGCTTAAACCATTTCATACATAAACAAGAACCTGTGATTGAATTGGTAAATGGGTTCTAGTGGTATCCATTTCATGGCTGTAAATTCATGTGATGGGTGTGGTGCACATGCATGAGGATCAAACTGATCTAGGAATAAGATTTCTAATTCTATCCATGAAAAAATAGAATCTAGTGGCAGATTAGCATACCATTGCCTCACTGTACCTTGAAGTGTTTTGACAAAAAACTGACAGACGATATCTTCACGCTGAATCTAGAGAAAAATGACTAAATCCTTGCAAATATTGACATGTTTAGAAGCATTTTTTCCACCATTAGGAAAAAATAAAGGAATCCTATCATACATGTAACTAGGGATTTCATGAATAAATCCAGGTATACACAAAGGGCTACCCATCAAAGCTAGGTTTTCCAAGATCTAACCCACTCCCATACAACAAAGAAAAATTTCTCAAGGACCTCCTTCTAGCACTAGTTCTATTGATGGCTAAATTGACACAACAACATTTAAACAAAATATTTCTACTCTATTTCTCCTAAAAAAGATAACTGATCTAAAACCACCTATCTTCCAAGGTCTTTGTAGTTGGTTCTCAACTGTGTTGTTTTGTTGAGTGGTCAATGAGGCTGTGATGTTCAAGGGGCCTGTTGGTTATTGAGCTTCTTGATTGTTACAAGATTGAACTCCTATCTAAACCTACTCTAATTGGGGGGGTTTAAAAAAAGGAAAAACATAGATTAGGGATGCAAGAGAAAGAAGAATGTTGATACTTCTAATTAACCAGACTTGTTACTCATCAAGGAACACCTAAACCAGATTCTAGAAAAAATCAACTTGTAATCAGTACAAAGTTGGACATTCATTCACAATGCAAACTTTAACAACAAATCACAAATCACCATTTTCGAACAAAAGAAAAGATAAAACTTCATTCCTTGAAAGATTCCAAATAAAGTGATTAACATAACAATCATTCCAGAGAACAACTTAAAGTAGGTTTAAGTCTGGCTGCTTCTACTGTCAATGAAACATATAAACAACATTTTCAAATCTAGCAAGATTCACCAGTGCACAAAAACCAATGTCTTCAAATTTCCTTAGTTAAACTAAAATTGCAGAAAACTCCATTATCTATTCTACTACTAACTCTAATCAGCTAACTTGTAAAACTTCTAACTCTTTTTCCTAAGTGTCCAACCCCTCAAAAGTGAGCAGATTTGACCATATATAGCCCACTAATTACATAGTTTCTACTCAAACAACTCATCAAAAGTTGTAGCAATCAATCAAAAATTCTTTGTTTCAGCTCTCTATTTGATCTCAATTTGTTTCAATTAGTTTCAGTTGAAACTCCATCCTTCAGTTTAACTTTAGTTCATAATTGCAGCCCTCCAATTTGACTTAGAGTTTATCCCTTTGCATGATGAGCTGTAGTATCTTTGTTTCCTGAGATCACTCCAAGTGGACCCATCATGTCTTCAATTTACTTTCAGTTCAAATATTTTTCAAAAAATATTCCCTCTTCCATATCAGATTTGCAAGACCATCTACATTGATCCAATACCCTTCTAGCCTTCAGAAGTACCTGGAAACTAGACATGAACATTAATTAATTCAATAAAATTAATTAATTTAAATATTTCAATTCATTTCAATTAAATGTATTCAATAAACTCTTTATTTCCATTATTTGAAATAAATTGAATTCCCCATTTTAAATTAATGTTATTTTAAAACAAAATAACACTAATTGTAATGCTATGCAAGGATGAAAAACTCGGGCATCATTTCACTCCTGAAATTACCTACAAAACAAAATAATCATAATTAATTCCTTCATTCATACACAAAAATCAGTAAGTTTATTAAAATGAGTGAATCGATTATCTTTTACTTTAGTACATATTGCATTCGTTCCACTTGAAATCCTAATGAATACTTCATCCCTGAAAGGTAAAATCAAAACAAATTCCCAAGTTTGTGAAAATTAAACAACTTGGACTTCAAGCTTTCTGTGGAACTCAGAGTTGTTTGAGTAGAAATCAACTAGGAAGAACAAGTCTACTCTTTTACATAAACTTGGCCCATATTTGTACATGTTGCTGGTTAAAACACCACAACATTAAACAGAATATCACTATTCTATTTCTCCTGAAAGAGAAAGACAACATATATTAATCTAACTCCCAAGGTCCTGGTAGTTGGTTCTCAACTGTGCTGATGTTGCTCAATGGTTAATGTAATTGTAATATGCAAGGGGCCTTTGCTGGTAATGAAGAACAAAACTACATTAGATCAACTAACCTAAGTTGGGGGGGTTTAAATAAAGATAAAAAGATAGATCAGAGCTTTGAAACAGAAGAACATGAACAAAACTTCTTAATATCTAGACATGCATATTAATAATGAGTGTTTCTTTACCTAATCAAAACCACAACATGATGCAATCCATAGAACAATCTACACCACTACATACATTCATAGTGCTAATTCACAATCACAACCATTCACTAAACTTTTACTTCAAAACTTAAAACAGATCATTCAATCATCATTAAAACACAGATCAAATAGATATAACAACAATTTCATTCACATCTAATTCAATGAGATAATCTTGAACCTGATTTCATCTATTAATTCTCATCAAATAGAAAATATTTAGGCACAAAAAATCACTGGCATATAGATTTGATTATAAATCATTAACCTTATCAAAGAGGTCCAAACTTATCAACATGTAAAATGTAACCAAGTTTAATTGAACTTTCCAAAGTATCTTGCTAACATCTATGAAATTGTAAGACTATGATTCCTATTGCTATCATCAAGTGGCTAATCTTCCTTCAATGAGACAACCTTTACAAAATAGAACTCAAAAGTACATATAGGGATGCTATGCACAAGTTTCTCTCAATCAAAACTCAGATCCACAAATTAAGGAATAGAGATTGCATGAAGAAATTGGACTATTGATCTTTCGTTCCATCAAGGCTTGACTACTCTACCACACAAAATTCTAATGCCCAAGAGAGAAGGTGAAATTGAGGAATGGGAGTTGGAGTCCAATTTGTGTCAAATCATGCAAAATAGGAGAAAATAGGATGTGGTGTCAAGAGGAGAATGTTATGCTGCCAACTCACTCCTGTGTTGTTGGGTCCATGACATACTCATCATAACTAGAGAACACTTGTTGAAGGAAATCTAAATCAATTTTCCCATTCAAGTCTTTGCTTGCTTCTTGAACCTCATTCTTATGCTAATGGATGAACTTGGATTTGAATCCTATTATGCTCAGAGTCTTCTCAATAAAAACTACATTATCTTCTTCAAGAATTGACTGCTCTAGGAGAGTTGACTTGGGCACTTTGTTGATGTCTTTAAGCTTCCTAATATATTCTTTGTATTCTTCATCTTGCTTTTCTAGATCTTTAGCATGCTGATTCATATTTTCTACTAACTCAAGTGTTGTTTCATGAACCCTGAAACTATCAGTTATCACCTCAACAACCTCTTGATTAAGTCTATCAATCCATCTTTCAAGCATCCCCACTTTACTCCTCATTTGTACCAAGTCATAAACTCCCTTTTTTGTTAGTAATATTGGGGATTCAGGAGCAACATCTTGTTGAGAAATTGGAATGGAAACATCCTTTAGAAACTTGTGTAGCTGATCCTATAGACACCGAAATTTGGTTTAAGCCTGCGACTTCCATATTCTTCATATTTCGTATTCTTCATGGTCATTGATTAAATAATCTTAATTATTTAATTAATTCATCTTCTATTAATTCATCTTAACATTAATTCTTCTATTGATTAAATAATCTTAATTATTTAATTAATTCACACTTTTCTTTATTCCATCTGATTAATTAAATAAACACTTTTTATTTAATTATGTTACTAATTAACCTTATTCTTCTTGTTAAAATTAAATAAATCATTATTTAATTTACCTTTATCATATTTCAACTATAATTAAATAAATTCATTTATTTATTTAATTATTCATTTAAAATCCCTTCACCATTTAATTAAATAAATATTATTTATTTAATTATTCTTCAAATATTGAGTTTTGAATTAAATGAATTATTTAATTCATTAATTCTATTTTAACGCATTCCTCTATATTTTAGATAATTATGTGAGTTATCTAAGTATTCACTTTTACTCGACTCAACATCTATTTTAATCGTTCAGTTAACTATTGATTTGATGTTTGAGTGGCTGTCTCGAGTAATCTCTTCGTCAGATCATGCAATCCTCCAGTTCTAACTCATTTGCATGTACATGCATATTAATTAAATATTCCTATTTAATTAATTAAGTGTTGTGTGTGCATTTGAACAGAGAGTCGTTATAATCAATCTTCATCTTTGTCATGCAAAGATAATTCTTATGTTTTCGAATACCAAACTGGAAGATTAAATCATTTATTTAATCTTTAATTCTATTTCTAATTTATATCACTCATGTCATTACTGATAGTTATCAGAATGCATGTCTAATCTGTCGATCTCAACCATTCGTTGATCTTTCGATCCTGACTGTCGTTCGAATAATCAATTTTCTATAAATTGATTTGTCATTCCTCATTCCAATCTCTCTCGCGAAATCTTATGACTTTTGAGAGAACTTTGTCTTAAATCTTCGATATTTTGCTAATCATTATCTTAGGCTATACTTGCACGAATTTCCTAAAAATCTGAGGGCAATTATACTACACAAGCAAAATGGAGAAGGGCAATCGAGATGAATCATGGAAATACGTTTGAAATTGGTGAGATTGTTTCAGTTTGTTTACATTTTTGACTTCCTTTGTTCTTTGTTGCTTAGCATTAGATTTGCATTTAGATTTGTATTGCATGTTTTCTCTAATCTGTCTTTGTGCACTTTCTTGGCGTTACATTTGGTGAACCCGACGTGAAGACACCATCTTCGCGGATCCGTAGATCTTTTATTTTGGTTTTTGCAGGTTTTTCGTACGGAACGACGCATGTGAAATTTTCTGAACCGCAATTGACTTTCTAAACCGCATTTGAAAAGTAAACGACGCATCTGAAATTTCCTAAACTGCAAGTGATTTTACGAGCCGCAACTGAATAATAAACGATGCATCTGACTGGTAACAAAACGATGCAATTGACTGGTAAAATTTTATTTTTGTTTCCTGCAATCTGAAATTTTCAATTGATTTTTGTGTTACTGATATCTTATTTTTAGCGTGTGGCCTTTTCGGAGTTAACAAGCTTTTGCAGGACGATTGACGAAGACAATATAGAAAATTACTAACGAGTTTTTCTGCAGGATGTTTGTTGAAGACCCTAGTTAATTTTGAAATAGATTGTTTGGTAGTGTAGCAAATCTTTCGTTTGGTTAAAATTAACAAGTGTTTACTGTGTTTGGTGCGAAAGCACAAGTTTGGTCACCCTTATGACTTGGTACATCAAAGTATCCTCTCCCCTTGCGCATCTGTGCGATCCTGGGTGTAAGAGAAACGGTTACCAACTCTAGAACTTGGGCCTGTTCTGGTGGGAAAAAGTACTCACCCCAAGATGACTCAGACCGGTAGCACCCTGAACCCGAGGGACTTCCAGCCAGTATATAAAAGTGGGTTCTTGGGGAAACCCCAAGAATCACGAGTGTGGTTCCGACGAGATGGATCCGAAAGGGGACTCACACCGTATGGATCACACCCCACAAACGGAATACCCGAATTAAATACCTTTTTGTTTTAGAGACCAACCTATTTGTGGTCGTTGCTTGGTATTAGTGCAAGGTACAGTATCATGCCTGAAGATACTCACTACTGATCCCCTTGAGTAGAGATAGCAGTTCTTGGGAGGTCATTGCCCAAAGAATTCAGAATTGGTGTGCTTGAAAGATGTTAATGAGCCGTGGAGGGGAGCCAATGCCACCAAATTCCTAAGCTATCCACTCTCGAGAAGGAAAGGTGTTCATCACCAATCCAGGGTATTTAGGTGGGCTATACCAAGTATACAAACCCTAGGCCTTTGGCCTATTAGGATGTGCTTGTCTGTTATCATTTTAAACGTTCTTTGAGTCCAAAATCGAAACTAAAAACACTTTGTCTTACGATTGTCTTTGATTGTTAGAATTTGATCATAGAAAACCGAGTCAGTTTAAATTTCACGTCACTGAAAATTCACAGAGAGTCGCAACTGTTCACCAGAAACACACATCTGATTTTTAGAGTCGCATCTGTTAAATTCTGAGTCGCATCTATCAGTTTAGCTCGCAATTGCTTTGGAAAAACCGCATGCGTATTATTCTGAGTCGCATCTATCATTTAGAGTCACATCTGGTAAATTTTAAGTTGCATCTGTTAGTCAGACCACAATTGTTAATTTTGGACCGCATCTGTTAAATCCTGAGACGCATCTGTCTGATTTCCAGAAAACCAGAATTCGCAGTCACTGTCCAGTCAACACGTTTGCACCAGTTTCAGTTGTCTTCACACAAACAGTCCTTGAACAAAAACCTGAAATGATTTGCTCAATTTTGCATCCTTTAAGGTCATTTATTCATTACCGTAGTTGTCTTCATTTAGAGATTAGCTTCATCTTAGAGTACATATTACCTTGCATTAGACTTCTAGAAAGGTCACTTTTACCAACTTTAGGAGTAGTCCACCATCTATACTATAGAAAAGTCATAGTGTCAACAAAATTTGTCATTGAACCTAGTCTTATCATCTTATACTTTGTCCTACAGAGAGTCTTCCTAGCTCATCAGTCTAGTTAGGAAACTCAACTTGTCTTTGATCTTCGTCCTACATTGGTTCCTTGACTTAACTAAATTGACACCTTGGTTTGACTTTAGGCAGTTGGTCCCTTCATCTTAGGGTTTATAAAACTGATTACTTTAGGGTCTTCCTTAGAATTTTGCATCTTTAGAGTCTAGACTAGTGTCATCCTAGGACATCCCTTATTTTGCATAAGAAAATCCCAAAAACATAGACTAGAGTCATATTGTTCATAGATATAGTCTTGCATTTCCCGCATATTGAGCTTGTCTTACATGGTTGAAACTAGGTCTAAGAGAAGAGAGAGAGAAAACATGTCGAACCCAAATGAGTTCATCAATCCATTTTCTTCAAGACCTCATAAGACTCTATTAGACAAATTCACCACTAGAAACACTCAAGGACATATTGCAGTAGAGGACATAGAGGCTACCGCACAGGACCCTGAGTTTGCCTCTTTTGTAGATGAATACCTAGCAAATGATCGACAACGATATTTAGCCAAATTGCTAGCCAAAGGCGCTACCTTACCTCCAGGATTTGACATTAGCACCTTACAAACTCAACCTACACAAGGGACAAACACAACGACTGCTAGTACTACTATACCTCAGATAAGCACAACTATGCCATCTAGCACATCTACATAGAGTACGACAGTCCATACATCTCCATTTGGTATGTCTAGCATGACATCTAGATTTAATTTTACTGTAGGGGCATCATCGTTCACTCCCTCTAGTCCTCTAGTTGGGAGTAAAAGACCTAAAATGTCAGCCCATACATCTTATGTCGGTGTCACAAGTGCACAATCAACGACCGTACCTACTGCTAGTATCATGGGTACCTTACCACAGTCGATGGCCATACCTAGTGCTCAAATCACTAGTACTATACCAAGGATTACACAAACAGGGGGCATTCCCTCCTTCCAATATGGCAATCAAAATCCACTTACATCAATTCCGAATCATAACCCTTTTGCACAGATTGGTAGTCAGAATCTGTCCACACAGATTCCAAGTCAAAATCAATTTACACCGATGCCGAATCAGAACCCTTTTGCACAGATTGGTAGTTAGAATCCGTCCACACAGATTCCAAGTCAAAACCAATTCACACCAATTCTGAATCAAAATCCTTTTTCACAGAGTGGTACTCGGAATCCTTTTACACAGAACCCAAGTCAACATCAATTCATGCAGATACCAGACCAGAACACATTTACCAACATTCCAAATCCAAATCCACCTCAGATGCCAATGTTCAATCGAAACCCATCACGAGACTTTGGATTTCAGAATACATACACGAATCCGCATAATCCTCCTAGCACATCTTTGACCCAAGTTGATGTCCTACAAACACAAATGCATGCATTACAAACGCAAATGGATAACATGTCGGTCTCAACTAAGAAATCATTTTCAACAAAAGACATATGCCCCTTTCCCTTCGATAGATCATTGTACATAACACCTTTCCCTCATGGATATGTCATACCGAATCTTCCTAAGTACAATGGCAAACGAAATCCAGTAGAACATATCAGGGAATTTTCTACCATATGCATAGATGTCGCTTATGACCCTACGTATCTTATGAGACTATTTCCAAGAAGTCTTGTAGGAATTGCACTAGAATGGTTTTCAGGTCTAGATTGTGGAATTAGATCTTGGGGTGAACTAGTTGAAAAATTTGTGGAGCAATTCTCCTTCAACATTGACCATGAGATAAATATAGCAACCTTGTGCCACACAACACAAGATGAAGGGGAAACATTCATTGCTTTCTTCCAGAGATGGAGAACTATTGCTAGTAGGTGTCCTATTGAAATACCCAAAAAACAAAAGGTTACAATGTTTCAGGAAAAACTTCATCCAAAACTCAGGAGTAACCTAAGGGTACATTGTTGCATATCTTTTTCAGAACTAGTGGAAAACAGAGTGATAATAGAGAAGGATCTCATTGAAAAGGGTGAACTCAAGATGACAACATCAAATTGAAACCTGATCATACAAAACACCCCCATGGATAGAAACAGATTTTGGTCTCGCAACAAAAATGTCACCAATGATGGGGTGGTCGATGCTAAAACACTACAAGCAGGACCCCTCCTCACATTACAAGGACCTCATACTTTTGCAAACACACTTAATGTTGTCAATCAACCTCCCAACGTGGTTCAAAACACTCAATGTCCACCGCAAAGGAGATTTCAGAAACGTGAGTTCACTCCCTTAGGGGAACCCATTGAGTCGGTGTTCAAACAATTGTTACAACATAACCTCATATAGCTGCAGGAACCAAGACAATACGATCCAGGACAATTTAAACTAGCTTGGTGGGATGACAATGCCTTTTGCGATTATCATAGGACTAAGGGACATAACCTACAAAACTGTCGACAACTGAAGAATATCATGCAGGATCTTGTTGAGAGGAGAATTATTGAAGTTAGTGGAAAAAAAAAAAAGACATCAAACACTTATCATCAAGTCTTTTCAGACCCACTACATGACCATGGGAAAGGAACTGTCCCCAGTTCCAGTACTAAGACCAATATGTCAGCCAACTATGCAAGTATCAAACATGATTATGATAGTGGCAAAATCATTCATTGCCTTCGCACCACTAATCAAAACATCAATACCATCACCATTAATGCTAATCCTGAGTGTGCAGTCAATACTCGTCGTACTAAGTTCACTATCCAGGGCCCTCCATCGTAGCAAACACCACAACCTTCCAAGTTACAATATAACCTTCTTGACCAGTTGGAGAAGACCCCAGCCCAAATTTCAATCTTGGAATTGTTGCGTATTTCCCCTGAGCATCGATCCATTCTTGATAAGGCTTTACAGAACACCACGGTCCCTAATGACCTTGATGTTAATCATTTCCAGGAAATGGTGGGCTACTTGACCAATAATCACCATGCCACATTTTCTGAACAAGACTATGCCACTGAAAAGATGAACCATAATGACCCTTTACACCTAGAAGTCCTCATGGACGACACCAAAGTTAGACGAGTTTTGGTAGATGGAGGAGCAGGGTTAAATCTATGCACTTTAAAACTAATTAAGGCATTAGGTATTTCAGAAGCATGTGTAGACACAACAAAGAGTATTTTCATTAAAGCTTATGATGATGAGGAACAAAAATCAAAGGGGGTGGTAACACTTCCTATCAGAATTGGTCCTGCGGTAATGGAGACAAAGTTCCAGGTCTTGGATCTCACCCTCCCTTATAACCTTCTTCTAGGTAGACCATGGATTCATGCCATGAAGGCGGTCCCTTCCACGTATCATCAGTGTCTTAAATTCCCTTACAATGGCACTGAAATAACTATAGATGGTGATCCCGATCCTTTCTAGTATTGCACCAATCTAAAGGAGATCCCTCAATGCCAAGTGCCAGTAAACCATGAGACCTCATCGTCCAATCCATCTTCTTATGTTGATCCATCCACACTCACTCGAACATCTGTTTCACCCCCACTTCCTACCACTCCTAGGGTCGAGATCCAAGACAAGGGTTGTGGAGAGTATTACATGAGGACTTCTTATTGTGTCAGTCATTTGGTTCCTCCTAAGTCATATGGTTTACCTACAACAGGTAGGGTACAGTCTATGATCACTATACATGTTCCCCCCACAAAAACTTTCACAAAATGGGGTGAATTAAGCAAAGAGGTTGTAGATGCAGAAGATGTCACTTCCTGGCTGTATAAGGAAGATAATCAGGAACCCCTTTTACTTGCTTATATTCCTACAAGTCTATATGGAAAGGGTTTCAAAATCATGCAAAGCAAAGGATATGATGGACAAAGTGGTTTAGGCTTAAACCAAGATGGCAGAATTGAACCAATATTTGTTTCTCAGTGGCCAAAAGGAGTAGGGCTAGGGTTTCAACCGATTCAGATTGGCGTTCCTAGTACTTCGTTACCCTTACTTGAGGAAGTACGTGCTTCAGAAGATATTAAGACATCTCATGAACCAGTAGACCAACATCATTGTGACTCCCCTGATTCTAATGATTATGAGTGGGATTCCTTATCCTCTACTTCTTCCATGGACCTTGACAAATTATTTGGAGAACTTGACTTGATGTTAAGTTCCTCACCCAATCCTTTAAATTCCTATCCACCAAAGAAAATGACAAAAGAGGAATGGTTTAAACACTACTATTGGGAATCACTTGATCCTACCTCTTGGCAACCTGAGCCACCTATTTCTGATAGTCAAACCCTGGTGTTAGGCCCACTTATTCACTCACCTAGACCCAAACCCAAAAGCAAAACAGACCTGGTACAAGATTTTTGTAACCACATGAATAATTCAATCTTTACCTTGACCCCATTAGACTTTGATAACTCTGACGATGACATGCCCTTAGTCTATCCCCAGCTCATTGATTGGGATCAACAAGATACACCCGTCTTAGACACTTTTGAGAACGACGAAGCAATTGCTGAGTTCCTGGGACTACGCGAAGGCATACCTAACAAGGATCATAAAGCTGGTTTTACCATTGACTTGGACAACAAAGCATATTTTGGGGAATCTGTTCAACCCTCTAGTAGCAAAAATGAGAAAAAGAGTAAACGAGATAAAAAGGATGAGTCTCTAGGTGAAAACCGAAAGGCACCTTTAGACAATGAAAAAGTAAAAAAGAAAGGACGCATCCGAAGGTGAAAACCTCTCTAAGGCACCTAAGGATGGAGGTTTGAACATTCTCCCCGTTGCATAGGAAAAGTCACCCATGCTCGTTGAAGAATCCGTAGAGGTCAACATAGGCACAAAGGAGAATCCTCGACTGGTTTATTTGGCAGCGTCATTGACAACAGAAGAGAAATCAGAGTTCCATGACTTCTTTGAACACAAACAGATAATTTTTTCTTGGTCATATGCGGACATGCCAGGGTTGGACCCTGATCTTGTTCTACATCACTTGCCTTTACAACTAGGTGCTAAACCAGTAAAATAGAAGCTGAGAAAAATGCATCCACAAATTGCTTTATTAGTCAAGGTAGAACTCAAGAAACTGTTAGATGTTGGTTTTATAAGATCAATCGACTATGGCGATTGGATCTCCAACCTTGTACCAGCCACTAAACCAACTGGGGGCATCTGCATCTGCACTAATTTTAGAGATATCAACAAAGCTTGTCCTAAGGATGACTTCCCTCTGCCTAACATAGACATGATAGTTGACATGACAGCAAGATATGAGATGTTGTCCCTTATGGATGGATTTTCAGGATATAACCAGATCAGAATTGCTACTGAAGACCAACCTAAGATAGCTTTCACTTGTCCTTGGGGAATGTATTGCTGGAATGTTATTCCCTTCAGACTCAAGAATGTAGGAGCAACCTATCAACGTGCCATGACTACTATCTTTCATGATCTAGTACACACTTGTATGGAGGATTATGTCGATGACCTTATCGTAAAATCCAAGACAAGGGCAAAACATTTACAGGTTTTAGACAAGATATTTCAGAGGTTGGAAACGTATAAAGTGATACTCAATCCAAAGAAATGTGTGTTTGGAGTCAAGTCAGGAAAACTATTAGGTTATATCATTTCTAGATGAGGCATTGAAGTGGATCCGGCTAAGGTAAAAGCAATCATGGATATGCCACCACCCATTAATCTTAGTCAACTAAGGACACTACAAGGAAGGTTGCAATCTATCAGAAGACTTATAGTGTAGCTAGCAGACAAGACACATCCTTTTCAACATCTACTTAAGAAAGGAGTACCCTTTGCATGGACAGCTAGGTGTGAAGAGGCTTTTCAACTGATTAAAGAATATTTACTCACACCACCTGTCTTAATGCCACCTGTTGAAGGATGACCATTGATTCTTTATATTACAGCAACCCATTAATCACTCAGAGCATTGCTTGCACAGAATGATGATGAAGGTCATGAAAGGGCAGTCTATTATATCAGCTGGACTTTGGTTGGTTATGAGCTCAACTATAGTAACATTGAACGTGCCTATCTTGTAGTAGTATTTGCTACCCAAAAACTAAGGCACTACATGCTAAACCATCAAACAATGCTGATTGCTAAAATAGACCCTCTGAAATATCTTCTCAGCAAGGCAGCATTAATAGGACGATTGGCCAAATGGGTTATGATACTTAGTGAGTATGATATCCAGTATGTAGAAAGAAAAGCTATTAAAGGACACGTCATTGTTGATCAGTTAGCTGACGCACCCATACAGGCAGATCACCCATTAGTTGCAGACTTTCCTGATGAGTTCATATTCACATTTGACACAAACATAATATGGAAACTGTACTTTGATGGCTCGCATACAAATCATGGTTCAGGGGATGGGATATTGTTTATCACACCACAGGGTGATTCCATCCCTAAGTCATTTAGGATTGAATTTACATGCACTAACAACATGGCAGAGTATGAAGCTCTAGTGACAGGGTTACGCATGGCGGTCAAGTGGAAAATCAAGAGCCTACAGATATATGGTGATTCCCAATTGGTAATCAGACAGGTAAATGATGATTATGAAACTAAGGATGAGAAGCTTGTTCCATACAAGCGCATGGCTGATAGCTTTAAAGAGTACTTTGATAAAGTTGAATTTCATCAAATACCTCATGTTTTAAACAAGGCAACATATGCTATGGCTACGATTGCATCACTTCTTGATATTCCTAACAACATGCCTAAGTTTGAGTTCTTGGTCGAACAACTTTTGGTCCCAGCCTACGATATCCTAGATTCTGAAATGGTGTGTGATATTGTTGGTCTCTATTCCCCATGGTACAAAGAAATCTATGATTACCTTCATGCCGGAGTCATACCCATTGGCCTATCTAATAACCAACGTAGGACATTCCTCCGCAAGTTAGCCAAATACACCATCATTGGAGACACCCTATATAGATGCGCCTTAGATAATACCCTACTGAGATGTCTTGATTCTACTGAAGCACAAGCAACCTTGCGTGGGGTGCATGAGGGTATATGTGGTTCCCATTCTAGCGGTCCTACCTTAGCCAAAAAGATTATGAGACTGGGTTATTATTGGCCTACTATGGAAAAAGACTCATATGTCTTTGTAACGAAATGCCACCAATGTCAAGTTCATGGAGATTTAATACATGCCCCAGCACAGGAGCTCCGTCCTATCATGTCACCATGGCCCTTTGCGCAATGGGGACTCGACCTTATAGGTAAAATCCACCCCACATCATCTAATGGACACAAGTTCATTATCACTACCACTGAGTACTTTACGAAGTGGATTGAAGCCATTCCTATGACATACATTACCGGCACACAAATTTCTAGATTTATCTTGAACTATATCATCTGTCGGTATGGTGTCCCTCAGTCCATAATCACAGATAATGGCTGCCCATTCAAGAACCAGGAAGTCCATCATCTGTGCGACGAATTTCATATCCAACATCACTTTTCTACTCCATACTACCCACAAGGTAATGACCAAGTGGAAGCATCTAATAAGACCATCATTAGAATCCTTAAGAAGACTGTCAATGATGCTGGTCGTGACTAGAATTTACAGCTTAACCCTGCCTTATGGGCTTATCGCACAAGTATCCGTACTCCCACTGGTGCTACCCCATATTCACTCATTTTTGGGTCGAAAGCCATTTTGCCTATTGAGGTCGAGATTCCTTTCCTAAGGGTATCCCTGAAAGGCCATATTGATGATGAAGAGTACCAAGTGTCGAGACTTCATGAGCTAGAATTCTTGGATGAGTGACGATAGAAGGCACTAGACCATCTCCAAGCATATCAGAATCGCCTTCATCGTAGCTATAACAGGAAGGTATTGAACATAAACTTTGACATTGGTGACCTGGTTTTAATGGAGAATCCAAAGAATCAAGCAGAAAGAGAAAAAGCAGGAAAGTTTGAACCTAACTGGTTAGGACCTTATGTTGTTACAAAAGCTTTTGGATTAGGAGCATACCAACTCTCTAATCCTGAAGGGGAACCATTGTCCTCACCAATTAATAGTATGCATCTGAAGAAGTTCTACGCATAGCTTCTAGGAGCCTTTGTCTTAATTAGCAAAAATACAAAAAAAAATCATAAAATCATAAAAATTGTTATCATGGTGAAAACCTGGAAAACAGGCGTCTTGGTAATACCAAAAAAAATAGATAATCTGGAAAATAGTAAAGAAAAATCATTCATCCAATAATGAAAACCACTTCGGTGGTGCTTTGGATAAGTACCATGGTGAAAACCTAGCAAACAGGCGCCATGTGTAGTTTAACTCTGCTCCTTTGTTTACTATTATCCTGTACATAGTCCACTATCCCTGTACATAGTCCTTATCCCTATACATAGTCCTTATCCCTGCACATAGTCCTTATTCCTATACATAGTCCACTACCCTGTACATACTACCTATCCCTGTACATATCCCTTATCTTTCATATCCATCGCTTGTATATACCATTCATAATAAGTGGTAGTATTTCCCATAACTTGGAACGATTGACATTGAGTGAATTTCATATCCCCCATTTTACCCTATTCATAATCAATTGATCTTAATACTCGACTGGGGGAAAACACTTGACGTGCATCATATTGGTTCTTACATTAGCTGTGTTGAAGACGTAAAACCATCGAAAATCCATGAACATCGCAAAATGGCCTGAGAAAACACAAAAAAAAATAGAAAACTTCAAAAAGACAAAAAAATAAAACATTTCAAAAATCCAAAAACAGAGTCAGAGTCAGTCGCACTTGTCAGTCTTTGTTGTTTGTCGAACTATGTTGCCTCTGCGATTGGACGTAGGCAAGGCCATCTGCCGATGTGCCCCTGAGGCATTAGGTCAGTCCGTTTAGATTTGTCTGTATAAAGTCATGAGTCAATCCATATGTCTATATGTCAAGGTCATTGGTCGTGTCGAACTACGAGGTCTTTGCGTGTATAACATAGGCAAGGCCATCAATTGATGAGCCCCGAGACCGCACTAGGTCAATCCATTAGGGTTCGTCACATTCACTTTCACACATGTCTTCTATTTGTAGTCAGTCTTGTCGATCAAGTCAAGTCGAACTACGAGGTCTCTGCGTGTACAACATAGGCAAGACCATCAATCGATGAGCCCCTGAGGCTGCACTAGGTCAGTCCTTTAGGGTTTGTCGTCACACACAATCAATTGTCCACACATCATATCAAGTCATGCATCAATCTGGTGAACAAGTCAGCAATGTCTCTGAGTCAAATCAAACAACTTTCCAAACAAAATAATCAAAATAGATCAAACTATAGTCTGCTACAAGATGTGTCCTTCTTGGAAATAGACGTTATCAAAACAGTCAACCTATGTCTTATTCAGGATGAGTCCTTCCTGCATAATCGACAAGGTCCACCAATCAACCTATGTCTTATTCAGGATGAGTCCTTCCTACATAATGGACAAGGTCAAACAATCAAACATAGCCTTACACAGGTTATCACATCAACGGCATTTGAATCAACGTCTTATACGATACATGTCTTTCTGAAACCAGGCTTTGTCATGCCTTATACAGATAGTCATAACATCGAAACCAGACTCATAGTCTTATCCGGTATGTGTATCTCCTGAAACCAGGCTCTATCAAACAATCCTTTTATCAATCAAACAAATCAAACAAACAAGATCAAGTTTTGGGAAATATTTTTATTGGCTTTTTGACTCTATGGCTTATTTATCGTATCATTTATCTTGAATTGATGACTGGGATTCATGTTACTAGCTTTCTCAAGGATGTCCCATGAAGGATTTAGAGAAGCAACGACGTATCAGAATTCTATTTTTCTTTGACTGATGTCTGTTGACTATCTTTTTTTTAAATTTGATTTTGAGTCATGTTACTAGTTTCCTCAAGGATGTCCCATTGAAGGATTTAGAGGAGCAATGATGTCTCATGACCCATCTTTTCTTTTGTTTGTTGTCTGTGGTTTGTCTCGACAAAAAGACTGGGGCAACTTGTGCCCTTAGTATGAGTTAATGACAATCCTTGTCAGCGACTGTTTGTTATCAGCAAGTGGATGACCTTGCACACCTTGATCTATGTCATATCATGGTGTTTTTCTCCATTTGTATTAGTCCCGCCCAATGATGATAAAGTGCAATATATTTTGTGATGCAGAAAAATATCTAAGGTTGCTAATACTAACATCTATCTTCTGTCTTTCATTCTTTCTCGATCTTTCTTTCCACACTAACAGTTCTTCTTTCTTGCATTATGATGGAGTCCTGTGACACAAAACATTATATATCATCCTGCATCAACATACATGTTAGAAACATACATGCACATGTATATATCTCATATCTAGATCATCATGGCATAATAAATAATCATCATCACATAATACATATCATAAGAATTCCATGTACAAAGCAACTATAAATACATCTATTATATTACATTTGTATAGCATCACATGTCGTCTACATATAACATCAGATTGCATCGCATAATCATATAGGATCAACATCATATAGAATCATACATCATATAGAATCAACATTATCTCATTAACTCTATAAACATCATAAAGTACATACAATCATCCATCACATAGGCATATCATATAAAACATCACATGTATAAATAAAGATTGCATAAACAATACATAGAAATGCATATACGAGAATTGCCGCCAAAATCATATATATATATATTGCTCAAATGTGTCACATCACAATGTCATAATGTATCAATAATACATGGAAGCCCGCAGGCTATAAGATCAAAATACAGTGTCTCAACAAATGGTACCCCTATCCTGAGCTGCCACTGCCATCATGTCGGGAGTGTGTGGGGGAATGATGATGTGAACCCGTGGATCTCTGAGCTGAAGGAGGTCTGTCATATGGCCCTGCTCTATGTGGTTGGTCCACACCCTCTGTGCTGACTATCCGAGTGTGGGTCCTGGTCTGGGACCTGCTACTGTGTGCTGCTGAGAAACTGGGAGCTCATCTCTCTAGTGGAATCTCTGCCTCATACAAATCCTGATAGTACCTCTCCCTCTCTCCAGCTCTGACCAACTCTCTAGCAAATGCAGCTGATGGTCCTGTACATAATGCTCTGAGCTCTGTGAACCTCTGCTCAGTCTCCTACCGCCGAGCTATAGCCTGATCCCTGTCCATCAACGCTCTGTCTCTCTCCACCCAATAGGCATCCCTCTCGGCCATCAACACTCTCATCTACTCCTCCAAGGATGCAACCTAGGCTCGCAATGTATCCATGTCTAGATCCTCTGCCCCTCTCTCATCATGTCTGGCCCTATCTATCCCATCCTCCTCCTCATCGAGCTCCTCTAGGATCTAATCTTGAATCTCTCTCTCGTGATCATCATCCTCATCATCATCTCCCTAGTAGGCACCTAGCAACCCCAGAGCGTCAACCTCTGCCTCCTCGACTCCTCCCTCCTTTCTGCCTGCCTCCTCAGCACCTTCCTCCTCCTCTGCCGAGATCTCTGGGATAACCGCCTCTACTGGCTGCACCTCCTCACCACCCCTGGTTACATCCTCCTCACCACCTCTAGCCACATCTAACATAGCCACATCCTCCTCTCCTCCTCCCTCCTCTTGGATCGGTGACAAGGCTAGCCCTCGTCCCCGCCGACCACGCCTCCCTCTCCTACCTCCACGTCGGCCACCTCTACCATCATCCCCTCCATCACCACGGCCTCCTCTGCCTCCTCGGCCTCTCCCTCTGCCTTGCCTGCCTCTAGGACCTGTCCCACGTCACTCTACCAGCGCTGGCTAGTCTGGATCTATCAAGGGGATCAGCCTGTGTACTGCCCACCACTGATCGTAAGCTGGAGTGGTCCCTGGATCTGCTGGTCTGTCCCTCCATCTCCATGGTAGTGCCTGTAGCCCATCAATATCTACCTCTGTAGTGGCGACTGGAATCTCTAGCCCCCATAACAGGACCTCTCGTGATGACCGAGCAAACACTACTTTCCCTCGAGGTACATCCTGTACCTCTCCAAACTGTCTCAGGACCTGATCTGGCAACTACCGCTCTACAATGTGCACATGAGACACTATCTATCCCACCAAGTACTGTGCCTGTCTACAAAATGGCAAGTGCTCATCCTCATCTGACCACTACTCACAGCCCAGGTACGGTCTCCATGTAAACTCCTGTATGGTGTCTATAACATGTCTAAAGTAGCCTGTGTCCCCAATATGATACTGTGTGGTCGCCCCCGCATAACGGAAGGTGTATGGAGCTCCATGAGGTAGGTCTACTGTAACAGGTGGTCTGAAAATAACTATATGCTCCCACGCCCATATCATCAGGAGCGTGGTACCACAACTCATTGACTGTGCCTCTCTATAGGCAATATCATGAAGATGGAAGTACAACATCCCAAGTACACACGAACCCCAGGCATACACAACTCACCGCTCAAGCATGCCCACTAGCATCTCTCCCCACACCATAGGAAATCCATGACCTCGGCGGTCAGGCAGTACTATACCACCTATCAATGTCGCCAATAGACAGTCTAACTGTCTATATCGCTGGGCCAACACCTGCCACCTAATCTCATAGTCATCAAACCCTAGCTGTCTAATGTCGGCATGGGGGTAGTACCTGCACATCTCAGCAGCACCCCTCTGAGTATCATATGCTACCCGTGTGCCTCTAATAGGCAGCTTAAGGATCCTGTATACATCCTCTAATGTCACTGTGGCCTCTCCAGTCGATAGATGGAAGGATGATGTCTCTGAGTGCCATCTCTCACATAACGCTGTCAGTAGTCCCCGATTTGCCCGAATTTGAGGCATATCGGTCACATGCAACAAACCCAAATGCCATAGAGTCCGTCGCTCGGCCGGCCGCAAACTGTCTCTGAATCAAAATGTCATGGGTCTTGACTCCCGTGTATAAATAGGGTCTAATACAACCTACAACAACATTATATATATGCCTCATGTTAGCCTCAATCATCTATTCTAGTGAGAAATGACTGTTTTAACATAAAATGCAAATGCATCGTTATTTTGCACATGCGTCATTCTTTTACACATGCGTCGCTTTTTCACAAATGCGGTTCACAAATTTTATATGCGTCAGTATTAAGCAAATGCGGCTAATAATAATTAAATGTGTCACAAAATTATCATTTGCATTGCAAAATATCAAATGCGTTTCTAAATACACATATGCGGCTATAAATATGCACATGCGTTTCAAAAAGTCAAATGCGTATCAAAAATAAACAAATGTGTCTAACCGCTAAACCCTATGCTCAATGACCAATGTAAAAATTCAAATGCGATTTTCCGCATACATATGCGTCGTTCGCGCATACATATGCGGTTTAAAATTAAAAACAACGCATAACTAAAATTGCATTAAATGTCTTAAAATGTGCGCAAATGGAAAATTTTCAAAAGGCAAGTTTTAGGTCCATACCGGGGGGTCCGCGTTGGCTGGTCTCTGGAATGTCCGAATCCTGTATGCGCGATGATGGGTGGCTGGAATTGGAGACATCATCGCTATAAATCCAGAGAAAATTTTCAAATTTCTAAGCTAGGTGGGTGAAAATGAATAGGTTTTTACCCCTATTCCTATATATACCTAGGCCTTAGGTGGCATTTCATTCCTACTGGCCATGTAAACTTCCATTTTCTATCATCCCGTACCTGTCCTTCCCATTCCTAAACCCAATTCCGTCAACTGCACTGCATTTCTGCCTATCTAACGGACTAATCGGGAGCATTTCCAAATTTTTCTGAACGTTTCAAAAATTTGTCAATTTTCTCGAGGGGGCATACCTTCACCTATTTTAATCTGGAGTATGACTGGGGCATATTCTTTTTCGATTTTCTTTGACATAATGCCTAAAATGACATTGTATCAAAGAGGGGCAAATGTAGACACCGAAATTTGGTTTAAGCCTGCGACTTCCATATTCTTCATATTTCGTATTCTTCATGGTCATTGATTAAATAATCTTAATTATTTAATTAATTCATCTTAACATTAATTCTTCTATTGATTAAATAATCTTAATTATTTAATTAATTCACACTTTTTATTTAATTATGTTACTAATTAACCTTATTCTTCTTGTTAAAATTAAATAAATCATTATTTAATTTACCTTTATCATATTTCAACTATAATTAAATAAATTCATTTATTTATTTAATTATTCATTTAAAATCCCTTCACCATTTAATTAAATAAATATTATTTATTTAATTATTCTTCAAATATTGAGTTTTGAATTAAATGAATTATTTAATTTATTAATTCTATTTTAACGCATTCCTCTATATTTTAGATAATTATGTGAGTTATCTAAGTATTCACTTTTACTCGACTCAACATCTTTTGTAATCATTCAGTTAACTATGGATTTGATGTTTGAGTGGTTGTCTCGAGTAATCTCTTCATCAGGTCATGCAATCCTCCAGTTCTAACTCATTTGCGTGTACATGCATATTAATTAAATATTCCTATTTAATTAATTAAGTGTTGTGTGTGCATTCGAACAGAGAGTCGTTATAATAAATCTTCATCTTTGTCATGCAAAGATAATTCTTATGTTTTTGAATACCAAACTGGAAGATTAAATCATTTATTTAATCTTTAATTCTATTTCTAATTTATATCACTCATGTCATTACTGATAGTTATCAGAATGCATGTCTAATCTGTCGATCTCAACCATCCGTTGATCTTTCGATCTTGACCTGTCGTTCGAATAATCAATTTTCTATAAATTGATTTGTCATTCTTCATTCTAATCTCTCTCGCGAAATCTTATGACTTTTGAGAGCACTTTGTCTTAAATCTTCGATATTTTTCTAATCATTATCTTAGGCTATACTTGCACGAATTTACTAAAAATCTGAGGGCAATTATACTACACAAGCAAAATGGAGAAGGGCAATCGAGATGAATCATGGAAATACATTTGAAATTGGTGAGATTGTTTCAGTTTGTTTACATTTTTGACTTCCTTTGTTCTTTGTTGCTTAGCATTAGATTTACATTTAGATTTGTATTGCATGTTTGCTTTAATCTGTCTTTGTGCACTTTCTTGGCGTTATAGATCCAATTGGGCTTTTAGCTCATCTTTCTTCTGCTTGTCTTTAATCATTCTAGATTTGGTGGAAGAAGCTATTGTAGACACCTAAATTTGGACACTTAACTTATCCAAATTTATTCCCTTTCATCTAAGCATCCTTTTATTTGCATTAATTAAGTAATATTACTATTATTTAATTAATACCCTTAATTCTACCAAATCCCTAAGGTATTTAGTTAATAATTAAATACTTTATCTCTTTAATCCTCATTTTCATCAAATGAATTAAATAAATATGACATATATTTAATTCATCACATGTCACATCACTTTTCCTTAATCCTAACCCACCTCCTAATCTCTTCATTAAGGATGTGCACATGCCTAATCCTTGATTAAGATGTGTCACATCCTCCAACTTTTGCAAGTTGGCTTCTAATCCTTATTAACCACTAATTATCCTCTAATTACTAATCAATTAAGCCTAATCAGTACCTTGGTCAACTCTCCCCATCCCCCAAGAAATTTTTAATTCTTTTTTATCCTTCCAAGGCTTACCTTATCCCCATGCAACTTCTAGAACATTTGACTTGTCACATCACTCACATGTGGAAAATTCCCACCTTTTTGGACACTCTCTCTTACCCACTAGATTCTTCTAATTATTGTAAATTTTAAATTCACTTTTATTCCTCCAAAGAATCTTCTATTCCCTATGTGATCATTGAGAGGTCACATCAAGGTACTTGCAAGTACCTCCATCACATGTCCTTCCAACTCACCTACACTTCATCATATCCTTAGCCACTTCACCCTCCACATGTCAAGATGTGAGGGCTTGTGAGTCCTCAACTCACCATAGCCCTTCATCTTAGCCTTGGTGGCTTAATCTCAGCCATTTAATTAGAATTCAATTACCTCTATAAATCCCCCCCTCTTATAATGCATTTTAAATAACACAACCATTTGCACCCTTATGCTACCAATTTGATTACTCATTTTGCAAGCATCATCTTAGCCATTTAGTCAAGCCACTTAGTCTCTAACATTAGCATTTTATCATATTATTCATCTTGCATCTAGCCATCTACATAGCCATCCAAGGAGCACACAAGCTTTTAAATATCAAGGGCCAACCAAGGGATTCAACAGCACGAAGGTATAATCATTTACAATCATTATTTTGCTATCTTTCTTTGTGTTATCATTCCTTAGGTTAATTTTTGAGGTGTTCCTTGTGTTTTATTTATATTGCATTTTAGTTATTTTGCACCTTTAGGGTAGGATAAACTCAAGGCTTCACATTTCTGGAATGCTCGGTGGGACCCACAAACGAGTTCGGGTCGCAAAGGGTAGGACTTTCCTTATAGAGGGGAGGACTTTCCCTCCAGTGTGCTGCAGTGGGGTAGACTTGCCCTGTTTTTCATGCTTTTTTTGACATTTGACTACAGTGGGGCAGACTTGCCCTATTTTTCATGCTATTTTCTGACATTTTACTATAGTGGGGTGGATTTTCCCTTGTTTTGACTTTGTTTTTAACAATTTGTCATAGTGGGGCAGATTTTCCCTTGTTTTAACTTTATTTTCTGATATTTTGTCGCAGTGGGGTAGATTTGCCCCTATTTTAACTCTATTTTCTAACATTTTGTCGTAGTGGGGCAGATTTTCCCCTGTTTTAACTCTGTTTTCTGACACTTTGTCGCAGAGGGGTAGATTTTACCTTGTTTTGACTTTGTTTCTGACAGTTTATTACAGAGGGGAAAATTTTCCCTTGTTTTAACTCTATTTTTTGATATTTTATTGTAGTGGGGTGGATTTTCCCCTGTTTTAACTATGTTTTCTAACATTTTGTCACAGTGGGGGGGATTTTCCCTTGTTTTAACTCTATTTTCTAACATTTTGTCATAGTGGGGCAGATTTACCCCTGTTTTAACTTTGTTTTCTGACACTTTGTCATAGAGGGGTGAATTTTCCCTTGTTTTGACTTTGTTTTTGATAGTTTGTCATAGAGGGGTAGATTTTCCCCTATTTTAACTGTATTTTCTAACATTTTGTCGCAGTGGGGCAGATTTTCCCATGTTTTAACTCCGTTTTCTAACATTTTGTGGTAGTGGGATAAATTTTCCCTTGTTTTAACTCTGTTTTCTGACATTTTGTCGCAGTGGGATAGATTTTCCCCTATTTTAACTCTATTTTCTAACACTTTATTGCAAAGGGGTAGATTTTCCCTTGTTTTGACTTTGTTTCTGAGAGTTTGTTGCAAAGGGGTAGATTTTCCCCTATTTTAAATTTGTTTTCTGACATTTTGTCATAGTGGGGTAGATTTGCCCTTGTTTTAACTTTGTTTTCTGACATTTTGTCACAGTGGGGAAGATTTTCCCCTATTTTAACTCTATTTTTTGACAGTTTGTCACAAAGGGGTAGACTTTCCCTCCATTTTACTACTGAAGGGTAGACTTTCCCTCCATTTTACTACTGAAGGGTAGACTTTCCCAAAAAATAGAACATTTTGGGAGGTAAAACAGTCGTTTTAGCCTCGTTTTTGCTTCAGTCTTTTTCCATTTTTAGACTCCAACCCCCTAACATTGTATGTTGCAAGGATATTTATGTTTTTTACTAACATTTTATAGCATATTCTCATAATTTATGAAGATCGGTAGTTAAAATAGCTAACACTTGCTTGCAGGGCCATCCGTTTGTTCATATTTTAAAATCTTTCCTTGTTGTTTTCATTAATCTAGGAACATAGTTAAGTAGGGGGAAGTAAAATTCACTATTTTCGCTGTCTATAAGTCTATTTTTTTGTGTCACCCAAAGGGGAATTAGTTTGTTTTTTCTTTCCCCTTGCACTTTGTGTGAGCTTGGGGAGTAGCTGGAAATGATTAGTGCATTCTTTTTAGTGGGACCTACTTGGGGATTTCATCACCCCAAGGGATGATTCCAACCACACATACCAGTGGAGTATAGAAATGGGGGAGAGTGAAAGTTTTACCTCAATCCAGTCACATCATGTCTGGCGAAGCGTCGAAGCTAGGGTGATACCTAGATAGACATGAAGAGTTGGTCTGAGCCTTTCAATATCTCGTTGGGGTCCCGACTCACGCTTGTGATGGGTTGGTGTTCATAGTTGTGCCTCACGTACCAAGAGTATATCAATGACTCCCTAGAAGCCTTGTGCATCCTATATTAAGACCTTTTTTGGTCATACCCTTAACACTAATCATAGGATTGTGCTTGTTTGAAGTGTCTTCTTGTGAGAAACCAGTAAATTTTTTGACAAGTTAGCCTTATCGTTGTCATTTTAAGTCATTTCCATAATCATTTCCATCTAAACCAAGTCCCTGTTTACTGCAGAGGGGTGGACCTGCCCTGACCTGCTCTACAGAGGGGTGGACTTGTCCTGACCTACTCCGCAGTGGGGTGAACCTACCCTAACCTGCTCTATAGTGGGGAAAACCTGCCCTGCAGTTTACTACAGAGGGGCGAACCTTCCCCCTGAATAGTCAATTTCACTTTATTTAACCATTCCAAGCCGTTGTTTGATCATTCCAAGCCTTTGTTTAACTATTCCAAGCATCAATTTAACCGTTCCAAGTATCCAAACTTTCATTTCCCATTTTGATTGCTCATTTAACCATTTGGGGACCCCATTTTATTAGCTATAGAAATCATTTCACCATTTGAAAGACTTATTCCATCTTCTAGTGATCCTGCTTCACCATTCATTAGGCTCGTTTACTCAATTTAAACTAAAACTAGTGGGGAAACTAAAACCTTATCATTTTTTATGATCTAAACATTTTCATTCTCATTCAGTCATCACAATTCACCCTTTAGTCCATTTGCACTTTCCGTGCAAGTCAAGTCCCAGTTTCCCGCAAAAGTGCAGACATGCCCTGAAGTTTTTTGTAGAAGGGCGGACCTGCCCTCGGGTTTTTCGTAGAAGGAAAAACCTGCCGTGAATTTTTTTGTAGAGGGGTGAACCTGCCCTAAAAATAGCCCTTTTTACCTTCCAAACAACCTTTTTCATCATTTGTTAAGCCGTTTCAAACACCCGTCTACTCATTTTCATGTTCTGAGTAATTGTCCCCCTATTTTAAACATCCTTTCATCATATTAAGTGATCATCCCCTTATTCAAAGCAATCACCCCCTCACTTTGAGCACCTATTTACTTAATCCTAGCATCCATTTTTTCCTTTTTTTCACCAAAAAGGTGACCTTTCCCTCCAGAGGGGTGACCTTGCCCTAATTGGGGTGGACTTTCCCTCCGAACGACCTTTTTCATCGTTCATTTAGTCATTTTAGGCACCCATTTTCCCGTTTCAAGTAGCCATTTACTCATTTCGAGTAGTCTTTCATCCCTCTTGATCCTTCATTTACTCATTTTGAATAATCTTTCATCCATCCCAAGCATCCATCTCCTCGTTTCAAGAGTTGTTCATCCATTATGATCAATCGTTTACTCATTTTGAGCTTTCATCTCTTGGACCTGAGATTCGTTCACCCATTCCAAGCAATCATTTACCACTTCTAAGTTCTTGTTCATCCACTCCTATCATTCATTCCCCCAATCCAATCATCTATTTCCCTAATCTGATTATCTAACACCTTGTTTCAATCACCCATCTCCCCATTTTGATAGCCCATTTAACCACTTGGAGAGTCTGAAAGTAGAAGGGAAAACCTACCCTATAGAGGGGAAATCTTGCCCCTCTGTGAGGATGGGTCCACCCCAGAAGGGCAAGCTCACCCCTCTACAACAAAAAGTTGGCAAACAGACAATTAATAGATCCAGCTTCCAAATATGACCGGAAAAACCAATTCCATCATATCCTTCAATCCAATCCTAATTTGAGCTTTAATCTAATCCCAATCTAAGCTTAATCAAAATCCTAATCTAAGCCTTAGTCCATTTGTATTCTCCCAAGGTCATTCCTTCATCATCTGAACCATATAGGTGCATCATCTGAAAGAATCTCTACGTTACATATACCTCATCATTTTCTTGATCTGAATCCCCTAAACTTCATTTTAGAGGTTATTATCCAAATTGACCTAGGTGTTTGAATCTGATCATCATCATCAACATCTACTTAGGATTGTCATCCATCCTAAGTTAATCATCATCGTTGGCCCAATCAATCCACTTTCAACCTCAAGGTGGATTCAGTGCCTCAATCATCCAATTATCCTTTAATTTGATCAATCAGTATCCTAAGTCACCTAGAATAATATTTGAATTGGGTTTAGAACCCCTTTCATCATCCTATCTAATCCATTATTCGATCTTGTCAATCATCTCATCAATAGATTTTATCTGATCTAATCTAGTCACATCCCTATCCAATCACCTTCTACCAAATCAATCTGCTTCCATCTCGAGGTAGATTTGGTTTCATAATCATCCTTTGATAATCAACTCCAATAATCATAATCAATCCCATCACATCATTCAATCATCCTAATCTGAGCTTTAATCCAATCCTGATCTAAGCTTGACCTAAATCTCGATTTAAGCTTTAGTCCATTTCCACCCAAAATTTTTGATCTATCCTATTTATCCTTTCATCATCATGAATCCTTATCCTCCACCAATAGTAGTCAAGGGAAACCCTAATTACGTTAACAATAACGAAAGTCTTTTCATTCAAGAGGAGTATGACATAGACCCCCTTGATGTTGTCATCGCTAGTAAGATTTCTTTGCCCGCTTTCCAAAATTCAATTACTCCTCTGAGCTATCCTATTATGTCTTCATCCATGCCTAATCACTCTCCTTATGCTACCTTTGACAAAGGATATCTAGCATCTTCCTCGTCTACATATTTTTCATGTCCTTCATCTACATCGTCCTCTAATCCAATATCCACGTCTTCCTATCCTAATCCACCATTCCAATACTCTTATCATAATCCCTCATCCATGTCACACTATCCTAATCCTACATCCACACCTTTTTATCTTAATCACACACCCCCCTCAACTCACCCTAATCCAACATCTACATCTCTCTATCCTAAACCACCATCCACATCTTCCCATCTTAATCCACTATCCCCATACCCTTACTACAATATACCACCCACATCCTTTTGTCCTAATACACCATCCATATCCTCTTCTCCTATTTCATCATTCCAATATCCTTACCTTAACCCTCCATCCAATCCTAATCCTCCATCTACTCCTAGTCCTACATCCAATCCCATTCCCCCATCTAATCCCAATCCTCTACCAATCCCCAATCCTTCATCCACTCCTACCTCACCATCTCAACCTAGAATATGCAAGTTTCTCACTCCAAAATTTCTCCAAGGACTTATGAAAAATAAGACACCCCTAACTCCACCACTTGAAATCGTGAAACCATGCCATCCCAATCCGTTATCCATGGTCACTAATGATGAGACCCCTCTCCATCCCACACCTATCATTGATGCTACCACCCCTAGCACCACTCAAACTGTCAAAACCATCACATCCTCTGAATCCACTGAGCCCCCATCTCCTACTCTGAGATATGTTGATCCCATCAAAGATAACCAAATTCAATCCATTCCTTCCACTCCTAGTATCACCGAAATCCCTCCTCTTGAACTTCATGAATCCTCCATCCTTCCACCTCACCCACTTGAAGAATCCCTCCAAGACTCCATTATCATGCCTCTCGCATATGATGATTCATGCCAAGAGCTTGATCCAAAGCATACCATATCCCCTCCTCCACATCAAGATTCTATCATCCCATCTAGCCCATCTCAAGATCATAGTCCCCCATCCATTCCATCCCATGATCTCCTTGATTCCACCACTCCATCTCATGAGCCCTTATCTCCATCCCCATCACATGATCCCTCATCACCTGCTGCCACAAATCCCAATCCTATCATACCTCATAATCCCTCTCCTGATACTTTACCACTCATTCCTCTCGATCAGGAAGAAGCTGCTACGCCTTCATCTCCATCTGATGATCCTCCACCATCACCTAACCATACTATTCCCACACCACTTTTATATCCCCTTGGTACTCTCACATTCTTCCATGGTGGTCTCCTTGTAGAAGAAAAATAAAGCATATATAACACCCATCATCCTCCACCTAATAATGGAAATGCATCATTTTTCTAGAATAACAAAAATCCTATTATGGATCGAATGCTTAAGAACATGAATTATCAAGGAAAAGGCTTAGGCCTTCATGAGCAAGGTATTTTAGAGCTCATCCAGGTCAAAGAACAAGTGTATATGTGAGGTCTTGGACCTATTTCCCAAGACTCACAATCTAAATATGTTGGTACAATCTCTAGATGTCCTCAACAAGCCTCTTCCAAAAGAAATATAGGCTCTTCCCATCGCTCCACCATATCAGTTGCTACCATCCCCCCTCCATCATATCACTTCAAAACAACCATCCATATTCCTCCTTCATCTATTCCATCCATTTTGGGTCCTTATGTCCCTCCATCCACCATCTCCCATCCTTCATCTACTCCATTCATTTCAGGTCCTTATGTCCCTTCATCCACCATCACACTTCCTTTAGGTCATAAGTCCATTTTGGGCCCTTATATCCAAAAATCACCACTTCCATCTCATCCTATTCATCCTTTCATCCATCCAACACCTATCCATGTCACCCATCATAAACATCCCACTCTTGTGTTCCATAATCAAGATCAACAAAGGCACATATCTACACATCCTCCATCTATACGCAATCCCCATAATCCTACCTCAATCACTCCACATCATCCATATCCTCACACCCATCCTATTTCTACTCAAAGAACTTTGAATGTTAAAGCAACAATGCACAAATCTAAACATCCACATGAATCTAAAGCTCCCCATGTCCTCTCTAAAAGACATGGTGAAGAAAAGACAAATAAAATCCAAAATAAAAATCAAACCCATTGGCCACAAAGGCCCACCAAAGAAAAAATAAAAACCATGTGGATCCCAAAGAAAAAAGGTGCAATGCCTTCAAATGAAGCATCCATAACAACATCAAAATTTTCTAATCCAAAAGCTAATCATACACCCCTTTGATCTCCTACATCTATTTTGGGTCCTTATGTCCCAAAATTCACTATCCCATCTCCTCCATTATCCCCACATTCTCCATCCATTAATACTCCTATCATTTCACATCCATCACTGTATGTGCTAATGTTGGTCCTAAAATCATCACCCCATCACACACCTACCCAATCATTCTATCCATACCCTTTCTAGCATCTCATCCATTATCCCACATATCTCCCCCATCAAATCCCCCTAATTCATCCTCTTGCATAATACATTTATCCTAATAAGGTTGTACCAACATCCAATGGTTGCTTCACACATGGGCCCTTAATACCTCATATGAAAATTGATTCTTGAGTCCTTCATCCATATCCTTATCATGTATCTTCTAAATCCCCACATCCACATCCCTATCCTTATCCATCTCCATCTGTATGCTATCCAAAAAAACAAAAAGTAAAACAAGTAAAAAAAAAGGGGTCAAAAAATTAGAAAAATTTAAAAAAAAAATTGAGAAAAAAGTAAAGAGAAATAATTCATCCAATGGTGAAAACTTGGCAAAAAAGCACCTTGGATAAATGCCATGATGAAAACCTGGCAAATAGGCATCATGTGTAATCCCCCATCTAGCTTACGTCCACACTTGGGGGAAACTCCATCCCCTTTTATCCATCTCCTCCATACAACCGATCTTACACATCCTACTTATCATATCCCATTTATCCCAATCCCTCCATCCTCCTTGTGATCTTGATATAGATAGGGGAAAACATTCAAACATGCTTTGGACACCTCTTGGCATACATTCCCCTCATCTACACACTCTCCTAATTCTCATTCACATTCATCTACCTTCCTTGTCCACCCGTCATGCTACCATTAATCTCTCTTCCTTATACATGCATTCTATCCATATCCATATCACTCCTTTATTTTCCTATCTTTCTATCTTCCATCCCCACTGCCTCATTATACATGACATATCTAGAGTGTGGGAATCTACTTCCTTTGTAACATAAGTCCTTGGAGACATCATTTGTCGATTCTATCATCCCCTTCCATCTCCCCATCCTTATCCCTCTATCCATCCATCACAAAAATCCTTTCCATCACCCAAATTATTATCTATCCAATAACCTTTTCCTCATCCAACTCCTTATCCCTCTATCCAATCCATCCAAACAATCCTTTTCCTCCCCCCATCCTTATTTCGTTATCCATTTCCCTCTATCCTCATCCCATCTCATAATCCCTTGTCATTGGAATCTAGCTATAGGCTACTCCCCATGTAATCCGATGTCATCTATCTTCTCACTTCTGCTTCTTTTCCACATCTTTTCAACCTCCTATCCTTTCTCATCATTCATCTATCTATCCTATCATCCTCCCACTTCATCTTTTCTGATTTGGATAACTATCCCATCCCTAAGCCTTATGTGATCGTCATCATCCTATCCAATCCACTAGGTCAATCTTATCTTATCATATCAGTCCCATCATTTTATCCCCTTATCATTGTTATCTCATCATCCTTTATTCATCATTTGTCTTTGGTCCTTTTGTCAAACTATGTTGCCCCTGCACTTTCACGTAGGAAAGGTTGATCATTTGATCCACCCCCGATGTTTTTTTCCACCAGATCTTGGTCATCCATCATTTGTCTCCATCTTCCTCTTTCTATTTTTATCCATGGTCTTTTATCGAACTACGAGGGCTTTGTGTTATCACGTAGGGAATACTAATCTTTGATCGACCCTTGAGCCCCTAGGTATTTAGGGTGTGTCAGTATTTTGTTTTGTGTCTCATCTCTTGTGTCATGTCATCAAGCTATGCCCTTATCTAGCTAGTTCTTCACAAACGAGATCCACCAGTATCATGAGATCCAATCGGTTTTGAATATCCTGCGTCATCTGGGTCATTTTAGTTTAGTATCCATTATCAATCTCAATAGGATGCATCCTTCCTAACATACCTCATCAACCCATGCATCCTTGTGATCCTATGGAAAAGGACATTTGAATTCGATTGTGATCTTTTGATGCTTTTGGATTTTATTTATCATTTGACTCCCTATCATCACTTGTCAAAGCTGCCATGATCCATCATATTATGGTACATTTTGACTAGTCAACATAGGGGAATATCTTGATCTTTTTCTTTTTGTTGTTGTCTTCTTGGTTGTCCCACGTAGTACCTGTCGATATCCTCTAGGTCTTGTGTTATGATGGGGCATCCTTTTGTGCTTATGGTTATCCCAATGCCTGGCCTGAACAAGGTCTTCGTGAATTTGGGGTGTTGGCATAGCCTTCTTGTTTGTTATGTGTGTTTTATGTATTAGACACGAATCGACCTTGGTTCTCCATACCCTGGCATCTTGTGTCTTATGCTATAGAAAAAATCAGTGCTCCGAATATGGAAAATTGCATTAGGATTGCATTTCATCTCCCATTCCATCCTCTCATCTATCAAAATACCCCTCATCCATTCATCCTTCATCAATCTCCCTCCCTATCCATCCAATCTCTTATCCTCATCTCTTCAAACTTCTTAGAATAATCTCAATTGGTTATTCTAAGAATCTTGTCCCCCATCATTTTATTCCATCTCACATCTCAATCCAATCCTCATCAATTCAATCTAGCACAAATCATCTAATCACACCCTTGGTCTTATTCTCAGCCTTGCTACAAGCCTTGATCCAATCATCACCATCGTCATCATCATTAGGATGTATCCTTCCCTATCCTTTGGTGTTTTTTTGGGATGTATCTTTCCCTCATCAACAACCCTTTCGTCAGGACGTATCCTTCCCTATCCTCGTGTTTTTTTGGGATGTATCCTTCCCTCACCAACAACACTTTCATCCATTATCAACCCATCATTGACAACACTCCATCTATCATCACCCCATTTTGGCTTGTAGCTCGATTAGGGCCACATCACATTCATCCTTAAATCCATTTGTGCTTCATCCATCTCCTATTGCTTATCATCCTGTCTCACTCCATCCCTTTGCATCCTCTTTCTCATATACCTCTTGCATCACCTCATCCATTTCGAGAGCACACCCGTGTTCTCTTGAATCTGCATGTCCTCTCGAGGGGGAATCCTCCATCACTAACCTTCATCTTCACTCTCATCATCTTTCTTCCTAGTCACTCCTTTGATGACTGGGGCATCTTTCCCAATCTAACCATCTTCTTCCGGGTTCTATGATTTATATTCTTTGAAATGATGCTACTTCATAACACCATCTCAAAGAGGGGAAAAATGTAGACACCTAAATTTGGACACTTAATTTATCCAAATTTATCCCCTTTCGTTTAAGCATCCTTTTATTTGCATTAATTAAGTAATATTACTAATATTTAATTAATACCCTTAATTTTTCCAAATCACTAAGGTATTTAGTTAATAATTAAATACCTTATCTCTTTAATCCTCCTTTTCATCAAATGAATTAAATAAATATGACATTTATTTAATTCATCACATGTCACATCACTTTTTCTTAATCCCAACCCACCTCCTAATCTCTTCATTAGGGATGTGCACATGCCTAATCCTTGATTAGGATGTGTCACATCCTCCAACTTTTTCAAGTTGGCTTCTAATCATTATTAACCACTAATTATCCTCTAATTACTAATCAATTAATCCTAATCAGTACTTTGGTCAACACTCCCCATCCCCCAAGGAATTTTTAATTCTTTTTTATCCTTCTAAGGATTACCTTATCCCCATGCAACTTCTAGAACATTTGATTTGTCACTTCACTCACATGTTGAAAGAACATTTGATTTGTCACATCACTCACATGTTGAAAATTCCCACCTTTTTGGAAACTCTCTTTTACCCACTAGATTCTTCCAATCATTGTGAATTTTAAATTCACTTTTATTCCTCCAAGGAATCTTCTCTTCCCCATGTGATCATTGAGAGGTCACATCAAGGTACTTGCAAGTACCTCCATCACATGTCCTTCTTCCACCTCACCTACACCTCATCATATCCTTAGCCACTTCACCCTCCACATGTCAAGATGCGAGGGCTTGTGAGTTCTCAACTCACCATAGCCCTTCATCTTGGCCTTGGTGGCTTAATCTCAACCATTTAATTCTCTAGAGAATTCAATTACCTCTATAAATCCCCCCTCTTCTAATGCATTTTAAATAATACTTAGCCATTTGCACCCTTATGCTACCAATCTGATTACTCATTTTGCAAGCATCATCTTAGCCATTTAGTCAAGTCACTTAGTCTCTAACATTAGCATTTTATCATATTGGTCATCTTGCATCTAGTCATCTACATAGTCATCCAAGGAACACACAAGCTTTAAAACATCAAGGGCCAGACAAGGGATTCAACAGCACGAAGGTATAATCATTTACAATCATTATTTTGCTATCTTTCTTTGTGGTATCATTCCTTAGGCTGATATTTGAGGTGTTCCTTGTGTTTTCTTTATATTGCATTTTAGTTATTTTTCACCTTTAGGATAGGATAAACTCAAGGCTTCACAACTACAATATCAATTAAATTACTTTGTTGGTTTCTTGTAGGTCTCCCCAATTTCACAGTACCAAATTGGTAATCAGTCATTTGCATATCATCCATGTTCTTATCCACCACTGGAATTGCACATTCAATAATGATTTCCCCTATATTAGTGAGTTTGGTGGAGTAAAGAACTCGAGCCTTCTTTTTGGGTCTTTCCTTCTCAATCTCCTTCATCATCTCATCCCAATTGAGAGGTTTTGGTTGCACTATCTATTTCTTTTCCAAGTCAGGCTTCAGCCATGTAGGAGCAGTAGGAGTAGTGACTATCTGTGCTAAAGAAGAAGCAGTAGTGGAAAAAGATAAAGGTTGTAGTATTGTGTTCTTAGGCTGAGAGTCAACCTCCTGCACATTTTTTTGCTCTCTTTGTGCCTCTTCTTGTGAAATTTTCTCTACCTCTTCCTTATCTTTTTCCTCTTGCAATATTTTGGCTTCCAACTCCTGCTGCAAATGTTCTTCTTCCAACTTATTTTCCTCTAGCACTTGGTCTGTTTTCCTTTTCAATTCCTCGACATAGTCCCATTCTTCCTTGGACTTCTTCTCATGTAGAATAAGCTCTCCAACCTCCTCTCTCTCCAAGTGTTCTTGCTCTTCTTTCTTTCTGTAGGACTCTTCGACAATCTTGAATTTAGCCTCAAGGGTTTCTTTCTCTCTTCTTTGAGTAGCCTTCTCCTCCTCAAATTCATGAATTTTCTATTGCAAAGCCAATTTATCTCTTTCTTCTTTCATCTTGAGCTGCTACTCCTTTTTTTTCTACTGCTTGGCCAATTCATTAGCCTTGAATTTAGCTTCCAATTCTTTTTTCTTGGCTAATGCATTAGGCTGTGCCTTAGCATCAATCTCCTATTATTTAGCTAGTGCCTCAACTTGTTCCTTGGCATCTACTTCCCTCTTGGCTTCCTCAAAAAGCTTCCATTGATCTTCTTCATTTAAAATATGTTTAGTTCCTGCATCCTCAGTCTCATCAAGAGATGCCACCACATGAGTTTCTTTGTCGGATGGGGTAGCCTCAGAATCTATATCAACATCATGAATTTCTATTTCGGGCTCTGTCTCCTTCAATAACTCAACTTCCTTATGGAGGGTTCCTATGGAAATGTCCTCACTTGATTGCTCTATAATAAGAGGTTAAGTGGATGCTTCTACTGCAACATATGTTGAAGCACCCGGTTCTACTGTAATCTCTTCCCCATGTGTCTCGGGAGCTTGTACCCTTGAGTGGTACCTACAACCTTTCTTTTCTTGGAAGTCTAAGCCTCTGGCTCCTTAATCCTCATGATAACCCACTGAATGCTCCTATCCAAAACTGGTCTTCCAATCTATATTATGTCAATAGATTCTTCCACATTCTAGTCCATTGGATGAAGATCTTTGGTACCTACATTCTCTACATTGTATTGGGGATCCAAATTTACCCCATCATCTGATAATGTCTCAGGGATGTCTTATTTTATCCCATACTCAACCATGAGTGGGATAGGTAGTCTTTCATAATGTCTCCTCCTAAGATCATATTCATCCTGCAAATCCATCCATAAGTCCTCCAACAAATTGAAGTGTTTTTCAACGACAGTGGGTAGCAAACCCTGCATCTTGTATTTAGGATCAAAATGCTTCCTGGAAGTATACAAACCCAACTTCATCTAAATCAATTCATCACAAACTAACTTAGCTGCCACAAGGTGTGGAAAACTATATTCACCCAACTTCATGGGGAACTTATGACAACCAATCTTGTGTTTATTACCAAAATTTACATTGACTGCTAGAGCTTTATCAATGAATTCCATTAAAATAAATATATTTCTACAGTGCCTAGGAAGTAAATGAGTGTGGCCATCAAAACCTCCCAACCTGAAGTAAGTAAACTTGGGGTATTGAATAAACCAGTGTCCCCATTCATTAATGAAGGCCATGTCCTCTCTACTCAGTATTTAACCAACATCTCTTGTTAACCGGTTAAAGATGACATATGAAAATGCATCATTAACCCTTTTGTATTGTACCTCTGAGGTTTGCAAGGTAAGCTGATCATAGTGATCCCATACATTCTTTTGTCCTTGAGCCTCCCCCAATATACCTACTGCATTGAGTCCAGGAAAGATCCCTCTTCTAGAAGCTGCATAGATTACATAATAGGTCATGGAGAAACTCTTGGATTCTCTCACTCTAAGCATCTGATTATGTATGCAATCTGAGACAATCATAGGCCAATCAAACTGTTGTTTTCCATGAAGGATTGTCTCGATAAATGGAAACATCCATTGCTTGAACTAGGAAGCATCCCTCTTCCCAAAAACCCTAGAGAGCATAATTATTATGTCTAAAATTTCCTTGTAGAAGTCTTCTCTTTTAGTTTGGTCAGGAAGCTTAGCCAAAGACTTTTTCTCAACTCTCATCCAACTCTTGTTCATATGAGTTCTATTAGCTTCTTCCTATCACTATATAATTTTAGTGCCTCAGTCTCATTGAGTTGTTTGGGATTTTGTGGAGTAGGTGCATTGAACAAAAATCTAATCATTTGGTGTATTAATTCAATGATAACATTCCCCTGCAAATCCACACACTGCCTAGTGGTAGGATTGTATGCTCCAGTTGTAGTCATTATCAATTCAGGGCCACTAGACCGATAGGGGGAAGATGGAAACATGTGCTAGTCCAGATTGGAAAATTCTCTATGTCCTTCCTATTACATCTTCACCAAATGTCTCCAAGAGAAACTCCTCATAATTGAATGCACCCAAGTTGGTATCGGTGATGTCTACCCAATCAGAATCAGCCTTGCTAGTAGTGAGAGTAGCTTCCCTCTATTCGTATCTTAGAGTGTAAGGGAGCTGCTCCACTTTGATCTTCTTTGGCCTAGCTCCTTGTCATGAAGTTTTTGTCTGTTGGCTCCTTTGAGAAGACTCTTCTAATGCTCCTGACATCTCTGCAACAAACTCCTATATTAGATGAACAAAAAGCATAAAATTCAATACATCAATCAACATCTTTCTCTGCCTCCTTAGGAAAACTTTCATAATTAGTGAAATTTCAACTTCATCAAAGGTGGAGCCACAAAAGAATAAGGAATAGGGAACCATTTCAGTACAAAGCAGGATCAGAACCAAAACTAGGATGGCAACTAGACCAGAATCAGAACAAAAACCAAAACTGGAACTAGTCGTTAGTTCCAAGTTCGACCTCCACTCTAGTTCCAGTTTCGCTTAAAGATAAGTATGAAGAAAAAAATCCATAATAACCGGAAGTGGGATCATTTTAGGAATCAACCTCAATGGAAAACATCCTTGGGAGGAGTTCATTCCCACTTCCACTTCTGCCAGTTTAATATAAAAAATAGAGCACATTTTCTAAAGACATGGTCACATGAATCTAAGGACCTAGGTCACATGGGTTTACCAATGAATCCAAATAGAGGGGCTTAACCCAACCTCTTAACCATACAAATACCAATTTAAAGCCTAAGGCTGAAATCTTTTGCAAAGGTCATCGGGAAAACCCTAGTTTGCTTGATGCGTCAACTCAAAAAATTAGGGCATCACAAACTCGACATGGAAATCATAGAATCGACAACAAAGAACAATTAGAAAGGGTTTCAAAACAAAAAAAAGCATTTAACACATGGAGGACCCTTACCAAACGAAACCCTAGTTAGAAACTAGGGCACGAAAAAACACACCTATCACGAAAGAGATAGCAAACAAAAAACAACAAACAAATAGAAAGACAACGGAATGGTAAAATAGAAAAGGAAAAAAACAAAACCAAAAGAAAAAAAGAAATAAGCGAAGGTTCACAAAAAAAGATTCTACGAACACATTGAAACACCATGAACAAGAAAATGAGAAAGAAATGAAAAAGAAAAATGGGAAAAGAAGGGAAAAGAAACCCTACCTTGAAATGCTCATAAGGAAAAACCAAAACTTGATGAAGATTCGCTCACCGACATGCCCCCGCAATAAAATCACCTCTCATGAAGTTCTCCTTGCTCTGGTTTGCTTAAACAACTTAGATAACCAAGATAATGAGTCAGTTAAACACGATTAAAATTTTAAAAATATTTCACACGTGCAAGGAGGTTGCAATTAATGCCATAAAAGTGGTAGGTCGAAGGCGGAGCAATCAACGTCAATGAACCGCTAACTCAAGTGAACACCAAGAGTAGGGTGGACATAGAACTAGATCTAGAACAGAACAAGAAAGTTTTTAACAAGCCTCTTATCAAACTCCAAACCCGGCTTCGGTCCTGCAACAAAGACAAACGAAAAAAGGAAACGGGGGTGGACTTGGGACCAAAACCAGAAGTGGAACTTTTACAAAGGTCCAAGTTTGGTTCAGATTTTGGTTTTTCTCCTGACAAAGGAACAAGAAAGGAAACAAGGAAAAAAAACACAAGGGGAAGTGAGACTAGAACAAAAACCGAACCTAGCCCAAACACCAACAGAAACACAACACAAAGAAAATGAGCGGAGTGAGAATCGGGGCAGGAGCAGAATCTAATTTTTTACAAAGTTCCAAATTCTCTTCCAACTTTGTTTTTGCTTCCACTCGGGTGAGACAACACACAAAGAAAACAACAAACAACTCAAGGGATAAATAGACCCAAGAGTGCAACACACCTACAAACAACAAAAAAAAGAAGGAAAGAGGGCAGACCTAGAACCAGGATGAAATTTGAACTTGGAACCAAAACAAAAGTTTCAAATACTATTTCCATCCCAACTCCACTTTCGGCAGACAAAAAGAAACAAAGACTTAGGAGAAAAAAGGACAACACCTAAGACCCAAACAAAAACAAATGAAAAAAACAACAAGGGGGACCCATTTTCTTCCAAAATAAAATGGGGTGGTTATGCAAAGCATAATAAAATGGCAACTCGGCTAGGAAAATGGTTTACCTATTTTCAAGATACTAAATAATTTAGTCACCTAGAACCTTTGGTTTATGAAACATGCTAACTTAAGTAGGATTAGATATATTGAGTAAGGTTGAGATGGAATCTCATATGTATATCGACATGAACTACTTTGGATTTGAGTGTGTGCATATATGATTCATCTTTCTTCATAAAAAATTTCTCCACCCTCAAACAACTACACCTAAAATCCAAGCTACGTAGGTTGAGCCCTTCAACTACCATGCAATAAAATTTTGGGAATTGCTCAGTTGCCAGTCAAGAATCCATAGCCCTAACAAAGATACCTCTAGTTCTCTCAAAGAATTGCTCTACTACCAGACAGGTGTCCATAGGCCTGATAGAGATACTTGAATCACCCATTTGGTATTGATTATGCTTTCTTTCAATGGTTCTCTTTTCTCTTTTTCTTTTACAAGCTTCATTTCTGGGAATTCTTTATTGAATTTGCTGAATAATCAGATATAACTAATCTAAAATGTAGGTTGAGAACTACCATGGACCTTATGACAGTCTTGGGAATCATATTTTTCACTTGAATCAGAGATACAGTCACCCTGAGATGAATAGGCACTTTACACAGGAAGATGTTTTATCTATTTTGTGATAGACTTCAACAATAGTTCATGAGATTATCTACAATGTACCTTATTCTTAATAACTTTTCAAACCAATGTTAAAATGGCCATAAGACATAAGTTTAGAATGAAATATTTCAACAGATATACCTGAAAATACCTAAATCAATTTCTCTCCTAGTTCCCACAACATACTCTTGAATAATGACCCTTTCATTTCAAAATGGAAAGAAATGAAGGTCCCCAAAGAACAAGACAAAACAACAACAACAAAAAAAAACAAACAAAAAGAAACCAAAACAACAAAAAAAGTAATTACATATAATACAACCAATTTAGAAAATCAAACCCTCATGGGCCAAACTAATGCTTGAGAAACTAACCATTAACGGGAAATGGTACAGGTTATCCTATTAGGGTGGTCAATCAAAAAGCGTTTTCACCCAAGATCTCAACTATTTGATAGAGACCCAACCAAAGTCTATCAAACTTTTGGTGTTCCCCCTTTTTCTCTTTAGCCTTATCCCACAACACCATGAGATCTGATGTCCTAAAATCCTTTATTTTGGCTCTCTTTTCAAACCAACGTTTAACGACAACTTGGTGTTTAAAGAACTGTTGTAAAGCAACATCTCTCTGTTCTTCCATGTTTAACAAATTATTTAGCCTTACCTCAATCCAATCATCCTTTGAATAAAATTCCTGCATAAACTTGAGAATAGGTATTTGCAAATGTATGGGGAAGACTGATTCTTGGCCGTAGACTAACTTAAATGGGGAATTTCCTAGAGCGGCTTTAATACGAGTTCGATTAGCCCATAAGGAAAACTTCAACTAGGTATGCCAATCCCTAGGATTTTTCTCTAACAATTTCCTTATCACCTCCAATAGGTTCTTGTTGGTAGACTCTGCTACACCATTTCCCTAAGGATAGTAGTTAGAGGAGTACTTGAGAATAATTTTGTGTTCATAGGCCCATTGTATGAACTGAACAGATGATAAAGTGGGGCCATTGTCACATACCAGGGCAAAGGGTACTCCAAACCTGGTAATGATGTTTTCATTAATAAATTTGATAACCATCTATGTGGTGTTATTTTTGCATGGCTAAGCCTTGGTCTAGTGTGTATAGTAGTTAGTTGCTATGAAGATGAACTTATGAACTATAGAAGAGTTTAGATTAATTACCCCTACAAAATCCAATGCCCATTGGGCAAATGGTCGTACCTCATAAACTGGTTGTAAAGGCATTGCAGGATTACGCTCCTTGGGTGCAAAGGTCTGGCAGGTGTAACATGTTCTGACATGTTGATGTGCTTCCCTGAACACGTGGGGTCAATAAGAGCTTGACCTAAGAATTTTATGATTCAATGAATCTATAGATCCATGCCTTGTGCCGTGTCAACCATGAAATTCGGCAATAGCATGCTTGGCTTCTTGCTGATCCAAATAGCGCAAGTAAACTCCCTCATAGTTTCTTCTGTATAGGGATCCTCCTTTGAGCATGTAATGAGCACTCTTCATCCTCAATGCCCTCCTTTGAGTAGCATTCATCCCCTCTAGGCATTTTTTATTGAGAAGGAAGAAGATCAAATCAATATACCAGGGATCCTTGGTGAATGACTACATTGTATACTGCTGGCAAGTGATGCTTTTGTCCACATCTTCCATAGCCTTTGAGAAATCCTATCCTCAAATGAGCTTCATAGGATGGATTTCTAGATCATATTCTTGCAAAATATCCATCCATTTTCCCCTTCTCTCCCCTAACTCACTTTGCATAAGGAGAGATTTAACAGCTGGATCAAGAACTATGGCAACAACCTGGCTCCTAAGAATGTAGTGCCTGAATTTTTTTACTTCTCACACCAATGCAAAGGCCTGGTTCTCAAGGGGAGGGTACCTAACTTCTACATTTTTGAATGGGGAGCTCATGAAAGCAATTGGCCTTTCATCTCCCTCACCTCTTTGTTGTGTTAAGACAGCTGCACATGAATGGTCAGATGTAAAGGAATAGATATTGAAGGGCTTTAGATAATCCAGGATGGTCAAGACTAGTGACTTAGATATTGATTGTTTAACCTATGAGAAAGCGGACTTAGCCTCATTGCTCCATTCTATTTTTGCATCTTTCTTCATCATCTCATTAAGAGGTTTGACAATTTCCGCAAACCTTGTTATAAATTTTTTCACAAAATTGATCCTTCTAAAGAAGGATCTCATCTCCTTTTTACTCCCTAGAATTTTCAGTTTCAATATGGCTTCAACTCTGTCAGGGTCTATAGATATCCCCTTTTCTGATATCACATGGCCTAAAATTTTCCCTTCAAAAACTCCAAACACACATTTTTTTGGATTTAGGGACACACCATAGCTTATACATCTCTTAAGGACTTTTGCTAAATCAGCAGCATGGTCCTTTCTATTCTTAGAGAAAATAGTTAAGTCATCTACATAGATAATGATACACTTACCTATCAGATCCTTGAATGCTATGTCCATTGCAAGTTGGAATGTAGCTCTAGCATTGATAAGTCGAAATGGAATTTTGCGATAGGAAAATGTCCCCCACTTGGTAGTGAAGGTAGTTTTCATTCTATCATCATGGCTGGCAAGCACTTGATTATACCCAGAATAGCCATCCAAGAATGACATAATCTAAGATCCATTAATAGTTTGTAATACCTCATCAAGAGAAGGGAGTGGATAGTTATCCTTCTTTGAGGCTTTGTTTAGGTTTCTAAAATCAATGCATAGTCTAATCTCCCCACTCTTCTTGTGTATTGGAACCAAATTGGCAACCCAAATTGAGTGTTGTACTAGGAAGATGATTCTTGCTAAAAAATGATTTTGCACTTCCTTTTGAACTAATGGCTTGATCAAAGCATTCACCAGGCACTGCTTTTGACAGAAGGGCTTTGCTTCTAGCTTCAAAGGTATTGTATGTGTGATCACATAGGTGTCGAAAGTGTTTAAATCTTCATAACTCCAAGAAATTGTTGCAATGTCTTCTTTTAACACCTTCACTATCTCATCTCTAATCTCCTCAGGGCAGGTTTTTCCTATATAAACATTACTTTTGATACCTGAATCAACCAAATTAATAGATTTGTACTTCCCTCCATCACTTTCTGTTCGCACCCTCTCACGAGCCCGAGGATAAAAGTCAAATATTCTTTCCAAAGCTACCATCTCCTTGGGAATCTTATTTCTTTTCAAATTCATTATCCCTTTAGTGTCACAACTCTCAGGGTCCCAATCCCCATGATCTCTTTCTGACTCATCTATTATCTTTCCTTCGAAAAAATCATAACTTTCCATGAAAGTGAGTATGTGTTGGTCATCAAAATTCTAGACATTATCTAGAACTGCTGAGATTGAGACTAGTTCAATTGAAAATCTTTTCAACTTGGAGTCTTGCATAGGCTCCAGAGTGCTAGCATTGACTACAAGGGAATCTTTAATCTGATTGTGTTTCCTAGGAATCAAAGTGATTCCAAAAGTATCAAAATCCTCAATCAAATTCCAAACTCTATTTTTGTAAGCAACCAATATTTTGTTATGAAAAGTATATTGGCTGCGAACTTATTTGACAATTACTTCAGAATCCCCCATAACCATGAGAGATGTGACCTTCTTCTAATGAGTGAACATTAGACCTCGAGCAAGTGCTTCATACTCTGCCACATTGTTTGTGCAACCAAATTGTAACCGGTAAGAAGCAAAGTAAGTCTTCCCCTTCAGGTTGGTTAATTCAATTCATGTGCCACTTCCTGATTTGGACTTGGAGCCATCAAATTTAAGACTCCATAATTGATCCAAAACTGGGATCTATTTCTTCTTTGGTGTTATAGGTATTTTCTTGCTAGAAGCATGTGGCAGCTCGGACTGGTGTTGGTCATCAAGATTTAAAAGTAGCTATGGACAAGGTTTACCCGAAGGTTCACCTAGATTCAAAATCTATTCAAGAATTGTTTCTTGAACCTCTTCTTGGATCAAATAATGATTGAGTACATCTTCAAGGCATTGGAAGGGTGTTTGGGGATGATGTAACAAGAAAATGCTGAGATTCCTCGGTCTCTCTTTGTATTTCAGAGAATAGAACCCGAGTTTGCTCAAGTTGGGGAGAATCTTCCTTTTGAGCAAGACTAGCTCTTGTAAGGATGGTTGCATCTTTTGCTTCAAGTGAAAACTTATTGGTGAGTGCTTGGGGTTGGCATTCATAAGTTTTCTTAGCCTGGCAGGCATAGTTCAAGATATCTACATAGTGTTGACATGTGAACTCGAAATGATTCTGATAATGGACCCTACACCAATTGTGAAGCAACAAACTCCACATATCAGCCTCTTCCCCTAGTACCAACCTATCTTGTTGAAACTTTTTGATTGGGACTTGTTGGTTAATTATATTCATTGGGTCATTCTTTTCTAGGGGTAGTGGATCATCAGAATGGAGTATAGAGAAAGTCATGATTTCCTCCTGCTTGTAAACTACTATCTCAATTTCAAAATAGGATACCTCGTTGGGAGTATCATATTCAATAATTATATATTTAAGCCTAGGCTCACTCTCAATTCTGATGTGTTGCTATCCCTTTGCAGGGTAGCCACATGTGTGAGAAGTCCAAGGAAAAATATCCCCCAATACTCTTCATGAGGTCTCTGCTTAAAAGCATACCATAGGTTTCTAGGATATCTGCAACTTGGATATGAATGTAAGTTTGGATCCTTGGGTCAGATCCAACCTGTACATGAATGTTTTTAAGTTATCCTACCACATTGACTTTTGTTTTATCCAATTGGATGACCCTTTTATTTGTCTAGAGTGGACTCAGACCTAACTTCCTACAAATTGAAATTGGCATGACGTTTCCGAACACCCCAGAATCTAGTAGATAGTTGTGTAGATTCTTTCCAAAAATTCTTAAACTCAAAAGGAAAGGTGGGGTACTGTTCTTACCTTTATAGAAAGTTGCATTCATCTCATTTGTTGGATTCGCCTTACCTTTCCCTTTTGACTGGTCTTCCTGCTCCAAGGCTCTTAACACAATTTCTCATTGGGTAGGGCACCACTTCATAATGTCAAATAACAACAATGAAGTCTTTTCTTTTGCATCTCTGCAATGAAATCAAACTCTGAATCATTCTTTACCTGATACTTAGGAAAAGAAGGTGGGTCACCTTTATTCTGAGAGTCAGAGGGAACCTTTGGTGGTGGCGAGTTATTATCTGCATTCTGATTCGGTGGGACCATGTTATTAGGAGGAGTAGATGTGGTAAATGGTCCTCTGTTATGATTTTTGAGGAAATGGCCTCCCTTGGTTTGGAAGGCCTGGGCATTGTATACATCTTCCACTATTTCATTGTCTTCCTGGTTGGGAAATGGAATTTATTCAACAAAGATATCATAAGCCATGGCAATATCTATTGATCCACCAGATTTGTTGGATGCACCCTGAAATGGAGCATTGGTTTGTGCAATTTTGACTACCTTCTCCATTTTTGGGAAATTAACCTCATAATGAGTTGCAGTATTGTGCAACCTACACCAATTTTAATAAAGTTGAGATCTTCCACATTTGTAGTGTGTGGCTTTTCATCACCCACCTGATAATTATGGGAAACTCCCCCATTATTAGGCCCAATATTCCATGGTCTATTGTTGTTGGACCTATGATTTTATCCCCTATTCTAATTTTGATAATTTTGGTTAGAGGAATTTTGGTTCTAATAGTTCCTATATATTGGTATTTTGATTATAGTTGAAGTTTTGATTGGAGTAACCACCCTGATTAGAATACCCTCCCTGATTTTGAAAACTTTGATTCTAGTTCTGAGGAGAGTTTTGTCTAAGTTGGGCCATATCATTAGACATCTGAGATAGAGTCTTCTTAAGAGTTTCTATCTCATTAGTTAGCTGGAGAGTTCTTTCACTTTTTTTAGTCTTTACTATAGATGGATGACCAACAAAATTTGATCCTCTAGCTTGATTTTGGAAATTTTGTGTTTGCTGGGAGGAGTCCTGAGTACCATTAGTAAAGAATGGTAAGGGAGGTGGGAATTTCAACTCAGACATGGGTCTATATTTGGAATAAGACATCCCTGGGACTGTTTTGAACAAAGGAATTGGGTTAGTGATGCAGAGTGGCAGGGGAAGTAACACCTTTTTCCAATAGCTTCTCTCAATGCACACATCAACTTCACTATTCCTTCCAACAAGCAACTTGATCACCCAACTCAAATCACACACAGAGACATGTTTGAATGACTTTGGGATGCTATGTACACTCTCAACATGTCAAAAAATACCAAATATCCTGACTTTACACTCAAAAACTCCCATTCTATCATCACTCTTACACAAGCCCATGCAACTTTGCAACATTGCCAACTAGGACAGTCAAAAATAAAAACTTATTAAAGGAATTAACCAAACAAGGAAATCAGGTTTTAGACTTCTAAAAATATCCCCTACAAGTGCACAAATGCATAGGATCAAACTCCACAAATAGATGATTCAAAATATTTACTTTGCAAGCCACATGAAGGCTTGATTTAGGCATGTGTATAGAAGGTTTGATTACCAAGGCACACTCCAACACCCCTAAAGCATTTATCAGGTTCAAAAATTCTCCCCAAGACCCAATTCACACCTTACATCCATTATATTTACTTAAAATGCTCAGAAATCAAAAGAAATGCTTACAAATGATCATTTTTTGGACTATTTCAAGGTAAAACTAGACCTAGGGCATCACATAACTTTTGAAAACCTCCATATTTACTCTTGAAACCAATTGCATCATGTAAAGGACCCTTAAATCCACCATTCCACCAAAAATTATAATTTTCCTATGGTGGAATGGTGAATTATGAACATATTTGTGAACAAACCCTTGTTTTGTAGGATTTTAGACCCTCTGGCAGTAAAATGGATGCAACTTTCTCAATTCTTAATGAAATTAACTCAAATCACTGCCAAAAGAAATAAGACTCTCCCCTATATCAAACCATATGCATTATATGTCCGTACAATTCTGCTACAAGATGTACCAATCAAAAGAACAGTAAAAAATGTTGTAAAAATTGGAGAAAAAAAGTTTTCTTCTTATTAAAATGCTTCAAAACTTCAATCTCTCCTCTGCCTCGAGCCAATGGAGGATATTTAAAATTTTCCTCATCATTTCCAATGGCCTTCAACTAATTTTTGAAGGAGGGAGCCATTGGTTAGCATAATTACATCATTAATGTTGAAATTACATTAAATTGCATTATGGCAACTTTGCAATTTTGAAGCAATTTTCAATTCTAACACCTATGACTTCTAAAACCATTCTAATGGCTTCAAAATAGAATTATTACATCCTTAAGACCTCAATCTTTCATATCCAAGTACAAATTTAGGATTTTTCCTTCTCAAGGCTACATGACTACATTTAGTGCAAGATTGCAATATTCACATTTTTACTCCAAAACTCAAAAACTCAACCTAGAACCTATCAAATGGTCTTATTAGACCTTATTGAAGATGAAAAACACTTAAAATACTCATTGTAACCTATTCACCATCTACTTCCATTAAATGATAAAAAAGGGAGGATGAGGTGTAGGTGCTCCTGCACCATACACCCCCCTAGAAAAAGCTCATTCCTCATGAGTTGTTACTGATACCATTGCCTACAAGATTCATGCATGCTCCACTAGTTCACAAATCAATTCCATTGGTTCATGTACACTAGACCTGCAAATTGCTCTGTACATTTAGCATTATTGAATGTATTTACATTTGTATTTACCTTGTTCTCTTTTCTCAGACATGCAAACAGTCTTTTATCTTTCCTTTGACCAAGATTAGAGTGTTCACTATGCCTTGCACCTACAAACAAACAAGGATTAGTAACTCTATGATCTATCTTCTTTTCTTTGTCACCATCATGATTACTACTTCCCTTACTACCCTGTTCAATCTGCTTGTTCCTCTTTCACCATTTTTACTACCTTATCAGGCTTATGCACTGTTGCACCTACAATTTTTACTGGCTTCTCATCTTTATTCTTAACTACAAGACATTCAATGGTCCCTACAGCAACACTTTCATGCAAATTCCCTATCAAAGCACTTTTCACCCCTGTGTTTACAATCACACCTATTTCCCCTGCATTATCAGTCCTAGGATAGGTAACAACATCAAAAAATTTGATCTCCTTCATTACATTTATAGTTTCCTTCCTACCACGCATTATTACCTTTGCTTTACCTTTGATATCTTCTATAAGAGGAGTTAAAACAAAAGAATAACCATCTTTGACTATGGTGTAGGTATTTTCCCTACCATCATACAATGCCCTCTTGTCATATTGCTAAGGTCTGCCTAATAGGAGATGACAAAAATCCATTGGAAGCACATCACAAACAACACTATCATGATAACCACCAATTTGAAAGTCTAAAATAGCCTTTTCATTCACCAATAAAGATTGGTCATCATTTAACCATTAAATTTTATAAGGAAATTCATGAGGAATTCTTTTCAAGCCTAAATTTTTTACCATCTCACATGACACCATATTTTCAGTTGAGCCAAAATCAATCACCACTCTACATACCTTGTCCTTTCACTTACAATTTTTCTTGAAGAGGCTTTTTCTTTGCAAAGGTGCTTCCTCTTTTGCTGCTTTCAAGATTGTCTTTCTCACCATCAACATTTCCCTTACTTCAGGATTTGCCTTCTTACTTGCAGAATAATGGATTTTACACTCCTCTTGAACCAATTGTGCTCTCCTATCAATCTTCTTGTTTCCACTTGATGAGCTACCAACCCTCTCAGGAAATTTCCATGAAGGATGGCCAAACTCATTGCATGTGTAGCACCTTCCTGCAAAATCATTAGAATCTCTACCAATACCAAACCTTCCTCTACCTCTAAAACTAAAACCATCTCTAGAATCAACATTTTGCTCTTTACCTTTGTTTGTTCCTTCTTGATCTTCATTTGGCTGCTTTGATGTAGAAATCATTCCTCTTCCTCTTGCATTAGGACCACCTCTTCCCCTCACCGATTTCTCTTATCTCCTCTTAAGCTTCTCCTCCACTCTAATTGTCATTTGATAACACTCCTCTACACTCCTAGGCTTAGCCAAAACCAATTCATCTTGTATGTTAAGCCTCAAACCACCTACATATCTAGCAACTTTTTCATCTTCATTCTCATGATGACCAGACCTTAAACTTAGTTTATAAAATTCCTCAGTATAAGACTTAATGTTCATTTCCTTTTCCCTTAAACCTTGCAATTTCTTAAACATTTGAACTTGATGATCCTTGGGTAAGAATTTACCTTTGAGTTTTGATACCATCTTGTCCCATGAGGTGATTTTAGACTTTCCTTGCTTTCTCCTCTTTGATTGAAAGTAGTCCCACCATACCAAAGCATGGCCTTGCAACTTTGTCTTTGCAATTTTAACTCTTTTCTCCTCAGAAACCTCATCACATTCAAAATGGTTATATAATGCAGCAATCTAGTCAAGTAACTCTTCATCATTTATACTACCACCATACTTTGGAACATCACTATTTACCTTAGGCTTGTCATTCTTCACTACCTTCAACAACTTTTCAGTTATTTGATCATCTGGAGTAAGCTCTTCTTCCACATCTTCATTCCACATCTTCAAACTCATCATCTTCCTCTTCATCTGACTTACTCTCTTTAGCATCCCTTCTTTTGTTTGTCTCCAAGGCTATGATCCTTTCCTCCAACTCTCTGAGTTCCTTAGCATGTATGTCTTTCATCTCCTTCATCTCTTTAGCCATATCATTCTTCTTTGGAGGCATCTTATCAAACTTGCCCCTTCACCTTCTTCTTCAACCTACAAAATGAAAACAAATCTACTCCCTGATGCTCTAATACCACTTTGATGCAGAGTGGCAGGGGAAGCAACACCTTTTTCCATTAGCTTCTTTCAATGCACACATCAACTTTACTATTCCTTCGAACAAGAAACTTGATCTCCCAACTCAACTCTCACACCCAAACATGTTTGAAGGACTTGGGGATGCTATGTACAGTCTCAACATTGTTAGTGTAATTAATTAATTATTACACTAGCATAAGTTAACTTAGGTCATGCATCATTTAGTCCTAGGTTGCATTTTTAATAAATCATTTAATAATGGGGTAATATCCCCTTCCTTGTTTGTAGGGATAAGATTCCTTCTAGAAGATGAGTTTTCCTTCTAGAACTTATCTCTATCTTTTATCATTTTCTAGATAGGGTTCACATGTTGTCACATGTTGTTAGATAATGACACATGGAAACATCTCTTGCATCTTAGGTTTTCTCTTTTTCCTATATATTTAGGGCATTTTGTTCATTTGTAACATATCAATAATATCATCAATATAGAATCTCTATTGTGCATGCCTAGTTGCAACACTTTCTGTGTGGTTGATTATCTTTCCTGGAAAAGGTCCTCCATTGAAGACTGTAGCTTCAGGGACCCTGCGCATCCATAATCTCAACATGGTATCAGAGCTTGTCCAGTGAAACGTCAACCCTCGATCAATAAAGTTGGTGTGCGAGATTCTTTGCAGGCTTGAAGGTTTCCATTGTAGGCTACTTGATTCCACTCGAGGACCAAGCTGATTTCTGAAGCAGATAGAGTTAGATATGAGCTCGCCATTGTCTTCAGAAGGCCTCGAAACCCTAGGATCGCCTACCCATTCCTCAAAATCGGATACATCAACCCGAGAGCCATCAGAGGTATTTTTTTGGGTTTGCAAAATCAATCATACTATCCATACAATTTGCAGCAAAAAATCATCCCGGTTAGTTGTCCTCTGAGGCAAAAAAATTTTAGCAGTAGGCCACTTTTTGTTTCAAAAAAATTGGGCTAATATTTCTATATAGTTTGAAAAAAATATTTTTTGGGCAATTTCTATAGTTGCAGGAAAAATAATCCTCATCGACTACAAATATTAATCAATAGTCGACATCATTTTTATTTCATTGGCTTAAGCTTTTATTTGATTTTTTAATTGCAAATAGTTGCAATATTAAAAAAATCAAAATCCATCATTTTTTGTCAGCTTCTTTATTGCAAAATCTATAGAATATTTATATTTGTCAGCTGCATTTATGACTTTTTGTAGGGGGTACACTTTTGTCGGCACCTTGACCGATCGGTACATCTTCTAGACTTCCTATTGTAATCTCTCCCTGCCTAGTTCTTTTTCAGCTGGGCCCACATTACATCCGACCGGTGATTTGTCTACCGGCATCCATTGCTCTCGCTGACCGAAGAATCCTCTCACCCATGCTCTCCTAAGCCCCCGCTGCCGGTTCTATAGTTGACCATGGTCTCCGCTCATCTACAACTGGCACCACCAAAGTTCTAAGCCCATTCCACCATAGCTCGGCTCTGCCTTTGCCCATCTGGTGGGGCTTTTTTTTTTTCCATTCAAACACCGATTGGTCATATTACATACTAGGTGCTAGCGCCCGAGGGGCCAGATTTTTTACCCTTTTTATCCTATAGAGTTCCTAATATAGGCCTTTTTTCTTTTTATCATAACTTTTCACCATGGTATCAAAAATTGGAAAATGAGATACCGTCAGAAAGAGAATTTCCTCTAATTTCCAGTGGCGACATCCATTTTTCAAAAAAAATTGGCAAAAAAATCCATAGTCAACTGAAGTCAAAACCTTAATTTGGACTCAAAGGCTCATATCTTCACAACCGTTCATCGGATTTCAGTGATTCCAGCAGCATCAAGAAGTATTTTTAAATTTTTTTCATCATTCTAGACCCCTTGATTAGTTTCAGCTCTAGGTACTCTTGCATTGATTTTTTCAATTTGGTGCATTTGTTCAATAACCTGGACATCCTAAAGCTTGGGAAAATATTTTTTGATTTGGGTAGCATCACTTAAGTTGCAAGTCATCTTTGGAAGCTTCTATTTGCTATTGAAGGTCAATGTCTTTATGTTTTTTGGAGAAAGTTCATTATGGGGCTTGCATATACTCCTTTGGTTATGTTACACAAGGGAAACTATAAATAATGGCGAGATGGGATCAACCACCATCTCCAATCACTTGATATATTTCCTCATCTATATGGTATAGTTCCCCATCCAAGTGAAGGTATTCATGAGTTTTCTTGGAGTTGCAGCATATACACTATCTTGGAGATCATTTCTATGCAAGTTGATTGTGATTTTTTGAATGTTATTGATCATTGTGATTGTCCTCATATTCTTTAGGCTAAGCTTTGGGAAATCTATGAAGATTCTGACACTCCACTATTCTCTGATGGTCATGATTCAAAATGTCATTCTTCAGATCAGGTACCTCATGATGATAGTGTTGTGCAGGAGGTTGATTTCCTTGATCTTTCCGAAGAGGTTGACAAGGTTCCTTTAGGTGCTTCTTCTCAATCAGAGACTATTGGTATCCCTTCACATTCAGTGATTCCTTGTCTAGATTCATTGATTGAGGCTTCCACCATCATCATCCATCAGGACACATGCAATTTTCTAGACTTGACATCACAAGATGGCTTCATTTTAGGTATCACTGACTTGGCTACTTATATAGGTTTGGAGAATATTCTTGAGGGGATATCACTCCTCTATTCAGATTATTCCTTGGAGAGTTTTCTTGAGTCTCTGCATCCCTTTGTCTCGACCTTGAGAGGTGATCCAGAGACTATTTTGGAGGTACTTGGTTTCTCTTTAGAGATTTCATCTTTGAGACTTCTTCCCTGTCATTCCATTCAGGATTTGAGTTTTCTTCAACATCTACCATTGGATTGGCTTAAAACTTCTTTTAGTGGTTTTGAGGACACTTCATTCAGGGGTTCTATCAAGTCTCCATCACATTCATCATATCCATCACACCGTCTTTGGATATTGTTCAACATCGGTTTTCACATTGTCCTAATTTGTCACCCTCTTCATTGATTGTGGCATCTTCATCTTCAAGTAAGGAGACATTTGAGCAGAGTTCAGAGACACCATCATCATCTGCATACAACCTTCCTTCCTTCAATTCCTATCCGGAATGGGAAGCATCTCTACACTTGCACTTGGTTTTGTTTCTTCCGAAAGGGAGACAAGTTGTTTGTCGACATTGGATCATGCTCTATCTTTAGACACTTACCATCTTTGTAGGGTGATCACATCTTTTGGGGGGGATATATTTTCTCTCTCTTTCCTCCCTATGGGGGGGCTATTTTAATGTATCCATGTGACAAATGGTGTACTTGGGGGGTATTTGGGAGTCCTCCATCCTCCCCATCCTATCTCACATTTTCTTCTTTTTCATCTCCTTTTTGGAGAGGGGTTTTGTTCCCACTGGGTTTTCCCCTTTTCTCCAGTTGTGGGAGATTTTTTGCATCTTTATCATGTACATGGGTACCTAACATGGCCTCGTAGTTGGGACCCATCATCATCATCATCATTATCATCTTCTTGCATAATCATTGCATTTTCCTCCCTAAGTTGAACTTATGGGGGGATGTTAGTGTAATTAATTAATTATTACACTAGGATAAGCTAACTTAGGTCATGCATCATTTAGAACTAGGTTGCATTTTTAATAAGTCATTTAATAATGGGGTAATATCCCCTTCCTTGTTTGTAGGGATAAGATTCCTTCTAGAAGATGAGTTGTCCTTCTAGAACTTATCTCTATCTTTTATCATTTTCTAGATAGGGTTCACATGTTTTCACATGTTGTTAGATCATGACACATGGAAAAATCTCTTGCATCTTAGGTTTTCTCTTTTTCCTATATATTCAAGGCATTTTTTTCATTTGGAACATATCAATCATATCATCAATATAGAATCTCGATTGTGCATGCCTAGTTGCAACACTTTCTGTGTGGTTGATTATCTTTCCTGGCAAAGGTCTTCCATTAAATACTGCAGCTTTAGGGACTCTGTGCATCCATAATCTCAACAAACATGTCAAAACAAGACCAAATAACCTAACTTTACACTCAAAAACTCCCATTCTCTCATCACTCTTACACAAGCCCATGCAACTTTGCAACATTACCAACTAGGACAGTCAAAAATAAAAACTTATTAAAGGCATTAACCAGACAAGGAAATCAGGTTTTATACTTCTAACAAGATCCCCTACAGGTGCAAAAATATATAGGATCAAACTCCACAAACAGATGATTCAAAATATTGACTTTGCAAGCCACAAGAAGGCTTGATTTAGGCCTGTGTATAGAAGGTTTGGATACCAAGGAACACCCCAACACCCCTAAATCCTTTAGGAAGTTAAAAAATTCTCCCCAAGACCCAATTCACACCTTACATCCATTCTATTTACTTAAAATACTCAGAAATCAAAAGAAATGCTTACAAATGATCATTTTTTGGACTATTTCAAGGTAAACCCAGACCTAGGGCATCACATAAATTTTTCAAACCTCCATATTTCCTCTTGAAACCAATTTCATCTTGTAAATGATCCTTAAATCCACCATTCCACCAAAAAATAGAATTTTCCTATGGTTGAATGGTGAATTATGAACATATTTGTGAACAAACCCTTGTTTTGTAGGATTTCAAACCCTCTGGTAGTAAAATGGATGTAACTTCCTCAATTCTTAATGAAATTAACTCAAATCACCTCCAAAAGAAATAAGACACTCCCCTCTATCGAACCATATGAATTAGAGGGTCATACAATTCTGCTATAGTCCATACCAATCAAAAGAATAGTAAAAAATGCTGTAAAAACTAGGAAAACAAAGTTTTCTTCTTATTAAAATGCTTGAAAACTTCAATATCTCCCATTCCTTGACTCAATTGAGGCTATTTAAAATTTTCCTCATCATTTCCAATGTCCCTCAACTTATTTTTTAAGGAGGTAACCATTGGTTAGCATAATTACATCATTAATGTTGAAATTACATTAAATTGCATTATGGCAACTTTGCAATTTTGAAGCAACTTTCAATTCTAACACCTATGACTTCTAAAACAATTTTGATGGCTTCAAAATATCCTTATTACATCCTTAATACCTCAATCTTGCATATCCAAGTGCAAATTTAGGATTTTTCCTTCTCAGGGCTACATGACTACATTTAGTGCAAGATTGCAATATTTCACATTTTGACTCCAAAACTCAAAAACTCAACCTAGAACCTATCCAATGGTCTTATTAGACCTGATTAAAGATTAAAAACACTCAAAAGACTCATTATAACCTATTCACCATCTATTTCCATCAAATTATCAAAAAGGGAGGATGAGGTCTAGGTGCTCCTGCACAAGTTAGGCATCTGATATCCTATGGGAGGAAGAACTACTCCCAAACTCCCTAATTTTAAGCTTATTTGTTGTTGCAATTGAATGGATAGGTGATAGAATTTAGACAAAGGATCAATTTTAGTGGCCTCATATGTCCTCTTCAAGAACAAGCCAATCAAAGGATCCACAACCCTCAAATATGCTAAAATGGCAATATTCTCGGCAACTAGGTAAGGATCATGTAACCTTTGATACATTCTCTGGAACCTCATGTTGAATAATGGAAATGGTTCATGAGGTTGCTTCCTTATTGTAGAAAATTGGTGATATAGAATGGGTGGATCTACATAGACCTGAAACTGATTAATAAAGGCATTTTTCAAGTCTGTCCAACTCAAAATAGACCATTGGGGCAGGTTTAAATACCAGTTGTATGCCATGTCACCCAAAGAATAGTGGAACAATCTACACACAACATCATGATGAGCTACATGAGCATGAGTATAGGCATCCTTAAAGGCATGTATGTGCTCCTCAACACTCCTTGATTCTCCATGCATATACTTGGGGAAAAACCTCTCAGGATTCTTGGGAAGATCATGTATACCTCCAACAATAGTCCCTAATGGTGAGGGGTTATTCACAAAGAAATACATGGCTTGTGGTGGTGGTACTAGCTGTGGAATAGGTGTGTTTGGCCTATGAGGTGGTTTGGGTGGATTCGGTGGAAACCTAGGTGGAGTAAGCGGTGGTGACAATGGTGGAATTAAGACTCTACGAGCCAGGGGTCTATACCTGATAGGGGTTTGGAGTTCAATCAATGGTTCAAGATTCTAAGAAGATCTAAGAACTCTCTCATACCTATCTGGTGAGAATGATCCAATTTGAGCCAGCTTGTTCCTCATTCCCTCCTAGCACCAAACCTATTGATGGTTAAAACAACACAACAACATTAAATAGAATATCACTATTCTATTTCTCCTGAAAGATAAAGACAACATATAGTAATCTAACTCCCAAGGTCCTGGTAGTTGGTTCTCAACTGTGTTGATGTTGCTCAATGGTTAATGTAACTGTAATATGCAAGGGGCCTTTGCTGGCAATGAGGAATAAAACTGCATTAGATCAACTAACCTAAATTGGGGGGCTTTAAATAAAGATAAAAATATAGATCAAAGCTTTGAAACAGAAGAACATGAACAAAACTTCTTAATATCTAGACATGCATATCAATAATGAGTTTTTCTTTACCTAATTAAAACCACAACATGATGCAATCCATAGAACAATTTACACCACTACATACATTCATAGTGCTAATTCACAATCAAAACCATTCACTAAACTTTTACTTCAAAACTTAAAATAGATCATTCACTCATCATTAAAACACAGATCAAATAGATATAACAACAATTTCATTCACAAATAATTCAATGAGATAATCTTGAATCTGGTTTCCTCTATTGATTCTCATCAAATAGAAAACATTTAGGAATAGAAAATCACTGGCATACGGATTGATTATAAATCATTAACCCTATCAAAGAGGTCCAAAATTATCAACATGTAAAATGTATAAAACTGTAAAATGTAACCAAGTTCAACTAAACTTTCCAAAGTATCTTGCTAACAACTATAAAATTCTAAGACTATGATTCCTATTGCTATCATCAGGTGGCTAATCTTCCTTCAATGAGCTGACCTTTACAAAATAGAACTCAAAAGTGCATATAGGGATGTTATGCACAAGTTTCTCTCAATCAAAACTCATATCCAAAAATTAAGGAACCAAGACTGCATGAAGAATTTGGACTAGTGATCTTCAGTTCAATCAAGGCTTGACTGCTCTGCCACACAAAATTCTAACACCCAAGAGAGAAGATGAAACTGAGGAATGGGAAATGGAATCCAACTTGTGTCAAACCCTACAAAATAGGAGAAAAGAGGATGTGGTGTCAAGAGGAGAATGTTATGTTGCCAGCTCACTCCTGCATTGTTGGGTCCATGACATACTCATCATAACTTGAGAAAACTTGTTGAAGGACATCTAAATCAAGCCCATCTAACCAACTATCCTCAAATTTGATCCTCTTTAATTTGGCTGAGGGAAATTCTTGCATATCCTTCAACTTAATTAGTTCCTTCCTAGAAGTTCTTACTTCTTCCTTGATGTCCATAAATCTATCCAACAACAACTCTTCTACATCATCTTCTTTTTGCATTACCTCTTCAAATCTACTACTCAACCTTTACCTGAACTTGTTCAAAGGAATACTCTCTTTGACTGGGATGTCCACATTGGCCACAATGGCAACTACTACCTCCAATTCATCAATCTTCCCATTCAAGTCTTTGCTTGTTTCTTGAACCTCCTTCTTATGTTGATGGATGAACTTGGATTTGAATACTATTATGCTCACATTCTTCTCAATAAAATATGTATTATCTTCTTCAAAAATTGACTGCTCTAGGATATTTTACTTGGGCACTTTGTTGATGTCTTTAAGCTTCTTAATATATTCTTTGTATTCTTCATCTTGCTTTTCTAGATCTTCAACACGTTGATTCATATTTTCTACTAACTCAAGTGTTTTTTAATTAACCCTAAAACTATCAGTTATCACCTCAACAACCTCCTAATTAAGTCTATCAATCCATCTTTCAAGCATCCCCACTTTACTCCTCATTTGTACCAAGTCATCAGCTTCCTTCTTTGTCAGTAAGATTGGGGATTCAGGAGCAGCAACTTGTTGAGAAATTGGAGTGGAAATATCCTTTAGAAACTTGTGTAGCTTATCCAATTGGGCTTTTAGCTCATCTTTCTTCTGCATGTCTTTGATCATTCTGGATTTGGTGGAAGAAGCTACAATATCAATTAAATTCATTTGTTGGTTTCTTGTAGCTCTCCCCAAATTCACAGTACCTAATTGGTAATTAGTCATTTTCATATCATCCTTATTCTTATCCACCATTGGAATTGCACATTCAACAATTATTTTCCCTGTATCAGTGAGATTAGTGGAGTGAAGAATTTGAGCCTTCTCTTTTGGGCCTTTCCTTCTCAATCTCCTTCTTCATCTCATCCCAATTGAGAGGATGTGGTTGCACTATTTTTTTCTTTTCTAAGTCAAGCTTCAACCATGTAGGAGTAGTAGGAGTAGTGACTATCTGTGTTGAAGAAGAAGCAATAGTGGTAGAAGATAAAGGTTGCAGTATTGTGTTCTTAGGCTAAGAGTCAACCTCCTACACATTTTTTTGTTCTCTTTGTGCCTCTTCTTATGAAAATTTCTTTACCTCTTCCTTTAGCCTTACAATTTCTTGGCTTCCAACTCCTATTGCAA